>JAUJPP010000012.1:19324475-20535308 GCA_030562195.1 Nipponacmea schrenckii | reverse complement strand
CTGAACAACAATTTTATGTATGAACCACCATAATCTCTAACAAGTCTCAAATTTCTGTTATTGAAGGTGGTTTTGCTGGTGGTTTTGAAGGAATGCCGGGACCTAGATGGAGTCGAGACATGAGAGACAACTCTTGGATCAGCCCAGAAGAATCAGTCATGAGATTTACAGAATACTTGCTGTTCTTCTACCCTAAACCTACTTGTACCCAGACTCTTATCCGAGCTGTCTTGAGCTCCCGTCTTAACATCAAGGTGGAGTTTCGCTTTAAGGAGCTTGAAAAAGATGGAGATAAGGTCATACGAGGTCATCTGCTTCTGGGATACTTTGTCTTGAGTCATGGAACCAACAATGATTTGGATACCCTGAGAGATTTCTTGTTTGAACGTGCCATGTATACCCTGATGACCAAGACTCTCGGCCATATTGCTGTCAATAGTAACCGTGTCATGGAAGCCAAAAAGAACGAAGACCGAATCATTAGAGGGGATGAAATGTGTGAGATTAACGGAAGCGAAGCTGTGAAGATTTGGAGCAGCCGTCCCGATCGTGACCGCGACCACAAAGATAAAGACAAGGATGAAAAGAAGGAAGAGAAATCCGAAGATGCAGAAGTCAAAACGGAAGAGACAACTGAAACGGAGAAACAAGAAGACGAGGAAATGAAAGAAGAAACCGAAGAACAGCATCAACAGCAACAACAAGATGACGAAGATCAGGAAGATAAAGATAGCGAAGATAAACATGACGATTCAAAATCAGAAGATAGTAAACGGGGACGTGAAAGACGAGATTCCGAGAGGAGTAAAGACGACAGACGGGACAGATCTCGAGAGGATCGTCATGACCGTGATAGACATGGTCGTCAACGTAAACCTAGATCCGAATACAAATTTTTCAGTCCTAGACTGAGGGAGAGGCTTGAAATGATGAGGGATGAGCTACCAACTGGGCAACACATTCGCTCCATTCACGATATGAGCTATGCCGCCAAATGTAACAACGTTGGCATTACCTTGACTGTCTACAGACGCAGACCAGACGACTTCCTGTTGGAAACTTACGATGCTGAGTTGTATGCTGATGAAATTTATCTTGGGCGTGGTCACGGCAAGGATGTGCGCGAAGCTCACAAATATGCCTTCATTCACAGCCGGGATGAAATCCTTGCAGCATCTTTGAATGAAATGTTGGCCACTCGCAAACGCTTGATAGAACTGAATTTGAATGACCCTCTCTTGTTGGATGTGCAGTACCGAGGTCCTTTTCATGATGTCGGCAACAACATGAGCAACTTGAAAATGGCCAATGAGTGGCCCTTGGGTGAGGATAAGCCAATAGATGATTTCATACTTTTGGAAGATGAAGAAGATAGAAAGAAGAACCATTACAAGACCCTGGAAGTTAGCGCCACTCAGAATTCCATGCTGTTGGAATGGGTACGGTCGGGCCGAGAGGACAACATGCCCCATCGGTAAGTTACTTTCTATTTCCTCATTAGCCTTTCCATGGTGGGTGGGGATTTCACTAACTTGGCCAAGTTGTTTGAAAATTCAAAGAAAAATATATGAAATATTATCCATTGCATTTTGTTTCAAAAATTTTTTGAAAAGACAGCTTATTTAACCAATTGGACCTTTGTCTAATAATTGGAAATTTTTCAACTAAGTTAATCAGTAATGGTGTTCACTGATGAAATTTGAACTTCAAATCCAAGAGTGGGAGCCGCGGTGGCTCAGTGGGTTAGACGCTTGCTCGCTAACATGAAGGTCCAGGGTTCAATCCCGGCAAAGGTCGAGATGAACTTTCGGATTTTTCAGCCCGGTTTCCCCTTGTCAGTGATGCAGGTCGGAGGGACTAACATGGAAAAAGCTTCTAGTCGTTCGGATGGGACAATAAACCGAGGCCCTGTGTGCTACAGGTTGTGCACGTTAAAGATCCCTCGACAGTTGGAAATCGCAAAAAGAGTAGGGTAATGCCGCTGTCCTGGCAAAATTTCCCTCATTGCACACTGCATGGCGTGGCTCGTCTTCATTAGCCCATAAGGTGCAGAAGAGTAGGAAAACTCCATTCATTTCATTTTCAAATCCATGAGTGTCCAGAAATTTCTTAAAATTGGCAGCTGTTCTTTTGTCTTCACCATTAATAGAGAACCATACATTTTGACCAAGAAATAATAGTGTCTTCAGAATTTATTCTGACTGATTTCTTAATGAATTTCATATCAGAAAAATAAATTTCAAACAGCTTGGCCATGTTTTGATTTGTCCATTAACAATATTTACGTCCAATCAATGCAAATCCTTTTGTATCTGTCTTTGTCTTGGTTTAAAACTTGATTTACAGATTGCTTCGCAAAGCACGCCAGAAGAGGATTGTTATTGCTTTATATATACAAGGACCATTTTGTTTTATTTGTTTCCAAACCCACATATTATTTGTATGAAGACGTCTGCCTTATTGGGGCAAAAATTCCAGCAATTAAATGATGTAGCCTTAAATTATACCATACAAATACCAGCTACTATGTACTTCTGCATGTTTGAAACTTCTTGAAGATGATGACGGACTTGCGAAAGTTATGATTTGAAATATAAACTGAAAAGGAAGATATATTTGAAAATATCCAGAAGATAAAAAAACAAAACACAAGCAGCCAAAGAATTGACTAGCATGGAGCTTTGGAATTAAAAATTGGAGCCAAGACAATTTTAGTTTATTGGAAAATTTCATTTTAATAAGATATAAAAAATTAAATTTTCCCTTTTTTTAGGTCTCCAGTCAGCCTCGAGGAACAGGGAAAACGGGTTTAAATATTCTCCATGCCTCACCATTTCTTGTAAGACCAGTTTAAAACCAGGTTATTTAACCTCAGTAAATGTATCCACAGGCTAGCAGGGCATTATCAACCACTTCCAGGGCATTATCAACTTTAGGGGGTGGTATGACGTTATGGTTTCAAAAATGTTAGGGAAAAATAAGTTAATCGGCAATTTTTCCATCTGCCTGCCCTTAAAATGCTAGCCTGGATTGTTTTTGTCATTTTTTTGGCCGGGAATGCAAAATCCAAATTTGAAACAAAAATTATTGATGTGTAATTTTTATTTGTATGCAAAATGATTTTGGTCTTCATGCACTCAAAATTAAATTTTAATTTTAAAAAAACTCGTTTGATACGAGGGTAATTTTGATTCTAGAATTATGAAAGGAAAGCGTATGCAAATTGATTTAACTGTAAGGGAAATAATTCAAAATGGATGCTGGCGAGACGTAACTGACTGGAAAAAGGAGACTACTTGACGAAAACCTGTTTTCTTTACCTTAAACATTCTCTCTTATTGGTCTATCACACCTTATATATGTATGCAATATGATTTTCATTGTAACATGATTTTTGCTGATGTTTTTACCACCCTTTGCTTTGACATGTATAATTCCAATAATTCCAAAACTGATTCATAGTGTGCACAGGAATTTTCTAAAAACATTTTTACTTGTTTTGGTTCTTAGCAGTATAGTTGAACGATTGAAAGAGGTTCTTGAACTTTGTTATGTGTATCGGGGACACTGATATCATCAATTTGCCTTGTCCCAATTTTTAAACAGACATCTATGACATTTACACTTAAAGCGTTTTATGATGTCCCAATGCAAAAGTCACAATTGCAAAAATACATAGTTTTATATTGAAGCATTTGCAATAGTGACCCCATGAAATCCTTAGTTTTAGTAGAATTGCAAGAATTACAGACAGCTAAATAGTGGAATGGTGCAAATTGATGCTATCAATGTCAACTATACTCATAGAACATTTTAGAAAACCTCTTTACAATCCCTTTAAAACACTTACAATAACAATTAAAAAAACACGAAAGGTTTCATTGCTGTTCAAATTTTAGTTAAAGCATTGTCTTGAAGAAGGAGTCCATCTGTTAACAAAAAATGACTTGTTCAAACACCTCAAATGCAATAGAGAAAAGGTTTTTTACTTTTGGTCAAAAATTCTTGTGCACATTTTGGATTATTTGGGTAACAGAATTCTCTCCATAGGCTTTTGATTGTTCTGGAACAAATCTAAACCATGAAATTTTGTATTATTTTTAGTTGTCAACTTTATTTGGAGAAGGTGAAGATAGCCGACGTGAAGGCTCCCAATAAGATAAAGGCCAAGAATATGGCCGCCCAGGCTGCTTTGAAGAAGTTGAAGACCACACAGACTTTTATCAGAGTAAGTTCACAAAGGTCAAAGGTTGAGATGAAATTTTGGATTTTTTTTAGACTGGTTTTCCTTGTCAATCATGGAGTGGATGAGACAATAGACCAAGGCCCCATGTGAGCTATATGCTTTGTGTGCTCCAGATCCCTCAATAATTTGAAATCTCTAAAATAGTAGGGTTATGCTGATGTCCTGCCAAAATTGCCTGTTTTCGTTAGCCCATTAGGTGCAGAAGAGTAGGACATAAAACTCATTTCAATTTTTGATTCCAGGGCTGTTGGATTATTTTTATTTGCCAGTCATGTCTGATTGGAACTTTGTATGACTGTAAATTGGGCCTGAAGGTTCAGGGTTCAAGACAAAGCTAAGATTTTATCTTTGAAATTTTTATTTTATTTTGATAAATCCCCTGTAATTGGAATTCCCCTGCAGATGATAGAAATACTTAAAAAAAAATTGCACATTTTTTATTGAAAATTTTTCTATTTTCAGTACTCAATTGATCCAGAAAAGCCCCCATTATTCACTCACACTGATCTAAAAGAACGTGCCCAGATCTTGGAGAACCGTTACAAGCAAATCAAAGCCGAGGAGACCGGAATCATTGAAGAAGACGAGGAACCCAAGACTGAGGAAGAAGAAAAGGAAGAAACCCGAGAGGAAAGGAGAGAGAGAAGAGAAAAGGAACGAATTAAAGAACGAGAGAAAGAAGAATTGGAAGAGAGATGTCTGGACGAAGTGATTGGTGAAGAGATTGATAAATATTTAGCTCAAGATGATATGGAGGGTGTCACTTTAGGTACGTTTCAACTTAAAATCTTTTTTTGAATCCAGGATGGTTGAGTTTCAAAATCATCCTTTCTAAGTCCAGGGCAAAAAAGAAATCTCTGAATAAGAGTAGTTGCCTCCCCTCACCCTCATTATCCGCCTTATGCAGGTATGTCCAATTCTGTTTAAGTACTGTGACTCAGTGTTCCATGCTAGCTCTGGGTTAGATTATCAATCCAATTTCTGCTTGTCAGTCCTTCGGATGAAAAAGTAGGCTAGTTTCCTGGCAAATATATCCCCTCATTGAGCACTGTATGGCGTTGACTGTCTTCATTGGCCCAATCAGGTGCAGAAGAGTAGGATGTAAAACTCTGTTTCAGTGTGAAGTACTGAGTGATAATTGCCTGTGGTTTATTTACAGGAGAGGATCTACCAGTGAATATTAAAAGACGTGTAAGTTTATTGGCGGTACAGAAAGGTTTATTAGTTATGCCGTGTGGTACTGATGATTTAATACTGTTAAATAAAGACAACTATCTTTGTCCTAATATGGTCACAAAATTGACCGAAAATAACAACAAATTGGGACGATACTACTTAGTTCAGGTAAGTTCTGCCCCCCCTTTTTTTTTTATAGGTCCTTACCACAGTTCATGCACACATGTAATGTAGATACAAGGTAGATGGTGCTTATTTTCATATATTGGGCAAGTTTGAATTTATCAATTATTGGATGAACACCTTTTGAGTTATTGCCCTTGACTGAGACATGATAGAGGCTAATATTGGTCGAGTTGGAATTTTTCAATTATACGATTAACACTTTTTGACTTATTGCCCTTGAATTAGTAAAAGATAGTTATCACTTTTGACTAAGACACGATACACTCCAATTTATTGGTCTTGTTTGAATTTGTCAATTATTGGACGAAAAGTTTCTGAGTTATTGCCCTTTTATCATATCTGTCCCTTGCCTGGAGCTATTTATTTACTGGCTCAGTACTATGTTGAGAATATCTTGAGCTACACTATCATTGGAAACTAAATATCCTAAATTGATTTTTTTCAGCTGCGCGTGCCAGGAGAAGAGAAACCAACGAGATTAGTTGAGGAAGATGAAGATGATGATGATGAAGAAGAAGAATCCAAAGATCACTCGAAAGATGAAAGAGATGATGACAAACCAGCTGATAAATCTGAGGAGATAAAAACTGAAGATGTAAAAACAGAACCAGATTCTGATAATGGAAATACAGAAACAGCTATGGAGGCGGAGTAAATTATGAAGTTGATTAGATGATCTAGTGGATCCTAATGTGTCAATCATAAATGATCAGTTTTGATTGGTTGATTCAAATGTCAATCCTAAGTGATTAGTTTTTAAGAAATTTGATTGGTTGATCTATATAAAAAATATGTCAATCATGAATGATCAATTTTGATTGGTTGATTCAGTTGGAATTTGTCATGTCAATCATAAGTGAATAGTTTAAGAAATTTGATTGGTTGTTAAAGTAGATATGAATAAAATTGACCAATCAAAAGGTTGGATAGATAAAAGATAACTTTACATGTATTTAGCAGTTTATTATCATTTAGCTTTGTGATTTTTTTGCTTGGTTTGATTTTAGAATCTGACTTAGTCTATATTAGGTTAGTAGGCCTCAAAATGATTTGGAAGAAACTGATTGGCTAGTTTAGAAGCTTAAAATTAAATTGACCAATCCTTGCTCTGAAATGTATTGAAGTTTTTTTGTAATTTGTTACAAAATCTTTCCATTAAAATTTGTCAGACAACAGAATTTGTCTTATTTTTTTTTAAAGGTCGTTAATTTTTGTAAATTTTGAAAGAATCGTGTTAATCACATCGTTTATATTATAATATAGATGCTTATTTTATGTTAGTGCTATTCATATTTGTTGCATATAGCAGTTCTGTTTACCCACTGTATACTACAGCTAGCCTTATAGATTTTATAAAGGGTATTATCAGGCTACAGTCTCATTAAAAAAAAAATTATTTTTTTGCCGTTGAAGCATTTTCCTTATTGTTAATATTTAGATTTTGTTTCATTTGAATATGGATTGAATATTTGTACTACTGTAGGATTTGCCTCTTTGTTCACTTGATAGCCTTAAGGTGCTAAAGGAAAGAATATTGCAGTTTCATATTTTTGTGAAATATTGGTATTTTTTATACAGATAGCTAGATTCAAGTTTACCCTATTACACACTGCATAGCTTAAGTTTTTTTTTCAGTGTTCAAATTTTGTTTCATTTGACAGCAAATTTATAAACTTGTATCAAACAGATTACAAGTGTCACATTCCTTAGAAATCAAAAATTATGTCAAAGACATATTCAGTTTCCTTTGTAAATATATCTCACTTTTCATTCAAAAAATTATTTTGATTTTACCATTTTTACATGTCATTTGGTGAAAGTTTTTATTTTTTCATTAAAATTGCAGAAATTTGCAACCAATTCCACCCAAATGTATAACATGTTATTATAGTATTATGTATTTGAGAGTATTTTTGGCGTATTTAGTTGCAAATTTTGTGCAATGACTGTTGTCTCATTGAAGGGATGGGTTGAATATTGTTCATTTAAAATGTGTATTCGATGTTATTCAATTTTCACAATGAAAAGAGACAAATTTCATTTTTGTACTGTGTTTTTGCTTCATCCTTTTCAAATTACTGTTTTCCCAAATTTAAGGGATTGTAAATAGGTTTACTAAATATTTTATGTGTATCAGGGACACTGAATGCATCATTTTTATTTCCTTCAAAGCTAAGTGTTTGTCACAGTAGGACAGCAGAAATCTGATTAAAAATTGGAATGGTGCTCCGGATATACATAGAGAAACGCTTTAAAATCCCTTTAATTTTGGTCAACAGCAATTTGAGAACTTTCCTGTACACCCTCATGTCTTCATTGTAAAAGGCTAATTCATTTATAATTTTATTTGGGAAGTTACTGCCCTGGTATCACTTTTTTTTTATTATAGCAAATTGGAATCGTGAACAATGGTTCCATAAATTTGCAAGTAATTTCGGCTCTGGTCAAGAGTAACTACTCAAAGCCAATTATATTTCCAGGCTGATAAAGCTGACTATACCACCTGTATCCCTTATCATAATTAAAATATAACACCCAGTTCTCTAGAGACAATATAAATGCACTGGTCACTTCTTGGGTGTCTCTTGTCACAATTGAAGTAGCCATAATTGGATTTACACTAGGTGATAAATTTTTCATTCTGATAAGGGATACACATGGTTTAAATTAAGCTCAATTTGTGAAAAAGGAAAGCAATCCTATAATAAACCCCAAAGATTTTCTCTCTACTCTAAAATGGAAGAAGAAAACTTAATACAAATATAACTAAATCAGCAGTTTCTTGAAGGATACTTTGTCTTAGAATGGACAGAAATTCTCAAGAATGGTCAATATGTGTATATTGTATATATTCATCAGTGAACTTACCTGGTGTCATAAAGTAACAGAATCCCTGGGAAAACTCGCAAAAACTAAATAATTAGTGGATTTATCAGATGATATAAGGATTCTGTTATGTTATTGATGACAGTAGGTATATCTACTGATGAATATACTCCTATTGGCCAAGTTTCAAAAATTATGTTCATTTTAAGACGCAGTATTGATTAAAACAAAGTAACATCTTCACTGAAGTAGAGCACATAAAACCATTACAAAACTCAAAGCAACAGTTTACAATCCGCAAAACATATATAACCAGAATTACATAATATATAGCTTTTGATATGCTTACAAATGATTTACATTTCTTCTTTACTTAACTAATTAATATTAAAGAAAACAGTTATCTGATTGGTCAATTCAAATTCAATTTTCAGAGATTGTCCAATCAAATGACAAGAACATTATCACCAGAAGCACAGTTGCATGATTAACTACTTTTAGAAAAGGGTACATTATAATATATAATATTCATCCGCAGCTCAGTGTTGAAAGGGTTAAATAACTTGAAATAAATTTCTTTCACATCCGAGCCTTCTATTTTTTTTTTACAAACCTACTAGACCTTATTCATGTGTCCGCCATATTGAATTTAGAAAGGAGGCTAACAATGTATACAAATGAAGGCAAAGGTGGAACACCTCAATAAAATTGTCACCTTGACGTTTTGAACGTATCTTCTACAAACTTAACCAATTTTTTTGCTGCTTTTTTTATCTTATCAATGACGTCACCATCTTATCAATGATGTCACACATCTTATCAATAACTGATGTCATTTACATAAAGAAACCGACATTAAGTGTCTTAGAAACAAGACTTAAATAAGGTCTAGGTAGGCTACAAAATATAAAATGGCTAAAATAGTTTCTTAGGCTTTCACTATGTCTTCATTCTCATCTTTATACTGAATCAATTTATAACGACCACTTTCGTTTCCACATTTCCGTAAGAGGTTCACTACCTCAATTGGATTGGCTGTACGGAAAATGTCCTTCTGAATGACCACACAGTTGGTTCGTAATTGTTTCTCACTGCCCAACTTAATGATGATAAGTGTACCGTATTTCTTGCTGATCTGGCGTAATCGGGCGATGTGACACTTAGGAAAGTCTTTGTCCAGGATAATCTCCTCTAAACTTTCAGTTTTTTGATATTCTGCCAACATGTTCTCCAGAACTTGGTCCACCCATGGGGTCAGATCGTCTGGTTTGGGGTCATCAGGTGCTGGGGTAGGGTAGGAAGACAAGTCCCAAGTCCGCGCCAGTTCTGGATTGTCAGCCTTCAGTAGCAATGCCTTCTGTTTAGCGGTTTCAAAATTCATCAAAGGATTGTTATAATCCCTGGGTGATGTCTGAAAATACAAACAGTGATTGAAGCCAGGCTCAATGATGGCAACCTACAAACAGTGATATAAGCCAGGCTCAATGATGGCAACCTTCAAACAGTGATATAAGCCAGGCTCAATGATGGCAACCAGTGTTAGAAGATAAAACCCTAGTACACCCTAGAACAAGAAAACAGGCTCAACTTTCCTGATGGTGAGCTGGTCAAGAAAGTAAAACCCCTTATTGCATTTTGACTCTAAAAATTTGTTCATGGCTTGATATGATTTGAGCGGCAAGATAAACTCCCCTTTATAAGCAAATGAGACCTTCCAATCAAACATAAATACAATTCAATAGAGAGATGAGGGGAGACAACTCACCTTTATCAGAGGACAGTTTGCTTTCAACCATTGAAGACCTTTTTGAGCAGCATTCGCTTTAGATTTGATTCTATTGAAACCCATAGCATCAGCTATAAGTTCCTCTTGTAGGAACAACAAACATCTAAAAACAAGAATAGAAAATAGCACATTAAATTCCGAAACTGAAATTTGAGTTTTACATCCTACTCTTCTGCACATTGTAGGCTAATGAAGAACAAGAAAAAGGACAGGACAGGACATCATTAGCCAACTCTTCTAGCAATTAGAGAAAAGGGATCTTTAAAATGCACAGACTGCCGCTCATAGACCCTTGGTCTAATGTCCAATTAAAATGTTTTTTCCATTTTTAAATTCTGAAATATTTTAGATATTAGTTATGCAAAAAAAGGCAAAACTTTCAAAATCTTTGATTAACAGAGCACAACTAAATTCAAAGTTATAAACAGGATTTTGCAAAAGAGACTTCATATAAACATTTCTATAATACTCTGTAACAGAAAGCACAGACATCTTATCGAAAATTAAATGCTATACATGTATACACAAAACACCTAAAAAGTTTACAATCTAAGTCAATTACCTTGTTGGACCTCCTTCTCTGGGATTAAACAAGACATATTCAAACAGCATTCGATTAGCACAGGCTGTATCTTCAATCACCTTCCAGGGAGCTGTCTTAGTCTCTTCTGCATGTTCATACACCACAATATCTCTCTTGGTTGTCACATCTTTGGCAAAGTTCTCCAAATTTGTTGTCTTCATAACATTCATGTTCGAACCTCGTTCATGGTTCTTAGATTTGTACTGCATATCTACCACTTCTGGATCCAGAATATCGACATTTTGCAGACGTTTATTCTCCCGGACAATTCTCTCTACTGGATAGTTCCAGTTCATCAACAGTCGTTTGGCGTTTCTGTAAGCGTTCTTCATGGCTCCCCGTTTATCTGATTCCTCACCTTGACCCAGCATCAGGTCGTCTACGTAGAGTTCACATGTTTGAGATTCTTCATTGTTCTTGTAATATACAAGAGTAATTCCAGCATCCACGGTTCCACATGCTACGTCCAGTTCATGAATCAAGTTCTCTTTGTAACCTCGCGATTGAGGAATATTCTGGCGAAGCTGTGTCATCATTTCGATTAATCTGGCAAGAATGAATTTATGGTCTCTCGGCTTTTTTCCATCTTTTGGTTCCTTGATTTTTTTCTGTTCCTCTGGCAATTCCTTGTATAGCTTGTTGGAATTCGCAAAAATGTGGCTGACTGATTTTGAAAGGAGCATGTACAATGCCTTTGCGTAAACAGCATCTTTGACTTGATGCTTTGTGTAGCCTTGCTCTCTCGCTAAGAGAACGCCATTGATCTTCAGATGCCCATCGATGTAAGGATCTTTATCCATGTCCTCAAAGACGTTATACTCTGTGCGAATCTTGACCAAAGTGGTGTTATTGTGTCGGGAAGTTTCTATGGCTTGTACAGGAATAAATAAATCATCATACTCCAGAAGAACTTCAATGAAGTTGTTGATCTTGCCTTCGATGCTGACATAATATTCTGGAGCTGGTCCCATACCACCATCATCGTATTCATAATCTAAATAAGGATTGTGATTGTATGGCATTGGTGTCTCTATTTCTGGATACCCATACTGAGCTGCACCACGCCTTCCACCTCGTCCGCGAGGAGGACCGTACCCTGAGGACCGAGCAAACGGATCAGAAGCTGCAGGTCGTCGTCCATAATAAGCGTCATCCAAAGGATCAGGTTTTTGAGCTCTACCTCCCATTCCAGCGATCATTTCAGACTGCATCTCCAGCAACATTTGTTGTCTGTTTAAAACTTGATTCAGTTGTTGAGTGTCTGAATTCGGACGCCATTTTGGAGTTTCACGACTGCCGAAAGTCAGGTTTGCCAATTCTCTTTGAGAGTCTTGAATCATTCTGTTCATCATGTGAACTGAGGATGTTCTCTGTCTCTTGACACCCATTGGATCTCTGTCATCAATTGGTCGTTTTCCTGAGAGAAAACAAAAGATTCTTTTCTTTTTACAAGTTCTAACTTTACTAAACTTCACTTAAGAGCCTTACGTCTAAATTTGTACATCACGACGAATGACTAATTTACATATTTCTAAAATGAGGTTACCTTGGCGATGACCTTGATATGAAAAGAAAATTGTTTTTTTTTTTTTTTTACATGGGTCTGTTAAATATTGATTTACAAGGTAAGCTTGATTTACAAATCTACAAACCTGCATATCCATATTCATAATCATCTTCATAAGCTGAAATAACAAAACAAATGATTACAAAAAAATATTTAATAAAGAAATGGCCAATAAAAGTTTGTAGGAATGTTTCTTTGGCAGAGTTCAAAGCCAATTAACTATCTTAATATTAAGAAATGCAGTGTGCAATGAGAGAAGATTTTGTAAAAACAACAGCATTAGTCTTCTCTTCTCTGATTTCAAATTAACCAGGGATCTTTAACGTACACAGCCTGTAGCACACATGGATTTTACTTCATTGTCCCATAGGAACAACTAGACACTTTTTCCATGTCATACCCTCTGACTTTAATCACCTTTATTGGAAATCTGGTCTAATATTGAAACTTTAAAAAGCAAGCATAAAACCATCTGAGTCTCTGTAGGTTTGAGGGGTGATACTTATGGATAGAATTTGACGTACCTGCATAAGGAGGATAATGAGGGCGAGGGGCGGCCATCTCTAATCCTGAAGCTCTATAAGAACTGAATCCTCCAGCACCTCTACTACCCCCACGTCCCCTTCCACCACGGGCGCCTCGAGCACCCCTCCCACCCCTTGTGTTCATCATTCAAGGTAGCCTAGAGAAAAACATTTCATCATATAAAACAAATTGATTTTTACGGCAAGCATTTGCAAAAAATGAAAGTAAAGTCAATTTTTTTTTGAATCAGTCAATTTTCCAAAAATTTTTCAATTATTTTTTCAACTTGCACAAGTCAATTTAGGATAAATCAGCAGTTTCAGAATTCAGTGAAAATTGCTAAAATTTGATTTATGTTTTTCAATTGGAAAAAAAATGTATTTTGACCTCTTTTGAAAGCTAGGTTTAGATTCAAATCAGTTAAAGCAATTAGCAAATCAGTCAATTGAACAAACTGGTTTTTGGTATAAAACCCATTTGGGATTTTAGAGACACCAAAAAATGGGTGAACCTTTTATTGCAACTAGAAGTATACACTGTCATTTGAAAAGATCAAATTCAAATTTCAAAGTCTGAATTTTCTTATGCAAAATAAAATTTTCTTATTGCACATAAGTGGCCAATACGGGACCTTGACCGAAATATATGTTAAATGTATTTGAAGTCAAAATTAATAACTTAAAGATTAAATTTACCCAATGAAATTAGAGTCATATTTGCAAGGCAAATAGAAACAATTTCTGAATAGAGTTTTTTCTGGATAATCTAGTCTATGACAGGAATAAAACCTGGTTGTTCAAGTATAAAAAATTGGACAATAGACACTGTTAAAGTGACTATATTTTACCTTCTATCAATATCAGGTATACGGTCAATAGAGCTCAAACAAGCCCTGAAATACTTTTTGTGTTTAGTTTAAAATAAACGCAATAAGAACACTTTTAAGTTCAAGAATCTGAACACTTCAGTTTCTTAATTTGTCTGGTGTGGACTTCAATAAAATTGAAATCCTAAACTCTCCAAAAAAACAACTGTACACTTCAAACCTAAAAAGAGGAAGAACATGGTTAACAATAAAGTTGGATCAGATTTTAAGAAAAGATTTTTAATGTATTTTCCATCAAATGTCTGTAATTCCTGTAATCATTGAAATAGGCGCAGAAGAGTAAGATGTAAAACTCCATTCATTTTTTATGAGTCTAGGATTTAAATAGATTGTAAAGAGGTTTTCTTAAATCTGTATTTGTATCTGGGACACTAATAGTATCAATTTGTACCACTGCACCATTGTTCATCTTTAGTTTCTGCTATTCTACTAAGGCTAAGTTTGCAATGACGTCAATTAGTCAATTATCGCGAATGGCTATGTGATACAAACATATTTTGCAACTAATGACTTTATCAAATACTTAGATTTAGTGGTATTGCATAGCCACATATATCTAAATGAAAAATGGAATGGTGCAAATTGACTCTAAAACTACCTGCAAATTGACTCTAAAACTACCCCTTTTATACATCACACTAAAAGAACCTTTTTCACAATTCCTTGTATATAAATGTATTTGGGTAATACTATGATAAATGAGGTAGACATCTGAAAACAAACTTGACAACAAAAATGGTGGATAAGAATTGACATTTGCTTAGCCTAAGGATAAGAAGTACCCATAACAATTTGGCTACATATTATTTCAGACATTCCAAATCCATCAGAGAGAACAGTAGGTTTACTAAATACTTAACACATTTCTAATAGTGTTGTTTGTTCTGTAAAAAGTGCTAATTAAAGTAGTTTTTATTAAATCAGTCCCTTTGTTTTGATATGGTGTCACGTGACCTGCGAATCCACGCCATTTTTATTTTTCTTTGACTCCATTGCCAATTTATATCAAATCCAATGCCATTTTTATAGACAAAGTCTCTTGTTTATAGCTGCATTTAATGATAAATAGAGTGACAGAAATCGTTTGCATTGTACTTTTAAACCTACCATTTAAATTCTGCAAAGGTTTTTGCTTTGAAAACTGGAATTTCTCTGCATGAACGTTGATTGATTTCTCTCAGCTTTGAACTTCCGGTTTTATCACATGGTCGACGGTGTTTGAGATCATTTCTCATTTCGTAAAAAAAAAGTCCGTTGTACATTGTACACTATGTATGACCCTTAAGTTTTGAAATGAATAATGACACCAAAAACAATAAATTAAGGATATCTTTCGGATTTTTTATGAGTCTCGTCCTGAAAAAAATAGACCCTAGTTTGATAGTCAAAACTTCATAGTTAAAATGGACTATTAATTTCGTGCACTACTTTCCTTTTCACCGTCTAAAGGGACGCTACTCTAAAACCAACAGTGCTTCTGTGCAAGAAAAAAAAATAAAGAAGAAAAAGCCGGGCATCCTTTTCAAAATTAGGTAACTATTCATGCATTATGGTTTCGTAATTGTCAACAGAATAATATTTGTGTTGTGCTGCATACAGGAGATCAGAAGTTTTGTTGTTGCAACTCAGGCTTATATCCTTTTGGTTTGGTTTCACCATGTTCTGATTTTATCCTGTTCATTTCTGCATAATTTCTAAGCGATTTTGTGGGCTCTGGACATACGTTTGTTGCGAGATACATAGGCAAGATTGTTTAAGTTTCAAGGCTTGTTCAAGCACATGCAGAGTTGCGGAAAATCCCAAGTTTTTGGTGTCTAGTTTTTTCTGACTCTCCCCCAGCCATATCTCTGTCCAAATAGCTATCAGAGGCTGGGAATAGCGTCAGCAAGTTTTAGACTATAGTTACTAGCACCAGCAAAGCTAATAATTTAGTCTCAAGCCTATGAGCCAGTTAACTGTAATAAAATTCTTCTCCATTGTTCTTTTAGATTATAATTTAAATCCACAAAATGACTGGTGGAGGCAGAGATAATAGACGTGATAGAGATCGAGGTGGTCGAAGAGATAGAGGAGGAGGGGGTCGGTTTCGAGATAGACGGAGTGGGGGATTCAATGACAGACATGGTGGGGGAGGTAGATTTGATGGACCTGGTAGATTTGATGGAGGGAATGAAATGTATGGTCACGGACCTGGATATGGGCTAGGGTATGGTGGAGGAGGTGGACCAAACTTTAAACCACCAGTTGTTTTACCCCCCGGTAATGAAGATTATTGGGAATATCGGGGTGAGTTTGATTAAGATTCCTCATTGCCATGTACGTTACCTAATTATTAGAAACTCTATTTCTTTGTAAAAGAATAATTACCAGGAGGGCTTCTTCCACTTCTTCCAGTCCACCCAGCTGTAAATAAGTATGAATAATCGAGGAAAGATCTATGCCAAAAGGTTTGACGGCAGACTTGTTAAACTAAGTTGTTATCCTTGCAAAATATAGATTTTAGTTATCATTTTTCACTCTTCACATTTATAGATTCAGAAGATGAGATAGCACCAAAAGCTGATGATACCTTTGAAGTAGAAGCGAAGCGCCAAAAACTGGAAATAGACGATGGTCTCCTGCCTGGTGTCGAAGGAGATAAAGGAGAAAATAAGGAAAATTCAGAAAGCGGGGAAAAGAAAGACGCCCCTAAATCTCTTCTGGATCTGAACATGGAGGACATGGTTGATGATTATTACGAATATTTCGATGGTGGACCAAATATTTCTCACCGACGTGCTAGACAGCTGCTTGATGGGATTGATGCTGATGAACACGGAATGGACTCGTACGGTGGAATGCAGAATCATGGACGAGTTTACAAAGTCATCGCAGGAGAGTATAAATTCTTCGATGGCCCTGGCCCTAAGTCCACAGAGCTGATTAAAATTGGACAAGACGGCCGCCGGGTCTCCCCTGAAGAAAAACTATTCATATTTGTCCAGTTTCTTCTCAAGAATCCTTTCACTAAAGACACATGTACAGCTGTCTTAGAAGATGCCCGGAACAAAATGAACCCTAAACAAGCCATTAAATTGGTCTACCATATTGTCCCAGAAGAAGATGATGTCATTTGCAGTATGTACAAATGTACTTTCTATGCTGCAGGCTTCAAAATTGTTGAAGTTGAAGCCCCTACGAAAATAGAAGCCACTGAACTTGGTGCTGAAAAGGGACTCTACACATTAATTACCAAAACCTTCAATGAAATTTGTCCGAGCAATTACCATGCTGAATTTGATGACGGCCATTATGAAACTAAGGTGAAATATAGTCGAGAACATACCAGGGATGAAGGAGACCAGGAAGAAAAAGATGAAGAACAGGAGGAGAAAGATGGCCACCATGACAGACGGCGCGATGGGCGCAGAAAGGGACCAACATGGAGAAGCCCAAAATTGATCATTCGTTTACAAGTCATGAAGAAGGTCCTCACTGGAACTCATGTTAGCAACGCTTACTCCGACATGGAGGCTGCCGCTTATACTTGCCAGGTGGCGCTGTGTATTGTCTGCTACAAGAAGACCAAATTGTCTGGAGAATCAGATCCAATGAGATGCGAGATGTATGCTGATGAGATGTTCCTAGGTAGCGGAAGCGGAAACAACTTCCAGGAAGCACAACAAGAGGTTTACCGATCAGCACGAGACAATTTCCTACGAACCTCGGTTCACAATATGTTGATGAACAGCAAACGACTCTCGGAATTAGATCGGGACGACCCCAACATTTTGGACATTGTTTACAGAGGTCATTACCAAGAAATTGGTTCCAACAACGGTAGCTTGAAAACTTACGATATCTATCCAGCTGACAAAGACAAAAGCATTGACGATTTGGTCATATTTGAGTTCGAAGCCAGTCAAGCCAAAGCACCATTCCACAATCTGAAAAGCAGTGCCACTAAATCTCATATGTTGTTTGAATGGGTTTTATCAGCTAAAGATGACAAGTCCAACTGCAGGTTAGGTTGTTTATATAAAATTTTATGTAGGTTTAAGCTTTGTATGCAACATATTAATGTGTTTCTAATAGGTGGTGGCACATTGCACACCGCATGCAGTCTCCTGGCTCATTGCATGTAGACTACTGGCTCATTGCACACTGCATGTAGTCCTCTTTGCTTCATATAATGGACACAGAACTCATTGACTGGACATGGAGAAGCTGATGAATGCAGTGTCATTTGCATTAATTAACCTCTAGTTCACTGCATTTCAGATGTATGGTATTTCTACAGACTAAACTAATAGCGGATGTTCGAGGATCTTCAAAAATCAACGCTAAGAAAGCAGCAGCAGAGAAAATCATCTCAGAATACAGTTTAACTCATACAATAATTAGGGTAAGTTGACTAACTATGTACATAGTGCCCATCTTCATTAGCCCATAAGGTGGATGAGAGTGGGAAACTTCGTTTCATTTTTAAGTGGGTTTGAATTTAGGGGTCTCCGGGCCTGTGTGATGTGAGATGCTTTTTGCAGTCCCATTTTCCCCTTGTCACAATCACAGTTCTAGAAGAACATGGGAGTGTCTTCTCATTCTGAAGGTTGTAAAAACTTCAGGCCTGAAAAGTGCAGTTAAGTTTCTTCAGTGACTTAAAAAGCTTGGTCACTGAGTAAAAAGCTCTCTGATTTCATCCTAGAAGTAGCCAAGTGTTGGTCGCATCCGAAACTATTTGATATTTTTACCTTGATTCACCGTAGCAGGTAAGTTAGCCCATCATAGTCCACATTTTAAATTTATTTCATTAAGTATTGATGATGCTTTATGCTTATAATCCCTTGTTTTTTTCCAGTGTGCTCCTGTAGATTATTCCTGCCCAACTTTAACTTATGAACAGTTGAAGGAACAGGCCATTCAGCTCAGTGGACAGGAGGAGCCAAGCGAGGAAGAACTGGCTCCATTTTTACTGCAAGCCATCGAGTTAGTCGTCCAACAGAAGATAGAAGAAGGAACTTTAGAACCTGTTATTTTCAATGAGGATATCTCGGGCGATTTACGCAAACACGTAAAAAAATACGCAGAAACCAATAACTACCCTCTGATGGAGAAACCTTCCGATACACGCAAGCATTTGATTTTACAGCGTAAAATGTTCACGGCAACTGATATGCTGGACACCCTTGACCAGAGTAATTGCGTCAACGGAAAGTACAAATTGATGCAGAAACGGCAAGGCGATCTTTTGACAACATATTTCAATTCAGACGGCACGGAACAACTACATCCACCAGAGGTCTCTAGTATTGCAGAAGTGTTGGAGAGACAAGCTCAAGCGATGGCTGAAGAGGAAGCAAATACTGCTGAAGAAGAAGAAATCAAAACTGAATAAATTTCATTTCATTTTTTGTAAAAATACGCATTTTAAGTTTTCCATTTTGAATTCAGAAAAAGTGCTTTTATATTTTCGTAACTATTTAAGACAAAGTTTAAAGGTCAAATCTTTTTAAAAGTGTCTTAATTGAAAAAGATTTATCGGAAATAATTGTGCTTGCATGGTTGCAGATGAATGCTTTCCTTTTAGAGTTCTGTTTATATGTTAATCAGGCATTTAGGGCCTCATGATTTTGAGTCTGTTGTTCCTTTTTACAATTGTCTCAATTGGGAAATATTTAGAGGGAAGAAATTGTACATTCATGCTATCAGATACAATTATTTATGAATACATGTTAAGCAAGCATTTAGGCGATCATTTTGACATCTTGCATACATCTAAATTACCAATAGTCACGTGCATGAATCATTTAAATATTTGTAGGAAAGTAACTGTGCATTCATTTATCTGTCATGATAAGAATTCAATCATTACATTTAGAGTTCTCTATATATATCAATCAAGCATTTAGGAGATCATGATTGAATCTGTTATTCAAATATCAGAATAAAGATTTTATAGAAGAGGTATTTTGAAAAATCATTTTGATTTGTGATTCTTATTTCATAAGTTTGTTAATGCACTGATTTGATTGGTTGTATTACATAGAGTATAATCCAATCAACAATTAGGCTGCAGGTGAAATCCTAGGCTATTATGAGATGCAATGATTTGATTGCATTATACTCTATAGAAGACAGCCAATCAGAGCCTTTTAAGAGACCCAACAATTAGGCTGCAGGTGAAATCCTAGGCCATTATGAGATGCTATGATTTGATTGCATTATACTCTATAGAAGACAGCCAATCAGAGCCTTTTAAGAGTCCCGACAAATTGGTTGCAGGTGAAATCCTAGGCCATTATGAAATGCAATGATTTGATTGGATTTTACTCTTAAGAAGACTCAACAATTTGGTTGCAGGTAAAATCCTAGCCTATGATGGGCTATATATTATGTAGCAAGTCAGAAATATTTTCGTGTTAATAAAATAAAATTAACACTGTTTCTCCCTGGACAAGTAATTCCTTTTAAAAGTAATACTATTTGTTAGAATGAACATAGAATTGAACATTTTCAAACTTGGCCAATAAGAGTATATATTCATCAGTAGATATACCTGCTGTCATCAATAACATAACAGAATTCTTATATCATCTCATAAATCCAATAATGAATTGTTCAAATGTTTTTCAATAATCACTAAGCTCAGAGAGTTTGCAGATTTGACAGGGATTCTGTTACTTTATGACACCAGGTAGGTTCACTGATGAATATATACTCATATTGATCATTTTTATGTTCATTTTAAGACAGGGTATCTCTTTAACATAAGGATCAAAATAAAAACAATTTTTCGTGGTAACTTTTTTTAAATGTCCCTTTAACTAACTACAAAATAACATTTAAAATGATGTATAAATATTGAACAAATAAAGTTAGTTGAAAACTCTTGAAATGACATGATAGTGAACAGACATTTTCATTCTATTTCATTTATAATGGAACACAACAATATGACAAAGAAAATAGGCCTATATTTTAAGATAAGACATTAGGATATCCTAGTAAACAGTGTTAGAAGAAAAGACCCTAGGATATCTTAGAAACAGTGTTAGAAGAAAAGACCCTAGGGTATCCTAGAAACAGTGTTAGAAGATAAGACCCTAGGATATCCTAGTAAACAGTGTTTGAAGAAAAGACCCTAGGGTATCCTAGAAACAGTGTTAGAAGAAGACCCTAGGATATCCTAGAAACAGTGTTATATTAAGGTAAGACCCTAGGATATCCTAGAAAAAGTGTTAGATTAAGATAAGACCCTAGGATATCCTAGAAGCAGTGTTAGAAGTCAAGACTCTGGGACATACTACTGCTAAGATCGTTTTGAAAATAAAATGTGGCCTGGTGAATAGCCAATAGCCAATGTCTGGGCTCCAGTATTTTAGGCCTATTATATTGAAATGATTACAATATTCTATTATATAACAACATACATGTATATAGACTCAATTCTTTTAGACATTATTTGTAATTTTTATGAATTTTCTTTCTTTGAAAGAAAAATCAATTTACCCAATCCACAGTGAGGAGGCATCGTTCTTACGTCCTAGAAATAACAGACTCAAACCTAATTGAAGTCCATTAAATTACAACCCCAGACTTAGTCAGTTGAATGATGTAAAAAATCATGATATAGAAAAGTAGTTTGATGAAGTCACGCTTTCAAAATGTCTCCTAATTATCCTTGTCCTGATTCTGGTAACTAGGTCAGACGCATTCTAATATGTGAAACATAAGTAGGAATACAGTCAGTTTAATAATGAATGAAATTTCTTTTTTCAACAGAAATTTAGCTTTACCAAACCCAAATTAGGACCAACATAATCTAGAATTTATTAGACTGAAACTGAAGAAACACTTCTAAAATAAGAAAGTCAACAGTCGTTTTAAAGAAGGGTTCCCTTATTTTCATATGTATATAGAAACCCCAATTAATCAATTAGTAAGCTTACTTTGGCTCTAATGAATGAGGGAACTCATCTTTAAACGGACTGGTAAAAAAGCAAATAAAATATTGGTCAGCTTGTATTCCTCACAAACAACACAACACAACAAAAAATACCAAAAAAATAACAAATACATAGTTCTTTGAGAGGTGGTAGCCAGTTGATAAAGTTAGACATTGTATGCCAAAGTTCTAAGGAACTTCCTGCAAGATTATTCTGAAATATCAGGAACTTAACATTATTTAATGGTTCCAGTGATCTGATTGGTACATAATTAAAATTGATTTAAAATTTACTTTTGTTATCCAATCAGATTACTGTATTTCTTAAAACATGGGGCCTTATTCTTGAAAACATAACTTACAATGATTGTAGTTTTCCAGTCTTCTGATTGGTCAATCATTGAATTTGATTTAGAATTTTGTGTTGTTATCAAATCAGATTACTGCATTTTGGGCCCTTACTCTCGAATCCAGATTTCAAGAAATACAATAATCATATTGGAGAAGAAAACACAATTGAAAACGGATTTAAGTGATTGACCAATCAGACGATGGGCTTTTAACACTAAAATCATGTTAGGTTTAAATATTTAAGTTTTGGAGAATAAGGCTAAAGGTCAAATAAGAGATTAGCTTTTACAACTGATGTTAACTGAATATTGTACAAAAATTTTTTTTCTCAGGGCCACATATTGTGATTTAATCACAAATTTGGAAGTCCTGTTTACAGGAAGTCCTCGTTACATTCATCTATTCAGTGACCATTTGTTCATCGCCATTAGTCGGTTCTTCTTTCGTGACTTCTTCAGCTGCAGCAGCCTTCTCTGCATCCTTAGCTGCCTTCTCCGCTTCTTTCTTAGCTTTTTCTTCATCTGCTTTCGCTTGTTCTTCAGCGTTCAAATATCTTTTAGCAGTTTTCTGATCAGTTTGCTTCACTTGATAAAGTTTGTAGCGCCCAAAAGTTCCATCGTTTTCTAAAAGAACTTGCAGGATTTTGTCTGCAGTGTGTGATCTGCTTTGGAATAAAACCTGGAATAAAAATAGGGATGTTTAGTTTTAAGAATTAGACATTTTGTTTTTCAAAATATCTTGGGCAGCCAAGTGTTGGCAGAATTTTCGTGCCTTAATGCCAGGATTATTTTTATTTTCTCATAGCATCCAATATGAAAGTTACCATAGTTAGCCTATTCTTCACCTATTGGGCTTAAGAAGATGGGCAAAGCCATTCAGTACGGAATGAGAAAATTTTCCAAGGACAGCAGTATGAGCCTATTCTTTTTTACGATTTCAAACTGTCAAGGGATCTTTAACGTGCACAGCCTGCAGCACATAGGGCCTAGGTTTATGACCCTTCTAAACGAAAAGACACTTTTTCTCTGACATGGGGTTGAAAAAATCCAAAAGTTCATCTAATCTTTTGCCAGGAATGAACTCTGAACCCTCAGGTTAGCAAGCATCTAACTCACTAAGCCCCCATCACTCCCACAGCCCCATCAGAAGTAGAAAAAATAGACAAACCTGCACTCGTTTGGCAGGAATAGAAAAAGTATGGACACCCATTGCATAGGCCTGCTTCCTGACCCACTTCTGCTCTCGGTCTGGGAAATCAGCTCCCATGACCATTTCTTCAACAGTATCATGACCAAAGAAATTTTGGAGTTCTATATCCAAGGCTTTGTTGATCCATTCTTCCATCTCTTGCTGTTGTTTCTTCTCCTCGCTGACTTCCTCTGTACCTGCATCAGTCTCCATGCTTTCCTCTTGCTTGACTTCCTGCTTGACTTCTGGGCTCTCCATCTTCAGTTTAATGGCTTTCTGTTGGATCTCTTCATATGTGAAGGTTGTTTTGGTACAATCTCTGCTTTGATACTTAAATTGGAAATTTGGACATTTTCATATAAATCAATTAATATCACAAATTCCATTTCATTATGTTGAGATATGTTTGATGATAAGCACATTTGGAGCTTTGAATAAGTCATCTTCACTCATGATTCCAGTCAACCCAGCTGTAAATGGGTACAGATAATCTGGGAAAGATCATTGCCAACAGGTTTGGCCAAGGATCAGCTGGTAGAAAGGATCCCTGTCATGACGGACTTGTGAACCTAAATTGTTATCCTTGAAAAATATAATTGTTTCTTTACTTTCTTACCTGCTTTAGCATGTTTTCAAGGGAGGTAATTTAATAAGGGATTTTTTGTAATCAGCTTTTTGAATACTTTTTTTTTTTGCTAATCAAAATGTTTAAATTACTTTGATTCTGGAAACCTACCTTAATAAGAGTTTGTGAATTTGAAAATCTTTGCAATGCATGATTAGCAGCAAAATTCTTGGCTTTCATTTTATTTTGAGCTTTAGCATCAGCTATCATTCTCTTCTGAAGAAAAATCTGACATCTGGAATAAAAAGGTTATGTCAACTGTCAACTAAAATCAAGCAAAATGATTTTAAGAAGATTCCAACATCGTAACAGATTGTGCTACACCCCTTCCTCATAACAGTTAACTTCAATTATTATGTTAGTTAAAGATGATTACATTTTATAGGACTTGATTCATTTTTAAACTGAAAGGTACCAACCTTTGTGGAGCATCATCATGTCTACCAGAAACACACCAATCTAGTGCCATACCATTCTGTGTGGCGCTGGTTTCTAAAATCTTAAAGAAAGCCTGATTCTTTTGTTCTGCATGCTCCAAGATGATGATATCGAAGGTATTCTTTTCAGTTGTTGGAGGGTATAACTGCCAGGCTTTCAGATTACCGCTGTTGGAACCAATTTCATGGAAAGGTCCTCTGTGGATGATGTCCAGAATCAATGGGTCGTCTTTGTTGAGTTCTGAGAGTCTCTTCTGGTCTTTGATTATAACATGAACTGGTGTGCTCAATAAATAGTCTCTGGATTTGATGTAAGCGTTCTTTCCAGCTTCTTTAGGATCAGCTCCTTCTCCCTTACTCAGGTACATTTCATCAGCATAGATCTCACAGGAGACAGGGTCAGACTCAGTGGACGATTTGTATTGACGATAATGTACTAAGGTCAAGGTCATTCCACAGGAAGCAGCCGCCATATTCATATCAGCGATACTGTACACTTTCTTTCCTTTGGGTAAACTTTGCTTCATGTGCTTAAG
This sequence comes from Nipponacmea schrenckii, assembly GCA_030562195.1. Classification (NCBI taxonomy): domain Eukaryota; kingdom Metazoa; phylum Mollusca; class Gastropoda; family Lottiidae; genus Nipponacmea; species Nipponacmea schrenckii. Next base: position 20,510,466 of record JAUJPP010000012.1, on the reverse strand, counting down.
CCTCTCCTTCAGTCTAGGACTGAAGTATTTGAAGGACATTTTGGATCGTCGTCCCAATGGAGTCTTTTTCTTCTCTGCATCAGACTTCTCCCCTTCACTTGTTTCAGCTGGCTTTTCCTCTTCTGTTGTCTCTTCTGTACCCGGTTCAGTCTTAATGGTGACCTCTGGTTTGGCTTCTGCTGTTTCAGTGTCATCAGAAGTCTCCATTTTTTCAGTCTCTTCCGGCTTTTTCTCAGCTTCTTTCAATTCTTCGTTACTCATCAGGCAAATTTCACCCACCGTCTTCGTCATAAGTTTCCAATAGGCGATATCAAACAGCAACTTTCGTAACAAATTTCGATTCTTTCGTCTTCCTTTACTGAGGAAGAAAGTTCCAAGATGGAGTTCACCTTCGACCTCTGGTTCTTCTGAATCTTTCACGTCATCCATCTTGCAATGAAGTCGTAGATCTATTCCACTGTCGTTCAGGGCTCTCTGCACAGTGTTGATACTGCCCCCTTGTGGTGGAAAGAATAGCACAAACTCAATAAATTTCTGCAGATTTTCTTCAGGGCTTGCCCATTCTTGAGGGTAATCATACTCTGGTGCCATTGGTCTGCCCCAGCTTTGGGGAGGAGGAGGGGGTCCTCGAAATCCAAATCTCATCCCTGGATCTGGTCCATAATCAAATGGTGGGGGTGGCCCCATTCCCATACCCATCCTAGGTCTCTTAGGTTGCCATGGTCCTTGAAATTCCATTGGTCGCTTTCCAAATCTTGGCCCTCCTGTAATTACAAGGGTTTAATACGTTATAAGGACATATTATGTGTAGAGTTTTATGTCCTTCTCTTCTGCACCTAATGGGATATTAATAAAGACGAGCAATGCCATGCAGGGTGCAATGAGGGGAATTTTGCCAGGGCAACAGCATTACTCTCTTTGTGATTTCCAACTGTCAGGGATCTTTAACATGCACAGTCTGTAGCTCACTAGGGCCTCTTTTCAAATAAAGATTAAGAAAATTTCAATCAGACTAAATCATTTTGATCAGTTAGGCACCACTGGCTAATACAGCAACAGAATCAAGAGTCCTGAAGTGAAGTAATAAAATGTATACAAACCTCGACCTCCTCTGCCCCAGCCTCTGCCTGCCATTCTGAATTACAATAAGTAACCTACAAAAGAAAGGGAAAATCTGATAAGGGGCAACTCAAGGTAACTGGTCACATGCTGGAGAAGTGTTTGACATTTTTAAAGCCCTACATTCACAAAATCTCAAGAAACCAAGCATTTACTCATGAACCACCAAACACCGAAATTTCATCACCAAGATTTCACCATCAAGGAACTCAACACCACAAGATCATACAAAGCAAATTGTATTGGGTATTCATGTGAATGCTTATGTTAATCATTGACTTCATCGATTGCCTTACAGATGATACAAATGAAAAGTGAAAAAAACTTCTCAAGCATTACATTACTTTAATGAGTGAAAAATGAAGAAAATTATTAATTATGATTGAAATAAATTGATTACGATATTTAAAATTTGCAGAAATTATCTTAAAAAATATTTGTCAAACAACTTCTCCTTTGAAAAAAATAAAAAAAAGTTTCAAAATTAGCCAAAATTTGAAGGAGTTTACCCTCGGATGTTTTTGTGTTGAATTTACCTTCAGCTTTCAAATAATTAATTGTTGCGAATTCACCAAAATTTCTCAAAGTTTGGCACAATGCCTTATATAACAGTCTCAAGTGTGTCTGATTTTAAAAGACACAAACAACTTTAGATTTCTCTTTATAAATGGTCCAAGTGGATGGCATCAAACCTAAAAATTCAATAGGAAAGAACATACAGAGCAAGTGAATTTCAACAATTTCATCAAGAAAAACATAGTAATCAAATTTCACTGAAATAAAATCATACTAAATGAATAACTTTTCATCAAGTTTGACCTCGTGTGAGTGAATGCCATTGAATTGAGCAGTTGAGCTTACTTAGAAATATGAATTTCAATATGCATGTGAACCTATTGCTAGTGAACAGAACGCATTTCCAAAGGTAGCAGTGGTATGCTAATTATGATGGTACTGTCATTCAAGAGTTGATCTAATCTTAACATAATTTCAAGGCCATTCTAAGTGCTAAGAATCTAATGTAAAGATTTCATTTGGTATTCTAAATTGAAAGTGTAGGTAACGGTAAAAGAACCTTTGAATTTGGGTTTTACATTAAAATTTCAAGAAGAGTAAACATGCTTTGGTACTTTGGTCTGCAATCTCTTTGTTTGAGCAGGAATTTGTTTGGCAATCCTTGCATCTAAGGTCGAAGTGACCTAACTAATTTTCATCATAGATAAGCTCAATGACGACATATTCAATGCAACGACTAACAAGTGCAATTATATGAAAAATTAAATAAGTGCACATGGATACAGAATATAAGCTATACCAAGCCAAAGATATGCATAAAATGCATTGAAAAAGCGATAGATTTCCGGTTTGAAACTAGCCGGGGTAGCCATGTTTAATTTTTCAGAATTTTACAGAATTTCATCTTAAGATGTCAGATGTGAATCGACACAATTTGTAGTAATTTTGATGCCTAAGACATTTAGATATATTCCCCTTTAAAATGCAAAACTTTTTTGTCGGCTACATACCTGCATTTTGCAGCAAATTATTAATTTTTATTGGAAATTAGTGGACAAATCTTTTCACCCACGCACTGACTCTCCTAAAATGAAAACGAGGTTTATTTATCCAACCGGTAAAAGCGTAACCATTTTTTGTTCTAAACGTTAACTAAAGCGTAACCAACTGAATGAAATAATTTTTATTTGTGTACAGAATTTTCGGGAAAACATTTCCAGAGCATTTTTACGCTATAATATAAATGAATAAAGGAATTCAAATCATGAAATACACGAATATTTCATTCAAACGTTTGTGTAGTGTTTTGAACAAGAAGTAAAAGGGAGGCAACTGCAGCTATCTCAAAACTGACAACGACATTCTTAGAAAAATGGCCGAAGTATCTGGCCAGAGGTTGCAGTGGCAAACAATAATCAAGCCACTGCTCGATGCCTCCTATTCTTCTTTCAACAAAAATGATATCCCAGATTTGACAAAAGCAATTATTAAAAGGTATGAGCATTTTGACTTTCTTGATTGATTTTTTAAAGAGAAATCGTCATTTGCAGACTAATCGTGAAAGTAAATTAGAGATTGGATAAAATGATAAATCAGATTTGAGTGTTATTAATGTTGAATGAATGAGGTCTAGTGAAACTGAAAGTAAAAGAAATGTGATGGAATTGGCCCAGGCTTTAAATATTGTATATATACAATAATATAAACAATAGCGTACATATAAATAATCCATAATACAATTATTATTATTGTTGAAAATTGTATATTTAGAATGTAATTCATGTAGGTCCTATTTTGTGTTTATCTCTCTTTCTTTTATTTTTCTTTTTGTAATTTTTCTGTCTTGCGGAGAGGAGTAATATAGGCATCTGCCTGTTTTCCAATCCATTTTCTTTACGAAATAAAATATTGTTTACTAGCAAATATACAATTGTGCATTTTGCCATTTACCCTTTCCTTTGGAGAGCAGGTCATCCTCGAGTGGACAACTTGATGTGATAACTTCTCCTCCAATCACGTGTGATCTTGTTATGGTCAATTGACTTTCTCAATTAATCTTAAGACTATAGACTTGTATTGGAGTAATACTAATACCAACAGTAATAACTCTAAATAGGGATTACTTTTTTACGTTAAAGATCTTAAAGTACAGGTACTTTTTTTGTTTTACCCTTGCTTTTTAACACATCATGGTCTAATTCGAATCTTGATATTTTGTATTTTTCAGTGAAAAAGAGATTTTGAATCATGATGATGACTATGAACCCTTTTATTCGTCTTTTATGGCGCTTTCTGGCCATTTTCTTGGTGCCAGTACCAATAATTGTAAGTAGAATAGGCTGTGTATTGAAGCAAGTATCACTGGCCTAGGTCTCAGAGCAATAGATAAGCTTATTAAGTAAAAATTGGTTAGAAATAAGTATTTTTTCAGTTGAAAGGACAATTACAGACCCACGCACATTCACAAACACTCGGAATAAAATATTTTGTATATAGAAATGGCACCAGTCCTGAAATAAGTCTTTGATATTCCTGCAAATCTGTTTGGTATTTGTATTTCCTCAGATGAATTAAATATGAAAATTTCCTTGAGACAAGTAGGAATTGCTTTTTACATAGTATGTTATAAAGTAAGAAGTAGTACATCTATATATCTTTAATTTTTAAAGTCTTTGTATGTACAGATTTTTTTAAGGCATTTTGATATTTCTTAAAACTGTGCCTTTTCAGTGTCCAAATCCCACATCAGTCCCGTCACCATGGCTTCGAAAGTTGTCATGGAATTTTTACTATCTAGACTACAGACCAAATCAGAGAGTTGTACAATATCACAGGTATGTATGATCTTTAAAATCAGTCTCAAAGGTGAAGATGATCATGCAGATTTGCATCTCAGTTTCACCTTGTCAGTGATGCAGGTCGCAGGGACTGACATGAAAAAAGCATCTAGTCGTTTTGATAGGACAATAAACCAAGGCCCCATGTGCTACAGACTGTGTACGTTAGAGATACGTAAATAGTTGGAAATTGCAAATAAAGAAGGTTTATGCTGCTGTCCTTGCAAAATTTTCCTCATTGCACACTGTTAAGGTTAAAAGAGATAAAGCGTCACAATTTAATTATTCTGCATGGTGTTGCATGTCCTCATTAGCCCATAAGGTACAGAAGAGAAGGATGTAAAACTCCATTCATTTCATTTTGCCTTTCAGAAATATTTGATGATACTGATAAAAGGATTGTGTAAAGGAACAGGATGTCTACCAAAATCAGATATAGTTACCTTTACTTCCATGTTAAAATCAGCTAAAACTCCTACACTTACTACAGACATCACAAAAGGTAGGTTTACTTTCTCAACATCACTATGCTTTAGCTTACTACAGATATCACAAAAATAGGTTAAATTACTACATCACAAAAGAGGTTGGATTGCCTATTACAAAGCATCACACAAGGTAGATTTGCTTACTTAAGTCATCACAAAATTTAGGTTTACTTATTACAAGCATCATAAAAGGTAGGTTTACTTACAACAGACATCACCAAAGGCAGGTTTTCTAAGTACAAGCATCAGAAAAAGGTTACTTACAACAGACATCACTAAGCTTAAATTTACTTACTATAGACATTATCAAAATTAGGTTTTCAACAGATCACAGATGTCAATGAAGGTAAACTTTTAACAACTCAAATAAAGTTGATTTATTTTTTGAAATCTTTCAGAAGCTGAAGACAGTGGATCAAAAGAGACTAAAAATCCCAGACTAGACAAGGGAAGTAACTTATTCAATCAATTGACGTCTGTCTTTGATGAAGTGGCTTCTATATCCCACAAACCAGACCCGCCCGCTGTTAATGTAGACGGCAACACAATAATTCACAAGAACGATACTTCCGAAGAAATCAGTGATTTGATAGGAGAAAGAAACAGAGCTGCTCTACTTCAGCTGAACGGTGCAGAGACCCTGCTCAATGCATGTACAGATTTGGTATTCCTTGGCAAATACATACAGAGGTATAAGGATGCAAGTGAAGGCAAGAGTTTTTATATGCCAGCTACATTATGTGAGGCTTTGACCACTAGAAACAGGTGAGTTTGCTTCATCAGCATCTTTGGATATTCTTGGTTAACCACCGTATGACAGAGATGTTGATTTATTTTTTCACAGGTTTGCCATCCATTTGACCAATCATACCTTAGTCTTAGAAACAGGAACTTAAACTAAGCTTAGTGTCAGTAATAGTGTTTATAGTTCACTGTTGAAATTTAAGCCTTTAATTCCATCTCTGTTTGAAAGTTAAATGATGACTCATCATTTTTTGAGACTCTATGATATATAGAAATAGAAAATAAAATTGAGGTATTTTTGAACGAATTATGAGATTTTTGTGTAGTTGTAGTACATCCGAAGACACGAAATACCAAACTTGTCCCTTTTAGATCTTGTTTCTAAAGAAAGAAACAACTATATTTTACAAGGATAACAACTTATGGCCACAAGTCCGCCCTACAGGGATCCTTTCTACCAGCTGGTCCTTTTACCAAACCTCTTGGCATTGATCTTTCCCGGAAATTATTTTCAGCTGAGTGGACTGGAATTATGAGTTTCAAGGTCATCGAACTTTCACACACCGATTGAGATCTGAACTTGTCCAAATCAATTATAATCATTATAAGGATTTGATATTTGCAACACACATATCAACAGAATGATATATAAGTCAATTTTTCTTTCCAGTTATATCTGTCTATTGAGTGATATCTCAATAGTATGGCGAGCGTTCTCGCTACCAATGTTAGAACCATTGACTAACGAACGCCTGGGGAAAATAGTCACAGTGACTCTAGGCTGTTTGTATGCTAGTATGACCGTAGCTGTATCTAATACTATTAACAACATGGTAAAACCTGTAGCTAATCAACCTGCAGCTTCAAGAGATGAAGAAATAGAAGGATATGGTATCAGTATTGTACAGAAATCGGTGAGTTATACTGTATAATTTTGAGTATAGTGCATACATTTCTTACCCTTGTCATTGTAAATGATGCACTGTCTTGGTTAGAAGAATACTGGTCGGAAGGGCTGACATGGAAAGGTCCAAGGTTCAATCAAGACAAAGATCGAGAAGTACTTTCGAATTTTACTGGCCAATATGGAAAAGGCCAGTTGTTTGGGGTGAACAATAAACAAAGGCCCTGACTGTACAGGTTACCTATCCCTCCACAGTTTAAAATAAAAAAACAAGTTTAGGCTAATGCTGATGTCCTGAGAAAAATTCCAGCATTGCACATTGCATGGCGTTGCCCATCTTCAGAAGCTCATAAGGTGCAGAAGTACAGGACGTAAAACTCCATTCATTCCTAAATCTTGCAGTCAACCTCTGTTTTACATGATTTAACCTAATAAGCAAGACTAGTGCATCATGGAATTTGTTTTTGTCCAGTCAATTCCTGGTCAATCTGGGCAGAGCTTCTGTTAAAATCCCATTTAGGGTTTCTGAGTGATATATAAGGTATATTCTGTGCCTGAGGACGGCGGGGGAAACCGCTGAAACGTTGCATAAACTTTAACCAGTGATTGTTGTTCCATAAAGCTGTGCCTATATACTATATAAGGGGTTCAATAAAGAGTAACATAAACTTAAGAGTAAATTCAGATATTTATGCTTAACTTCCAAGCTTGTCACAGTGGATATTTAAAAAAAAATGTTGTCTCTTGTTCTTCCTGATCAAGTAGAATTTTTTCTGTTTTCAGCTTGAGATATTAAGCACTGTGACTAACACTATTAAAAACTCTACGAGAGCTGGTGGTAATGTAAGTTGAATTATTTTAGTTTAAAAACTCTAACCTGAATCGCTTAAAAGGGTCCATTTTTTTTATTAATCTTGAAAATTGAATTCTTTTTTTGAAAAATCCACCTCCATCCATCTTGTGAAATATTTCAGGTTGCCCAGAATTTAAACCTCCTGGCATCCTGGGTGTTATTGAAAGGATTTCAAGGTTTATTGTGCCTCACCCCTGCTATTATACTGGAGAGAAAAGATTCTAGAGGCAAGACTCAAGACAGTGGAGTGAAAACTGAGAAACCTTCACAACAGAGTCGACCAAGCTCTGGTAAAAGGTGAGTAACACATGTTTGTGGCTTCGATTATCATAGCTGGGATTTTCTGGTCCCATGCGAAATTTCAAAAGAATTGGTCACGGAGTCAAATTTGTCTTAACTACTGAGCTATTTTCTGCCATTTCATAAAGACAGTGTTCCCACAGTTTGTAAATGGTAAACACCTTCAAGAGATATGTGCAGTCTGGCATTATGGTTAAGATTAAAAGGAAAGTTCTGTCATAATTTCGACCACCATCTTAAGGCTCTCTTAACTACTCTTCCAAGGGACACAACTATTCCTACTTCCCCCAACCCTGTATTAAAAAAGTTTGGAGACACAAGACAGTCAAAGATTGATAGAAAAAAACTTGATCAGCATGTTAATACTCTCTTAACTACTATCTCAAGGGACATAACTCTTTTCATACTTGCATATTTCCAGACCACAATAAATTATATCAGTAATCATAAAATTGAATTCAGAGTATTTATGCCTTCTAAAGGTTAAATTGAGGATTATTCCCTTTTTTCAGCACATTCCAGGGATTTGGGGTACTGTCAGTAGCTCTAGGAACAACTCTGGCTAACTTATTAACCAGTTTACTGGAGGATCTTCAAGTTGAAGGATCACCAGCCCCGATTGAGGTAGGTCGTGTTCCTGAAATTTTGGCTTTCAGACAAAATATGAGTCAGTAGTCTTGAAGTTACTTTTGCAAAAAATAATCATTATTTTTGCTCTTTGCTTTGTATTTAGAAAATTGGTTGAATGTGAAAAAAGCACATATTGTGTCTGTTATTTGACACCCCTGGACATTTTAACCAACTCTTCCACACATGCATACTTTCTATCAATAAGAAACTTTATATGTTTGATTGGAAGCGCTCATTATTAGAATAAGGGGTATTGTTATTGCCTCAGTGAAATAAAGAGAACTTTACTTTTTTTATAGATGTCTGGTCGAGCCGTCAAAGAAGGAATGGAAATAGCCATAACGATGCCTCTTAACGCTTGGAAACGAGTGCGTAAATTAACAGCTACCATTAATATCATTGACCTCTTGTTCAGCCTAGTAGCTGTCTCACTGAGAAAGGTAGGTCTTTCATTATTGATTTGTGATCTGTCTGATTCTGTTAATAAGCATCCATCTTTGATTAGAACTCACCTTTACAAAGGGAAATAACTCTTATATGATTCAGACCACAACTAAGTATAGTCCGTTGTAATATATTGCAGTCACATATATCAAAGTTAAGTTTTGCTCACTCACTGAAATTTATCAAAATATTGATCAAAATGATGAATTTTGTTTAATAACTATGGTTGGAGCATTGAAATGACCTCACTAGTTTGTTGACATCAAAGAAATTTGGTTGAGGAATTTTGATCTCTGTCAGCAGGAGATTAATGCCAAGAGGTTTGGTCAAGGACCAGCTGGAAGAAAGTATCCCTGTCACGGCAGACTTGTGAACCTAAGTTGTTATCCTTGTAAAATATATGTGCTTTTTTGTTCATCAGCTATTTAGATTTCTGTCATAGATATAAGTATAGATATTGGAAATAAAATTCTATTTCATTGGTTATAAATTGTTGGAAATAGTACACCATTTAGTTAGTTATAAGTAAAACACCATGTTATATTTACAGGCGACTCTATTAAAGAGATTAAAACAAGGCAGTGATAACTCTGAGACCAGTACCAGCAGTAGCTCTGATTCTAATACATTCTACGAGGATGAATTTAGCAGTGAAGAGGACAGCAGTGAAGATGGTGAGTCTTTAATTTTAGGGTTCGGTGGCAATGCCCTAGCAAAAATCTTTGGCCCACACTCAGGTCTGAGGGGCAGTCTTATATGCAGAAATTCTTAGTGCGTCTGATGAATCAATCATACAAGGCCCTGTGTACTACAGACTGTACATGTTTCATATCCTTAGACAGTTGGGAAATAAAAGAGAGTAGGTTAATGCTGTTATGCTGACAAAATTCTATCAATGCACACTGCATGGCCTTGGTTGTCTTCATTAGTCCAAGTAAACTCAATTCATTTCATTTTAAGATTGTTCATGGTATTATATTATGTTTACTGTGGTTTCAGATGAGGCAGACTCCATCTTGGGTCAGTTATTTCAAGAGACACCCCCAGTCGAGACCACGCCTTCTAACCCCCCACCCACCATACCAGCTAGGGTAGAGAATGGATCTGACAGTAAAAGGTCCAGACGCGTGAGCACAGGAGACAGCTCTTATCTTATTCCTGATAAAAGAGAACCAGATGGGGTAAGTATTTGTTGGAGGTGTCAGTTATCTCTGGAGACCACACCCCTAGGCCCACCCACTATACTACACCACACCCCTCATCCCTCCAACTATACCAGCTAGGGTCTACAGTTATTTGAGCAGCCCTGCCAGTCTTTTTTTAGTGTTTATGGGTCATTTGATTCCCTCTAAAAGCAGTGACCATGTTAATATTGAAGGAGTGAAGAATCTGTGCTTACTTTAATTTTTGGCTTGTATATTTCCAGTTTGTGAGTCTAGCAACTAGTATACTAAACTTCAGTAATACCTATCTCATCAACTCTTCTGATGATCAAGTTAGAAAATTATTCAAGTAAGCTACTATATTGTCTTTATTATAGCCTCTGCTATCCAGTTAATGATAAGAAAAGTCTGGATGTTAGAGACTATTATAGTTATTGCTTTAAACTTGATGAGCACTCAATCATAGATACAGAAGCTAAGAATAACAGATTTGAAATTTGGTTTGCTTGTATAGCCTTGTATTACTCTCTCTAAGACCACATGACAGCAAGGGCACGCAACTCTCTCTTGCTAGAAGGAAAGTAACTCTTGTAAACAAAGAAATAATTCAGACCACAATAAAACAATGGTTCCTCTCACATGATGGCAAGGGCAAGTAGCTCACTCAAACTAAAAGTTTACTCTTGTAAACGAAAAAGTAATTCAGACCACAATATCACATTAAGCTGATTATATTTCTGTACTTGCAGACGATCGCTGAATGAAGAACATGCCATTAGTTTGGCCACATTGATTAAAGAGTTGGATAGAGAGTGTACCAAAACAGGCAGTGGTAAGTCAGTTATATCAAGTTATGTCCTAATATTTGAAGTTCTGAGGCATTTCTTACCTAACGTAGTGTCTACTTTATGCGGTAAAATTCCAGCAATGTTGTTATCAAATTGCATCATAATATTTTAGATATCAAAAATATCCCCACAGTTGATAAAAGTGCAAAACTTTTTCAATTTCATCTGGGAGTAGTGATATTTTTTTATATCAAGATTTTAGTGTTATCTCCTAGGAGATATAGTGTAGTAGATAAAAAGCTTTTTATCATACAAGTGATATCTACTGTAGAATACCTGATATCTACTGCAGAATACCTTATTGGGTGATAAATATATCTTATCATACAAGTGATATCTACTGTAGAATACCTTATTGGGTGATAAATATTTTATCATACAAGTGATATCTACTTGATACTGATATTACAAACATTATTGGGTGATAAATATATCTTATCATACAAGTGATATCTACTGTAGAATACCTTATTGGGTGATAAATATATCTTATCATACAAGTGATATCTACTGTAGAATACCTTATTGGGTGATAAATATATTTATCATACAAGTGATATCTACTGTAGAATACCTTATTGGGTGATAAATATATCTTATCATACAAGTGATATCTACTGTAGAATACCTTATTGGGTGATAAATATATCTTATCATACAAGTGATATCTACTGTAGAATACCTTATTGGGTGATAAATATATTTTATCATACAAGTGATATCTACTGTAGAATACCTTATTGGGTGATAAATATATCTTATCATACAAGTGATATCTACTGTAGAATACCTTATTGGGTGATAAATATATTTATCATACAAGTGATATCTACTGTAGAATACCTTATTGGGTGATAAATATATCTTATCATACAAGTGATATCTACTGTAGAATACCTTATTGGGTGATAAATATATTTATCATACAAGTGATATCTACTGTAGAATACCTTATTGGGAGATAAATATATCTTATCATACAAGTGATATCTACTGTAGAATACCTTATTGGGTGATAAATATTTTTATCATACAAGTGATATCTACTGTAGAATACCTTATTGGGTGATAAATATTTTTATCATACAAGTGATATCTACTGTAGAATACCTTATTGGGTGATTAAAAGAGGTTTGCCGGACTCTGTATGTCTATAAAGTACACTTATAGCTTCCATTTACAAAAAATCCAATTTTTAGTACAGCTTGTAGGTTTAGGTATATGGATATGATTGTATTTTTCAGATAAAGTATTTGATGGTATTTCTGTAGCACTAGCCAAGTTTAACCATAGTTTGATAGCTACAGAGTGTCTTTCAGATTCTTTACAGGTAAGGTTGGCTGAAGCTTTTATTTAGAGAACAGCAGAACTGAGATGTTTTGCTTTCTTTAATTTTTAGTCAGATTTCCTTGTGATGCAATGTCAACCATATTGGAAAAAAATGATGCATTACTATGGCAACAACAATATTTTGTATCAATGTTTCGGAGCACTTATTTTGACTGTAGAACAGATTTGATCAAAATGCACTTTTTTTGTCTGATTTACCATGCAGCCCCTTCGAATGTTATTTTAAACATGTCTACTTGTGTATTTTTAAACAAATGGTACTTTGAAATATTGTACATTTCTTTTGCGGTGTGTACTTGATCTCCGGAAAATATATCTGTCCATTTAAAACACATGTACTTGTGTATTTTGGACAAATTGTATATTGAAATATTGTTTATTTTTATTTTTTTATTTTTTATTTATCCATTGTATTGCCCCATGGACTAAATGTTAGACAGGACCATTTCCTTGTGTATTTGACCTAATTCTGACCCATGTTAAATAAAGAGTCTATGTTTGTCTCTATGGACTGAATGTTGGAGAGGACCATGTCCTTGTGCATCGGGACTAATTCTGACCCATGTTAAATAAAGAGTCTATGTTTGTCTCTATGGACTAAATGTTAGACAGGACCATGTCCTTGTGTATTAGACCTAATTCTGACCCATGTTAAATAAAGAGTCTATGTTTGTCTCTATGGACTAAATGTTAGACAGGACCATTTCCTTGTGTATTTGACCTAATTCTGACCCATGTTAAATAAAGAGTCTATGTTTGTCTCTATGGACTGAATGTTGAGAGGACCATGTCCTTGTGCATCGGGACTAATTCTGACCCATGTTAAATAAAGAGTCTATGTTTGTCTCTATGGACTGAATGTTAGACAGGACCATGTCCTTGTGTATTGGACTTAATCTGACCCATTTAAATAAGTCTTCGTTTGTCTCTATGTGCTGAATGTTAGACAGGACCATGTCCTTGTGTATTGGACCTAATTCTGACCCATGTTAAATAAAGAGTTTATTATTATTATTATTATTATGACACTACCAAATAATATATTTTTGTGTCCTCCCAATTTAAGTTTCAAAATGGCATCTTGTAATAAATACACAAATAAAAATGATAAGCTGTATAGACTCTTATAAAGGAATTCTCATTAATAGAAGAGATTCAGATATATCCATGCTATTTTGAAATATTCAATACTATTATTCTTCCCAACAGGATGTTCTTTTGCTTCATCTCGGAATTAGTCCATCATCAGCTGACCCCTGGCCCTTGTTGGTGTACCCCCGAACTCTAGCTGTACTGGCAGAGATACTGCTGTTGAAGCAGCAGAAGGAACGTGAACAGGAACTCCCAACTACTAACTGTGACAAAGCTGTAATCGAGGTGTGGACCAGGTTTTTGATGACACTGAAGAACTCTATTTGTAGTTTTGATAACAAGAGTGAACAATTTGACGGTAAGTGTAATTAAATGCTATTCATTAAGTAGAATTTTGTGGTTGTTTTACATTATTACACTTTGCTTTAATACTTTTGTTGTAAAAAAACAAATGAAATTTAAATGAGGAGCACAGAATACTATCTAAAATAAAGTGGACTGCTCAAGATTATGATTTAGAATCCAAAGATGCACAAATATTTCTACTTGGGAAATATCAAGGTACAATTACCTTCAAACTGTTATGAATGGGTAGAATATCTTCACAAATATTTCTGCTGAGCTGAACAAGGTATCAACAAAAGTATTAAAGCAAAGTGTAATAATGTAAAACAACCACAAAATTCTACTTAATGAATAGCATTTAATTATCAGATTTATGAACACATCTTTGTTGTAAATGTCGCTAGATCAACAACAAGAGAAGTAAACAAAAAAAAAAAAACACATCTGAAGCTGAATTTTAATCAGAATGATAAGAGCGTAACAAAGCTTTGAATTTATCTTTAATTGTTGGGGTATTTTTTCAGATTTGAATGTAGAACATATTCAACTTCTACTGTTCCTGTTTCACAGTCTACCTTTAATGCAGAAAAAACAACTGTTACTAAATTTAGCTCAAACTGTTATCTCTGTAGCCAAAAAAGATAAACTGTAAGTAGGACTATTTGAAAAAATGAATATAGATTGCTATGAAAACTCTCCAGGCTTAAGCGCTATCCAATTGAGACACTGTCATTCTTTCAAAAAAGAGGCATATTTACTTTTTTTTTTCTTTTTATTTCATATTTTACTTGATTCATCTTATTTCATTTCATTTCAGTAAACTTGAAGACATTTGACATGATTCATTTAATTTTACTTCATTTATATTCATTTCATTTTAGTAAATAAGAAAACATTTGATATAATTAATTGTATTTCATTTAATTGTATTTCATTTATTGTATTTCATTTCATTGTATTTCATTTCATTGTATTTCATTTCATTGTATTTCATTTAATTGTATTTCATTTCATGTTATTTCATTTAATTTTATTTCATTGTATTGTATTTCATTTAATTGTATTTCATTGTATTGTATTTCATTTCATTGTATTTCATTTCATTTATTTCATTTAATTGTATTTCAGTAAACTAGAAGAAAGTGTACCTCTACCATTGAGTAGATTAATGTTGATATTTGAATATATGTTGCACTACTTCTACGATCCACCATCTTCACTTATAGAAAAGGTAGATAACTCTGTTCCATTTCATTGACACAGGGATGTAAACCTCCACTTCATTTGCTGTGCTACAGGCTATTGCACATTGATCCCTCGACTGTTGGAAATCCCTAAGAGAGTAGGCTAATGCCGCTGTCCTGGCAAAATTTCTCACATTGCATACTGCATATCTTTGCCTGTCTTCATTAGCTCATTCGATGCAGAAGAAGGATGTAAAACTCCATTCTTTTTATTAATCAGGTACAATGGAACTTATTCACAGTATACACCATTCCTCCTGGACAAGACCGTGAGAGTTACAACCTCTCCAAATCAACCCAATTCTTCCCCTGTCGTGAAGTAGAGGACAATTTCCGTAAAAATCTGACCCCTCAAGAACAACATGAAGGTTTGTATAAGTCATCAATATCTTTGAACTGGAACGTTTCAGGCAGCTGAGTAATAATTGTCACTAAATTCATGGTTAATTAACCACCTCTTACTGGTAATCTCTTAATTAACTAAATTAATTAACCGATAGTGTTAGGAGTCTCATTAACTAAACATGATCAATTGGTAATTTAATTTCTAAATTTCTAATTAATTTTATTTTCTATGTCACTGACCTATACTTGATGACTGACTGAGCCTATTTCCAACCGGATATTTCAGACATTCCATCAGTCACGACCGGCTTATATGGCAAAATCAATAGCCCTGGACATGTTAAAAATGTTCATGCATGGCCCAGCAAGAATATTTATCCACTAAAATCTTCTAAGTTTACTATGAGAAATAAAAAAGGCTATTTCTTCTTTAACCATGTTATGTATTATTGCTATGTGGACTCTCTAAAAGGGAATATATTTATGTTTCAGTCGGAGTACTAAAACCACGATTTTACAACCTGGCACCAGGTGATATAAATAATCAGGAGGCACCCAAAATTGATGGCTTTGTAAGTTTGCATTTTTCTCTTTAAATATAGAAAATTAATCCAAATTTTAGGCATAAATTACAACAAAGGGGCAACAATGAATGAAATGAGGCTAGCCCAGTTTAAGGCCCCCAATATGGTTCACAGTCTACCATATTATTACAAGGATACCACTGTTGAAAAATTCAAAATGAGTTTGACACTGTCTATTATGGGCAAGCCATTTTAAGGGTAAAACCCTAGGGATAATACTCTACAATATACAATAATTTTCTTTATCAGCCTATTTTTATCAGTGGTATTTTCTAATATTACAGGCCTGCAGTTTCTTGATAAGTAATCCAGATGTGTTGGACTATAATCAACTATATGACTCCTGTATCGCCCTGTTATTAGCTGGCTCTAGATGTGATAAAGTCAAAGAAAAGCTCACTCTATTGGTAAGTATATATTAAAAGACTTCCATTGCTGAATCCATTTGGTGCAGATGAGTAATAGGATGTAAAACTCCATTTCATTTCATTTTACAATTGCTAGATGTTTCCTCATTGTCCACTGCATGTCATTGCTCATTATCATCAGCCAATGTCTTTGAAAAAGGATGAAAATAATTCCAGATTTCCTCTGAAATGTACAATGAAGTCCCTTAGTATGTTCAGTAACAATAAATTCTTGATTTAATTCAATTCAAATTTTAATATTTATTAATCATTTCTGAGTTCTTTTGTTTGTATTAAAACAAGGAATGAATTTATGTCACATTTATATATCTCTAAAGTGCCTCATGAACGTGAATTCGGCTTTTGTGCCTGTGAAATTAAATGACTTCACAATAACTACTTTCAATTTCTATTTCTAGGATGCTTCAGCCATGCACTATCATTTCCTATTGATGTGGAGACTGTTGTCCTGTCTCCCTCCTTCAATAGAGTATTTAAAACAATTAAAAGAAGGCGCCCTGCAACTGGGTAACGGTCATATCCTACATAACCTTCGATGGGCTCCGCGACTTGGGCACAAAAACTTTACAACTTGGATTGTAATTTAAGTTATATTTTAAATGATTTAACTCAATCCTGTTAAAGCACATTGTTTGTCTTTCAAATCATGATGTTTATTTTCATGTTACATTTACTCTATATTCTTTCAGAAGTAAGCTTGAAAACTTTTGAAAAATCGTTTTGTGAATTGAAATATAAGTTGATTCATCTAGAAATCATTTCTGAATCTATTTCAGGTGCTTCAAGCATGCACTATCATGTCTATCCAAATCATTGCATGTGTGCAACAGTAAACTGATACATGTCTACCTACCTTCATTAGAATAGTTTGACAGGTAGCAATGTTACAAGTAATTTATAGAACGTTTTCATATCTACAATTAACTGCAAAAATGGGGCTTGGGTCCAACAGTAAACTATAACAACTTGTATCAAATTAAGTTTAGTAAGGATATAGTTGTTTTGATTACTGGTAATTGTTAATGAAACACATTGGAATGACTCAAGTCTATCTGATATATCTGCTGTCTAGTGCCAACAAAACCTCCAATAACATGACTTATGATATCAAATTGGGAATGAGCTTTATCAAGGATCAGGTAAGTCTGTTTTTGATATACCATAGTAATTTAAACACCTGATAATCCTTTGACATGACAGGGAAGACACCTGTCACTATGCTTTGAATGGTCCACATGGTAATAACATGACTTATGATATCAAATTAGGATTGAGCTTTATCAAGGATCAGGTAAGTCTGTTTTTGATATACCCTAGTAATTTAAACACCTGATAATCCTTTGACATGACATGAAGACACCTGTCTTGTGCTTTGGAGGGTCCACATGGTAATAACATGACTTATGATATCAAATTAGGATTGAGCTTTATCAAGGATCAGGTAAGTCTGTTTTTGATATACCTTAGTAATTTAAACACCTGATAATCCTTTGACATGACATCGAAGACACCTGTCACTATGGAGGGTCCACATAGTAATAACATGACTTATGATATCAAATTAGGATTGAGCTTTATCAAAGATCAGGTAAGTCTGTTTTTGATATACCCTGGTAATTTAAACACCTGATAATCCTTTGACATGACAGCAAAGACACCTGTCTCTGTGCTTTGGAGGGTCCACATGGTAATAACATGACTTATGATATCAAATTGGGAATGAGCTTTATCAAGGATCAGGTCAGTCGGTTTTTGATATACCCTGATAATTTAAACACCTGATAATCCTTTGACATGACAGCAAAGACACCTGTCTCTGTGCTTTGGAGAGTCCACATGGTAATAACATAACTTATGATATCAAGTAAGGAATGAACTTCACTAAAGAACATATTCTTGCTTCCCTTTTTGTGAACTTCTGGATCACTTGGACTTGTGGTGGCTCATGTGATTTAGATGCTCGCTTGTTGGTCTCAATCTCCACATAGACAGATAAACACTTCTTGTTTTGAAATGACCTGTTAATGTAATAACTTGACAGTGCTCTAGGACTGTGCTTTGGAGAGTTCAAATAATAATGAAGAATTTATCTTTTGCTTTCTTATTTGATCTTTGGCATTACTTGGACTCATGGTGGCTCATGTGATTTAGATGCTTGCTTGTTAATCTGAAGATCCGGGGTTTCAATTTTGGGTTAGAAGGATATAAAACCTTTCAAACAAAATTTTTGATGGGAAAATTTAACAAGGCCCTATGTGCTGTAATATAAGCTTTGCTGGTTTTGGATGGGAAAATAAACTGAGGTCCTTTGTGCTGTGCTCGTTACATTTGTCCTCAATAGTGGGAAATGGTAAAAGAGAAGTTATTTTGCTCTTTTATTTGATCTTTGGGATGATTTGGACCGGAGGTAGCTGTTCTTGTTTTTCTTCATTAATGGGAAATGATTAAAGAGAAGTCATCTCTGAAAACCATGTGATTAAAATTACAGTTGAAGTCACTACCTGAAGTAGACAAGAAAGATATCTTAACTCCTAGTCAACTACCAGGGTTATCTTCTATACTCATGCTAGATGCTGTTATAGCCAAGATGCAGGTTGCTTTAGATACAGCCTTTAACAAGGTAAGGCAGGCTAAAGGGTGGGGACAAGCTCTAGGCTCTTGGACCAATGAGTTTCCTAAGGGAGTCAAGGTGGCTCAGTGAGTTAGATGCTTGCTTGCTAACCTGAGGGTCCAATTAATAAATCCTGGCAAAGTCTGAGATGAATTTTCAGATTTCAGTTTCTCAGCTGTCATTGAAAAAGTTATGTAGATGTTCAGATATACCAAGGCCCTGTGTGTTACAGACTGTGCACAGTGGGAAATCGCACAAAGAATAGGCTAATGCTGTTGTCCTGGCAAAATTTTCCTCTTTGCACCCTGCGTCTTGCCTGTCTTCATTAGCCCATTAGGTGTAGAAGAGTAAGACCTAAAACTCGATTTCATTTCATAAGCTCAAACTGGAGCTGACATATAGGATGTAAAACTTTAAATTTAACTTGTTAAATTGTCTTGCAGTCTGAAAGTGACCTACATAAAGTAATGGATACAGCCCAAGATTTGATACCAGCTACATTTAAACTTATAGAAGCCTACTATGTATATGTTAGGTTGGTACTACAAGTTATTGCCCTTGATTTACAAAATAATGGCATGCTCATTCAAAATATCAGGGAATATCAACTTGGTTTGAGACAGTAGTGAGAACTTCCAGTAGATCTTGTAAAATCTGAATCCATTTTCATTAGCCCATTAGGGGCAGAAGAGAAGGATGTTAAACTCCATTTCATTTCATTTTGTTAACTTGGGCAAGCCTACTAAACCATTCTGTTCATTATTATTTTAGATCATGTGTACTGGATGAAATAGCTGGTGTAGACTCTGCTAACCTGACGCCCAATAAACTCAATGCCTTTGGTACAGTAATGAGTATAGGATCTAGCAGGAACTCTAAAGTTCTTGCCCTTGGTACCAGTATCATGGGCATGTTACCGAGTCCAGTCAGAACTACTCTAGATAAATGGAATAATAACAGTAATAATGAATTTCCTGCAATGCAATCTTGGGTAGGTATCTTCACAAACTATCTATTACAAAGATTATCGTACACATCTTCACAATGTCAAGCTATTACTAACTTCATCTTATACATCTTCACAATGTCAAGCTATTACTAACTTCATCTTATACATCTTCACAATGTCAGGCTATTACAAACTTCATCTTATACATCTTCACAATGTCAAGCTATTACAAACTTCAAACTATACCTTACTGCACTAACACTCCTATACACTCAATGTCAAGCTATTACTAACTTCATCTTATACATCTTCACAATGTCAAGCTATTACATACTTCATCTTATACATCTTCACAATGTCAAGCTATTTCAAACTTCAACTATACTTGCTGCACTAATGCTAGTATCACTGAAGTAAGCTATAATATTTACATCTTCAGTAAAGAGCCCTGATTGATATGTATTTTTACAAACCAATCAAAATTGCTGCATAATGCTGTTTCAGTTTTTTGTTACATTTGAAAAAACTAAAATGTTGAAAGTATATCATGTTATTATTTTGTCTCTTTGTGTTACAAGAAACACCACCATGTTTGGTAATGATATCCTGCCTTGTGAAAGTTATATGGATGCCATTCACAGTGCTCATATGGTCTCTTTATCAGGTAAGTCAGTGTATTTCATTCACTCCATGTCTTCATGCATTGTTTTCTTTTCCTCTACCTCAGTAACCTCGGTGGCTCAGTGAGTTAGATGCTTGCTCGCTTACGTGGGAGTCCAGGTTTTAATTCTGGCAAAGGTCGTGATGGACTTTCTGATTGTTTCCCCTTGTCAGTAATGCATGGAAAGAGCGTCTAGTTGTTTGAATGGGATAATAAACCGAGGCCTCGTGCATAGCATTGCCTGTCTTCATTAAGTAAAGTGCAGAAGAGCAGGATGTAAAACTCTATTTATTTTATTTCATTTACAATCCTTTAAGAGTTTATTAGAATAGATAAGAATAAACAATGTTGTATCTTTCAGGTCAAGCTAGTTTCTGTATCAATGCATCTTTAAGACATTTACTACAGTCCTTAGTAAGATTTGCTAACGACCTAGTGGAGTAAGTATAATTAAGTACAGATCCAACTTAACACATAATCATCTCTATAATCAAAACTCATGGTATGGAGGCTTCGCAGCAACAAGCTACCTCATCGCACCAAGACAAAAGAGCTCCAGCTGCAATTCAGACCTGGTGACTGAGCTGCATTGAGTTTTTCTAAGATATCTATAAAATTTTACGCATTAAAATTTAAATTGTAAGATTATTTATTAGACAGGGCCTAGGTTTTAAGACTTTATGTTTTATTTGTAGATGGTGTCCTGATAGTGCTAATAGTAGAGAATTAGTAAGAGTTATGTTCCCTTTACTGTACGACGCCACTACAGAATACCTAGCTGATATGGTAAGAACACTTTAACCTTCTGAGTTTCTTAAATAAAGACATTGTAAGAAGTTTTCTAAAAAAAAAAGATGCATATCAGGGACACTGATTGCATCAATTTTCACCATTCCAATTTACAATCCCTGTCTTCATTAGCCCATAAGATGCAAAAGAGTAGGACGTTAAAAATCCATTCATTTCATTCCAATTTTAAATCCGTCATCTGTGGTTCCTACAATTCCATTCAAACTAAGTGTTCGATGAATGAATGTTATGAATGGAGTTTTACATCCTACTCTTCTGCATCTAATGAGCTTATGAAGATGGAGATGACATCACTGATCACGAAGAGCCATATGTTGTGATGAGTAACGTTATGTGGAAAATATGTTTGATTTTAACGAAGGAACTGTTATAATTTAGTTATAAATATTTTCTCTACAGGTGTCTTTCTCACTTGAGAAGTTCCTGGGACCAGTAGAAGAAGAAAAGTTTGGATTAAATATGTATCAACATGTAGTATTTGTCTGTCATCAACTGATAGAGAACTATTCTGATTCGGACAGGTAACTCCTACATGGCTTTCTAACTATTAATTCACTGAAACTATCTCATCGTTCTTTCGTCATAGAAATACCAGACCCTAACCTTACTGCTACCTAACATCCAAAACTATGACGTTGTTCTTACATCATAGAAATTACAACCCTAACATAGTTGGAGTCCATTAAATTACAACACCAGACTAAATCATTTGAAGAATGTAAAGAGTCATGATATTTTCTGGTATAGAAAAAAGTTCGGCTAGGTCATGGCTTTCTCACATGTCTGCTCTAACAAGATTTGTTACAGTAGCAAATGAGAACTGAATTAAGTGGGTTCAGATTATAAAAGGTGGCAGCTAACCAGTTTTTCATTGGCCTTTGATACAGTTTGGATAATCTACAGCCAGTATATTAATATAAAACCATGCTCTATGACTCTGTAAGGCAAACTATATGCAACCTGAAGGGAAGTAACTCTTGTATGCTTTACTAAATCCAGACCACAAAATATGCATGATAATTGCTTCTATTTACAGTGGATTAGATGAGAACATTCTACACGAATGTATCAAGTTTATGGAAAGCCATGTTGAAAAGGCCCCATGTAAAAACGCCATTAGTATGTGTTATACCACAACTTCAGGTAAGCTTTTATTATGCTAATTAGTTACTATGGATAGACATTATGCAATGGGAGACAGGAATATACAGGCTGGCTCCCCCACTTTCAATTTTGTATCAGAAAGACCTGCCTATGGATATTTTGTGTGGCCTGCTTGACCCCCTACTTCGCCGAATGTTTCCTTAGAGAACAACTAGGCATGTCTTTTGAATATACACTTCAATAACTATGTTGGGCATCTGTAAACTCTGTATTGAAATTCATGCTACGTTGGGGCATGTCTTTTGAATAAAACTTCTTTGAGGTGAATATACACAGCAATAAGTAAGAAGTGCATCTTTAAGCTCTTTAATGAAATTCACTGCTTTTCCCACATAGCATTGCATTTTATCACATGTATTGAACATTTCCACTATTTGAATACACATCAATATATAAGTAGGGCATCTTCAAAGTCTATTATAGAATGAACTGCTATGTGGCGATATATCTTTTGAATTTTTCTTTAATGTGAAAATCTTTATTTTCAGATTTAACCAATGTTTTATTGACAATAGCTCGAGATAATCTGTCACCCCAATTTACTATTGAAGTTTTAAAATTTGTCAACAAAATATTCAAACTAGGTATGTATCTTTCATTACTTGATCTATGGAATTTGTTACATAAAGGAAAGAAATTAGACTTTTACACTTTGTTGACATTTTGGAGTGTGCAGTTAATACGGAATTTCAGCAGGAGCTTACATACATCTTACAGATAATTTAGATGATGCTAATTCAGCCTCTTCCTCCGAATTAATTAGTTTGTGTGGGCCTGTCAACTCAGAGTGTCTTGAGTTCTATGGGCTGGAGGCCTCCCCCCATGAAAATTGTAAATTTAGAAGCCTGTGGAACTCATGAAGCAATAAATAGACCCATTACATATTAAATATTGTATTTTGAATATTATAAAAACTTCTTTACTTTCCCTGTAAGGCTATTTGTTTATTGTGTTTTCAGCCAACCTTTGTCCTCATATACTACTATAACTGCCATAGGGTGACCATTTATTGCCCTAAACTACATATATGTGACTTTCGGCTGCTGCTGTTAAAAGGGTTAAGGTGAATGTTATTAACTCTAGTGTGTTTATTTCAGCTGAGAGATATCCTAGTGATAAATGTTACCATGGTCTCAGTAGTTGTGTATTTAAACTAGCCTCAGTTGATCATACAGTACTTAACTCTCTACTGAAAAAACTCTTTACTAACCCCACCAATCAGGTTAGTATTACCTTGACTCTATTCACCACCTCACAAACTTTTATATAGCAGTTGAGTTGCTAGCTTGGTTGTTTTCAACTTAATGTTAAGCCACAGTGTTTTCAAAGTCATGTTACACTCAAAATCATTGCGTTGTTCTTACGTCATGGAAATAACAGATATGAACTTAATTGGAGACCATTAAATTACGCTGCCAGACTAAATCAGTCGAATGATGTAAAAGGTCATGATATTTTCCGGTTTAGAAAAGTAGTTTGGTCACACCTCTAAAATGTCTCCTAATTATCCTTGTGTCCTGATTTTGGTAACTAGGTCAGACGCGATCTCATATGAGTCATTTTATGAAAATGTGAATTCTAATGCCAAGGACAGTGCATTTGAAAGCTGGCCAAGTGTGATCAGAAAACCTTCCACATTTTTGGGGGGAAAACTGTTTTAAATCACACTCAAAAACTTTTTCAGCTTTTTTTCCCTTAATTTGATTAAAACAAGTCCTCAATAGACCATATTTACAGTCATATATCTCAGGTTCAATTTCAAATGACTGGCAAATGCATCCCTGTTGGACCAGTTAAAGGCATCCCTGTTGGACCAGTTAAAGGCATCCCTGTTGGACCAGTATAAGGCATTCCTGTTGGACCAGCATTCCTGTTGGACCAGTATAAGGCATCCCTGTTGGACCAGTATAAGGCATCCCTGTTGGACCAGTATAAGGCATCCCTGTTGGACCAGTATAAGAAATGTTTTATTATTATAGGATTCAGATGATGATGCTAGTATTAAAGAAAATAGACAATTGTTTCAAACACTGGCTATGTATCTTGTCAAAGACAAAAGGTAATGCTCTATTATTTTAGGATGCAAACTCAATGGTGACTTTTATTAACATCATATTTTGACACATTATGAAATGAGGCTCTCAACAGCTCTCTCAAGGGAGAGCACTCTTAATACTCTTGATATTTTAAGACCACAATATCACAATGACATTTTTGTGATTGTCAAATTACTTGCAACTTTTAACTCTAAATTTTTGATGTAAAAAATAAACTGAACTTTGTTGAAGAAACATGTTAAATTAGGACTAGTTCAATGTTATTGGCAATCTTCCAAATTATCTGGTCATGTGACTCACTTGGGTACTATTGCACCTAAAATATCAAGATTGTATCAGTCACTGCCCTTTAATTTTCAGAAATGCGAGTGAGAATGTAGCAGGGACGCTGTTGACATGTCTTCTACCATTAGGAGAGTCTTTACTCAACAAACCAGATAGACTTGGAGCCTTCTCTAGTCTAATGACAGTCCTACAGACACTGGCTGGGGCAGGTCAAGGTGAAGGTCACCTACAGTTGTTTAAAGCTGCTACAAAATGGCTGGAATCTTGGTATGTTCAATTTTTTTAGAAATATTGTTTTCTGAATTTAAGGCTTGAGCTACATTATCCCTGCAGCAGAGCTAACTAATTTTCAGTTATCAAAAGAAGTATAAAGAGGTATCTAGGTTTCTTAACTTTTTAAGATTACCATGGTATAATTTCTTTTGATAAAAACTTCTAATAAAGTTATAACTATATTTGCTTCCTTTTACAGTAAAGTGTATTTATCCAAGAAAGATGTCCTAGAAAAGGTTTTAAAGAATGAAGCCTCAGAAAAGGTCAGAGTCAATTTCTTAAGGTTTAAACTAAATATAAATGTCAAAAGGGATTAGGTACACTCTTGATTGATTCTTAACCAAGCATCTTGGCATTGATCTTTCCCAGATTATCACCTGTCACTTTACCCTCTGCCTTACATGGAATAATTTAGATGACTCTCCACACTTAAGTTAACTAAATTAGACAGGGTAAATGATGTCACAAGATTGCTAACACTCTATCTAATTGAGCTACAACCCTCCAACCAAACAATATTATTTATTATTCTATGATTGTATTTCAGGGTATACTAGATACAGTATGTTGTATTCTTTCCTATGTTGGTGAGATATTGACTGCTTTAAAACGCTCAACTGACAGGTTGGTTAATTCTTAAGTTAATTTTTCTAAAATAGAATATGCGACTATTCTCTTTATACACCTTTGCCGCTGTCTGTCTGTCCGTCCACAATTGTTGTGGACATTTTTATGGATAATTACCAAGATATTTGAATTTATCAGATTATATAATGATTCTGTTATACTATTTATGGCAGCAGGTATGTCTACTGATGAATATAGACTCTTATTGGCCAATTTTAAAATCTCGACATTTTATGTTCATCCAAAGATGCAGTATTCCTTTATAATAGAATCCAAAATAAAGTTTGGTAGTAGCATATGAACTATTCATATCAAGTATTAGAGCATAATAATAAATGTGGTATCAGGTCTCCAGAAAAAATGCTTTCACATGTTTTATTAGGTCTAATATTTTTTTCAGAATTGGAGCAACAACGCCACCTATTGATAGAGACCTGACATTAATACAAGAACGTGAAACAGATTGGGATGATGATTTAATACAAGATGATAATGAATCTGCTGGCGAAGACTCGGTAAGTTTTTGTTCTGTCTGAATACACCTTGAATATCAAGTCTTTTGAGAGTTTACTTTCTTCTTGCTTTAAGCTTTGGTCTCAATGAGCTTCATGCTTGCTGACTTACCTAGTAGGGAACTTCAGAGAATCAGTGTCTAAACCTATAGGTCATGGGTTCAATCCTGAATATTTCTTGAAAAATATTCTGACTTTCATTCCAGTTTACCCCAGGAATGCAGGTTGGAAAGGCAGATATTCCCTTTTCTTTCACTCGAATATCTTGCTTTTTTCAGGATGAAGAAACGTTGAATAATAAGCTGTGTACCTTTACTGTGACACAGAAAGAATTCATGAACCAACATTGGTATGTATTGGGGTTTTAGGGAGACTGCTCTTAATATTACTACTGCTTTTAGAACACTGTTTTTTCTTTTATTTGAAAATAAGACACCCCATCTTTATTCTTAAGGCTTTCTGACTCCTGTTTCAAGGGAGACTACTCTTAACAGACTGTGTGTTTTTAGACCACAATATGACATTTTTGTCTGTTGTAGGCACCATTGTTATACCTGAACATAATGATGAATTGACCAAGCTCTATTTCCAAGGGAGACTACTCTTAGTGCATGCCTTATGTTTCAGACCACAATATGACATTATTGTACTTTATAGGTATCATTGTCACACCTGTAAAATGGTAGATGGAGTTGGTGTATGCACTATTTGTGCTAGGGTCTGCCACAAAGACCATGATCTGACTTATGCTAAATTTGGTTCTTTCTTCTGTGATTGTGGCGCTAAAGATGATGGTTCCTGCAAGGTAGGAATAATCTTATTCTAATACTGGATAGCTTCTATTGCAGAGGTCTGGTGGATCAACATGGAAAAAGTGACCTTTTTGGAACAGGTTGTGCAGTTAAATATCGCTGGACAGTTGAAAATTGCAAAAAGAGTAGGCTAAAATCCTGGCAAGATTTCTTTCATTGTACTCTTTGTTACCTGTATTCATTAGCCCATGAGGTGCAGAAGTTTAGGACATAAAACGCCATTCATTTCATTTCAAATCAATTTGATCAACTTACTGTATTTATGAAATTTTGTTCTCAGGCATTAGTGAAAAGGACTCATCAGAGTGGCCTGGACCATTCATCCAACATAGCCACACAGTCACCTTTTTCAATGGAGACCTTACATCCTAGTCTACTGAGACGTAGACTGTCTTCACCCAACCCGGATAATAAAACTGACGAGAACAAGAGAGTTGAAGAAGATGACAAGATCAGAGAAATTCTGTGTCAGAAAATAGAGACCTTTAGAGAGGATCTATTGACTCATTTGGTATGTAAAATTGCTACTTTAGAAAGATTGTGAACAGGTTCTCTTAACTTTTTATTGTCGTATTGAGATCTGATTTAGAACACTCTTAACAAGAGTTACTTCCCTTCTAGTCAGAGAGTGTTGCTCACCCTTGCTTCCTGAAAAAAGGAGCCTTCAGATTAAGGATTATCTACATTTCATGTGTAAAAAATGTTCAGAAGAGCAGGATGAAGAACTCTTAACTCAGTCCAATTAAAACATGACCCCACATTTGGTTCATCAGGGTGAAGTATTGCGGGATGTAAAACTCCAATAAAATATTTCAGGAAACATCCAACACAGTTCACTCAGTATTAGAAATGTTGGAGAAGATTCTGCCACCATTAATGGAGAATTACCAAGATGTATCCCCAATAGGAAGTACAGCTAGAGCCCAGAAAGCCTTACAGAATCTACATGAGCTAGCGAGTAAAACTGTCAATACCACTGACCAACTTATGGTGAGTATTAAAGGGATGGGGTGGGGGAATGGAGGAACTTGATTCCTGTACAGAAAGCTTTATTGAATCATAAGGTGGCTTTTTGTTGATATTTTGTAGTAACTTTAAATATGAGCCCACTCGAGAAAAAATAAGTCTCTTGGTTGCCAAAAGTGCTTTGGAAGTGCTGATTTTTCTTCATGACCTTCATTTTCTATGCAACTGTCTTTAGTCCACAGAACTATTTATGTTCATTATAAATGTATGCATCAATAATTTCCTGTGATTCATTTCCATCCATATCTCAAAAAATCCTACTTTCATTTTCCTGCCTGATGTTAGAGTTACAGCATGCTGTGCTTTAGAAAAAAATTTTTGGTCCATTTTCATGAATACTTTACCACATTTTTTCAGACTGTTACTCTAGGGTCTCAAGAAGGAGCCTTTGAGAATGTTCGTATGAACTACAGTGGAGATCAAGGTCAGACAATCAGGCAACTGATCACAGCCCATATGTTACGACGTGTGGCCATGTGTGTCTTGTCCTCACCCCACGGGAAACGCCAACATTTAGCTGTGAGCCACGAGAAAGGAAAGATCACCATACTCCAACTTTCAGCTCTGTTGAAGCAAGCTGACTCTAGCAAAAAGAAACTGACTTTGACTGTGAGTTTTATGTCATATTCTTCTGGGTTTTTGTTAATTTATGTTTTCCTTCAAACCTTGCTGCATATTCTTGAAATGATCTTAGTGCTCAGATGTCCCAAGTGCTTAACTTCTAACACTGTTTCTAGGATATCCTAGGGTCTTAACTTCTGTTTTTTGACAATATAATGATAAGCCAACTTAGAGGTTTTAATATTTAACCAAATCTATGTTACAGAGACTCTATTCAGCACCGATACCTTTCACCGTTCTGTCTATAACTGGGAATCCTTGTAATGAAGATTTTCTAGCTGTGTGTGGACTCAAGGACTGTCATGTATTGACCTTTACTGGTATTGGTACAGTAGGAGACCACCTGGTTCTTCATCCTTCTTTAACAACTGGTAACTTTATCATTAAGGTAATATTTAGGTTATTGAGATTATAGTGGTTGAAAGGCAACATGTTAATATTCACAGGGCACACAGGGTTAAAGTGGAGTTGACTATTGTTAAGGTTAATATGTTAAAATGCGAATAATTAGTACTTGACCTAAAATTCAGAAAAATTATCATGATATATTTAGAGAAATTCTCAAAAGGTCGATAAATCAGATATTTAAGACTTTCAGATCTAAGATAGACATCGTATTAAAAGGTTTTCCAGCCTTTTAGTGTGTATCAGGGTCATTAATGACTTCTAATGCATCTTTCCGGTAGCTGTTAAAATATTTTAAATAAGTGCAATGGTGCAATTCAATGATATCAGTGTTCCCAATGCACATGGCATCTTTATCATCTTCTTAAGTTATAGTCAAATATTTCTGCATCTTTTCAGGCATTGTGGCTACCTGGATCCCAAACAGAATTGGCAATAGTTACAGCTGATTTTGTCAAGGTAAGATGATAGGGAAGGTATCAATATTTATTTCTACTGAACTGACTTTGAACGAATTCTCTGTTCTGTCTTTTCAATGCATAACAAATTTTTTGTCTCAGTTAGATCTTAATTTGCAACCAAGTCCAAATAAGTGCATGTGTTACTGCTGGTTTATTATGTCTTACCTCTGTAAATGGCGTGAATGCCTTTGAGATATATATATCGCTAATTCTTTATCATTCATATTTGAGATTGATTTTAGATATTCCCATAAGGTGCTGAAGAGAAGGACGTAAAACTCCATTTATTTCATTTCTTTTCATTTCAGATATATGACTTGGGAATAGATGCCATCAGTCCACAATATTACTTCCTGTTACCGAGTGGAAAAGTTCGTGATGCTTCGTTTATTTTCTCTGAAGAAGGCAGGTATATGGTGTTGATGTCTTCTTCTGGGTATATCTATACTCAGATAATGGAGGATGCAAGCAGCGCTGTACATGGACCATTCTATATCACTAATGTGTTGGAAGTCAAGCACCCAGATCTTAAGGTGAGAATTTAGGATTTGGAAACGAAAAGTAATCATTTATAACAATTAAAACACAAGGGCAATATACGTATTATGATGGGTTAACTCACTCTTTTATAACAAATTTACAAGTGTTGTTATCAGATGAAATGAAGTGAAGGAATTAAGAGACCATAAGAAGGAGATTAACAGAGATACATGATCATTCCTTTCGCAATTTAATTCTTAATATAAAAACAGAATTTTGAGAGATGACCATGCTGACTGCAGCTCACGACGGCTGACCAGGAAAAGGTGTTTTGTAGTGCAAATGATACATTAAACCGTGACATCCTGTTTTGTCTTAGATTCCTCAGCACTCAGCAGATGCAATTTGAAAAGACAGATGGCAAAATGTCCTTCATTGTATACTGCATAGCAATGCCTTCTTCATTTATTTGATTCCAGGAAGTGGTATCAGGGCAAGTAGCAGGAGGTGGTGTATCTGTTTATTATTCACATGGTTTACAGTTACTCTTCTTCAGTTATACACAGGGTAAGCTCCCTTTATTCCTCCTTTCATTTGTTGATTTTGATAAAGCCTTTGAAAGTATATTGATGTATGGACTGTCGAATGTACAGATGCATATTTTGCTTACTTAAATCTCTACCTCTTAACCGAAGAATATATTTATTTGAAATTTGGATATTTAAAAAGGGATACAGTACACTAGAAATTTACTAAGAGTTTGATACAATGTGGAAGAATGGTCTATTACCACTTAATCTTGAATCCCTCAAGATGGCTGAAATTAATATGGTTGTAATGCATAATATAAGAACACTAAATCCTTGTTGCCAGAACATTTACAATTCTTTCCCAATGGAGATATGCACAGCTTTAATAATTGCCTTAAAATTTAACACTGATAATAACTAATATTGCAATTGTAGGTAAAAGTTTTGTTGGACCTGTAGCTAAAGATTTCAGTCAAGTTGTCAACCTTACTGCCATTCCATTTAAAAGGTAAACAATTATTTTATAATTTTGCGCCTCTTTCACCACTTACTTAATATATAAAATCTCTTTAACTGCACATAGAACAGAACTACTACAGTAGGTTACGCACATAGAGTTATAATAAGAACTACACTGACTTCATTTAACATTAGAGATATTGTAAGGTCACTGTGATATATGTGTCCTATTTAGAACTCTATGGTTCAACATTAAGATATCTGCTGATAGTTGTCAAACCCAGTTGGAGCTTGGCATCAGGTGTCCTGGAAGAGTTGACAATGCCTGCCTTACAGTACCACATTAGACTGCTTAGTGTGGATGTTTCCAAAGTCTTATTTCATTTATATTTATTTTCCAGTTCTAATGGTGGAGGAAAGGGCGGTAACAACCATCAACCATTAGTTCAATGGTCAGAAGTGCCTGGACATACAGGACTACTCTATTGCATGGCTCAGACTTCAAACAATCCGGTAGTCTTGATGATCAAGCCTGATGCTATCTCAATGCAAGAGATTAAAGTTATCAATTCTAAGACAAAGGTAGGATCAGAGAAGATTGTTTTTTACTATTAGAATATTGTAGTCTGAAAGCAATCTATGCAGATATAAGTAGTCTCCCTTTAGGTCAACAAAGATTTGGAGAAGAAATCAAGATTGAACCATTTATTCTAGACAACAATTTCCACTTGAGGAAAATCAGCCAGTCATTTGGAAAGATTGAAAGGCATTTAATGCAGTATCAATGCAAAATTCAACTGTCCTCTTCATTACGGTATTGAGTATGCCAATATTTGAATTCATTTTATTTGTGTTCAAATTCTAGATCCAAGATGTAGTAGCTATTCGCCACATCGCCTCTAATTCCGACCAACAAAGAACAACCATGATACTGCTATGTGAGGATGGAAGTTTAAGGATCTACATGGCAAATGTTGACAACACTAACTATTGGCTGTCCCCATATCTCCAGCCTCAGAGTCCTATAGCTATACTGAAGCCAGTGAAGAAGAAGAAGGCTATTAAAGCTGGACGTCCTACAGGCAATGTTAATTTTCCTGTTGATTTCTTTGAACATTGTCAACAGACCAATGACATAGAGGTAAATAGAAAATTAATCCAGTGTAAATTCTAATCTGTGGGTTGCTCTATTTGTAATTTTTGATCTGACAAAATTTTTTGGTATCTACTGTTCAAGGTTATTTAAAATTCAACCAATCAAACCATTTGATTATTGAAAAATTCCTCACTTTATGGGTTATTCTAGATAAAGCTGTATTATTTGACTATTTATAATAGTGTTTTGGATGGCTTAACATATAGTATGATGGTTTTTGATTCTATTGGGTAAAAATTCAATTTAATCCATAAATACTGTTTGTAAAAGAAAGAAAAAAAGAAAGGAAAGGATCCTTAACTGTGAACATAAGTTGTTATCCTTGTAAAATATAGTTGTTTCTTTTTTTCTATAAAAGTCCTTTGAAAGGATCTCATCAATTTGATTGAATCACCATGGGTATAAAATTAACCATTCAATGAAAGTCTCAATTCTTATTCTAGTATGGAGGAAATGATGTCTTACAAATCTACAATGTACAACAGATCAAGAACCGACTGAATACAACTGGAATGTACATAGCAAGTACCAAACCTGCAGGGTTTAATATTGATGTTAATAACACTAATAATGCCAATGTGATGGTGGGAGTCAGAGTGTTGGTTGGGACACAAACAGTGGAGAGATCTCCATCCTTTATTGAAATCTTTGGACGTAATGTTCAGGTAAGAGTTCTGATGATGTTAGTGCATAGCTGGTCTCTTCTGAATGGTAAGCCAAGCTTAGTTAGTATAGCAGGTGCTTGCTTTCTCAGTGACCAGGGACTGGATTTTAAGAAATGTGGGAGTAACACTTGATATTAG
The DNA here is from genome assembly GCA_030562195.1 of Nipponacmea schrenckii. Lineage (NCBI taxonomy): Eukaryota > Metazoa > Mollusca > Gastropoda > Lottiidae > Nipponacmea > Nipponacmea schrenckii. The sequence goes on along the minus strand of JAUJPP010000012.1, from coordinate 20,477,530 downwards.
TGCAGTAGCTGGTTTCTTCAGAATTGCCAGTCTTGGCCATAACAACAGGTGCTTGCTTCAGCTAGATTGACTCATTGAGACAGGTGCTTGCTCTCTTAGAGGACCAGGCATAGATACTTTTGACAGTTGTACATGATGGTCTTCTTCTGTCAGTTATACAGATACTTTCTTGGGAAAGTGTCTAGCTGTTTCAAATGAAGCTTGTGCTACACAGACTGCAACTTAAAGATCCTTGACAATGAAGATATCTTTGAAGCTTTGTTCATTACAATCAGCTGGCTTAAAACTATGTTTCTGCTTTTCCAGGTAACATCCACAAGACCTAGATGGTATGATTTACCTTTCACTAGAGAGGAATCTCTGACTGCCGACAAGAAGATTACTATAACCTGTAAGTATGTTCACAAGAAAAGAATTGAGTTTTACATCCAACTCTTTAGCACCTAATGAGCTAATGAGGACCGGATAAAACACAAACCTCACAATATTGAATGGTAATATAGCATATTCCACAACTAGACCTCTATATTTTCACTTATAAATCCTTGTCATTCATTTACAATTCACTTCATTACAGTTGGAGCAAGTTCAGATCTAGTGGGATTCACCATGGTGGACTCTATCAAAGTGTACATAAAGACTAAAGAGGCGTTTGGATGGCCAGAGGAACCAGATGACTTCCCTGAAACTACCACCACCAGTAAAACACCTAGTACAGCCATCACTGTAGCTAATACTGCTGCTGATAACTTACCTACTGAACCTCTACCAATGACTACAGCTGACAAGTAAGTACATTGTAATGGGAAATGAAATGAATGGAGTTTTATGTGTTAATGTATGTTTTTCCATTACTTACTTGATATATACAAACCTTTACTACATCATCTCTTATAACTTACTTTCACTTTGTTTACATTCTTGAACTTTCTGGAATCATGTCATGTGACTTCCATCCGGCAAGTGAGGTGAGGACTCTATTGGAGTGAAATAAAATATTAGTTGTAATACTGGAGTAGTTATTGAGTTTAACTTTATGTCCTAATCTTCTGCACCTTATGGGCTAATGAAGACAGAGTAAGTAATGGGATGTAGGAATGAGTTCCTGCTGGGTTTTTTTTGAATTGGTTGTTGTTTCCAATCATGACAGACTGACCAGCTCAGATTTCAGCTCAGATTTTAGGCAAGGATCTGTCCTACACTCAGCGGCGGTTAAACAAATATTGTCAATCAAAATCCAAAACTATAAATGAAAAGAGAGTCTTTTTTGATATAAAAAATATAACCCCTCGACAAATTTTAAAAAAACTTTGGGGAGCCTCAGAAACCTAGAATACCTAATTGGATAATAAATGCAATGTTATCACAATATCTTTGTTTCCTTTTTGTAGGCTTTTGGGAAGTGCATTAGAAGTACTTGATGGTGCCTTTGCTACAAGCAAAACACCAGAAGAAAAGGTATGACCAATTTTTATATGCCCACTAGAAGCTTAGAGATATACTGTCTTCAACAGTCTTTCTAGTCACATTAGCTTCAAGCCAGATCTTCAAGCTGTCATTGTCATATCTGTTATTGATCCACTTCCTTTTGATACCTCATTATATTCTTTCCTCCAGGATCAAAGCAGAGAGAAAGCATTAGAAGTGGCAACTAGACTACTGACTTTACCCACACCAAATACTGTACAGCAGCATACTAAATCATTGCTAGCTTCCTTGTTCTCTACCAAACACAACTACCATAATCATAAGGTAAGAACTTGTAACACCTGGTGGACATGGCATCCAGAGATTGAGCCAGCTTAAAGTCACTTCTCCTTAAGTTCATCTTCAGTTTGGACTTTGTTTCAATACAGATAAACATGTTACATTTACACTCTACAATATGATTAAGCGTTTTCAAATGTTACATTTTATACAATAGAGATGATTCAATACTCATAAATATGTTACATTTAGCCTTATTTAATACAAATGTTGTTTATGAATCTTGTGGACTTAGCATCAATTGGAATTGGCATCAAATGATACAGTTATCATTTATCAGTTTTGGAACTTCATGGACTCTTATATTCAGTCTACTACAAGATCAATTTAGGGGTAGAATCACTATGTCTTTTCAAGTGATTTCGTAATCCTTTCAGGATCAAGCTCAGCTGGTTCATGTGATGAAGAAGATTGCCTCAGAGGGAAGTGATATGGATGTAGAATCATTCCAAAGATTGGTGATCACAGCTCAGTCTGTAGCTGTAGCCAGGCCTGGTAATCTGATCAAGTTTGCTGAGAAAGGGGATCAACTGGACAAAGACAGTAAGTGGTTTTCTTCCTAATGTACTACAGTTTGTGTTTTTTGAAGGTCACTAGACCCCAGGAAATTGAAAAAAATTGGTTTCCCTCATTGTACAATGCATTAAGTCATAAGCCCAATGGTGAGGGAGAGAAACTCTTTTATTGAAATTTTTTCCTGAAATTGTCAGTCTTTACCTGAAAAGCCGTTTGGGTGGCTAGGAAATAACCATAGAATTGAATATCATCCATATAAGCGAAGGTTATACATTTTGAGGACTTGAAGAGGACTAATTGCTGTTTTCTTCTCTCATTTCATTGTTCTTCGCCCAATCAGGTTTAGTTGAGTTCTATAGCACAGCGTCATGACCTCATGTGTTTGGATACGTTTAAAAAATCGGACGTGAGTTCTCATCTAGACCGGAGTGTGAAAGTCCGATGAACATGAATAAGTTATCTTCTCTCATAATTCTCATCCACCAGCTGTAAATGGGTACGGATAATCCGGGAAAGATCAATGCCAAGAGGTTTGACCAAAGGCCAGCTGGTAGCAAGGATCCCTGTCACTGCTGTTGTTATCCTTGTCAATTATAGTTGTTCTTTCTTTCTTTCTTCTTTGTAAAACTCACGTTTTTTGTTAATATTTTTCAGGTCTAGAAGTGACAGATCTAGAGAATGAACGAGAAGAAAAACTAGGACAAGTTCTAAATATAGAACAAACAGAGAAACACCATTTTACATCCAGATTAGTGGAAGCTTTTTGGAAACTCCATGCTTCTAAACCCTCTAATCCCATGCTAGCTCCTGTGTGTCTACCAGGTAAGTAACCTTAAGTGACTTACCTCTAGGAAACACCATCCAGACAACTTGTTTTATAGTTGCTTCAATTATGAATACATGTGATCTTTGATTTTTCAGGACTAGCTCATGTTGATGCTACTGTTGGAGCTCTTGTGAAGATCATCCATGCTTTTACCATGTGTGATTTGGACTGTCTCAACCTAGCTACCAAACATTACGTCAAACTTCTACTCTCTACTGTAAGTAACTTTTTTTCAATTTTTCAAGTTCCCATTTCCTACTGACTGACACCAAACTCTTGATATCCTGTTTCTAAAGGATGTAAAACTCCATTCATTTCATTTCTTGATATTTTGTTTGTGATTTTCTGGGTTTGTTCTTTCATTCTTAATCAAGTCCACAGAAGGATTCAAATTACATAAGCTCAAAAGCTTAGTCAATCTTCATCACCCTCCTTCTAGACAAATCTTTCTGTCACTTAACAACAAGGGCAAGTAACTCTATCTGACTATTAGGGAAGTAACTCTTGTTAGCAATTAATCAAACCAGACTACAATATGACATTACTCTAAAGATTAATTAATTGTTCATATTGGAGTAACCTTCATGTATTATTTTCAGTAATTGAGGCTTCTCAATAGGGAATCTTAATCTTCTTTCTGCTTCCAGGATCCTGTAGTAAGTTTTGCCTGTCGACAAGCTATGATTAATGTGTTAAGACCAAGACATCGTAGAAGAAGGGTGTTTATACCATCACCACCAAGATGTAGCTCCCCAGGTAGGCTCTGCCATTTTATCTTTAAATCATTCCTGAATCATGGTACCAATCAAGATTTTCATGATTTTGCAAGGTCTTGATTATGATGTCTTGCCCATAAAAAAATGAAGTGTGAAAGATTTAGTTAAATTTTTGAAAACGTAGCTTGGCCTGTGCAGCTGCCGGAGAAAGCTTCCCTTATTGGCATATCCATGTTGTCACCATCTGACAAGTCTGACAAGGAATTTTATTTTTGAAAACTTAAGTTTAAAAGCTAAGATTGGCTAATGCAACTTTCTCTCAGAGCTCATGCATGTTTTCACTGTCTCCATTAACCCAACTTGATAAAAGCAAATTGGACATAAACCACGAATTCATGCTAACCTGTCTTCATTAGCCCATTCGGTGCAGAAGAGTAGAAAGCTTAACTCCATTCATTGGGAATATACTGTATATAAATGTAGTGAGCATATTAAATCAATTGATAAAGGAGATGCTTGTGAAAATTTTCCACGTATTAAATTGACGATCTCACCAACTAGGAGATGGAGGTGATGATGATGATGACGATGATGATAATCCAGATAGCAGTATAGCTCCTCCCACAGTTCAACCCCCTGATACGCCCATTATTGCAGAACAACCAGAATTAGGACAAGTTGAAGCACCTGAGGCTGATCAAGAATCAGATGACATGTATGAAGTTGTGGTAAGTCTAGTTTCTTCCCTTGAAGAATCTTCAGTGATTGGCACTTGGTACTCGAGATATTGATTCTTTCTTGCACCAATATTGTATCTTAGAATTTCCACTCTTGTTCTTCATGCCTAAGACAGTATCCAGTTACTTTCATTTGAGGATCTTCATTGATTGATAGCAGCATTGGTTGTGGGTACTCAAAAGCTTGATTCCTCCTTGCACCTAGCTACTATCTTAGGATTCTCTTATTCTGCACTCCTATGTCTAATATGATCCTGGTAACATACTTTCCTTTACATGCCTTTAGCAAATTTTTAATCCCCCCTTGCAATGATTAGCTGTCTACTGATAATTCTTCAGACCCCTTTTTCAATATTCACCCTTTTATGGGTCCCCTCATTTATAACTCTCTATTACCAATTTAAATTTCAACCCTCTTACCATTTTATAGCCCTTTATAATCCTGTTTTTCGCCAATTTTCAGGGTAATGTTGATGAAGTACAAGGAGAAGTAAATGAGAACGGAGCTCATGGTAATGCCATGCCTGTAGGTGGCTATGATGGACTATGGGGTATGGATGGGAACTATGCTCCAATGGTGGAGATTCCCCCTGATGCTGATGATGAAGCTATGGTGGAGCTGGCTATTGCTCTGAGTCTTCAGGATCAATCTGGTAGTGCTCCTGGTCAGCTCAATCTGCAGGCTCTGAGTCTGGACAGTCAAGGACAGGTAAGATTCAAGTTTCAGAATCATGTGTTTTGGAGAGATTTGGCTTTTTGCATCTTAATAAATGAATGAAAGAAAGAATCAACCATTTATTAAAGGATAATAACTTAAGTTCATGAGGATTCTTTTACCAGTTGGTCTTTTCTGGACATTGATCTTTCCAAACAGTTATATTGTTAACCACTGTATTTTCAGAGCATCTCATCCATGGAGTTGGAAGAAGGACCTCTCTCTGATACAACAGCTAGTGCTCCAGGCAGTGATGATGAGATCGGCTCCAATGCTGCTACTGATGGTTCTAATCTGAGGACCTCCCCAGCTGATCATGGTGGAAGCGTGGGCTCAGAGAGTGGTGGTAGTGCTGTGGACTCAATTTCAGGTTGGCTTTCTAGGACTTTTCTTTTATTGATACATTTCTATTATGTTGCTGATCTTTGATTTTGAGATTGCGATACCTTGATGCAATTCTTCTATTCTTTAAATTTTCTATTTTCTTAGAAGACTACTTTCTGGTCTCTGTTGAATCAACTTTGCTGTACACTTGTTAATTGTTTCTGATGATTTGGCTGATGATCCTGGAAGCCAGTGTGCGGAAGAATTAAACTGATTACCTTATGAGCCCTAAACCTTATAGATTTTCTTTGGTCCAAAGTTTTATATTAAACGGATTGAAACTCCACTTTCGTAATCCAAAGGGTACAGGGATATAACAACCTTGAATACATATTTTCACTTCTTTATCCTATAGTAAGTGGAAGAAGCAGTGCCTATGGATATAACACCCATACCACAGGAGCTCGAAGTGAAACCAGCAGTGTGGGAGGTCCTAGTGGCTCCATACATCATGATGCTGATCTATCTGAAGCTGATACTGATTATGATACCAACTGCAGGTAAGGGAAACAATTTTTGACTTCATAACCATCATGTCCTGCTTGTTTTCTTATGTTGTTGGTAAGATAATGGTATTAGCCATGCTTCTCTTTCTCAAAAAACCATGTTGTTACTTAAAGGGATAATAGGTTTTGGAATAAACATAAAATTTTTAAAATTTTAAACTTGGCCAACAAGAGCTCTATTCATCAGTAAATATACTTGCTGCTGCTATCAGAAATAACATAAAAAATATATAAATATCCAAAAAAACTATGTGATATCCATGCATTTGATTATTAAAAAACGCTTAATAAATTAATAAAGTGTTTTTCAAAAATGACTTGTGAGTTTTCCAGATTTTCAGGGATTCTTTTACTTTATGACACAGGTAAGTTTACTGATGAATATATACTCATATTGACCTTCTTGAGAACTAAAATTTTATTTCCATGCTAAGACACAGTATCCTTTAACAGCAAGAGCAGCAGAAGAATGTGATCTTGTTTCAATATTGAACACCATTGGCATTATCCTCTTTCAGGCTGAGTTGGTTACTTGCAAGGTTTTCATTCATTTATTCATGTTCTAATTCTGTCATTTGTTTATTTGTTTATTTATTCATTCATTCATTCCTTAATTCTCTTGCTTCAATGTCTTGGCATTATCAATCCTTTTTCATTCTGTGTTGGATATTTGCAAGTTTTCATTCATTCATTCATTTTCTTATTCTATCATTTATTTATATTTTCATTCATTCATTCCTTAATTCTCTTGCTTCAATGTCTTTTGCCCATAAGGTGCAGAAAAGTAGGAGGTAAAACTCCATTCATTTCATTTCAATGTCTTTTGCATTATCAATCCTTTTTCATTCTGTGTTGGATATTTGCAAGTTTTCATTCATTTATTCATTTTCTAATTCTGTCATTTGTTTATAGATTCATTCATTCATTAATTCCTCCATGTTTTATCCTATTTCAGATTACATGCATTGCGTCTTCAATTATTAGAAAGACTCTTGTTGTATTTACCTGACATTAGAGAAGTGGGCGGAGTCAGAGCTATACCTTTTATGCAGGTAAAATTATGAATCCAAGTTTATAGGAATATCCTCTATAAAGACTTCACAAATCTGGAAATTAAAGAGACTGAGGATAGGTAGTTTTTGTTGTGTGGCATTGTGCATGAGAATAGCAATATAGGAGGCCCATCATTTTCACATCATGTCCATCCAGCTCCTCTTTTTTTGCATCTTTGCATTTCTATTATATGGAGAATCTTGTATCAAACATGGGAAACATCTCTTCTTCTTTTCACCTCCTCCTTCAGTTAATGTTAACAGCAAATTGTTATATATTTAGGTCGTGTTGATGCTGACATGTGATCTGGATAGTGAAGATGATAAGGACAAAGCTGCACTGGATAATCTACTCATTGTTATTCTAGCTGAACTAGACTTGAACAAACCAGTAAGTATTGACTAGGTAGACTTTCACTTGTAGACTTTCAAAGAGCAGAATTGTAGATTGTTATCATGGACTATTTCAATAGAATGAGGGCCTGTTTCAGCAGTGTATGGCAGTGATGGTCAACTTGACATCCCTGCTGGAGAATCCACATAACAATATTCACTTTTTTTACTCCAGCTGGAACAGATTATGCTGCTGTGAAACTTTTTGGCTTGCTAAAGCACCAACATATTAACTGTGATGCCACTGTGTAACTGGATTTCTTCTAGAGAGTTCACAACACAATATTCATCTTTTGATTTATTTTATTCCAGGTTGTAGAAGAGTCTGTATCCTCGAGATGTGAGAGAAATGAGGTCAAACTAATATTACTGAGATTTCTAAGTGTATTGTTATCACGAACTCGAGCTGGCACCAAACCTCCAGTAGAAGCATCCTCCTTCACTAGTAACTGTACTGGAACTGCCTTGATCTCTAGTGGAGCTATAGAGTACTGTATGAACATCCTGACCAAGCTCCTACCCTTCTGGAAAACCAATTCCGTACTTGAGGTAATTCTTGAATTTCTAGAGGTGGCTTTGTAAATCTGTGAGTTATGATGCTTGCTCACTAAGGTGACGGTCCAGAGATCAATCCAACCCTCAGACTTTTCAATTTAGTTTCCACTGTCTGTGATATAGATCACATATTTTGACATTGAAGGAGCATTAAGGTTTTAACAGAGGCCCTGTGTGCTATAGGCTATGCATGTTAAAAATCACTCAATAGTTGGAAAACGAAAGAAAATAGGTGTCACTGTTTACCAAAATTTCCATCATTGCAAGCTTCATTGTATTGGAGGTCCTGCTACAGGCTGTGCACATTTAAGATCCATTGACATTTTGTTACCAAAAGGAGTAGGCAAAAAACACTGTCTTGGCAAAATTTCTATTGTTACGTACTGCACGATATTCTTTGTCAATCAGGTGGTAAAAAAGAATGATGTAAAGCTCCATTTAATTTTCTTGATCATTTATAGGAGGAAGCTGCTTCAGCCCCAGGACAACTGTTGAAGCCTCACCCATGCTGTCCCCCTCCGGACATGTCTCCTTTCTTCCTGCGTCAATATGTTAAAGGACATGCTAATGATGTATTTGAAGACTACCCTCAGTTGTTGACAGAAATGGTTCTTAGACTACCATACCAGGTAAGTCTGTAAGAGTATTCACCTTTAGCGAAGCCTTGGACAGCCTACAGTTAAATTTCTTAAATTTATTTGCTAAGATAAATTTCAGAGACTGTAGTAGTGGAAATAATAAATTTGGTAAATTCCCAAAATGGATTATACTCATTTCTGTATTCCTTAACCCAAAGAAAATTTTGTTTTCATTTCAGTTGAAGAAGATATCTGATTCTGTTCAGAATGTACCCAATGCTTCATTTGATCCTTCTTGGAATACAGTTCTCTCTGAGGTAGGTCATGAAGCAAAGTAGCATGTAAAAATCCATTTAACAGTTTATCCTGTCTGGTAATGTATTGACTTCATACTGCACAACTCTCATGTCCCTTATTTTGTGGCAAAATTTTTCGCACAACAGACAGGATCTTGTCCATTAATTTCCTCAGTGCACACATCACACTTTTTCTTTGAACTTTCAGTACATGATGACAAACCAAACTCCATTTGTAAAGAGACAAGTGAGGAAGCTGCTGTTGTTTATTTGTGGATCGAAAGACAAGTACCGACAACTGAGAGATCAACATGCTATTGGATCCCATCTGAAATCAGTGAGAGAAATCTGTGAGACCCAGGGTGGCTTGGATATATCCACTGAGATTCTACCAAGAAGTATTATTCTACCTTATGATACACTCCTTACTCTGGTAAGAACAAAAACTCTGTTGTATTGTCATATTGTGGCCTGAAAACATAAAGTGTCTATCAAGAGTAGTCTTCCTTGGAAGAGTAGTCAGAAATCCTGAAGTATGAAGATGTAGTGTTCTTAATTCAAATTGAAATGAAACACAGGCATATTGTGGTCTGAAAACATCAAGTGTCTATCAAGAGTAGTCTCCCTAAGAAAAAAGGTTCTAACAAACTGGATTTCATCTTAATCGCTAAACTAACTTTCGGCCTAAATTCTGTAGTCAGCTTTCAGTCTACTAACCAAGACTAGAGCATCAAAGGATGTGTATTTTTTAATCTTCAAAGAGTAGATTCCCTTTGGAGGGTAGTAAAAGAGCCTGGAAGAAGTAATGGAAGTCTTGTTTGTTTTCAGATTGAACATCTACGTAAAGTGTGTACAGAGATTGCTAGTAACAGAGCCTACAATTGGCAGGTGTACTGTGAGAAGGAGCCAGGTAAGAAATTTAATTTATATCTCTTCCTATGATATCCCCAAACAGTCATTTACCATTCTTAACCATGTTAAGAAAGGAGCATGGTTTTATGCTTTAATCAGGCTTCTAAGGCATCCCCAATGGCAGAAAACTCCTTAAGACAGAAGGGAAGTAACTCCTGTTTAGATACTCATGAGCCTTACCTGCCTCTCTATCATAGCAATATAGCTCTATTGATTCAAACCCATATTTACAAATACCAAATTATATTAAGCACTTTTCACAAAGTGGTCAAAACTTCTCAAAACATAGGGGAAGCAACTCCTGTTTTGATACTTAGTGCAGCCTGATTGACAGCTGCTCTTGCCTACCTGACTATTGAAACTACATATAGATCTGTTGATTCAAACTCAAAGTATTGAGCACTTTTCACAATGGTCAATGATAATATTTTTCAGATACCCTAGCATTTCTAGTTAAAGCTAGTATAGCCTTAGATGAAGGAGTGGCCCCTACCCTCCTGCAACTACTACAGATAGCTCTGTGTGGATGTAAAGCTAGCCAAGTTAACCCCTCGATTGTGACCTCCAGTAGCTCGACTGGCTCACCTGTCAAACATAAGTCTAAAGATACAAACAAAGACAAACATGAAGGTAAGAACAATGGCATTGCAATTTCTTTTTCAAGAAATTTTGCGATGAAATAGAAAAGAAAATATTGAATATTTGGGAAAATGTATTTTAGATTTTGAGAAATGTATATTTTTGACAAGTTTTAATCAACCAAAACAAAACTTATTAAATTTTAGACTTTATTTTGAATTTCTATTGACCTACAATTTGACTAATTTTAAATTTTGAGAAATATTGTTAATATTTTTAACAAATTGCCTATATTGTTTATGCTTTTGTCATCCAAAAATTACGATTTTAAATTTTCATAAAATAGACATAAAATTTGAAATGAAATGTTTTCAAATTTTGAAAAATGTTGTATATTTTTAACAAGTTGTCTATAGTGTTTATTTTCAACCCCAAAAAAACGTCAGATTAAAAAGACTTTTTATTGAATAGACCTACAATTTGAATGATTTTTTTTTTTAGATAATGAAGAAATAGCTAAATATGATGAAGCCCTATGTATAACATTGGTAAAAATATTAAACAAGGTTTTGGATAAAGAACTGTTTGTCAAGTTTGTACGGACATTTTTATTGGAGTCAAATCAAAGCAGCAATAGATGGCTGGCTCATAGCTTGGTCCTACAGCTGTATAGGTAAGTCTACCTACCCCAGGTTTTTACAGGTTAACAATTGTTTATAATTTGTTTTAATTTAGTGAGGTTTCCCAGCTTTATTCAAAGATTATGGACTATGATAAATATAAGAGTATGACGAAAAAAATCTATTCTGATATGAAATTAGAAAACTAATAATAACATGCCCAATGGTTGAGAAGTATAGTACCTGTTATGTAATTGTTTTTAGTTTGCTATGAAGAAGATTGTCATTTAAAGTTCTGATTTTTTGAATATGCAACTATCATTTTCTGCTTATAGACAAGGGGAAATTTCTCTTGAAGACTTATAATGGGCATGAACTATTTTTCTTGCTTTATTACTGGTTGTATTGAAGGGGACAAATTGTGAAGAATAAGGCCCCAGACTTGTTTAAAAGACGATTAAAAGTGATATTTTAGTTCCAGTGAAACAATTCTGAAGCTTACCTGTATACTTGTTGAACTTTGTTTAAGCTAATTCTTTTAACTTGCAGAAGGATTTGTCTGGAATTTCCTAAAAAAAAATTGTTTGCATTATTGATTGGTACATGTGTACATATAAAATAACTGATTTTTTGGGACACATAGATTGAAAGAGTTGAAATTTACTTTTCGTTTAATGGGACCCCCTAATATAATTTTTAGGAACTCAACTCTTACTGAACAGGAGACGATGTTGGATTTAATGTGGAGTTTGTGGTGTGAGTTGCCAATCTATGGAAGAAAGGCTGCACAATTTGTTGACCTGTTGGGATACTTTATCCTGAAAACACCAGAAATCCCAGAAACCAAGGTGAGATTGAAATTCAGACTGAATTTTAGACTTGAAAGGACATATTATTTTTTCATATATTGATTTAAAATTAGTATTTATAATAATAATCCCAAAGCATATGTTATCATTACTTTAATACTTGTCACTTGACTTGAATTTAGTGTGGAACTCAGTTATGACATCCTTTTTGAAAGATTTCACTTAGCTAATATTCTTCATTTGATGTATTTGTAAGAATAGCAGTTTTCCTTTATTTTATATTTTCTTATGCAAAAATAGGTACAAGAATATCTGAAGAAAGCCACAGCTGTATTGAAGGATGAAAATCAGATCCTAACCAACCATCCTAATGCTCCTATCTACAAGTTAGTTAATCAGCAATATTTGATTCATCCTACTCTCCTACTGAAAAGCTTTTTCTTTGGCTAATAAAGGGAGCTGTGATTGCACTGAGAGTCAAATACATGCTTACTAAACTGAAACCATGCTCTAGATTGAGATCTTAGCTTCAGATTTTTTCTCCCTTGCCAGTGTTACAGGTCTGAAGGACTGACATGGAAAGAGTTTATAGTCATTCAGATGGGACAATAAACTTTCGCCTCCTGTGCCACAAACTATGCACATTAAAGATCCCTCAACAGTTGGCAATCGCAATAAAAGTTATCTAATGTTGCTGTCCTGGCATATGTCAATGCTTGTCTTCATTAGCCCATAAGGTGCAGATGAGAAAAATTACCTGAGGACCTGTCTTGCTGCAGACTGTTCATGTTTATAATGATTGATATTTTTCAGTATGTTACAAGGCTTAGTAGATTTTGATGGTTATTATCTTGAAAGTGACCCCTGTTTGGTTTGCAACAATCCAGAAGTACCTTATTCTGTAAGTTTCTGATTTGGACTTATTTCATTATTTTATAGACAACTTATTTTTTCACAAAAATCCTGGTTCATTCCTGGCAAAAGTTGAGATGAAATTTCAGAATTTTCCCCCTGTCAGTGGTGCAGGTCGGAAAACTAACATGGAAAAAGCGTGTAGTCGTTCCGATAAGACAATATACAAAGCCATGTGTTCTACTGGTACGGTAATGAAAGTTAAAAATCCCTTGTCAGTGGTGCAGGTCAGAGAGGCTGACATGGAAAAAGCGTCTAGTCATTTGAATGGGACAATAAACTAAAGCCCGATGTGCTTCAGGCTGTAAAAATTAAAGATCCCTTGACAGTTGAAAAACACGACATAGTAGGCTAATGCCCACTACTAAGTCTTAAGTGTGAATTTCATCATAACCACTTTTTCGCAAAATAGCCTTCTTTTGTTTTTAGCTTTTGAAATATTTCACCTTTACGTAAACAATACAATATTCGTTTCATAGTATTAATAACTATATTTCAGAGTTTGAAACTTTCAGCTATAAAAGTAGACTCGAAGTTTACGACCACAACTCAAATAGTCAAACTTGTTGGAAGTCACACGATTTCTAAAATAACTCTCCGTATCAGTGACTTAAAACGAACCAAAATGGTAAGTTCTACAGGTCTTTTTTTATATACTAAAATACAATTCAAATTTCTTAAAAGAAATTAAGGTGTGAATGTTAATGCTATTTGAATTCTATAATTGTTAATTTCACAACAAAATACTTTGGATTTTTTTTATTGTCCTTGTGTTTTGTATACAATATCCTTTCCTCATTTGCAATAAACATTTGATGGCATACCTGGGAAACAGCAAGGACCTTTTTATTACTTTAATACCAGTAGTTTCTCTATTAAACTTCTATGTGAACCCACAATAATGATTGTGTATCGTGATTTGTGTTAAGAGTTTGTAATATTTTGTAAGAAGCTTAAAGATCTCAATTTTGAATGTTGTTTTTTGTGTGATTTTTTTAGGTTAGAGTTTTGAATATATACTACAACAACAGAACAGTACAAGCTGTAGTAGAGTTGAAGAACAGGTTGGTGAAATTTCTAACTTATTGGCTTTTATTTGGCTTTTATAACAAGAGTTATCTCTCTTGAGAGAAAATAAGTAGAATCTGGAGAGCCGTATTTAACAAATCCTATTATTATCATTTTAGACCGGGATTGTGGCACAAGGCAAGGAAAGTGAATTTAACGACAGGACAGACTGATGTGAAAGTTGAATTCCCGATTCCAATAGTTGCCTGCAACTTGATGATAGAATATGCTGATTTCTACGATAATCTACAAGCGACATCTGAAACTCTGCAATGCCCACGTTGTAGTGCTTCGGTACCAGCTAATCCTGGAGTCTGCAGCAATTGTGGAGAAAATGTCTACCAATGCCACAAATGCAGGTGAGACCCTTTTTAATAAAGCCTTGTGTGCTCCCGGGGGAACAAAAAGAATTAAGGGAAAGGGGTTTTTTCCCCTGTCCTGGCAAACTTTCCCTCTTTGAACCCTGCTTGGCTTTCCCCTCCTTTCATTAGCTAATTAGGTGTAGAAGTGTAGGCCATTCATTCTTCAACATTAAAATTTTTTTAAGAATTTTTTAATCACTAGGTGCATGATGGACAAAACTTTTTTTTAAAATCTGATCCAAAACAATAATATAAGCTTACATATTGTACTCCAGCTAAATTTCATATCTTTCAGAGCTATAAACTATGATGAAAAAGATCCATTCCTGTGTAATGCCTGTGGATTTTGTAAATATGCCAAGTTTGATTTCACTCTGACAGCCAAACCCTGCTGTGCTGTAGACCCAATAGAGAATGAAGAGGACAGGAAAAAGGTAGCTATTTAGATTAATGTCAATTTGTGGTCTTACATAGTATCAGGTGTTTGAGAGTTGTTTCCCTTGGAAAGCAAGTCATATCGCTCTATTGTGGTCTGAAAATATCAAGTATATTGAAAGTTGTCTCCTTTGGGACTGCAGATAAAATTGCCTGAATGAAGATTTCCAGTTTGAATTGTAACTAATTGCCTGTGATTTCAGATTAATCAAATGGCAACTTGATATAATTATTCTATGGGTTTTTAGGAAAAAAGTTGTTTAAATGGAAAATCCCTGAACACAGTGAAAAAAAAGGAACACTTAATTTGAAAAATGTACATTATTTGATTTCAGGCTATTACAACTATCAACACCCTCCTAGAGAAAGCTGATAGAATATACAAACAACTGCAGTCACATCGTCCAGTCCTAGAGAATCTACTTATACAGGTTACTGAACATGGCTGTGAGAGACTTAATGTAAGTTTGTTTGTTTAAAGAGATTGTGAAGTTGTTGACTAAATGGAGTATAATGATAGCATCAATTTGCATTCCGATTTTCAGTCACATTTCTGTTGCTCTTGCATTCCACTAACTAAACTAAAGGCTTTACCATATAGGTATCCCAAAGACCCTTTGCTGGAACATTAACTCTTTATATAACATAAATAGGTTGTATATACAAGGACATGGTCACGTCAATAGAGACAAATACAGACTTTTTTTTATTATACATGGGTCAGAATTAGGTTCAATCCACAAGGACATGATCCTGTCTACATTCAGCCCATGGAGACAAACATAGTCTTTATATTATACATGGGTCAGAATTAGGTTCAATACACAAGGACATGGTCCTGTCTACATTCAGCCCATGGAGACAAACATAGTCTTTTTATTATACATGGGTCAGAATTAGGTTCAATCCACAAGGACATGGTCCTGTCTCACATTCAGCCCATGGAGACAAACATAGTCTTTTTATTATACATGGGTCAGAATTAGGTTCAATCCACAAGGACATGGTCCTGTCTAACATTTTACATGCGTTAGAATTAGGTCCAATACACAAGGACAAGGTCCTTTCTAAGATTCAGCCCATGAATCATTTCAATAACCAAAAATGCTAATAATGTTTATCATATTTTCAGGATGATGGGGGAAGCCCTGGTACAGGAGCCAGTGCTGGTGTACCTGTTAGTAACGTTAATAAAGCTATTCAACTTCTAGCCCAGAAATATTGTGGAGAATGTAAATCATCTTTTGATGACCTCAGTAAGATCATACAGGTAAGTAACTTACTGAATCCAGGGCTGATGCTAGAAGATGCAGGGCCCAATTTGAAAATATAAACTGCCCCAATTGAATTGATATGCTATAACTTAACTTAATAATTTAACATAATGTACATGGATGGATTTTCAACAACTTTGCACAATTTTAACAAGACTTTTTATTGAGTGCCTTGGATGTACCAAGTGGAAAATGAAATGTCTTCTTTGAATGTGGGGTCTAATTCTGTCTTGAGCTTATTAAGATAGGGTACAAACTCTAGCCAGAACTGGCCAGAACAGAAGGCTGTAAAATCTATTTGAATTTACCTCTACATTGTGCAATTATTTGTAAATATTTGTTTGCAGAAAGTAATGGCTTGTCGTAGAGAGTTAGTTGAGTATGACAGACAGCAACGTGAGGCAGTAGCTAATAAAGGACAAGCTCCTGGTACATCCTCAGGCAAAGCAAAAGAAGCTTCATGTTCTGTTGTACCCAAGAAGATCTTGAAGGAAGAAGGGTAAGCATTTCTAAGCAATTATATTTGAAATTCCTCATAAACATATGTTCATTGGTCGAGGAATGACAATTTTAATTGGTTTGATCAAAATTATACAAAGATATCAAAACACAGGTTATTAGGATCTTCATTGCTTGTGGAATGACAATATGAATTGGTTTTGATCAAATTATGTGTTTTACAAGGATAACAAAGTGCAGGTTCAAAGAATCCTTACACAAAAAAATAAAAAAACTCCACAAATCAATTCCTGCCTCTGTTTCAGACCCAGGTCATCGAATTGTTATGGATGTGCCAACTCAGCAGTAGAACATTGCATAACACTATTGAGAGCTCTGGTAACCAATGGTAACATGAGGCAGATACTGTGTAGTCAGGTAAGAATGATGCCAATTATTCAAAATTGTGCTTAGCCTCACCATTTCTGCTACTGAACTAATATCAACTCTATCCATCTTGTTTTCTGTGTCAAAAGAATGTACTTCTATGGTTGAAGGTATTTTCTTCAACTGTTGTTCTTACGTCATAGATATAAAGTTAAATGATATAAAGGGTCAAGAATATATTTTCTTGACCTTTATCAGAATTGAACCCCTGACCTTCAGTTTAGCAAGCCAGCATGTCACTCACTGAACCACTGTGGATCCTGTGACTTTGTTAAATATAAACATGCAATGTAAATGGGTACACACTTCTATTTTGGTTTTGAATTTAAAATGACAGCAAAGTTTGTGTTTTCTTCACAGGGTATGATAAACCAGCTGATAGACTTTAACCTTCGTCATGGAGCTCTACCAGTCCGTAATGAGGTCAGATCACTGCTGTGTCTGCTGACCAAGGATGACCGACGTGGAACAGAGGAGATGAATAAACTCATCATGAATAGAATTAAAGCTGCTATTAGAGGTCATCAGTCTAATCCTGACTTAGTAAGTGCACCTGCTTTTGCAATTCAAGTTCATCTACATTAGTGAACCAGTTGACCAAAAGTTGACACTCCTGCATGGATCTTTGGATTTTTCCTTGTTAATATCTGAGGTAGCACAGTGGGATGAGTGACTTAGAGTGTTGGAATTTACATGATGTCATTTGCTTGGTTACATCAAGCAAATGGCAGCTTTGGGTTCAAATCTTGATTGGCATTTGAAAGTCAGATGACCTTGAAAAAGTCACCTTCACTCATAATTCCAGTAGACCCAGGTGTACGGATAATCCAGGAAAGATCCATGCAAAGAGATTTTGTAAAGGACCAGCTGGTAGAAAGGATCCTTAACTATGGATCTAAGTTGTTTTCCTTTTAAATATAGTTGTTTCTTTCTTTTTCATTGTTAATATTACACTTACGTTAAGTCTTAAGTTTTGGTTTAAGCAATTGTCCATGAAAATTGGAGTCAAATTTTCATTCCCATTGTTATAGATTGTAAATGCTACTGTAATTCCTTCTTCATGTCCACTCTTGCTTATAGTTCATAGTTTTACTGGTTATGTATCACTTAAGCTGATATTTTTCATTCCAGGGATCTTCAGTACGTCATGAGATACTGCTGTTACAAACATCTCTACAACAAGATGATTCTTGTTGGGAACAAAGAGTCAGATGTGGTAAGTGGATGGCTTGGTTTGTTGTACCATCTGGCATGATTTAATATTAACATATCTTGTATTCTGTTTATAAAGGTGAAGATGCAAAAGATTTATAGATATACTGGTTTCTGACATTTACTGAGTTAATAAATGACATAGTATATCAATATACTTTGTGCTTCTTTACCTATGGCTATTTCTATATTTCTGAGTGAAGGAATACAACAATATCAGTCTACGTACAAAGCCAATAGCTAATAAAAACTTCCGAAACTAAACTAATAAAATACCAACGAAAGTTAGGTCTATATTTTAATTAGACTGGCAACAATATATATGTATAAGCATGTGAAACGTTGAGTTAAAAAAATTTCAGAAATAGTATATCCATTGTCTCAACTGAACTGCAAGCCCATTTCATTTTGATGTGTAGACTTCAATTGCTCTAAATTTCTTATTGTTTCAGTGATGAGATTGTTCCTGATAGGAATGCAGCTGTATACACCAATCATTATGGACAATATCACTCTACCCTGTCTACGAATCTTACAGTCTCTAGTGAAGAATGTGGTTGGTACAACTAGAGTCAAGGTAATGTACTAGTTATAGGGTTGGCCTTGAAACTGGGCAATTAAGTTTTCCTTGGTGAATTACAGAAAGAAACTATAATACTATACAAATCACAAACACAAGATGATATTATGGAATAAGAACACTTGTTCTTGAAACTAGGCCAGAAAGTTTTCCTTGGTGAAGGACAGAAAGAAACTAAAATACTATACAAATCACAAACACAAAACCACATTATGGAATAATAAGGTTACAAAACTAATACGAACAAAATTTACATGCGACATCATCAGATGAAATCAAATATAACATGGTTTATCCCTTGATTGTTGTCTTGTGTTATATATGTGCTCCTCACTACTAAATGGCATTCAAATCTTATACAGATGAAATCAGCTTGGTCTCCTATTTTAAAGAGACGAGGCTGGTATAATCCCCCAAATTCAATCAATCTCACTGACTCCTGTTTGTTGCAGGAATCAACCCCTGATGCTGCAGCAGGAGATATTCTGCAACCAGCCAAGTTCCATATGGACGTCAGAAAATGGCTATGTGGAGACTCGAGATATTCCTACCAAAACTTTAAGAAGAGATTACCAAGGAAAGGTACAAATATAAAATGAAAAATAAAAATCGGGTGTAACTGGTGAAAAGTAGTTGATGATTTAAAAATTTATTAAAACATATGAATTATATATAGGATGAATTCCAATGACCACCAAGCCAGTGACAAACTCATGCTCTTGCATCCACTCAGTCACGCTCACACTTTAGGAAACGCGTGTACAAACATGTTCACTGTCCACAAGTGGCAAATGAAATAACTCTTCATTGCAATCTTTGGTTTGTTAGCCAGGACTATATTATTACAATATGTTTTATGTTTTGTAAGAGCAAAATCTAACTAAAAGATGGTGGCATTTTGCTTGATGTTGGTTTTATGTTGAAGTAATTTCATTCAGTGAGGCCAATAGGAGGATAGAAAATGACGGAGCAGCATATGAGCATTTTAATTTGAATCTTAACTTAATTTAAACCTCACTTAACCTTGACTAATTCAGTGACTCAAGAGGAAGAGAAAAAACTGGAAGAAAAGAAAGAAGTTCGAGCCAGGTATTTGATGGAGAAATACGCTACAAGATGGAGATCCAAGATGTGGAAGACACCTGCCATTCCACTACGCTTGACCCAGTCAACTTGGCTACAACAGGCCATGTTCTCACCAAGTTCAAGATCAGCTCGACAAACTGCTTGTAGTATTATTGAAGCCATTGCTCAAGTACCAAGCCGTAGGAAGGAGGTCATTGACATGTTGACCAGGTAGGTGAAGGTTCATTGTAGATAGCCAGGGCTGTAGTTATAAATTCTTGTCTTGACTCCAACATAATTGGCTCTTAACCCTTGCACTGACCTTGTGGCTATTTTTGTTTGGGTTTGTATTTCCAAATTAATATGTATTTTGATGTCTGTTCATCTCACGCTTATGTACTTGTATATATGTGTATTTTTGTGGTAATCATGGCTCCAGCTATTAAACATATACTTGCGTAATTTTGAAATTAATTAAATTTAAATCTAGAAGTGTGCATAATGTCTTCAGTAGATAGGACATCCCTCTCTTTCAATTTCTTGTATGCCAATTTTAGAAATAGTGATGTTAAAAGTGTACCTAATTATCTAATGATTGACATTATTCTAGATGTTTAGATGATGTGGGCAAGAGTGGAGAAAGTGCCTGTGAATTCCTGACTCTGTATAAGAAACTTATAGCACCAGATTATTGGAAATATTACCTAGCTATTAAAGGTGTACTGCTTCATCTGGGAGACCTGGTGTCCACGGTAAGTTTGCTTTCTGTTCATTACATTTGAGCTTCGGTGGATCTGTCAGTAAGATGCTTGCTAGCTAACTCAGTTTTCCCTGGTCTCCAATGTAAGCTTCTACTCTTCTGCACCTGCATGGTTTATTGAAGACGGGCAGCAATGAAGCAAGCATGCAACTTAGTTACCATGGCTCCCTATGTTAAGGTAAGACAAAAATTGTTAATTCAAATCACAAGTTACAATATAAAAAGACACTTTGTTTTTAGGAGGTTGAAAAGATACTGCAGTTAGAAGAAACAACATTAAGTTCTGACCTGGCTCAAGGCTTTGCACTCAAGTCACTGACAGGTAAGATCCTGCAAATCAAATCAAATTAAGATTTTAAAGGCATAGTTATATTAAGATGTGTTTAAACAGTGCATCTTTCACCTAAGTGCTATGGAAAGACACCTTGATGTCATAAGCACTTCGCATCAGTGACATCATAAGATTCTTGGTTTTAGAGAAAGATTTTGTTTATTGAATGGCACAACCTGTTGACATTATGTGGAAATTCTCTCCCATTCTTTTCCAAAGTTTATGATTGTGTTTAGTAAAAATATCTTCTTTTTTTTCAGAATTGATGTCACTGTTTGTCGAACAAGATAGCATTAAGCATCATTATAAAAACAAGCTTGTTGGATTTATACTTAATGGGTATTTGTCACTTCGAAAACTGGTAGTGCAGAGAACCAAATTGATAGATGAAACCCAGGAGAAACTGTTGGAACTTCTAGAAGAATTGACCACAGGTAGGACTATTTTTAAGGCTATGATAAGAAATGTCTAGGCTTTTCAAGGGAGAAAACTATATTTTTTATAACGAAACAGGGAGATAACTCTTTTTACCAAACAAGCAACACTGAACTTCTTGTGTCTATTTCAGATATTGAATTTTGAACAATATCTGTATTTCTTGGCAGTTAGTAGAAAAGGCAAGATCTTTAACCTTGCAGAAGAAGGCTTTTCAAGGGAGATAACACACCCTTGACTAATAATTCTTATCAGACCACTATTAACTAAATACTATTTACACACTAGGTACAGAATCAGAGACTAAAGAGTTTATGTCAGTGTGTGTGAAGACAGTAGAGAAATACCCACTAGAAGATAACAGATCGCCTGTCTTTATCTTTGAAAGATTGTGTAGCATTATCTATCCAGTAAGTGAACTGCATATCCAGTCCCGTCGTTAGGGTGGGTTCCACAGGGGTTGCTCCCAAGAACACAGCCCCTTGAACCCATCCTAATGACGGGGCTGCTCCTAATCTAGTGAGAATTAAGCCCCACCAATTGTCTTTTCCATAAGAGATTGATTAATTTACAAAAATTATGGCGTCTCAGATTTGTCAGGAATGCGTTCTCTAAGCTTCAAATTGTGGAAATTTCTTGGTGGAGGAGAAGAAACAGTTTGTCTACAATTAAACCACTTCTATTTCTAGGAAGAAAATGATGTGGGTGAATTCTTCTTGATTCTGGAGAAAGACCCCCAACAAGAAGACTTCCTGCAAGGCAGAATGCTGGGTAATCCTTATAGTAATAATGAAGCTGGTATGGGACCACTGATGAGGGATATCAAAAACAAGATTTGTCAAGGTAAGAGAGATTTCATTCATTCATTGCTGAGTGAAGGAAGAAGGAATGAAACATTTTTAAAGGGATAGGTTTGCCATTTTCCCGTAGTTGATTTGAGTCTTGAATATGTAAATAGTCTTCAAATATGTCATTAATTTGCTTACTTGGAAACTTTGAGGTTTTAAGATGTGTAAGTTTTATATGTGTAAATTTAACAAAGAAAAAAGAAAGACAATTTCAGTAAACTATGGTCCTTTCTACCAGCTGGATTCTGGATTCTTTAATGATATATTTCTTTCTTTTTCCAGATTGTGAATTGATTGCTCTGCTGGATGATGATACAGGAATGGAGGTAATATTCATTTTCTATCTTTTAGTTTCTGGTTTCCTTGTTCTTGTATGTGTGTAGCCTATTATGGACAGCTATTAGGAAGGAACATCGGTCAAATGTCTATTATCTCTGAAATCCTTGGAAATCATGCCATGATCATTTTTTTGCCACCTTGTGAAAAACAGGAGCTCTTATTGATTTCTTTTACCCACTTGTTGAAAATTAAAAACAATGTTGAGAACCCCTGAGAGGCAAGTTTTTCTGTTTTCCTAATCATAAAATTCTGATATAGACTTAAAGCAGACACCAGATTGCCTTGAAAATAGAAAGTAAGAAAGAAACAACTATAATTTACAAGAATAACAACAAAGGTTCACAGTTAAGGATCCTTCTACCAGCTGGTCCTTTCTAGTTTATCCCTACCCGTATCGAGATCAGAACCAACAGTCACCATTTGCTTGACGTGACGAAACAAATGACTTCACGTAACTATCACTGCTCTAACTGACTGTGCTCTAGAACCTCGTTTGACGCTATGTTTCTCGTTATTATAGTTATTAGTAAACAAGAAGATAATTAGTCTAGATCTACCAGTTAAAGAAGTCTACAAGAAGATTTGGATCCCAGAACATGGTGAAGTGGAGCCCATGCCTGTTGTTTACAGAATGAGGGGGTTACTTGGTGATGCTACTGAGGATATGGTTAACTCTTTGGTTTCAAGTTCCGGTGAGTGAATGGTTCAAACTCATTTAAACAAGATCCAATCCTTGTATATATTAAGATAGCCACGGTGGCTCTGTCAGTTAGATGCTTGCTCGCTAACCCTTTTTTTCCCTTGTCAGTGATGCAGGTCAAGGAACGGATGTGGAAAAAGCGTCTTATCCACAGTTGGAAATCAAAAAGAGTAGGCTTATGCTGCTGTTGATTTATCTGTATTTGCCAGTCATGTCTGACTGCAATTTTGATAAAAAGGACATTTTCTAATCAAATTTGCTATATTTTGTGCATGTTTCATACATTCTTGATGACAATAAGTAAAAGAGCTTTTTTATGTGATAAAATGTCTGGTTGGAAATTTTTGAATCAAGAGCCCTGGTTTATATAGCATATTACATAACATTTCATTTCACTATTTTGAATATTGAAAAAAATGGAGGGGTCAACATTTATTGGGGTATGTATCAGAGCACTCGGCAGTTGGGTCTTTTTTTCCAACCTCTTAAAAAGAAAATTTTCAAATTTCAAATAATTGTATTTTTTGTAGAAGAAGATATTGATAAAGAAGAAGTCTATAAGATGGCCAATGTTTTAGCTGAATGTGGTGGATTGAAGGTCATGCTTCAAAGGTATTTTTTCTGTTCATCTTGTTTACCAGTGGGCCCCCAAAAGTTTCCCCAAAACCCCCAATGTATCTTAAAAGCTGTTAAAGACCAAGGCCGGTGCTTCTATTGGAGAGTATTTCTTATAACACACTAAAACAGAATTATATTTAAAGAAAATGGAGACACACGAAACGGTTTTCTGAGCCTCAAGAAAATAGTATATCAGAATCCCTGTTGGCGCCTAACTCAATTTTACTGGATTATTTCAGAATGGCGTCTATAAAAGATTTGGTTCTGGGTAAACAGCTGATGGATGTTCTACTCAAACTATTTAATTATGCTGTCAATGTAAAGGTCAATAGACAAGAACTAATCAAACCAGAGCTGGATGCTATTAACATTATGTTAGGGGCTTTAAACTTGGTAAGTCTCAGCTTTATTAGTCTAATAAGGTCAATGAAAATAGGATTCAGAAGTCTATTCAATAGCACAGTAGTATATAAGACTCAATTTCAATAAGTTCATGAATAGTACATTAGTGCCTAGCATCTAGTAGTTCAGATGGGACAATAAACCAAGGCCCTGTGTGCTACAGGTTGTGTGTGTTCGAGATCCCTTGTCAGTTGGAAATCACAAAAGAGTAGGCTAATGCCACTGTCCTGGCAAAATTTCTTTCAGGTGCATCTTGAATGGCATTGCCTGTCTTCATTAACCCATTAAGTGCAGAAGAATATGACGTAAAACCATTCATTTCATTTTTACTATTTATATTATAATGCATTAAAAATGTTCTATGTTTCCATAATTCTAGGCCCTGTGGTCAGAACAAGAAGGATCATCTGCTGCTACCAAAGGGCAGACAACTACTGAACAGATCCTACACATCATGGAAGTCATCCTGATAGAGGCCAGCCAACAATCTCTTGAACAATATACAGTAAGTTGGTATTTTAAGTCTCATGTGCTACAGGCTGTAGATGTTAAAGATCCCTTGACAATTGGAAATTGCAAAAGAGTAAGCTGAAGCTGCTGTTCCACCCTGCATGGTGGTGCCCGTCTTTATGAGCCCATTAGGGTCAGAAGAGTCATTTCATTGTTCTTTGGCATTTCTTTCAGGAATTCTCCAAGAGATGTGGTGATAAGGACCAGCTAATGGTACTGTTAGATAGAATCAATTCAGCATTTGTCAGAAACAATATCAATGTCTTGAAGGCGTTGATGAGACTCATACCATTCCTGGCGTTTGGTGAAGAAGACAAGATGACAGCTTTACTCAATCATTTTAAGCCATACATGAGTTTTAATAAGTAAGAATATTCAATAACAATTCCTGATTTTGTCTGTAAACTTGCAGGATTGCTAAGAACTTCTAAAGTAACAGAGATTCAGAATTGCGTATTTTTTCAACTCTGTTTGCCCCTATCTGTGATACAGATCCGAGGGACAGGGTCTAGTCTTTTAGATGGGACATTAAACAGAGGCCCTGTGTACTACAGGCTGTGAACAGTTGAAAATTGAATAAAGAGTAGGCTAATGATGCTGTCGAAATTTACCTCATTGTACCCAGCATGGCATTGCCAATCGTCATTAGCCCATTAGGTCCACAAGAGTAGGACGTGCATTCTCTTCACATTTTTGTTCCCTTTCAGTGATGCAATTTGAAGATGCTTGGCAAACTTTATTTGCTGATAAAGTGGACAAGTTAAGTTTTGATATTGAGTTAATATTTTATGAAACCATGAGTTATCACCTATAAAAGTGTCATTATCAATTTCAGATTTGATGCTGAACATACTCAAGATGAAGAAATCCACTTGGACAGTTTCTGTGTCATTGCTTCTGGCATTGAGGTAAATGAAGTTACATTCACTACTTCCTTTTCTTCCTTAACTGTAAGTGTGTTCGCAATAAGACTAGGCTTAAGCCGCTGTCCTGGCTTAATTTCCATCATTGCACACTGCATGGTGTTGCCTGTCTTCATTAGCCTGTGTACAGAAGAGTTGGACGTTAACTCCATTCAAAAGTTAAGTATAACTAGCTGTCCTAATGAGGGTTGTTTATCTGAAATAGGTGTTAGGAAGATTTGATCTCTCTGTAATTCCTTGGGTGTGTGGTCTTATTTACATCTGTGAGGATAGGAGAGAAGATCTATTCATAGTCGTTAAATATACAGCCAGCTAGCATTCCAACTGATTGAGCTACATTTCTTGTCTTGTTAAAATCTTTTCAGAACAATGCCAATGGTAGTCGATTAAAAGATATGATAATAGAACAGGGTATAGTCTTATCTTGTGTTGATTATATCTTAGAACATGCTCCACCAATCAAGACTCTTCTAGCGTAAGTTTGAATCTCATTTAGCCAATCAAAACTGTTCTAGTGTAATTTTGAATTTCATTAAACCAATCAAATATCTTCTAGCTTAAGTTTGAATTTCATTAAACCAATCAAATATCTTCTAGCTTAAGTTTGAATTTCATTCAACTAATCAAATATCTTCTAGCTTAAGTTTGAATTTCATTAAACCAATCAAATATCTTCTAGCTTAAGTTTGAATTTCATTCAACTAATCAAATATCTTCTAGCTTAAGTTTGAATTTCATTAAACCAATCAAATATCTTCTATCGTAAGTTTGAATTTCATTAAACCAATCAAATATCTTCTAGCTTAAGTTTGAATTTCATTAACCAATCAAAATTCCTTTACCTAAGTGAAGCACTTTAATCATACTGATGAAATTCCTTTACTAATCGGACTGCACGTTTGAGATCCTTCGACAGTTAGAAATTACAAAAAGAGTTGGCTAAATGCCGCTGTCCTGGCAAGATTTCTCTCATTGCACCATGCATGGTGTTGCCTGATTTCATTAGCCCATTAGGTGCAGAAGAGTAGGACATAAAACTCCATTCATTTAATGTACCAATCCAAATTTTTCTACTTCTAGAACTGATTCTGATATATGGAAGGATATTTTATCAAAGCCTGCGTTAGCTCATGTATTAAAGATTCTAACTGGTCTGTCACCTGGTCATAAACCTACACAGGTGAGTTTTTAGTTTTACAGACCACCTTTAATTTAACACAGGGGGAGCCGTAGTGGCTCAGTGGGTTACACGCTTGCTAGTCTGAGGGTCTAGGGTTCAAGATGAACTTTGGAATTTTTCAACCTGGTTGACATGGTGTCTAATTGTTCGTATAGGACAATAAACCGATGCTCCCTATGATACAGGCTGTGCACATTAAGATCCTTTCACAATTGCACCCTACATAGTGTTTACGTCTTCATTAGCCCATAAGGTGTAGGATGTGAAACTCCTTTCATTTCATTTTATTTCCCTGTGTTTTTTTTTTTTTTTTCAGAGTTTGATAGCTCAGAAATGTATCCCAGTTCTTCACAAGATGGAACAAGTTTCTTCTGATAAACATATTGGAACTCTGGCTGAAAATTTACTGGATGCTTTGAAAGAAAATGAAGAAGCTTCCAAAAAGGTAAAAACAAAATTATTTTAAGATGACTTGTTAAAAATGTACCTCATATATGATACCTCATTTTTTGCCTAAAAAGCCTTTACTCCATTAGTGTTGTAGGTTAGCTTCAAAGTCCACAATTAAGAAATATATTAACCAATGGCTCAACCTTGCACATAAAAGGTCCCTCACCCCTAGATCCCAGAAAGAACTGACTAAAACTGATGTCCAGGCAAAATTTCTCTCATTGCACACTTCATGGTTTTGCCCTTCTTCAATAGCCCAGAAGAATAGTAGGACTATTAAACATATGATTTAACATCAAACAAACAATTTAGATGTTTTTATCTCAGTTGACATGTGATGGTCTGGTCAACTTTCCCTCATTGCCAACTGTTTGGCGTTAACAAACCATTTCCTACTGTCAGTGACACACTGCATAGAGTTGCCCCTCTTCATTAGCCCATAAGGTGCAGAAAATAAGAATGTAAACTCCATTTATTCCATTCAGGAGAGAGAGACATAATTTTTTGTCCATATGAAACCATTATTTAAATTTTTTTGGAATGTATTTTTAGATTGAAGATGTACGAAAACAAACAAAAGCAGAGAAGAAAAAATTGGCCATGGCAGTCAGAAAGAAACAACTTGGAGCTTTGGGCATGACAGTAAGTTACAAATAACATGTTTAATAATGCTAGTATATGAACCCTGTAATAAGGAAAGCAAAGTTTTCAGTGGACTTCTTTTGTGAAAACAAACCCTTTCTATGTTCAATCATCCATTAGGAGCTGGGTGGCTCAGTGAGTTAGACACTTGCTCACTAACCTGAAGGTCCAGGGTTCAATCCTGGCAAAAGTTGAGATGAACTTTCGGATTTTTCAGTCCGTTTTCCCTTATCAGTGATGCAGGTTGGAGGCAAAATTTCCCTTATTGCACCCTGCATGGAATT
Organism: Nipponacmea schrenckii; assembly: GCA_030562195.1. NCBI lineage: Eukaryota > Metazoa > Mollusca > Gastropoda > Lottiidae > Nipponacmea > Nipponacmea schrenckii. Next base: position 20,449,354 of record JAUJPP010000012.1, on the reverse strand, counting down.
GTCCATCTTCATTAGAGCATAGGTTAGCTAAGGGCAAGCTACTGATAACAGTAAAATGGCGCCGGGGTGCCTTGTAAAATCAGGAAACAGCTTGCAAAATCAATAGAAACCCAAAACATTGATAGTTTACTCATGTATGGATAAAATGCAAGCTTTTGATAACAGTCTGAAGATTTGAGAGACAGTGTGCAAAAGCGCATCATATGGAGAAAGGGCCTTCTATTGATAACAGTCAAATTGTGTCCATAACTGATAAACCCTCGTGTTAATACCATGTATATTTCAGACCAATGAAAAGGGGCAAGTAACAGTGAAGAGTAGTGTATTAAAACAAATGGAAGATTTAAAGGAAGAGACTGGACTAACTTGTTGTATTTGTAGAGAAGGTTATAGATACCAGGCACAAAAGGTAGGGTAGATACAAACTCACTCAGTTAAGAATTAAACGTTGGTGTCAAAAACTGGATAAAAGATGAAGTCATCTATGTATGTTTGTGGCATGTTCTATTGTGTTTACACACCAATAATGCTAATGACACTAATGTTTAATTTTTATATTTAAATATTAGATATTTTTTTGATACAATTTCACTGTTTAATAATATGACTGGTTATATGAATTTGCCGCAAATCTTAGATAGAGTCATTGTTGTGCATTGCCTATGTCATAGTGTCACATGACAAACTACAGTTTATCGATAAAGTAAAATAATTTAGCAACTATTTTGGTGGATAAACATACCTTAACATTGTTAATTCATAGAGGTGTTCTGTTCTTATAATATAGTTCCTTATATCTTCAACATATTTGTAAGAGTTAAACAAGTTTGAGTGTGGCTGTTGTGGAACCTTTATAGCCAAGAGTTATTGCCCTTGTTTGTTAATAACATACAAGTGAAATTATTACAGGTTTTAGCTGTATACACCTTCACCAAACGATGTAATCTGGATGAGTATGAAAATAAACCCAGGAAAACTGTAGGCTATAGTACTGTATCACACTTTAATGTGATACACGTTGATTGTCACAATGCTGCAGTCAGGTATGTTGGTTTTAAAATGTTTATGTTTGGAACATAAGTTCTAGCTAGCTCTTACTGTTCTTTAAATTTCTGGAGGGCAAGACTGTGTGTCTCATGTCAATGTCATAATGAACCTCTCAAGCATTTGAATGTTCTTTTTTATCTTCATTTGTCCATTAGGTTCAGAAGAGTAGGACCTAAAAATTCATTGCACACTGCATGGCATGCCCCATCTTCATTAGTCTATTAAATGCAGAGGAGTAAGTTTTTGAATGTTCTAGATTGTGAAATTTTTATTTCCGTGTGACACTGGCCTATTAATCTGCAATGCTTGGAACCTCTTTCACACTTCATAAATATTATAAAGTGTGGGTTTGAATGTGTGCATCTTAAGATAATGAGATACAGAGTTATTGCCCTTGTGTCTAAGACATGCTCTGATTTTAGAAGTAATATTTTGTGTTGCAGACATGCTCGAGGTAGAGAAGAGTGGGAAAGTGCAGCTCTACAGAATGCTAATACTAAATGTAATGGTTTGTTGCCGATGTGGGGACCACAAGTACAAGAATCAGTTTATGCCAGTTGTTTAGCCAGGTTGGCATTAATAATAATAAACTCTTTATTTTACATGAGTCAGAATTAGATCCAATTCACAATGACATGGTCCTGTCTATGAAGACAAACATAGACTCTTTATTTTATATGGGTCAGAATTAGTCCCGATGCACAAGGACATAGTCCTGTCTAACATTCAGTCCATAGAGAGACAACATAGACTCTTTATTTAACATGGGTCAGAATTAGTTCCAATACACAAGGACATGGTCCTGTCTAACATTCAGTCCATAGAGACAAACATAGAATCTTTATTTAACATGGGTCAGAATTAGATCCAATACACAAGGACATGGTCCTGTCTAACATTCAGTCCATGGTGACAAACATAGACTCTTTATTTTACATGGGTCAGAATTAGGTCCAATACACAAGGACATGGTCCTGTCTAACATTCAGCCATGGAGACAAACATAGACTCTTTATTTTACATGGGTCAGAATTAGGTCCAATACACAAGGACATGGTCCTGTCTAACATTCAGCCAATGGGACAAACATAGACTCTTTATTTAACATGGGTCAGAATTAGGTCCAATACACAAGGACATGGTCCTGTCTCACATTCAGTCTATAGAGACAAACATAGACTCTTTATTTAACATGGGTCAGAATAAGGTCCAATACAAAAGGACATGGTCCTGTCTAACATTCAGCCTATGGTGACAAACATATTTAACAATGATCAGAATTAGGTCCAATACACAAGGACATGGTTCTGTCTAACATTCAGTCCATGGCACAATAAAATTACACAATACTTCAATATTGGTTGGAATTCTTTTTCAGACATAACAACTATCTACAAGAGTGTACTGGAGTTCGAGACCCAAGCTACCCGTTCACTGTTCACGATTTAAAGTTACTGTTACTCAGATTTGCTAATGAGAAGTTATTTAGTGAGGACAGTGGAGGTGGGGGAAGACAGAGCAATCTACATCTCATGCCCTACATGCTACATATGGCTCTTTATGTTATCAATAGGTGAGTAGAGAAAGGGGGAACATTAACAACTATGGTTACAAGAGGAATCTGTTTTCAATGGCATTGATCCTTGCAAAATTATAAATATACACCCATAATAATGACAAGAGAAGATGACTTTTTCACAAGGATAACAACTAAGGTTCAAGAGGAATCTGTCTACAATGGCATTGATCCTTGCATGACTGCATAAATTTATGCCTTTAATAAGAATTGATAAATAAGGAGTCATCAGATTTTTGTATGCTGACAGAGGTAATAATCACTAGTGTTCCCAACACTTATCATAAAAAGAAATAGACTAATATACCCTGTGCCTTTGCTTTTGTAACTTAACAAGTTAGGTACAGAAGAGGACCAAGGGCTGTGTGTTTTACTCTTTTAATAGATTATAATGTGTGACTTTAATTTCAGTACTAGACTAACTGGTAGAGAAGAAAAGAACATCAACAACTTCCTGGAGCTGACCAAAGATAAATGGATTGAAAATTGCTGGGAGGTATGTAGACCTATTGATGTAGCTAGGCATCTCAGAAAGATAATTTGACAGTCCTGTGGTAACAGTACTTCACAAGGCCTATAGCATAATAGACAAATTGAATCCCTTTTGGAAAGGCTTAATTAAAATGTGTTACAGGTCTAAATTGGTAAACTGACAAGCAAGAAGGGTGTTTGGTTTATTGAAATTTGTATGTTGGTCAATTTATCCTTTGCTTAAAGGCCTAAGAGACCCGAAAATTCCTGGCAAAATTTCCCTCATTGCACACAATGCCTTGTACATCGTCAAAAGAAAAGTACAATGTAAAACAAGAAACAATTTTGTTTTTTTCAGGCTGAAGGTCCATTTTACTACCCTGTTCTATCAATGTTGGTTCATTCAGCCGACAAATGGCTGACAACTAGAATGAAGTTTTTAGAGAGATTGATCATATCTGCCCATGTCAGAAATACTGCTTCTGTGGGAGCCAAAACGTAAGTGAAATAAGATATCAAACTTGATGGCTTTGTGTAAACTTATTCTCTTGTTTTAATGGAGGCCAATTTCATAATCAAGTCATAATCCTACCATTTTCTAGTCAAACCTACCCCCTGAGTGGAATGTCAAGTTGGCAAACCTAGTTGCAGAGTAGGATCTAGTATAAGTGGGTCAGTCAACCATTTGTTTAGAAATGCAACAAAAAATTATTTAATAAAAGTAGTGTTAAAGAGTCACTAGTCTCAAAACTTGCTGGCCCTATTCAGCCATATCTGTCCAAATAGCTATCACACTAAAGTTTTGCCTAGTACTGTAATTAAGGATAGTGGAAGAAAAAATTGAAGCCATGATGAATTCACAGCCTACTTATTTAAATTTAAACAAGTAGAAAATACTCACTATTTACTACTGGAAAAACTTCCAAGGCTACAGTCACACTCATTCTGTTAAAAAGAAACATTCAAGGAGGGTTTCAAGCTGAAAACTCTGCTGTTTCCTCTCTTCCATCATGTCTGTTGCTTTCTGCTCCCCAGTCAAGGGAGGTAATTCTTCCTAATCCTAAATACAAAATGGTTTCAGACCACTAATATTACATCTGAAAAGGTTGGTGAGCAGTCCCTGTGTTCAAATATGTAGGCCCACTGCTTTTACTCGGATCATCCTTTCTGAAGCCTTCTGCTCTTAATTCAAGAGAGATAACTGTTAAATGAATACATAGGATAGTGCTGTCAGACCACAATATAACATTAAAAAAAATTGAAATTTTAGATTGCCAGAAGGAAGCAAGACATTGAAGGATTATTCCATCTATAAACCAGTTTTGATATTTTTTGGTTTGATCAACAGCTTTTTCCTAAAACTATTCAAGGTAGGTCGATTGATAATGTGTCAGTGTCTAATTCCTTGACAACACTAGGCACTTTTCTTTTGTAATGGATATTTGCAAATGAAGGGAATTGATTGGATTGGACTCTCAACTCTCATAGCTTAAGAGTCCTTGTGTCGAGAATTCTGATTAGCTTGATACAAGAAAAGTCAAAGTATTGACTCAGTTTGTGATAAATTATTTGTAATTCAGTGCTCAATGAGGGAAAGCAGCATAAGTCACTCTTTTTGGCTTTCTGTCAGACTGTCATGTGTACAGTCTGTAGCGCACAGAGCCTTGGTTTATTGTCTCATCCAAACAACTAGACCATTTATGAATCCAACCCTCCAACCTGCATTGACAAGGGGAAAACTTGGTTTAAAAATTCTATGGTATCAACCCCTCCTACCTGCAACACAAGAGGGGGAAACTAGGTTGAAAAAATTTGATGGTATCAGCCCCTTGAAACTGGGTTTAAAAATCAGCCCATAGAACCTGCATCCCTGACAAGGGGAGAAACTGGGTTTAAAAATAAGCTCCCAGAACCAGCATCCCTGACAAGGTGAAAACTGGATTTAAAAAAATTAATTGTATTATCTGGAATACAGACAGTGTTGAGTCGGCATCTATAATAGATATCCCGTGCCTGAACGGATACTCATGTCACATGCATGAGACGTCAAGCATCAGTTTAGTCCTGGTGTTCAATGTGAATGGTTGTATGCAATAAAGATTACATTGGTAGGCTGTATATTCCTTGGCCATAAACGGACCTTTAACAGACAGGTTGAAAAATTTGATGGTATCATGTGGAATTATTATTTGTAGAAAGTAACAGTTGGTAGTGATGGTACATGGAGTAACAGTCTAGCCGACTATATTAGATTCAATGATAAAATAGTTCTAGAGACATGTGATCGAATATTAATTATTTATCAAGAAGAAATTTTACCTTGTGAATCTATTGCTGAATTCTTTGATGTTATGGGTAAGATTTTATCCTCAATATTTCTTTGACGAATTTTTGTATCAGTGGAATTGCAGGAACATCTGATTGAAAATTGGAATGTATCAAATTGATGCTATCAGTGTCCCTCATAAACATCAAGAATTCAGATATACTGTCTCTTTAAACATCATGCCGAGGCAGGGTTACCTCAAACTTTTATTTTGTGTTATTTTCTTCTCTTTAATATTTTATAATCATCAGCCAATTTTATACATATATACTATTGTCCTGTCCTCACACAGGAAACGACTAAAGTGTTTCTGAAGATGGCATTTAGACAAAACGTTTGATGACAGGACAATAGTATATATATATATATGTTAAATTGTTTTCCTCTAGACTACAAAGCGACTCTATACCCGTAAAAAAATTACCTCTGGGTGGAAAAAACTCCCTCAGCTAATTTGATTGAAAAATTGAATGTTGCAAATTGTGATACAGATACAATTTGGGGAAAACCACTTTAAATCCCCTTTAAGCTCCATTCATTAGACACAAAGTTTTTAAATTCACTGTGATTCTATATTCTAGGTTTGTTAGAAGACGTGACCAATCCAGAAGAATATTTTACCAGTTTGTTGGCATCACTACCCTAAACTTTATCTCGCTCGTTGGCTCGCTTAATGTTAAATGGATATTGTGGACTGCCTTGGATTTTGTCAATTGTATTTTTGTATGCTAATTGTTATTCCTTATCCCTGTTTAATTTGAAATTTTGCATCAATTTAAGAAATTTTAAACTTAATTCAGCTCAAAAAGTTTATAAATATTTTGATTTGTATCTTAATTATCTGATTAAGGCATATTTTAAAAATATTATCTAGGCTAAAAATATCTGATTTAGGCATAAATTACAATGTGTGTCTGATTTAGGCATATATTAAAAATATTATCTAAGCTAAAATATCTATTTTAGGCATAAATTACAATAATAATCCGATTTTGGCAAATTTTAAAATATCTAATTTAGGCATATATGAAAATAATTATCTAATTTAGGCATATATTAAAATAATTATCTAATTTAGGCATATATTAAAATAATTATTTGATTAATGCATTAAAAAATATTTGGTCTTACAGAATTCTATTCAAATTTAAAATAATCTTGTAACTGCACATGGAATTTGAAGACAAAAAAATATTTGTCATAAACTTTAGTTTTATCTCTCAGTCGTTCAAAATTAATATCAAAAATTATTTGTGCAAATAAATTCTATATTTCATCCAAAAATCGTATTGTAATACATGTAAATTTATTCAGATGTCCAATATATGGTGTTTTCTTAACTATTAAGTTGATTTTTATTTTGAAAAGTTAAATGTAGTTCAGTGCAGACTGAATGTTAGACATATACTTGTATATGGTATTCCAAACATTTGCTTTACACAGTAAATTTTGATTCCTAAAATGCAAACAAATTGAGCTCCATTAGCTGTAAATCAAATATTTAGAATGCCTTTCAAGATAAACTTTAAACGATAATCCTGGAAGCTCAATAATTCTGGAAGCTTGTATCATTTCCAAAATTTGTATTTTATTGTGAAAATGTTTTCTTGTTTGCTTCAATATATGCTTCAAGTGAATGTTTTTGGTATTTTTTGAGGGGGGAGGGGGTTATGTGCTCTATGAAGGCACTAGTGTTATGTTCGCCAATTCTATTCACCTACATAGAGCTGCCAAATTTTGAAAGGTCGTTCCCCCAATAAAGTCTGTCTGCCTCCTATTTATACCCCCAGTCTCAGAATACTGGTGCCCACTCAGTTCCCATAAGTCCCTGGTTCCACTCATTTAGTCTTCAAAACCTCAAGCTATGATAAACTTAGTCTTATACCTTGACTGTCATAGTCACTATTCTTTGAAATGTTTGAAATGTCTTGACATTGTGAAGATGTTACCACAGAAGCCAATGTAGCATAAACAGCTCTCAAATATTCTTCAAAGTCAAAAATAAGTTAAAGTTTTCAAAAGGAAATGTTTTTAATCAAACTTTGACTGGAATAGAAAGTACATTTAAAATGATAAAAAACAATTTACAATGAACAAAAATTATAATCAATATAGGCCGACAACAATGGGGCGATCCAAGATGTATTTATCATATTACTTTTACTTTAAAACAAACCAAGTTTAAAGCAGAAGTAACAGAGCGTATTTACGCCTAGTTTTCGAGAACATGAAAGCGAGGTTCAGAACGCAAATTGTGTCGTCCGTTGATAAGATGGTGATGTAGATGATGTCGCTTAAAATTGTGAGAAAGTGGGCTGTGAAATTCATAAAAAAATAGTTTATAATTCTTCCCATATTAAATGATGTAAAATATGATTAGGTATGAGCTAATGAAATTAGACGCTGTAAAGGTGGAGATATTGTGTTTGCGTTATGAGCCTCGTTCTGGATTCAATATGGCCAACACATGAATTAGGTCTACAACTAATTTGTTAATTTCCAAACTAATATACAATTCAAAACATACTATTATTTAAAGGGGCAGTATTTTGTTTTGACCAATCAAACTTAATCTAAACGAATATGAAATTTCTTGTGTTTCTGAAGATTATTTGCATATATTACATCAGACACAAATGAACCATTTGAATGGCAAACCTGTCACTTTCACACTTCAAACACTAAACATCAACAAGCGGTTTCCTAGCAAGATACGCCCACTTTAGAGTATAATTCTGTTTAAATACAGGTTAAAACCTCGACAATCTTTAGTTCGCAACTCAAAGCTTAACTTATTGTGGTACAAAAATTCCGTAATTTGATTGGACAATAAAACTAAATGTTAATAATGATTATAATGATTGACTTATCAGATGTCTGGTATACTAAAATCATTGCAAGTTTAGTCTTATTTGAACAGGCTTTGAATGTCTTACAAACGTTTCTTGACCAATTGACCATTCTCGTCAATCCATTGAGTAAGAGTATAACGTCCACTCTGGTTGTTATTCTCCTGCAAAATTTTCACCACTTCGGAAGGGTAGCCATTTTTAAACACCGATTTCTGAATAACTGTACGTCCAGTACGATCCTGATTGGCGTCACCATCTTTTTTTTCAATGTCTACATCCAAACCTCTACACATTTGCAACATCATGGTGATAAAGCATGCTGGGAAATCGCGATCCAGAATAATTTCTTCAAGACCCTGCGTTGCAATATAATCCTGGACGAGATCTTCCAGGACTTTGTCCACGTATGGAGTCAAGTCATCCAAGGGAGGATCATCGCCTGCAGGTTGGGGGTGCAGCGCCGATTTCCAATCTTTAAACATGGTGGGGTTTTCTGTCTGCAACTTCAGCGCTGCTTCTTTCACAGCCCCAAAATTATAGTCTGCATTGTTGTACTTGCGTTTACCAACCTGGGGAAAGAAATTTTAACAAATTTATATTTTGTCAGAAACAATGGTGATGGCAGTCTGTATATTATTACAAGCCATTATAAACATTCACATTGGTATTTGAAAACATAACATCTACAATAACTGCATGCAGTTATTTTTTTCCCGATAGGGCATTTTTAAAGATGTTTTGTTGACGACAAGACTATGTTACACTACTATTCAACTAGTATCCAACTGTAAACTTTACTTCAATGTTTTGTTGATGACCAGACTATGCTACACTACTATTCAACTAGTATCTAACTGTAAAATGTACTTAAATGCCAGAATGTGAGATAATAATTACAAAATGTAACAAAACAATCTGACTATCATACAGTTCAATTGGTAGCGTTGATATTTTTACTTACTTGTATAGCTGGGTTATTTTCAGATAAACTTGACAAGACTTTTCTGGCAGCATTATCTTTAGCTTCTGGTCTGCTATTACCATCACCATCACCTACCAGTTCCCCTTGCAGAAAGATCACACATCTGTAAAGACCAAGAATCAATGAGAATGGGGCAACACCATGCAGTGTGCAATGAGATGAAATGGAGTTTAGGTCCTACTCTTCTGCACCTTATGGGATAATGAAGACAGACACACCATGCAGTGTGCAATGAGATGAAATGAAGTTTAAGGTCCTACTCTTCTGAACCATATGGGCTAATAAATATTGGCAATACCATGCAGTGTGCAATGAAATGCACATCCTACTCTCCTGCATCTCTAATGAAGAAGGGCACCAGGACACCAGCAAAGCTTACTATTTTTTTCATCCGAACAATGTAACACTTTTTACATGTCGGCCCTCCTCTATTTTGAATAAACCTTGACAAAAAAACAGACGAACTTACCTATAAGGACATCCATCACCTTCACTGTAATTTACAAATTGAATCAACATGTGGTTCATGTTGGCCAGATCTTCCAGAACTTTATATGGAATGGACGCTCTATCATGGGTATGCATCATGACAACTAAGTTCCTGTGTTCCTTGATGTCTTGCCTCCAGGTTTTAGGAAACTTGGTTTTCAGAATCCAAAGATTGGATCCTCTTTCGTGATTCTTTCCTTTAAACTGAACATCTAAAACGTCATCATCCATTATGTCCAATTCTTGGAGTCGTTTGTTTGACCCCACGATTTCAAGAGATGATTTCTCAAAGTCAATCAAAAGATTTTTGGTATTGTGATATGCAAAATGATAAGCTGTCTTTTTCTTATGAGCCGAAGCAGATCCCAGCATCAAATCATCTACGTAGAGTTCACAGGTCACCATTTTATTGTTCCCTGGAGAATTTCGAAATACCAGGGTTATCCCAGCTTGAGCATTACCAGAGGCCACATCAATCTCGTGCTTCAACCGAACTTCATGCCCTTGCTGCTGGTTTTCATAAAGTTCGTCACGCATCAGTTCCACAATCGCCTGCAAACGGTTGCCAATGACCTTGCAAGGAACGCCCTTGAGATTTTGTTCATCATAAACCTTCTTGGGAACACCTTGACGCAACTTTATAGAATTGGCCAAAATTTCGCTAACGGACATGGTGAGAAGATGGTATAGAGCTTTCTTGTATGTGGTATCTTTGAGGTCTTTGCTTTCCTCACTTTGTTCTGTTGCCAATATCACCCCATTAATTCTCAGCATTCCAAATTCTGAAGGAGTCTTCCTGTCATCTTGGTAAGTTACGTATTGTGTACGAACTGCCACATCATTGATATGTTCGTGCCTGGTGGTTTCAATGGCTGAAATGGGCAGGAACAGTTTTCGAAACTGAAAAATGAAAGTAATGAAGATATGCATTCTGCTTTCAACACTACGTCCATCATAAAGGGGAAGCTTTGGGCCTCTTCTTTGTATCTCTGGTGGCCCTCTTTCCCTACCCATAGGTCTGCCATTTGTTTTATATGGATCTGCAGCATAGGGATCGTCGCCATAAGGGTCTGTTGCATATGGGTCTCTAGCATAAGGATCCTCACCATATTGGTCCCTTGCATAAGGATCTGCATAAGGATCTCTAGCATAAGGGTCTCTTGCGTAAGGGTCCTCACCATAAGAGTCTCTAGTGTAAGGGTCAGCTGCATATGGATCTTCAGCATAGGGATCATCTGAATATGGATCTGCTGCATAAGGATCTGCAGCATATGGATCTGCAGCATATGGGTCAGCAGCATAAGGATCGGCAGCATAAGGATCTGCTGCATAAGGATCTTCAGCATACGGATCAACTTCATATGGCGACACCTTCCTGCCAACACCAGGTCTTTCGTAAGGAGCTCTTCCCCTGCCTCTCGGTCTCCTTAATGCACCCCTTGCTCTGGTAGCGTAGGGATCGGGTTCAGAATATCCTCCACCATACTCCAGATCTTCCATAATTCTTCCTCTTCCATGTGGAGCTGAGCCTCTACCTCGAGCAAATAAGCCCTCACCTCTGCCCCTAGCAGGAGAGCCCAGACCTCTTCCCCTAGCAGGAGAGCCCAGACCTCTTCCCCTAGCAGGAGAGCCCAGACCTCTTCCCCTCAATCTGGTCTCTCCTCTCCCTCGTGCTCCCCTGCCACCTGTAGGATACCCATAAGGATCTTTGGAAGGTTCTTGTTTTCCACTTCCAAGGGTGTCCCATATGGATTTATGACCTCCTCTCCTAGCAGCTGGTCTCCCCCTTTCTCCTCCTCTCTGCGCACTTCCACCTCGTTGATGAGCTCCTCCTACTGATGCAGCTGATGATACTGCTTTCGTTTCTTGCTTTATCTGTTCAGCAGGCTTTGGAGCTCCATTGGCATTACCATTAGTTCCTCCAGTCATTTCTGCAATCAATTTGGACTGCATCTCTAAAAGCTTTTGTTGTCTTTCAAGGACTTTGTTGAGCTCAGAATTGCCCTGGGAGCTCAAAGCTGACATGTCTCTTTGGGAGGACTCTAGCAGCTCATTCATGGAGGAGAGCTTAACTCGCTTTGCGTCAACTTCACTGGATGCGGGATGAACTGCTGAAGCAGGTGGTCTTTTACCTATAATATCCAAATAATGGTTTGAAAATAGATGACCCTAAGATATAAATAAGACAATTATTCTGGATAGATACTTCTAGAGAAAATATTACTTATTATATTACACAGTTCTTTCACTCATCAGGAAGTACATTGAAAATTTGAAAGTTATGTCCAACTGATGAATATAATATACTCTTGATGGCCAAGTTATGGCACTTGGTAAGTCCCAACTGATTAATAAATACTGTTATTGTCTTGACACCTGTAAGTCTAGCTGATGACCTCAAATTTTTAAGAGATAGTATATCTTGCTAACATAAAGAAGGCTTACCAACTTGTGGACTACCCCCTCTAGGTTTTGAGTTGTCAAACAATGGTTTAATGGGTTGTATAGCTGAAAAAATACAATTAATAGAGTAACAATTGACTGCCATCATAATCTAATAGAATTCAAATCCTATACTTTACTGGATCCTTGTAGCTTAGTACAGCTGTTATCAAATTTGGCCACTGAGGCCTGACACAAATGCCTTGCATTTGAAATGATGACCAATTTTTAGAAGTGTCTTTTTTTTACGTAAAAAATATTTTATTCATAAGAAAAGGATTGGAGAACAGACTTACGCCTATGAAACCTCCTCTCCCAAGTGTCTATTTATTCAATATATATATTTTATAGACCTTGAAAGACATTTCTTACCTTTCACAGGGGTAGGATAAGAAACATATTCTGGTGTGTTATAGGAGGAATGATAGTCCGCAGGGCCAGGAGCAGATGTCCTCCCATAAACATCATAATAATTCTCATTAACATTTTCCAAAGAATCTCCTCCTCCCAACATCTTGGCTATAAAGATTCATGTTAAAAAGGACTTATGTTAAATCAATAAAACTAATTAATTATCCTTAAGATCAGGGCTATTGAATTATCTGTATTTGCCAGTCATGTCTAATTGGAGTTCCAAAATGGCTGACTGCAATTTTGATATTAAGGACAATATCTGTATAAAGCCGCTATTTTTTTTTTGTCATTTTTCATGCATTCTCGTTTAAAATAAATAGATCATGTGTTAAAATGTCCGGTCGGGAATTTTTAAATCAACAGCCCTGCTTAAGAATATGACTTATTATTGTAGAGTGCTTAGTATTTTTAAGCGTTAATTGCAAAAATTACTTTGGACCTACCTCTGGCCTCCGAGCTGGCCCAATCTAATGATGAGCCCACGGATGATGAACCAGGTCGAATGTCATAAACACTGGGTGTCCACGATGAAAACTGACCACCTCGCTCTCTTCCTCTCCCTCCTCGCAGGTTACCTCCCCTTCCTCGTCCTTCACCACGTCCACGATACATAGTGTCAAGTCTTCAATCGAAGAAGTCTTAATGAAAAAGAAATGAAACATTACGAAAACCAAACAACGAAATGAAATTTGCTTCTTTGTTTTAAAATGGCGCTGGTTTATTGATCGTAATATGCTAGTTGTTTAACTGACAATAATTTTAAGGTTTCAAAAGTTTCTCTGGAGTTAAATTCATTTTGACTCTAAACCAATAATAATAAAACCTCCTTTAATTGTTTTTAAATAACTTTGTTTCAATCTTTTAGAAAAGAATTCATTGACAAAATTTCAAATTTGTAAGCATTGGCTCAATATATGACTGCATTAAAATTTCAATATTAAAAATGGGCAAAATTCAATATTGTCTATTTGAATTGACAAATAATTTTGCAAAAAATTATTTTAAAATCATTTTTAATTTATCAAAATTTGTTTGCTTTATTTACTCAATATAGAATGCTGCTTATGGAAAAAATAGTACAAAAATCTGGCAATTTTTCAACGATTTTCATATCGAACACTTAACTACCAATAAACCATGGTCGTAACTGGTTTTATAGATTACAATAAGTGTACAGTAATAGTATAGCTAGTGAATTCCAACTAGAATGTTTCAATAAACAAGAGTCTATTACAGGATCAATCTGGATTAATCAAACAGATCACAGTCATTTCGACCACAAGCATCTGCTATGCCAAATACCGGTACTTCAAACTTTGGAATACCGGAATATCAATTGAAATGATATTAAAATTTACAGTTGCTCAACAAATAATCAATACATAGCATAAAATAAACAGGAATTATCTCCCAGTGGAACAAAGTCATGGATTATATATTGTTAAATGCCATGTTAAAATTGTTTGAAAAACTAGTGGTAAAAGCCATCGAGAGACAAGTTGAAAAAACAACATTGCAATATTTTTTTAGAATTTTAACTGCAAGAGTAAAACATGGAAGAAATATGGAATAGTTTCAGGTGATGATCCATTATTTTCTGAATACCGGTACATGGTTTTGTCATAGCCCTATTAATTTGTATCAAACTAAGCCCACTATATTTTGTTTTGTGGTGGAAATGAGAACAATGCATCAAAACAATTGAATTGATTGGCTGAAATTTCTTAGAGAGATTCTAGGACTAATTTTGACAGGACGATATTTTAAGCTATGAAAACGTATTTTCCTTAACTTGCATTACCACAACCTAGAATGTGGTTTGGACATGATGGTCACATCATTTTTTTTACAAATGTATCAAATTTGCCATAAACATGCGTTGATCAAAAAATCTTGAAGAAAGATAAGCGGAGGAAATGATCGTGTGGCTTGAAAAATCTTCATTCGTTATAAGTTACCTTCTTTACAAATTAAAAAATATCTTCCTGGTTATGATAAAAAGCTATAAAATAGTCTTTGAAATTGTCTTTGACTGCAGGTTTCTATAGAGACGATAGAAGTTTTCACTGTAAATCTGTTCAGTTTCTGTTATCAGCAAACCTACAAAGAATAAAAGCTATGAAATCGACATAAAACGGATCACAGGATACATCAATACTTTGGCCAAATAACTGCAGAAGGGTATTTTTTATAACCATGTCCAATTTAGCCTATACAAAATCAGATTTAATTTTAATATGCACAATAGAGGAATAAAAGATGGGTTCCTTTATTTTCAATAATTCATATACCATAATATATTTTTATAATTGGACAGCTTATACTTATATCAATTTAAAGTCTAAAGAGATATTCTAATGATCGGGAAAAATACCAGTTGGTCTAAGTAAGTCGTAATTAACAAAGGTAATTGTTCCGCTGGGTCAAAAAACATTGTTGGGTCTCAAAATTTTTCAAATCCTAGTATCTTTCATCAATTACCCAATGCACGGTCATGTGAACAAATATGGAGTCTAAAATTAGCGTTCGAAATTCGAAGTGGAATAATTTCTTTGAATTACCCAAACTTTTATACGTCCACATACAGTTTGAATATGTGGATTATTCATTAGAAACACTAATTAAACAACAAGTTAACTTGATTTGACCCTAATCAGTATGAAAATGCATCTTTAAAGAAATACATTCTCATACAAGAATATGGTTTTTATTTGTTTTTTTTGGGGATTCTTCACCCATTCTTCGAGGTGCATTTTAAATAGAGTAATGCCATAGCAATATTGATATTGGAAGCTTTATTCACAAAATACATTTGTTCACTGAAAGTAGTAATCTTTGATTTAAGCCTATTATGTATAAATAGCGAGTCAGTACGGGTACATAATAGAATTTAATTAATCTACAGTACTTTATACCGTAATAAACTAGCAGTGAAAATTTCATTTATGTTCAAACAGCAACCCCTTCTTAACTACATAAACTAGCACAAAATCTATTACTAAATGCAAAATATAAAGTATTAATATTGACATGTACAGTTAGTTGCTAAAAATAAGCCACAAGTTTGTTGTTACACTATGCCTTTTCTTTGCATTAAATGATCTGCTAATTGTGCAAAATGTTTGAAAAACATCATTAAGGCATAACAAAAAAATCTATGTACAGGGTAGTCTAATTTGCTGTTAGTTTTAAACTGTTTCAGGTTTTTAAAAGATAGCCTTGCGTAGCAAGTCCACCAGCAGCTTTGATATTAAGGACAAGGCATTGTTTGTTGTCCATTCACATTTGGTTCATGTTGAATCTATATGGGATTTTAAGCAGATTTTTCTGGATTGCTTCATTATTAGGTTTTTTTCTCGTGTTAATTCTTAAACAATATTTTGAGGCATGTCTATGTGTTGAAGATTTTAAATTCAGAAGTAAACTTAATTATGATTTTTAAAACATTAAACAAAATAATAAGAATTGTAGCCTGTAGAGTGAGCACGAGTTGCACCCTATAGCTAATGGAGTGAAAACCACTAAATCAGATGCAATATTTAGGTGAGAAATTACCCGAAATCGATAGGGACCATCTTCATAATGAAATTGACCAACAAAATAAAAATCAAAAGAATCCATAAAGAATTGTAGCTTGTAGAGTGAGCATGAGTTGCACCCTATAGCTAATGGAGTGAAAACCTCTAAGTCAGATGCAATATTTCGGTGAAAAATTATCCGATCATCACCAAAATCAATAGGAATCCTCTTCATAATGACATTGACCCACAAAATAAAAATCAAAAGAATCCATAAAGAATCGTAGCCTGTAGAGTGAGCATGAGTTTCTCCCTATAGCTAATGGAGTGAAAACCACTAAGTCAGATGCAATATTTCGGTGAAAAATTATCCGATCATCACCAAAATCAATAGGAATCCTCTTCATAATGACATTGACCCACAAAATAAAAATCAAAAGAACCTATAAAGAATTGTAGCCTGTAGAGTGAGCACGAGTTACTCCCTATAGCTAATGGAGTGAAAACCACTAAGTCGGATGCAATATTTGGGTGAAAAATTATCCAATCATCACAAAAATCGATAGGGATCACAATATACGCCCCCAATATATCGGTGGGCGTATAAAAAAAATTAAATACCGGTATATTTGTATTATTATAAATACTGTTCTCGCACACCAAAATTTTGCACCCAATATTTACCAGGGTCTAGGGATAAATATAGGTTCATCCTGCCCTACCTGGGTGACTGGCTGGGTATAGGAAAGGACCTAAAGTTGGGGGTGTTAGGGTTAGGGCAACCATAAGGCAACAGATTTCAAATGGTCCATGATTAATTTTTAGCTTTTACAGGGCTAACTTCCAAAGTAAGGCCCGTCACCTAAACTAAACACACCACTGTTTGTGCATTTGGAGAGCTCTGTCTGTCTGTAATTCTCACTTTGCAAAATTATTTCAATTTACATGGCATAGCAACGATGGCGATGCTGTTTCAGAGACGAGCAAAAGATTTATTGTTCCCTATTCTTACCAAGTTAGGGATGCTTTTGGACATCATGAAGTCAGTTATATATCTGTAGTGATTGTTTATTTCACGCTTAGTTGTTTTCTGCTGATTATTCGGTTATCTGTGCTCAATTTCTGCAACCGGAAATGAAATTGTAAACGGACGGTGTTTGGTTAATTAGTTATAATGAAGACAAATTTCATACGTTAAATAATTTTCCTACTTATTTCAGTATAAATTCAGACGAATATTTTATTTACTTGGAAAATGAAAACTATTTACAAGTTTTAAATTATTCTCTTTGTGTTCAATTAAAAGTATTCTCAAAGATTTAGTTTAACAATAATATGAAATTCAGCCCGTCATCGAAAATTGCCTAACACCGAAACCACAGCGCCATCTGGCTACCTATTCTCTGCGGGGAAAGTGAGGCGACATTTTTTATCTTCAATTTCACCTTTTACCCCTTAATATGTCTGCAAAGGTACAGTATAAAAAGATTATTTGAATTTGCTTTAGAGGTTTTATTCACACGGTACCGTACATATTTTGATTTGAGTACCCTTTCTTTTGTGAGCACTGATTGTATTAAAATCATGGCCATGGATGGCTTCTGAAAAGGAAGGGCAGACAACTGCTTTTTTTTTATTGATTTTCACAAGAGAAATCTGAACCCATGCTTTTTTTTATTTATTGGAAATCCATATGAGTGATTTTGTGAAATTTGTGATGTATGTGGGATAGAGACAGCAAATTTCAAATGATTTTCCAAAGATGATAGCTTCAGCTCCATGGTCATTGTGTGGTGGGTCTCTTCAAATACACAACTTGTTGCCTATGGTACTCTCCTAAATCTAGACACCTGATACAACTTTTCAATATGAAATACTTACTTACTCTTCTAGACACTTGATACCATTTTTCATTATGAAATACTTGGCTTGATATAATTCCTCATGTGAAAAGTCATTAGCTTTCAGTATTTCATCAAAATGTTTCTCCGGTTTCATTTACCTTCGAATCAATACTTGTATAACTTTTTTATGTGGATTAATAATCACATTCAAAATGGCTGGCAGCTCGTTTTAGTCTTAATGCTGCCTGCTATTTTCAACTTGAATTCACCATTGTATTTTCATTTTGTAGGTTTTGGTTTCTGAAGACAGATTTTAAACAAGCAGATTTTTCCTAAAGATTTCACAACTGTTCTTTATGAAATTTTGAAGTCATTTCAACACATTTTGAGTTTTTAACGAAATATATCTTTTTACAAACTAGAGCCCTCTACTGGGTACAAATTTTCAATAAAAAGTAAAATAACAGGTAACAGAGTGAACAGTTTTTTATTTTCAAATAATTCTGGACAATTTGACAGCTGAAGGTTTTTTGTTGTTCAATGGGTAATAACTGAAGAATTTTATCTGTGTTTTTCAACAAGAAATTATGTTTCATGAAAAAAAAAGCCCATTTTGCTTTTAAGAAGTAATTAATTTTTAACAGAGAATAGTTTTTAAGTCCACTTGTTTTTGGCTTGGACTTGAACCAATCACAGAGTCATAAACATGGCAAACCAACTCTCCAGCGAAATGTCTCATAGACAAATAGCGCTTTCTAGCACCTATGCTGCAAGGGGCTTCTTTATACTTTTTTGGAAAATTTAATGCCATAAATTGTTAATACAAAAACATTTTACAAGAAAAAATTCCTTTTATCGAACATGGATTGGTAATGCTGGCAAAATATATAAGCCAATTCTGTATTGTTAATTCTCCCCTTCGGATGAACTAAGTTGAATTACTCCCTTGTTCGCATTTCATGGATACAAAACAAAGTGTAGTGGGCTTGGTTTAATTAATTCAGGTTCATAAGACCATAGTTTAACCTGTATTTTGAATACACTGACTCTAAGATTAAAAAGTGATTTTTTCAGTCAAAAATAAAAATATACTTTCAAACACATTTCAACAATAAGAAATACTGTTTCATACATGAACTTAAGATTCTAACAATATTGTGTTTGCCTGTTTTTAGGTTGATCGAGAATTAATCCAGAATGCACTTTGGTGGTGGGGGAAGTAAGTAATGTGATTTCTTTAAGGGATTGTTTTCTAAAGTTTATCAGGAACATCTCATCTATTAGCTCCATTCCATTTTCAATCCTATGTCTGTGGTTCTTGCAATTTCATTAAAAACTAAGTGTTTTATAACGTCATCAGTGCAAAGCGCCTTACTCCTCATGCGTTGCTAGAAAATTCATGAAATGCAGTTAACCAATAATTCTATAAATGCTACTGTTTTTAAGATTATCCATGCCAAAACAACCTCAATGCAACATATTTTGTTTTATTTTCAGTGAAGCGTTCATTGGAAGGGGCAGACTCGGGTGGCCCAGTGAAGAAAAACCCTTTGGAGGTGATGCAGACAGTCATCAAGAATTCCCAAAGAGACCTGCAGCAGAAGACTTCAGAAGGACTTCCTCAAGATCCTGAAGCTTTGAAACAGATCTTCACCAGACAGCAGATGCTGCTTGAACTTCAAACTGAGATGATGACTGAAATGGCAAAAGGAAACTCTGACAGCAAAGCTCCAGCCAAGGATGAGGTTGTGGCTTATCCCCGAAAGATTCCTAAAAATGAGAATGACGATTTTTATTATGGATTCAATATGGGTGCCGGCCCTCCTTCAGGCCGGGGTGGTAGAAGATTTAACGAAGATAGACATGAACCCATGGATATGGGTAGAAGAGGAGGCCCCCCTGACATAAGAAGGGGTCCAAGGTTTGGACCCGAGGAGGATGATGATGATTACTGGAATCCAAGAGGGATGGGTATGGGAGGTCCACCAATGAGAGGCATTGGTGGTCCTCGTGGACGGTTTGGTCCTGGCCCAGGACCTATGGGACCTGGTCCTAGAGGTTATGGACCCCCTCCAGGACCACCCAGAGGTCATAGTTTTAGAGGTCAAAATCCTCGAGGGGCTCCAGACAGAAGAAAAATTATTCCAAAAGATCACAAGGGAAGAGGTCTTCCTCCGACTCCTGAAGATGCCTGGGATTACCATGCTGTTCCTGGGAACCCTCTCAACAGACCCTACAATGGTCTCCCCTGTGAGGACCGTCTCACAGTCCTAAAGAGAGAGATCTTTAAATACGACAACTTCCCTCAGCCTCTAAGATTGATTGAAACAGCTCGGCATAATTACCCAGATGCTCATCTGAGGACGAGCTATGTTGACGAACCTGTTGAAGGTACTGAGGAGTTCATCGGTTACCTGGACATTAATGGAGTGTTGTTTGCTGTGGAGAGAGGGGTGAACAAGATCGACGCTAAAGTCAACTGCTATGCTGAAGCCTTGTACCTACTGTCTTGCAAACCTACAAGTTACATCTATTCAAATTCCGACAGGATCCACGAGAAGTTTGGACATCCATCACAGAAGATTCAGAAGCGCCACAGTTTTGTTCGAGATCGCTTAAGCTGGATGCTTGATGCTCTTCATGATGGAGTCTGCTCCATTCCTCGGTCAGCACCCAACAGAGACTTTGAGGAGATCATCTACACTATGAATCTATCGGTCACCCACGTTATTAAAGAGGGGACTTCATCCAAAGGTTACAAGTCCGATCTGTATGTTGATGATTTGTACATCTCGTCTGGCGAAGGAATCGACAAGTTTGAAGCCACTAAAGACGCTTATGCAGAAGCTAGGACAATCCTCTTTAAGGACGTCAATCCACAGATGTTGGACCGTGAGAACCGCTTGACCAACATTGATTTCTTTGATCCAAAAATCTTGGATATCAAGCATTCAGAATTTAAGCATCGGATCTTCACCAATATTGAAACCTTGTCTCGGAAGGGGACTTACACTCCGGAACTGTTGAAGCGAAAAGACCGGATCATTGCCATTGTTCCTGTGGATGAGAAATCAGATTGGAAATGTTTGGATGAAACTGCTGCAGCCAATGATCTACTGATGGAATATATTGAGAACAATTCTGGTACAAGTGCAAGGTGAGTAGAAACCTTTTAATTTTTATCTAAATACATTCATGATTTTAATGAAGTTTTCTGGTGTTTATGATGCTCACAGATCCCAACATTTATTTGTCTGTGCCAATAAACAGAGGACCCTTTAGCTGCTAGCAGTCTGCGGTGATGCCAAAGACCACCAGAGTTTCTTGGTGAATAAAGTGTAAAGCTCAACAATATAAACTGAAGTCCTTTGAACAAGAACCCTTTGACCATTGAAAGAGCTAATACTACAGTTGAGTCTATTTTTCTCATTGCACCCTGTATAAAACTCATTTCAGATGTACAGTGTTTCTACAAGGTTTATGCTATGCTGATTCGTACAGCAGTAAAGAGGAGTCTGCTAGATCGGTTGCCATGGGAAGAGCTAAATTTATTCTATTGAAGAGATGTACCACAGTCATTGAGGTAAGGGTCCTTTGTTCAAATTCAGAAAGTTTGGAAAGTAGTGTAAGTGAACCTAAATCAACTTCTGAGGAGGGGTGTAATGCATTGTGTAAGGGTATTGAAACTGCTCAGTAAATGTCGATTAAATGGTGGTGGTAGTTTTCAATCTTGTTCAGCATGATTTTGATAACTCATGTGTGTTTTTTTCGCAGACAACCCAGTTGTAAATGGGTACAGATGATCGGGTAAAGTAGAATGCCACAAGGATTGGCCAAGGACTTAGCAATTCTGATCATGCAATTCTGATCATATCTTGGCTTGTTTAATGATACCCAGAACTAATGCTTGTTCATAATTTCAAACCTAATCTATATTTTTATGCCATGTTTCAGAGGAAGAATGTAGACTTTAACAATGTGGCGTTAACATTTGAACAGATAGTGGAGAAAGCAGGCGAGCTGTGTATGTCGCAACCTAAACTTCTTGACGGCAAAACATCACCGACTTATCAACCATCGTCGGATAAAGAACCACAACCCAATGACTTGTCACCGTGGGTCGACGAATTTCTACGAGATTTGATCTTTAATTATGGGCAGACGGATGGACTGGATGATTTGATCATCAGTCATCTCCCTTCATATCATTCGAAAGTCTTGATTGACAGGGCTACAGAATTGAATGTAGCAGTAGACATCGAACGCTACAAGAATGTCCCGTACACCATCGTCATGAAGTCCATCACAAAGCGACTCTCCTCGGAGGAATTCATCGAGTACTTAAAGTCACATGACAGTGAATCAGGTCGTTTTAAGTTGACCTTTAAGGAAATGAATGAACCCAGTACATTGACCCCTTTGAAGCCGTCGGATAAAGATAAGTAAGACCAAAAGTGAATAAAACGAGGGAGACTTGATGTTATTTTCAAATATATTTTTGAAATCATTTGAAATTCAATACTTGAACATGAGTTGTTGTCAGTCCAGCAGTAACTAGACACTATTATTCTGAGATACCAACCATTGAAATCATGCCAAAATTTGTGGAAAAGTTAAGAGCTTGGACCAACACAACATAAAGCAGGGGTTCTCAAACTCTAGTCTGCAGGCCAGATCCAACCAATGAGAAGATACCATACAGGCCATGAAATTTTTTTTTTTTATAAATTATTTAAGGATACACCTGATATGTTTGGAAACAGAATCAAGAGGCAGGGAAACTTAAAGCCAATCAAATTTACGTTCTGGCCTGCAAGACAAATTATTTGGGAACCCCAGTCCCCAGACATGTGAATATATTCATTTTATATCCTCAAATGTTCTGGAGTCAAATAAGGCAAAGAAAATTGGGACATAAAACTTTTTAAATCTTTCATTACTTGTCATTTTTGAACAAACCTAGATAACATGAATTTGTTCATTTTTATCCATTTGTTGACTTTTTTGTATGTGGTGTGTTCTTTTAGGCTACTTTGAACAAACAATCTAGTGTGTTCTATTGCAGTGCTCTCATGTATTGAATAAGATGGAACATAATCTGGTGGGTTTTGATACAGTGCTCTGAACAAACACGTGTTATCTGTGTGTTCTATTTGTCTAACTAGAACTGTTCTCATTGTACTATGTATAGTAAACCTTATATTTGTTCAGAAAATTATCAGTTATTATTGGCATTTTGTAAAATGTGGAATCACAACTATAAAATGAATAGAAGTTTTATGTATTATATATTAAAGTGTTCCTTTAAATCCGTAACTAGTCCCTTTAAACACACTAGTCCCTGCATAACCCGAACCCTCAACATGCACCTGTACAACAGAGGGGTTCTCATATTATTGCTTCATCCAAACGACATGTAAGTTACTCCGACTGGGATAACTGACGAGGAACCTGGTTGAACAATCAAAGGTTTTATCTCGACGTATGCTCGGATTGTCCACCTCACTGAGCCACCACGTCTCCTCATATGTAATAGAGAAATTCGCCATTCCGGGTTGTCGATTGCGCTTTTATCTTGTTTATATTTGTGGCTTACATTGAACACTCTCGTCTTCATTAGCCCAAAAAGTGCATAAGATTCGGACGTTAAAACTCCATTCATTTCATTAACTTTGAACAACAATTGTTGTATTGTTTTCATGATCCCAAAAGCCAATAGATTTATAGTATTTGCTAGAAAGATTAATTAGAGGGATTTAGAATTCTATTTCACGCAAAAAGGGGTGGGGACAAGGAGTGCCATGGTTTATACCTCAAGGATTTAGGATTCGATTTCAATGATTTGAATAATCTGACTGATTTACCGTATTTATTTCAATAATTATCCCATATTACCCTCCTGATCGAGCTAGTTCAAGTTATGTACCATGGACATTTAACCGATGTTAAAAACATATATTGTCCAGCTCCCAGTGGAATCATTTTAAGGGTAAATACGGTTCCAACATTTATACCCAAAGGACTTTTTGTACAGGGCTTGTAAGTGTATTTTCACGAGCAAAAAAAAGTTTCTTTTGGACTTTCAGCATGGGCAGGATCATTTTGAAATGAAAATACACCATGGTAAATACGGTACGGACAAGTATCTGTTGATATTAGGTTAGATCAAAAGATAACGGGATTATCTCTGAGATTACCTCCCTTTGCTGTCGGATTCAGAACAGATTGTGGTCGAGAAGAGTGCAGGCAGGATGAAGTTGGTTTTGATTCTCGTGGTTTTTGTGTCTGTCTTGGACTCCGCTATCTCTGGTGAGTATAGCATATTCTTAGTCATTGAAAAATGTATGGAATTAATTTATTCCGGTCATTATATGTGGAAAGGTGACATTCCTTTACGGGGAACCGCGGTGGATCACTGAGTTAGACGCTTGCAACCTGAGGGTCCATAGTTCAATCCTGGCAAAGGTCAACATGAACTTTCGAATTTTTCAGCTCGGTTTCCAGAGGGACAAACATAGAAAAGTGTCAATTCGTAAAGATGGGACAATAAACAGTGGCTCTTTGAGCTACAGGCTGTGCACGTTAAAGACCATTGGAAATCGTAAAAAGAGTAGGCTAATGTCGCTGTCTTGGCAAAATGTCCCCCATTGCACACTGTATGGCGTCCGTCTTCATTAAACCAGAAGTGTAGTACTCCTAATCTCAATTTCATTTCGTCCTTGATTTTAGGATGTACCAACAATGCCCAGATGACTGGTCAACGAGGGGTGATAAAGTCGGATAACTACCCATCAAGTTACCCTAACAGTAAAGACTGTACTTGGAGAATCAGTGTCGTTGGCAAGGGCATTAAGTTTGCGTTTTATGACCAGTTTGGAATCGAAGCCCACGCAAGTTGTGGGTATGATTTCGTTCAGGTAACTACGATTTGTCAGTAATACTTGACAATTATAATAATAAAAATCCTTACATGTAATAAGGAGGCTCATTGAGTCGCGTTGCCACACTGATCTAGATGGTTGATCGATAGCCTGAAGGTCCACGGTTCATTCCCGACAAAGGTCGAAGGCTCATAGCCGTTGAGGCTCAGTGAGTAAGATGCTTGCTCGCTATCCAGAAGGTCAAGGGTTCAATCCCGGGAAAGACAAAGATCAAATTATTCAACCCGGTATCCCCTTGTCGAGGATGCAGGTCTGAGGGACTGACATGGACAATTGTCTAGTCGATCGGTTGGGACAATAAACCGAGGCCCTATGCGCTACAGACTGTGCACGCTTAAGATATCCGGCAATTGGAAATCTAAAAGTAGAGTAGGTTTTAAATGTATTTTCAGCTTTACAGTGTAACGAATCAAGGCGCATCATCAATAGGGAAATACTGCGGAAATACATCGCCAGGAACCAAAATAGTTAATTCCAACAAGGCTATGCTTAAATTTGTATCTGATGGATCACAAACTGACAAAGGATTCTATTTGATCTACACAGCGAGTAAGTTAACATTCCGTTTAATTTTTAAACAGTGGCTTCCAAAAGACTTTAAGAAAGATAGCAGGGCCTATATAACCCTATAATATAGGTAGATAGTTCCAAAATTAACGTAATGACCCCAACCCCCAAAGTGACTGTAGCCAGCAGCACACCCAGCACCGATATAGAGGTATGAATGAATATTTGTTCTTCAGAGACTTTGAAGGGACTGATAAAAGGGAGAGAATTTTGGCTACATTTAGATGGCAAGATTCCACATTGTCTGTGTCTCAGTCAGATGCATAAATAGCAACCTGCATAGTTTTTGTTAATTTGAGTTGAATAGACTGATTAGCATAATCCTTTTATATTTAAAGTAACGGATGGTGGTTGGAGTGCTTGGTCCGACTATAGTGCAACCGGAAGCTGTAGTACCACATGTGGAAACGGAACTTTAACAGAGCAGAGAAACAGAACGTGTAACAACCCAGCTACTTCCGGTGGAGGCACGCCATGCACCGGAGATGCTTTTCAGACAAGAACAGTTCCTTGTTTTGTTCGAGAATGCCCAAGTGAGTTTAACCTTAGAAATTAACCCTGCGACTGCATTGGCCTTTTTTAGTGCAGAAAACTTGGATGCCGACATAAAAAAAAAAGGCGTTATCGACAATTCGGCTGTTTTAAGACAAATTCCCCATTAGGTCTTCATTTGTGCAGAATACCCGGATTTATAACTCCGTTTCACTCCATTGCAGTTGACGGTGGCTGGTCATCCTGGGAAATTGCTAATACCACCCAATGTTCCATATCCTGTGGAACTGGTGGCACCATGATTCAGACCCTTACGAGAACCTGCAACAATCCAGAGCCACAATTCGGTGGTCAGTACTGTACAGGATCTCCTAACAGAACGCAAGCTGAGCCATGTTTAACACAGCCTTGTCCAAGTAGGTACAAATGAGTTGAACTAGCTGATCTAACTTCTTTAATCATCCAAAACAACATGAACTTGCAGCTGACACAATCCTATTATAAGAGACCATCTTCGTTACGATGGTCGTTTGGTTGTTCTCTGAATACAGGTTCTACTGTTCTAAGCTTCGCAATTAAGAGCAAAGGGATTGTAAAGAGGTTTTCTAAATGCTGTATGTATATCATGGACACTGGCTTGCACGATTCCAATTTTCAGTCGAACGTAAATGGTTCTTGCAGTTCCATTAAAATTTAGCGTTTGATGACAAGCCCCGAAGATGTTAGAAGCACATATCTTTTCTGAAAACACCAAATTTGTTCTAGTAAATTAATGAGTTTATTCGCCCTTTTTCTTGTATTAGTCAATGGTGGATTTGGAGAATGGGGTAATTGGACTAGACACGGCGCATGCTCGGTTACTTGTGGTGAAGGTTTGGTCGCTGAAAAACGTAACAGATCATGTGACGACCCCGAGCCTCGTTATGGTGGTGAACAGTGCTTTGGCCAAGCAGAAGAAGGCAGAAGTGTCGAATGCACAATGGCTGAATGTAATGGTATGGTATTGCAAATCTGTTTGTTGGCTTCACTGTGTAGACAAATCAGGAGATTCTCTGTGTCATTTCTTGCTTGAATTGAAAAAAAAAAGAACTGGGTTTGTCTTTTCAACTTGGTTTGATATTGTCAGTGATGCATGTGGTAAGAACTGCAATTATGTTGACAATCGAAAGAGCAGTTAATGCTACTGTCCTAGCAAAACTAAAGCCCCCCCCCATTCCACACTTCATAGACTTGCCCTGCTCAAACAGGTGCAGAAAAGTAGGACGTAAAACTCCATTTCATTGTATATTACAGGAATCTGTCCGGCTGATGGAACGAAACTGGTATACACTCGAGATTTCACCAAATATTACGAATGCCTCGACAACCAGCCCGTTTTGACTTCCTGTCCATTTGGCTACAAATTTGACGCATCGTCCGCAACCTGCACCAAGATCTGCACATCCTTCAGTACTGAAACCGTTGGGTACCCTTCTGATTGTTTCAAATATGTTCAATGCGTCTGGGGTATGGCCTTGGTTATGAATTGTCCCGCGGGAACGGCTTGGTCAAGATCTTTGAGTCTTTGTGACCACACAGGTGTAGCTAATTGTGAATATTAGGTTATATAGTTCTGTAAAGATTATTCGACTATATTGTATTCAATGTAATGGATAAATCTAAATAAAGGATATATTGTCGAGTAAACTAGTAATTGAATAAAATGTTTATGGTATACTACTACTCTTCGGGATTTAACGTAATCTCTACCCCTTAAACTTAAGGGAGCCGCTAGTAAGTTAGACGCTTGCTCGCTAACATGAAGGTCCACGGTTCATATCCGACAAGTGTCGAGATAAGCTTTTGGATTTTTCAACCAGGTTTCCCCTTGTCGGAGGGCTAACATAAAACAAGCGTCATTCGGATGGGACCGCAAAACCGAGGCCCTATGTGCTACAGGTTGTGTAGGTTAAACCCCCGATCTCATGGCGTTGTCGGTTTTTTGTTGGACTAGAAGGTGCAGAAGGGCGAACGTAAAGAATCATCATCAACTTTAACTTGTCATCTAAAAACCCACCAACCTAGCTTGACACGGTGAAGATATTTAGTGTGAGTTTGAAGTTTGTAATAGCTTGACATTGTGAAGATGACAAAGATCGTAGTAGCTTGACATTGCGAAGATGACAAAATTCGTAATAGCTTGACATTGTGAAGATGTATAAGTACGTAGTTTGTAACAGCTTGACATTGAAAAGTTGATTGATTATTGCAGTCAAGGTATAAATATGAAGTTGGTATTAGCTTGACATTGTGAGGATCATCGACTTGACTAATTCATTTCACTGATTTATATCCAAAATTGTTTTCGAAACAAACAAAACAATTTAACTATTAATAACCTCTCTGAATCTAGTTATATCACGGTCCAGAGACCATGCATTCTTAATTTGAAATTTCGAACTAAGCGAGCTTATGAACAATACCGTGGCGTTACGAATGGGATGGCAAAATCACTATAAATGGCGTGTTGAGCGGCGGGGGGGGGGGGGGGGGGTATACGAGAACGCGTCTCTCTTAGTTACCAGAGTCAGGATAATTAGGAGATATTGTCCTCACCCAGCTACTTTTCTATACATGACCCTTTACATGATTCGTCTGATTTAATCTAGCGTTGTAATTTAATGGACTCTGATTAGGATCAGGATCTATGACGTTAAAACGACGCGGTAGTTTCAGATGGGAGGGGTGGGTTCATTGTAGGAGGTTTAGATCAAAATGTTGTAGCGCCAGGGAGGCAAATTGTAATAAAATTTCGAAAAATAGAATCAATTTGGTGAATTCTTACATAAATTTAGGGGCAAAAACGTATTTGGAATTCTTTCAAATGAGGTCGGGGCGCAAGTTATTTTGGTGTTTGGGTCGCGGGGGGTTTGGCCCCTTGCTCCCTTTTTGAAGAAACATCACTTGTGAATGAGGGCACCCATGAAATATGAGTTGAATGGATATACATGTACATTGATTTATATATAATTTATCTCTAAAGATTCCAGACATAGAAATTCAATCAACCGGTTCTGAAAATTTTTCCTCAAAAGATTGGCGCTTTCGCAAAACATTCAGTGACTATCTTCAGAATGGACATAAAAGTTCACAAGAATACTATTAGTCAATATGTGTATATATACATTGAGATCACCTAAATTAACTCATTTCATAAAGTAACAGAATCCCTGCAAAACCTGGAAAACTGTATCAATTTATTTAGCGTTTTCAATAGTTCATTGCATTTTTACTAAAAAAAAAATATATTTATGGGATTAAATAAGGATTCTGTTATGTTATTTATGGCAGCAGGTATATCTACTGATGAATATAGACTTTTATGGCCAAGTTTAAAGTATTTAAGTCTATTTTCATTCCGAGAAGGAGTAACTTGTAGGTCTACATTACCACAGTCGGGTGATGAAGGTAGGGAAAAAGACGTAGAAGAGTCGTCGAATGGTACAAGGCCGAGGCCCCGTATATTCGTTAAGGATCCTTCTTTGTCCTCGCAAAATTTACTTCATTCCACAAATCATGTGGTTTCTCGTCTTTATCAGCCTAATCATATGTAGATAAGTGGGAAGTTAAATTGTATTTAGACATCTCCAGAACGTCGTGCCCATGGACCCTTCAAAATTTGAAATTTATAACTTCTGTTCGGTAAACAGATTTCATTTCAATCTAGAAGATCATAAAATATGGTTCCGTTGCTATTTTTTGTATTCGGTCCATCTTTAATGATAAGCATAACCCTGGGATCTGTTGGGGATGTATGTCCAAACAAGACGATATTATCGGGCAAATTGGAAAACTCGACTTTCACCTCTTCCGTCCTGGTTAATAATTCCTTTCAATGTGTGAACCTTGGAAAGTCGTTGAGAAAATGCAAGTCAATAAATTATAACAGGAGGTCCGGGGCATGCTCTCTGAATACCGGAACAAAGGGTGACGTCTTCTCGAAGTTTGTGAATCATGTGGATTTCATGTACAAGGAGATATGTCGTCCGGTAAGTATACTAGAATTTCAAGTTTTTCGCAACCAGTCAACTTCATGAAGACTGGACCCCAAAACTTGTTAGGATTTTGGTATAGGTTAAGCTGAGTCAACCACTCCTATTTCCATGGCAGTTCACGAAGCTTTCTAAGTGTAATGTTGCTCACCATATTGGATCATGTTTCGTAAATAATTGGTAATGAAATTTTCACAGCTTTGTATTTCGGGAACAGTTATAGCATAGACTTGTGCCATTCAATTTTCTATCAGATATCTAATGTTCTTGTGAATCCTTTAGAACCATTTGCGCATACTTAGGTAGTCATCGCAAAGCTCCTTAGATTTTGTTTTACAGCTTTTGCGATAGTGAAGTTATATACAGTACAGCATTCCTAGGAAACGCGTTCATTCTGATGGGAACTTGGAAGGATGCAAATAAAATCCATAATTGGAACCTATGCACAGAAAAAATGTTCACAATCTCAATTTAGAATTGTTTACATTCCAAGTTGTTTGCAGAATTTCATTATATTGACTAAAGTGAACAGAGCCCAGATATCACTGACGATGCCTTCAATTTCTTGTTTATGTTGGGGTGTTTTTTTTGTTTTTTTTTGTTTTGTTTTTTTTTTTTTGAAGGTGGAGAATGATGCCTGCCATAAATGTGATGATGATTCAGTTTGTGTTCCGGTGTCCGGGGACAGAGATACTATCTGTTTAAGTCAAGGTAAGAGTCTGACTTATAGCTTATTAAATCCCCTACATTATTTACGGGTGTGATATCGACCTTATGGGGTAAAGCCAATAGTCCTGGCTTGATAATCAACAAATGACCAAAATCACGAACCACGTCGTGATATGTAGACATTTTCTTACATAAATCGTATTCTGTTCTTATATCACGCGTAAGCGGCTTGGTATGGCCCGATATTTGGAGCTGCGCGTTCTACAATCGCAATGGCATCCGATCAATGTAGGCAAAGGTCGAGATAGACTTTCGGATTTTTCAGCCCGGTTTCCCCTTGTCAGTGATGTAGGTCGGAGGGACTGACATGGTCAAAGCGTCTAGTCAAAACCGTGTGCTACAGGTACAAAGATCCCTAGACAGTTGGAAATCGCAAAAAGAGTAGGCTAACGCCGCTGTCCTGGCAAAATTTCCGTTGCCCGTCTTCAGTAGCCCATAAGGTGCAAAAGAGTAGGACGTTAAACTCCATTCATTTCATTTCATTTCCGATCAATGTATCTGTATACCACGCCGTGGTAAATAGGTACTGCCTTAATTAGGAGTTGAAAAGTAGTTTTCTACATTGGCTTATCAGGATCATTTTCTGGCTTCCTCTCTTCTCGTTTTATTGCGATTTTCCTTGAACAAACCACAAAACTGTCTATAGTTTCAGTGTTTCCTGTGACAGCACCACCAACGGCAGTACAGTGTCCCAGAATAGAAGATACAGGGGCGGTGATTGCAAAGATTTCTGGTTACTCTATCGGCTCTACTGGAAGACTAAACTGTAGACCCGGCTATAACAGTAACTCGGACACGACTGTGAATATAACATGTCTGTCGAATGGGCGATGGAGTCAAGTGGCTATCGACTGTAAGAGTAAGTTATTCCAATGACATGGGGAAAAAAATCATAGACCAGAGATGAGAATCACGGTGGCAAAGTGACGAAATGTGAACTGGAAAGAATCTATGATATAAACAGAGGGTTGAAGAAGTGTCTTGGAGCATCCAGAATCTTTCTTACACATGTCTTTTACTACGCTTTCAACCAACTCTGTCTTTTACTCGTAAGTTCTTTAATTAAAATTCAGTATCGTCATAATCATCCTTAAACGCCAGGACGGGACAGCAGCATCGGCATTATCATCACCACCACTATCTATAATAAATAGTCTTCTCTTCCTTTTACAGTAATCTCTTGCGGAAATCCAACTAATGATGACACAAAGACTGTTGAGTTCACTGAAGTAACATTTGGATCTACTG
This sequence comes from Nipponacmea schrenckii, assembly GCA_030562195.1. NCBI lineage: Eukaryota > Metazoa > Mollusca > Gastropoda > Lottiidae > Nipponacmea > Nipponacmea schrenckii. The sequence goes on along the minus strand of JAUJPP010000012.1, from coordinate 20,417,385 downwards.
CTAAGTATAGTTGTAGGCCAGGATATACTGGAACTGGGAATGGGGGCATTGTTTGTCAGGCGAATGGTTCTTGGAGCTCCCCGACTCTGTCTTGTTCTCGTAAGTTCTTTACTGAAACTTTAGTATCATCATCATCTTCTGACTTCAGAACAATATCATCATCTTGATATTAAAAAATAAATGAGTTATTCATATTCCTTTTAGGAACCTCTTGTGAAAATCCACAGCAGATCTGTCTTATATTATATGTCGCACTTCTCTATTACAGTAATTTCTTGCGGGAATCCTACAGGAGATGACACAAAGACTGTTGAGTTCAATGAAGTAACATTTGGATCTACTGCTAGGTTTAGTTGTAGACCAGGATATAATGGAACTGGGGAAAGAGACATTGTTTGTCAGGCGAATGGCTCTTGGAGCACCATAAATCTGACTTGCAGTGGTAAGTAAAAAGTTGTTCAATTCCGATGCCATCGTTGTGTCACGGCAGCAGTAAACCCAACAGCGGTATAAAAAATATAGCAATAGCGGGAAAAACGTCGAGAGCATTTACAACGGCAGCAACAACAGAAGCACTAACATAAGTATCCAGCTTATATGTAGCACTTCCCTTTTACAGTAACTTCTTGCGGGAATCCTACAGGAGATGACACAAAGACTGTTGAGTTCACTGAAGTAACATTTGGATCTACTGCTAAGTATAGTTGTAGGCCAGGATATACTGGAACTGGGGATGGAGGCATTGTTTGTCAGGCGAATGGTTCTTGGAGCTCCCCGACTCTGTCTTGTACTCGTAAGTTCTTTCCTGAAGCTTTAGTACCATCATTATCATCAGACTTCAGAACAATATCATCATCTTGATATTAAAAAATAAATGGGCTATTCATAATCCTTTAAGGGACAAAAAAAAATATGATAATTTTGATTGGGAATTTGGTGAATTGGAATCGAAAAAAAAATCGTTCTCTAGGTTTCTAGTTTTCAAAATTTCCCAGAGGAGGGGGAGAACCAGGGCAAAAAATAAGGACACCAGAACTAATTCAGTCCTGGCGACGGGGTTGCGCCGCTTAGAAGAAGGCTAAGCATCAACAGCAACTACAACGGCAACATCATTATCAACATGTGTAACAGCAACGGCAATATGATCAACCAACTTTCTCTTTCTAGAAACATCTTGTGGTAATCCAGTAGGAGATCACACGAAGACTGTTGAGTTCACTGAAGTAACAGTTGGATCTACTGCTAAGTATAGTTGTAGACCAGGATATACTGGAACTGGGGATGGAGACATTGTTTGCCAGGCGAATGGTTCATGGAGCACCATAAAATTGACTTGCAGTGGTAAGTAACATGTTGTTCAATTCCGGTGCCATCGTTGACGTCACGGCAGCAGTAACCTCAACAGCGGTATTCGAACAATATAGCAAAAGCGGGAAAAAACGTCAAAAGCATTTACAACGGCAGCAACAACAGAAGCACTAACATAAGTATAACCTTATATGTAGCACTTCCCTTTTACAGTAACTTCTTGTGGTAATCCAGTAGGAGATCACACGAAGACTGTTGAGTTCACTGAAGTAACAGTTGGATCTACTGCTAAGTATAGTTGTAGACCAGGATATACTGGAACTGGGGATGGAGACATTGTTTGCCAGGCGAATGTTCAATTCCGGTGCCATCGTTGACGTCACGGCAGCAGTAACCTCAACAGCGGTATGACCAATATCGCAGTAGCGGGAAAAACATCAAAAGCATTTACAACGGCAGCAACGACAGAAGCACTAACATCATTATCAGCAAAATAATCTGTCTTATATTATATGTCGCACTTCTCTATTACAGTAATTTCTTGCGGGAATCCTACAGGAGATGACACAAAGACTGTTGAGTTCACTGAAGTAACCATTGGATCTACTGCTAAGTATAGTTGTAGACCAGGATATACTGGAACTTGGGAAAGAGACATTGTTTGCCAGGCGAATGGCTCTTGGAGCACCATAAATCTGACTTGCAGTGGTAAGTAACAAGTTGTTCAATTCCGGTGCCATCATTGACGTCACGGCAACAGAAACCTCAATAACGGTATAAACAATATAGCATTAGAGGGAAAAACATCAAAAGCATTTACAACGGCAGCAACAACAGAAGCACTAACATCATTATCAGCAAAATAATCTGTCTTATATTATATGTCGCACTTCCCTTTTACAGTAATTTCTTGCGAGAATCCTACAGGAGATGACACAAAGACTGTTGAGTTCAGTGAAGTAACATTTGGATCTACTGCTAAGTATACTTGTAGACCAGGATATACTGGAACTGGGGAAAGAGACATTGTTTGCCAGGCGAATGGCTCTTGGAGCACCATAAATCTGACTTGCAGTGGTAAGTAACAAGTTGTTCAATTCCTGTGCCATCGTTGACGTCACAACAGCAGTAACCTCAAAAGCGGTATAAACAATATAGCAAAAGCTGGAAAAACATCAAAAGCATTTTCAACGGCAGCAACAACAGAAGCAGTAACATCAGTATCAGCAAAATAATCTGTCTTATATTATATGTCGCACTTCCCTTTTACAGTAATTTCTTGCGGGAATCCTACAGGAGATGACACAAAGACTGTTGAGTTCACGGAGTAACACTTGGATCGACTGCTAAGTACAGTTGTAGACCAGGGTATACTGGAATTGGGGATGGAGGCATTGTTTGTCAGGCTATCCATATTCCTTTTATGAACAAAAAAAAATGATCATATTGATTGGGATTTTGGTGCATTGGAATCGAAAAAAAATTAGTTCTCTAGGCTTCTAGTTTTCAAAATTTCCCAGGGGAGGGGGAGAACCAGGGCAAAAAGTAAGGGCACCAGAACCAATTCAGTCCTGACGACAGAAAAAGGTTCAGCATCAACAGCAACTACAACGGCAACATCATTATCAACTTGTGTAACAGCAACGGCAATATGATCAACCAACTTTCTCTTTCTAGAAACATCTTGTGGTAATCCAGTAGATGGTGACACGAAGACTGTTGAGTTCAGTGAAGTAACATTTGGATCTACTGCTAAGTATAGTTGTAGACCAGGATATACTGGAACTGGGGAAAGAGACATTGTTTGCCAGGCGAATGGCTCTTGGAGCACCACAAATCTGACTTGCAGTTGTAAGTAACATGTTGTTCAATTCCGGTGCCATCGTTGACGTCACGGCAGCAGTAACCTCAACAGCGGTATTCGAACAATATAGCAATAGCGGAAAAAACGTCAAAAGCATTTACAACGGCAGCAACAACAGAAGCACTAACATAAGTATCAGCGAAATAATCTGTCTTATATTATATGTCGCACTTCCCTTTTACAGTAATTTCTTGTGGTAATCCAGTAGGAGATGACACGAAGACTGTTGAGTTCACTGAAGTAACAGTTGGATCTACTGTTAAGTATAGTTGTAGGCCAGGGTATACTGGAACTGGAGATGGAGACATTGTTTGTCAGGCGAATGGTTCTTGGAGCTCCCCGACTCTGACTTGTACTCGTAAGTTTTTTACTGAAACTTTAGTATCATCAAAATCTTGTGACTTCAGAACAATATCATCATCTTCATATTAAAAAATAAACGGGCTATTCATATTCCTTTTAGGAACAAAAAAAAAGGATGATAATTTTGATTGGGAATTTGGTGCATTGTTATAAAAATAAAATTCGTTCTCTAGGTTTCTATTTTTCAAAATTTCCTTGGGGAGGGGGAGAACCAGGGCAAAAAATAAGGGAACTAATTCAGTCCTGACGACGGGGCTGAACCGCTTAGAAGAAGGCTCAGCATCACCAGCAACTACAACAGCAACATCACTATCAACTTGTTTAACATCAACGGCAATATGATCAACAATCTTTCTCTTTCTAGAAACATCTTGTGGTAATCCAGTAGGAGATGACACAAAGACTGTTGAGTTCACTGAAGTAACATTTGGATCTACTGCTAGGTTTAGTTGTAGACCAGGATATACTGGAACTGGGGAAAAAGACATTGTTTGTCAGGCGAATGGCTCTTGGAGCACCATAAATCTGACTTGCAGTGGTAAGTAAAAAGTTGTTCAATTCCGATGCCATCGTTGTGTCACGGCAGCAGTAAACTCAACAGTGGTATAAAGAATATAGCAATAGCGGGAAAAACGTCAAAAGCATTTACAAGGCAGCACAACAGAAGCACTAACATAAGTATCCAGCTTATATGTAGCACTTCCCTTTTACAGTAACTTATTGCGGGAATCCTACAGGAGATGACACAAAGACTGTTGAGTTCACTGAAGTAACATTTGGATCTACTGCTAAGTATAGTTGTAGACCAGGATATACTGGAACTGGGGATGGAGGCATTGTTTGTCAGGCGAATGGTTCTTGGAGCTCCCCGACTCTGTCTTGTACTCGTAAGTTCTTTACTGAAACTTTAGTACCATCATTATCTTCAGACTTCAGAACAATATCATCATCTTGATATTAAAAAATAAATGGGCTATCCAAATTCATTTTAGGAACAAAAAAAAGATGATAATTTTGATTGGGAATTTGGTGCATTGGAATTGAAAAAAAATTAGTTTTTTATGCTTCTAGTTTTCAAAATTTCCCAGGGGAGGGGGAGAACCAGGGCAAAAAATAAGGGCACCAGAACCAATTCAGTCCTGACGACGGGGTTGCGCCGATTAGAAAAAGGTTCAGCATCAACAGCAACTACAACGGCAACATCATTATCAACTTGTGTAACAGCAACGACAATATGATCAACCTACTTTCTCTTTCTAGAAACATCTTGTGGTAATCCAGTAGATGATGACACGAAAACTGTTGAGTTCAGTGAAGTAACATTTGGATCTACTGCTAAGTATACTTGTAGACCAGGATATACTGGAACTGGGGAAAGAGACATTGTTTGCCAGGCGAATGGCTCTTGGAGCACCATAAATCTGACTTGCAGTGGTAAGTAACAAGTTGTTCAATTCCTGTGTCATCGTTGACGTCACAACAGCAGTAACCTCAATAGCGGTATAAACAATATAGCAATAGCGGGAAAAACATCAGAAGCATTTTCAACGGCAGCATCAACAGAAGCACTAACATCATTATCAGCGAAATAATCTGTCTTATATTATATGTCGCACTTCCCTTTTACAGTAATTTCTTGCGGGAATCCTACTGGAGATGACACAAAGACTGTTGAGTTCACTGAAGTAACATTTAGATGTACTGCTAAGTATAGTTGTAGACCAGGGTATACTGGAATTGGGAATGGGGGCATCGTTTGTCAGGCTATCCATATTCCTTTTAGGAACAAAAGAAAAATGATCATATTGATTGGGATTTTGGTGCATTGGAATCGAAAAAAAAAATCGTTCTCTAGGCTTCTAGTTATCAAAATTTCACGGGGGAGGAGCCAGGCCATAAAAATAAGGGCACCAGAACCAATTCAGTCCTGACGACAGGGATGCGCCTCTTAGAAGAAGGCTCAGCATCAACAGCAACTACAACAGCAACATTATTATCAACTCGTGTAACAGCAACGCCAATATGATCAACCACTTTTCTCTTTCTAGAAATAACTTGTGGTAATCCAGTAGGAGATGACACCAAGACCATTGAGTTCAATAACATTTCAGTTGGTTCTGAAGCTAAATTTATCTGTATCCCTGGTTACACGGGGACTGGGAATGGAATCAGTGTCTGTCAGGAAGATGGTTCTTGGAGTTCTCACAGTTTAATTTGTACCAGTAAGTACTATGATCATAAAGGTAAACACCAGCTGGTCCATGTCAAAAAACTTTGGCATTGGTCTTTCCCGTTCCCATTTACCGCTGGGTCGACTGACATTGGGTGAATGATGACTTATTCAAAGTCATCGGACGCCAATCGAGATTGGAACCCACGACCTCGATTTGTTCTTTACCGAGGTTTACGGAAATTGCCGAGGTTTGCTAATGGAAGCACCATTTGCATCTGTAGAGGATGTAAATAGACCCTATTCACAACAATCCTATAGATTAGTCCCTTAAGAACGACAACTCTGTATGAGAGGAATTTATATTAACCCGTCGGCCATCAAGTCCAATCGACCTCTCCTTTCTATATTAAAGGGATTATCCGTACTATTCTACCAGAACCTGAACCATTAATAACATGTCCAATATTTGAGGAAAACGATGCAATGAGTGTAAATGTTGAAGGGTACACGGTAGGGTCCGTAGCAAAATTTGAATGCAAAACTGGATATACTCATACGGGAACAGTAGATTGGGTCCAGACGATGTGCTTATCAAACGGAGAATGGGAAGCTTTTATGTTTCAGTGTGTTAAATCGGTACGTAGCTTAAAGTCATTCTATCTTTTTCTGTATCTCTTTTAAATATTGGTGGAGTGAGTTGAGGTACTGGTTCTCTGTGCTATAGAATAGTCGATTTTTACGGGGTTTATTTCTGACGATTCTATAGTTAGAGAGCCTTGCTCTTTCGTTTCAATCAGAGGTAGAAACGGTTGTGCACTTTTGCATGACGGCTTTAATTCCATTTCTACCCTACGATATGCACATTAATCAACAGCCACATTCAATACACATATTCCAAGGTAATAGAAAGGATGCTTACCTTCATACAGACCATCCAAATTCCAATAGCCATTTATAACTTGTCAACAAGAAAATTTTCAAGATTTCTGTGTACGACCGGCCATTGAAATCTATCAACCAATCAAAACACTTTTTACTTCGGGAAACCAGACGTAAGCCTTACGCGTCACGTGCTCAATGTTTACGTCATCTACCAAAACACGTAGCGAACTAAAATTTTGTGTCACCTTTGGTGTTTTTTTTATTAACTAAAATCCAACAGTTTAAAGAAGCCGTGTCCTCCACTTTACTTTAGTTTCGTTCTCAACGGGCTTTGAACAATGTAAACATTGAGCACGTGACGTGTGCTTTTGATTGGACAAAATGAAGCTCGGGCTCGACCCTTGCCGGGAGTAAACCCTGGAGCTTCAATTTAGTGAGCAAGTGTCTAACTCTCCACTTATTGTCATATTTGGACGCCATAAAAAAAAATGGTCTTTTTTCTTTTTCAGGTCGACGTTTAGTAGAAGGGACCTATATCTGTTTTACAGTTTTTGTCTGTTCCCGTATCCATCAACATTTCGGATCCCAGGCTTCGAGGAATGTTTACTTAAGTGAACTTTGACCTTAGTTAATTAAAACATTCAGAATCAGCCTCAGTGTTCACATAAAATTGCAGAAAGTTTTCTCCTTTGATTTAAAACGTACTCAAAACGTTAGCATTATATATATAGGTGAAACGTTTGGCGATATTTGTTGGTCAGCATTTGCATTTGAAGACACGTTAAGTGAAAAGTTTTTTTTATTAAATTAAGATCAAACGCTTAAATAATTATAATTATAATAATCATAGCAAAAGAAAGTTTAAAATATAGATTTCATAAGTGTAATGGTGGTTAGCAGTAGAACTGATTGGTCCATGGTTGTCGCTGTATTCTCGTTTTGGTCATTAGATGTAGTTTTACCTTCTGATTGGTTTTTAGGTGTAGTTTTACCCTTTGGGTGGTCTAATGCTTCTTCCCTACAGGCTTCGGGAATTACCAGTTTATTTACTTCCAGATAGGTTTCTTTAGTTTCTGGGCATCCATCGAATGTGCTTGAATCTCTGGTGCAGTTCATTAGATTTTTAGAAAACCTGGAATATGATTGTAATGTATGACCCCCATTCTGAATACCAAGCTACGTATAGTTCTGACATTGAAATAACACACGAATGCAGTTCACAACCATATTGAATATCTTCCTCTACATTCACATTTCAGCTCGGTTTCCCCGGTCAGTGATTCAGGTCGGAGGGACTGACATGGAAACGGCGTCTAGTCGTTCGGATGGGACAATAAACCGAGGCCCTGTGTGCTACGGGCTGTACACATCAAAGACCCGTCGACAGTTGGGAATCTTAAAAAGAGTAGGCTAATGCCGCTGTCCTGGCAAAATTTACCTCATTGCCCGTCTTCATTAGCCTATAAGGTAGGACGTAAAACTCCATTTCATTTTCTACATTCACAAAGGATATTATATTTCAACTAAGCCTTCAAATTACTTCTGAATGGTGAATCCAATTTCCATCATAAACCTACCTACATCTGTTAGCCTTCATTCCTTCGAAGCTTGAACTATTAAACGGTCCTGAACCGAGACAAGAAGAGTTGCCAATAACTGTTGTTGTTAGACATAAAATGTCGAACGCTAAAATAGAAATGATGTCACCTTAAAGAATGTATGTTCAATGACATCGTATCTCGAATACTGGTTTTAAAATGGTCTTATCAAGCTTAGGCCCTGTTTATATGGAGCGGGCTGGCTCGGTTTGCCGGGATACTCGGTCATGACGTCATCCTCACACTTTTCTTTTGACTTAAAATAGCTCGATGTTCATATAAACAATTTTTCATCATTCAGCCTGGGCTTACTACCTATGAGGTTAATGGTTCTGCAAATTCTACGAGCATCCTTGTGAACCACCATTTCGTTAAAATATTATCGTAACGCAATAGTTAGGCCTATGAATGTCCTTAAGCCATCTCGCTGCCATGAAACGTTGGAAATTTCAGCCCGGGCACATATAAACGGCTTTGTTTTTCAGCCCGCCTGTCCGGGCCAGCCCGTTACCCGGGCCAGCCTGCTACATATAAACAGGGCCTAAGACCACTACACTTCGTTTTGGCATGGCCTTATTAACCTGTATTGACGTTTCGTTTAACATGGTCTCATAAGCCCATATTTAACTAAACCCACTACACCTCGTTTAGACCATAGAACTATAACGTTATAGTTCTGTGTTTAGACGTAGTCTTATTAACCTGTATTTTACTAAACCCACTACACTTTGTTCAACATAGTCTTATTAACCTGTATTAAACTAAGCCCACTACACTTCGTTTTGATATGGTCTTATTAACCTGTATTTAACTAAGCCCACTACACTTCATATTGATATGGTCTTATTAACCTGTATTAAACTAAGCCCACTACACTTCATATTGATATGGTCTTATTAAGCTGTATTTAACTCTGCCCACTACACTTCGTTTTGATATGGTCTTATTAAGCTGTATTAAACTAAGCCCACTATACTTCATATTGATATGGTCTTACTAAGCTGTATTAAACTATCCCACTACACTTCATATTGATATGGTCTTACTAAGCTGTATTAAACTATCCCACTACACTTCATATTGATATGGTCTTATTAAGCTGTATTTAACTCTGCCAACTACACTTCGTTGGCGTGGAAATGATTGGTTGGCTGGAAATTCCTAGAAAGCTCCTAGAGCCAATTTTGATTGGACGATTTTAGCTGTGAATGTGTGTACGTAAGAACTAAGGGGTATTTAAGTGGTGTGCCATTGGACTTTTAATTTTAATGTAAATATTTAGTCCCCTTAATGCTCAAAATTCACCTTAGGCATCTTGGGATTCGGCACTCAATATTTTGTGTTTTAACCTTACATATATGTCATATTATATTTCCGTTCTAAGAAATTATTGAAAAACTCTTCTAAGCGTGTTTTCTGGATTATTACTTAGCTTTATGGATTGATAAGATTATAGAGGGATTCTGCTGTATATTCTGGGAGCCGCGGTGAGGTAAGATGCTTGCTCGCTAGCCTGGAGGTCTAGGGTTAAATGTCGTTCAAGGTCGAGAAGAACGTTCGGATTTTTTTTTCAATCCGGTTTCCCCTAGTCGGTGATGCAGGAGTAATAAAGTTTCAAGATATTAACTATGTGACTTACATGATTTTCGATCGCAGAAATAATTCAACGCTTTCTCGTTCATTTCACTTGTAGGTAATAAGGTTTTATAGATATCACTATAACATTTCACTAATACGTCAGTTACACACTTCGTAAGTGAACCAAACTCCTCTTTAATACTGAAATATAAATCAAAGAAACTGTGCATTTTCACCAAACCAATCAATGCGTTTTATTTAGAAGCCGTTTCCAGATAAAAATGAAAAAATAAGGTATCATTCCCATAGCCAGCCTACATACCTACTGAGGCATAGATTACTTTAAGGGGGCAGAACAAAATATGAAGTTTTGAATGGTGGGTGGAGAGGGGGACAAAAAAGAATCCAGGGAGTCATTGAAAGTCCATCTGATGAATATATACTCTTATTGACCAACTGATGTTATAGACTACGTTTGAGATCTTGAATTTTATGTCTATTCTAAAAGGTGGCATTCCTATCTGTACGGGCTAAGCGGTATTACTTTTACTCACCTGCACATAGCAGCATTTGGTAAAATATAGAAACTTAAAAAAGTTGTTAGCGACACGGTGGAATTTGCGCTAGTGAAACATAATTGCATTTCATTTTCAGTATCATTTGAGCATGTGGATAGCTGTGCATTTACACCATACACGCCTGTAATAAAAGAGAAAAAAACATAGGAACTCGTATACTTCATTATCAAAATGAAATGAAATGAATTAAGTTTTACGTCCTACCCTTCTGCATCTTATTCTACAGGCTAATGAAGACGGGCAACGCCATGCAGGAAGCAATGAGGGCAAAATTGCCAGGACAGCGGCATTGGCCTACTCCTTTTGCGATTCTCAACTTGAACGTGTAAAATAAAGAGTTTATTATTAGTATTATAACATGCACTCCCTGTAGCTCATGGGGCCTCGGTTTTGTGTCCCAGAATACACGCCTTTTCTATTTCCGCCCTCCAGCCTGTATCACCGAACCCTGGACCTACAGGTTAGCGAGCTAGCATATAACTAACTGGGCCACCATTAAAATCATTAAAATACATACCTATAACCGCACATAAGATCAACTGTAGAACCATTTTGATTGAAATATTCGTGGTGCTCGCAACCCGTTCTTTAACTGCTGTTAGCCGCCTTAGTTACAAGTTCGACTTTAACCGATATCTCATGGCAATTGTATTTATTCAATATCTTATACACATTAAAGGGGCAGTGTTTTTTTTTCCGTACTATTAATTCTTGTAACTGTATAAAGCAGATCCGTAATCGGTGGGGGGTGGGGTTGGGGGAGATTGTCATGCTGGATGGCTACGGGCATGGGCTAAATGCTAGATCGGATCATGCCTTTTGGGCCTAATCTCGATCCATGTAAAATATACGAGTCTATGTTTGTCCAAAGGATGGAATGTTACACAGGACCATGTAATACTTTACTGATTAGTTTAGCTATACAAATATCCTGATACAAGGCTTGACAATAAGCGGTGAGCGGTAGCGCTATCACTGATTACAAATTTTTTCCTGGAGCTCCCAATATAATTTCCCTATTCGAGATAATTACGACTCCAACCCCTATCCACACCCCTTGAATTTATCAATATTTACTTTCGTATTGAGTATATAACATATTGTGCAATCACCTATTGTGCAATTCACATATTAGACAATCGATAGCAAGTTTGAATTTCAAGGTATATCAAGTGTCGTTAAAGGGGTAAGCGCGTAGACAGATTTGGCTATTCAAAGGGTGTTGGGGTAGTAAGTAATTCATATCCAGAAGGGCAGTGGGGGAAGTAAGTAATATATTATCCAGAAGGGCAGTAGGACGGCGGGGGTGTAGTAAGTCGTGGGGGGAGGGGGGGGAGTTGTTGTCGTGGGAAAGTATTCCTATTTCTTTTATAATTTTATCTTTCTTTTATAATTATTGTATATGTAGTTTTTGGGCGATACCAGGGAAGATTTGCCTCTGGCAAACTGGTTTTCCTGTCAAATAAAGTATTATTATTATTATTAAGTATACGGGATAAGATATGCTGTTACGTAATGTGTCTACTTGAACAATCTGAATACATTTTAATTGAGGGTAGGTCTAATAGTTACATGTATTTCTAAAATTTAACGTTTGTTTTGCTTGAATCCATAGATCTTCTTAACTGTTCCTACCGAAACACTTAAAAAGTATTTGTGGTCTGATTAATTTACAGAAAGAATTATCTTTCCCTTCTTGGTGAATTTGCTTTAAAGTATTTTATTTAAAATATTTCACTTTTAAGGATGATAAAATCCTTCATAACATTTTCAGATATTATATAACTTTTTGTTAAAGGAGCTTATTTCAAGCTAGAAGCTGTCTTGTTGTCATAGATTTATATAAAAACTATTGAACTCTATGCCTTTTGCTAAGCAAGTACGCCATCTTCCTGTTATTAAATTATCCAGGCTTTTGTTGTAGTCTTCTTGTAATGAAGGTGCTGGATAATCGAGATATTGGCTTCAGGGAGAAGTGGGCAGGGCACTTGAAAGGGCAATTTTGACCCTCTTTCTTCAGAATTTTGGACGTTGTTTGACCAAACTTTGAGGTTGCAGTGGAAGTTTACGGTAGCGTATTTAACTTTTTGTATTTAATTCGGTTTTATTTATATAATGATGAACAAAAGTGTAGTTTTTATCATTCCGCTCTAGTCCTTTCGAAACTGAAACTAGCAATTAAAACTTCCTCTGCAATACGACGAGCAGTAAAAAAAATTTGTACTTTTTACCAAGTAACTTCAATATGGGGCAGGACACAACTTGTCTTTGTCCATTAGTTATGGACTTCTTTCGTCTACGATTTTGACCAGGCCTGGGGGTGAGGTCTGAGGACAGTAACTCGGTCATTTGAAAGGCAATAATTACTGCACAACAATTTCAAAGAATGAATTTTGTTTTATGATCAGTGTCCCTGATACACATATTTTTTTTTTTTTTTAGAAAACCTCTTTAAAACCCTGTGATGAACAAGGACAAAATTATTTGAAAAATTCTATGACCATATAACCAACATGCATATTGGGATATTATGTATTTTGATTTTTTTTTTTTCATATGTATTGCCCCATGGGCTGAATGTGAGACAGGACCATGTCCTTGTGTATTGGGCCTAATTCTGACCCATGTAAAATAAAGAGTTTATTATTATTATTATATTTTTTAGATTTAAGATTGAAGTGAATGTACTGCTGTTAAATCAAAAGAGAATGCCTGGGTTTGATAACGGTATGGCTGCCTTTCATAGTTTAAAAGTAGATTAGGGTTGAATATACAGAGAAATGAAATGTTCTACTCCTCTGCACTTAAAGGGCTAATGAAGACCGGTCAACACCATGCTGTGTTGAATGAAGGAAATTTTGCCAGGACCTTGGCATAAGCCTTTTTTCGCCATTTCCAACTCTTGATTGATCTCTTACGTGCACAGCCTGTAGCACACGGGGCCTTGGTTTATTGTCACATCCCAATGACTAGACGCCTTTTCCATGTCAGCCCCTCAGACCTGCATCACTGACAAGGTAAAACAGACTGAATAACTAAAGAACAGCAAACATGGGTCTAATATTTATTTACATTCTATCCCTTAAGACTGAATGTAATGTGTTTTTGATTTTGCAGTAACCTTCAGTAACAAGGAATCTTGTGGTACGAAAAAGGGGCGAATAACTCTCAGCCATACAGATATTAGCAGCACAACAAATGTTACAGCCCGTTACTCTAATAAGTATGCTTGTCTTTTCAATATTTGTGAATACTAAAAATGGGGGGTTTTCCTTGATACCTTTACATCTTTTCCATTATTTTTAATTTTTTTTAATTTTCAATTTCTTCCTTACTAAGTTGGTCTTTAAAGGGATAATAGCCGTTAGAATACACTCGTCCTACACCTAATATTTGTGTTTAATATTGACTATTGGTTAAATAAGTATGTATCCCATAATGCTTATTTAAAGGGATAATAGCCGTTAGAATACACTCGTCCTACGTCTAATCTTTGTGTTTAATATTGACTAATGGTGAAATAAGTATGTTTCCCACACTTGATGAATTTTCAAAAAGCAAGAATAAAACTATATTCGGATTTTTTCAAAAAAGTGAGAAAACGACGATTCCATTCTGTTTATAAAAGCATCTGGGAAATCAGTGCTAAAACATCCTTGCGGGAAATCTATATAGAGTTATTTCCGTTAATAATTACAATGTGAAAATCGCTTAGTGGATGTATTAAGCATTTTATTATTAACTACTTGATTTTGTGGATTTATCGAATTATAGAGGGATGTTGATGTATAGTGATGACGCCAAGTAAGTCCACTGATGGATATATACTGTTATTTGTCAAGTTTGAGTGAAATTAAAATTTTACGTTTCTTTTTACGGCTATTATCCCTTTAACAAGCTAATAAGTTATATTCTTAAAGGACTAATGTGTCTCTAATATATTTGTACAATGCTGTGACCTTTCTTTTTTAGTTCAATAATAGCTGAAGCCACAGTTAAAGATGGAACCTTGTCTTATACTTATAACATACCAACAGGAGCTGTCATCAAAAGACATACTGTGACATGTAAGGTAAGTTAAAGGGAATTTTAACGGAGGAAATTTGAATAGCGTATAAATTTATCTGCGCAAAATATTAATGATGTTGACTTGAGTCCATGCAGATTCTAAAAAGAAGGACATAGCCCTCCATTTTGTTTTTAATTGATTAAATTTCAAGAAAAACTGAGTCTTAGAATAAACAAAAATTTTTAAAAATTTTAAACTTGGTCAAAAGAGTATATGTTCATCAGTAGATAAACCTTCAGCCATAAATAACATGACACAACCCTTATATAATCTGATAAATAGAAGTAAAAATCCATTAAAATGCAAATGGTTATTGAAAAACGTTTACCAAATTTTTCAATAGTTTTCCAGATTTTAAGGGATTCTGTTACTTTATGACAGCAGGTAAGTTCACTGATGAATATTTTAACCATTCTTGAGAGCTAAATTTTATGTTCATTCTAGACGAAGTATCACTTTAATTCTTTTAATTTGGATATTTATGTTTTCAGGCAAAGAATGGCTTCATGCGTGTATACTTCAATAAGTTAACAGACTTTGATTTAGAGGAAGCTCTTGCTAGCCAGGAACCACAAGCTCGCTGAGATCTCTTACTCTAAACAAGCCATGGACCAACCACCAAATTTAAATTTATTTAATTTTTGGCAATAATTTTGTTATGACTCTATCTTTGGTGAGTTCTGAATGTTTAGGATTCATGGAATCAAAAAGACTTTTAAAAAAAGTTCAGAATTCGTTCCACCTGTACCGAAAATAAAGGAGGTGTAAACAAAATGGCATATAACAGAGCAGAAGTGATAAATGTGAATGTACATTACCATTCCAATGAAGCTAATATTGGCATCTGGCCTGTTGATTTATTTTTTTACCAATCGGAAATTTTTGAAACGATATTTTGTTGATGACAAGACTATGCTACACTACTAGTACTAATCAGCTAGTATCCAACTGTATACTGTATTTCAATGCCATGAATGTGTGGAAATAATTATCATAATTGGAACTTAAACTTTCTCAATAACAAACCACTCCGATCATCAAACATCTGCATTCATTTAATATTATTTTACAAGTTACAAATGCTGATTTTTAGATAACTTTCACTAACGGTATACTTCCGGTTTAACCATCAGAATAACGAAGTGTTTTGAATGAGTCCAATACTGAATAAAACGGTGGTATGACCGATTGTACATCTGTAATGACCGATTGGAATTTGATACAGTTTGGTACAGGTAGAAACTGTTTAGAACTTATTTTTAACTTATGTTATAACTTATGTTATATCTTGAACTTTTGCCAGATATTTGTTATTTTATCCACCAATTCATCTCAAGCTTCGCACCAAATTGTTGTCATTCATTGGTCGAAATTCTCATTTACACGCCACATTTATGTCTTTGGATTCCTTGTTTTCAACGCTAAATAGACTACATCTCTCTAAATCCCAAGGTCAAGGCTTTGAAATTTAGGCCATACCTATGTTTAGTGTAGCAATAATCAAACAACTGCAGCAAAGTTCAGATACTGGTAGCCATTTTGTTCCACTTTTTTGCACTTCATTGTTAGAGAGTTAGGTATCGCCATGGCTCAACCTCAATGTGATAAAATCCAAGATAGGACTTGAATTTATGTGAACAATTTTTAATTATGTGTGATATAAAAGATGCTCATCAAACTTGTGTGATATGATCTTTGAACTTTGAACTATGATCTTTAGCTTATGCAAAAATTGACCTTGAGTCAACAATGGATGACTTTGATTGAACCTCTGTGGAGTAATTTGTTAAATTGATTTTTTCCGTACAGGCAATATGGTGGCACAGATTTCCATATGTAGGTCATACGAACGAACGCATCTGACCGAGTCACCAGAATCAGGACACAAGGAAAATTAGGAGACATTTGAAAGGCATTGAAGAACTACTTTTCTATACCGCAAAATATCATGACCCTTTACATCATTAGACTGATTTAATCTGGCTTTGTAATTGAACTCCAATTAGGTTGGGGTCTGTTATTTCTATAACGTAAGAGCACAGGATAGTTTCGGATGGGAAGTTAAATTTGCTTAGAAAATTAAGACCAATTCACTGCCAATTTCAAAACAGAATTTAAGTCAGCGAAGAAGCTAACAATATCCCTAAATATTTATAAAAATTCCTGCTTTTCCAGCACTGCCATTTTGTGACGTGAATAAAAAGTGTATTCATGTTCTAATGCTTCTCAAGATACACATTTTGTTATTGTCTAAAAATTAGGTCAAAGGTTAGGTCAAAAGAGAAGGTCAAAAAAGCTTAATCTGACTATGTTGAAGAGCCCTGTCGTAAAGCGCTCACTGAAATGGCTAAATTAAAAATTAAAGATAAGTTAAAAAACAGGAATGAAACTTTGATCTAAGAATGTTCTGTCAAACCTGAGCTCCAATCAAAGCCACCTAAGGTCATTTTTACCTATTTTTTTATCTGGAATTTTATATTTTGTTTTACAATTTAAAAAAAAATGTAGTTGCACAAGCTAGCATATTAAAGTTTTTTTATCCAAATTGTTTTGTTTGTTGATAAATAAGGTATAAATAAGACAAATGTTAGAAGAAAACCATGGTGATAAGTTGGAGCAGACGACAATCCAACTAGCTATCAACTGAGCTATTACACTATCCTAGCAGACGACAATCCAACTTACTACTGACTGAGGTATTATACTCTCATAGCAGACGACAATCCAACTTACCATCAACTGAGCTATTCCACTGTCCTAGCAGACGACAAATCAACTATTTACCAACTGAGCTATTCCACTGTCCTAGCAGACGACAAATCAACTATTTACCAACAAAGCTATTTCACTGTCCTAGCCGACGACAAATCAACTATTTACCAACAAAGCTATTTCACTGTCCTAGTAGACACAATCCAACTGAGCTATTTCACTATTCTAGAAGAAACTTATCCATCTCTCTACTGACTGGAGCTATTCCACTGCCACGCTGTTTACTGTTGAGTTGTGTAATTGAAGGAAACACACCAAAATTAAACAAACATTTATTTTAATATAAAAGAAATGGATCAAAAATAGCACAGTATTTCACATAAAGAAGTAAAACAATAAATATATCAGATCATAAAATAAATTACAGAGCTTATAAATGTTCAGTCTTAAAGACTATATTTATCCTAAAGGAACACTGTGTCTTTGAATGAACATAAAAATTTAAGTTCTCAGGAATGGTCAACAAGAGTATATATTCATCAGTAGATAAATCTATTGCCATAAACCATAACAGAATCCTTATATAATCTGATAAACATAACAAAAAATCTTAGTAATTATTCATAAAAATACTATTAATTATTGAAACACACTTGATTTTTTGAGTTTTTCAATAATTACTTAGTTTTGTTAGTTTCCCAGATTTGACAGGGATTCTGTTACTTTATGACACCAGGTAGGTTCACTGATGAATATATACTCATATTGATAATTCTTGAGAACTTAAATTTTATGCCCATTCTATCACTTTCATATTCCCTATGTACATTATTCCAGGTAGGTATATCTCTTTATCGAATGAAAACCTGAATTTAAGTTCATCTACAATATAAACCTTATTATGTGACATTTAATGATGCACATGCCTTTTTTCCTAGATATAATTAAGTGACCTGGGCAAGTGCTTTTATGCAAATTTCTCTCAATACACAATAACACTGCCCTCACAGTGGTTTAGTTAAATTGTAGACTAACCATATACTAGGTTTTCATTTCGAAAAGTCATATACATGGGGTGGAAATAACTTTTATTAGCCGATTGAAAAATTAATAAGAAAACTATTTTCAAACTAGAAAGAGAAAAATATACAAAATACTAGATTTGAGCCTAATGCTTTAAAATTGCAAAGAGATTTTCTAAATTTTTCTATATATATTGGGAAACTAATCCATTGCGCCATTCTAAGTTTTAATCAGATGTCTGTGGTTCCTGGAATTCTACTAAAACTAATCTTTGATGATGTCACTAATTTAAAAATATGCATATGTAGCATATAAGTGACTTATTGAACACTAAGTTTTAAAAGAATTGCAGGAACCGCAGACGTCTGATTGAAAATTGCAACATTGTAAATAAAATAGCAATCCTTTAATTTAAACAAATATAGTAGCAAAATTTCAAAGTCTTTCATAGACCCTTTCGGATGCTCTATCCCCTAGACAGGGACTGAGGAAAAATAGATAACCATCTTTTATTAAACCAGGTAACGAGACCCAAAATAAATGATTTGGTATGACTTCTTGCCCAGTTGCACCCAATACAACTTTTCTGTACAAACATCCTGCAATCAAAACAAAAATAGAATAAAATTTCAAGAAACTAGAATGCCAGGCATTATGCAATGGGGGAAATTATTTCATACTTTCACATTTACCTACAGTAAAAAGGGGAAAAGAATGGAAAAATGGAGTTTTATGTTCTACTACTTGTCTGCCTCTTATGGGCTAATGAAGACAGCATGCAGTGTGCAATGAGGGAAATTTTTTCAGGACAACGGCATTAGTCGACTCTTTTTGGGATTTCCAACTGTCGAAGGATCTTTAACGTGCATAGCCTGTGGCACACAGGGCCTCGGTTTATTGTCCCATCTGAACGACTTGACACTTAATTTAAAACTAGATAAACAAACAAATCCATGTTTTTGTCTAATTTTTTATTAGACTGAGGTTTTAACTTACCTACTCCGAAATAAATGATAATAGCTGAGAAGAAGAGAAGGACTAGAATAGACCCAGTGCTGAGACCATGGCCTGTTAAACAACCGTCAACACAGGCACAGGGTGAAGTTAGGCTAAACAGATAGGCTGTGGAGTTAATCATCTTCTCAAACTTAAACTCTGTTATATCTTTACACTTCAGATCTACTTGACTAGTTATATTTGAATCTAAATGATGACAAAAGGTAATTAAATACTGCACCAATTTACTTTCTCTCAATATATATCTCCCATGGGCTGAATGTTAGACAGGATCATGTCCTTGTGTATTGGACCTAATTCTGACCCATGTAAAATATTAGAGTCTATGTTTATCTCTGTGAACTGAATGTTAGACAGGATCATGTCCTTGTGTATTGGACCTTATTCTGACCCATGTAAATATTAGACTTTTTTCTCTGTAAACTGAATGTTAGACAGGATCATGTCCTTGTGTATTGGACCTTATTCTGACCCATGTAATATTAGAGTCTATGTTTATCTCTGTGAACTGAATGTTAGACAGGATCATGTCCTTGTGTATTGGACCTTATTCTGACCCATGTAAAATATTAGAGTCTATGTTTATCTCTGTGAACTGAATGTTAGACAGGATCATGTCCTTGTGTATTGGACCTTGTTCTAACCCATGTAAAATAAAGAGTCTAGGTTTATCTCTATAGACTGAATGTTAGACAGGACCATGTCGTTGTGCATTGGACCTAATTCTAACCCATGTAAAATAAAGAGTCTATGTTTATCTTCATGAGCTGAATGTTAGGCAGGACCATGTCCTTTTGTATTGGACCTAATTCTTACCCATGTAAAATAAAGAGTTTATGTTGTCTCTATGGACTGATTGTTAGACAGGATCATGTCATACTTAGGTATTCACCATATGCTTTGATAAATCTTGTAAAATGAGAGCCTAGTTGGGCTTATTAGGGTTTTGGACTGAGAAACCCGCTGTTCCCAAGGCAAAACTTACCAGCTACATGGTAAATAATAGATACTTGAGGTTTGCCTAAGGAAGAACTTGTATTGGTAAAAAATCGGATTTTGTTTAAATCTCCAAGATCCTGTTCATGAGCCAAACATAATGCTGAATCTGAAATGCAGAAAAAAGAAAGAAATAAAAATTATATTTTACAAGAATATCAACTTTTCCGGATGATCTGTACCCATTTACATGGTTGGTCAATGGACTTTCACACGCCGATCGAGATTAGAACTCACGTCCAACATTTTCAACATATCGAAGCAACTGTGTCATGACGTAAAGAACCAACGCTCTAACCGCTTTGATATAGAACCCAGAGAGCAGTAGTTGCTATCAATATCCCTAACAGATTGGTTCACAAACCTGTCATATTGCTCTACTTTCGATTTCCCTACGGTATCCTTTAGCGACATTATTTAGAGACAGGTTATTTGTGTTAATGATTGGTTAATGTAATAAGAACATGACTGTGGAAGAAAAACTGTTAGATTACACTAGAGTCGGAAAACAAAATATCACTCAGTTATACATAGATTGTAGATGGATACTTACCAGTTTTAGAGGTACATGGATAAGTACTGCAGGGTGTGTAGTAATAAATTTTGCCCTTGTCCTCATCAAACAACACGGGTTCACCATCGTCTGCTATTTTGTGTAGATTAATAAGACCATCTTCAATTCCAAGTTTTGCACTCGCCTCTCCATCATCAAAACGACAGCTGCACGAATCCTTCTGCACGCATAGTTGAGCAGAAACAGATTTAACCAATGCAAATATGCCTAATATTATGCAAAATTTGATCATCGTGCTCATTCATGTCATTAGAAATCTAACTTTTCAAATATTTTTTCCACAAAAATCAAAAGTTGTCAACAAGAAATCACATGATACTTAACCATCTATGATTTTCATTAACGAGAGCAATTAAAG
This sequence comes from Nipponacmea schrenckii, assembly GCA_030562195.1. NCBI lineage: Eukaryota > Metazoa > Mollusca > Gastropoda > Lottiidae > Nipponacmea > Nipponacmea schrenckii. The sequence continues at coordinate 20,396,292 of JAUJPP010000012.1, read as the reverse complement.
GGAAGTAACTAACTATAGGAAATTTGAAGTCAGACAACATTAATTTTGTTTTAAGGCGAGATTGAACTGTCTGGTTGTTCGAGACTTTTATCCTAAACAACCTTGACCTATGATTAGAGAAGTGAGAAGATTAAAGATGTCGTCAGGTCGCTTTCAGGTAAAATTGGACAGGTGAGTTGATTTATGGCTGTTTACACATATTTTGACACGTTAATCACAAAACAGGTTTAATAGATAAAATTTCTTGTACTAATGGTGATTAAAAACACTGTAACATAACGGAGAAAGGCACAAATTGTGTGAAAATTATCCCGATTAGGACATATAGGCTCATCCATTTAATTTGTTCGTACATTGTTATAACTTAACTTAGGGCTTGTCCCTTTTCGTGTAGAAATGGGAAAGGAAGAAAAAAGAGGGAGGGGGGGGGTTGTTGTGAAACTTTTTTAAACCCTCAATAATGTTCTCTTTTTTCATAGGACCAATTTAGCCATATGATTTTAATTTATTGTCAAGTAAAGGTTTTGGCAAGCCTCCAAAAATTTAAATAAAAGGATTGTAATAAGCAAATGACTTAAATGACCTTATGTAATAAATTGAAGAAAAAACATATTCAAGAAAGACCATTTTTAAAACCTCTTATGCAATGTCCCTGGATTAGCTATTTAGGCCTTCTTGTGCTGACATTAATGACAGTGGAAGCTGTCTGGAACTGTGGGGTGTAAATAGGGGGAAGACTGACTGTATGATTGGGCAGCCTGAAGTTGTAGGCCATGGCATGGAGTCTCTGATGAGGTTTTCTCCCTGAAAGTTTTTAAGTTATCAATCGATATGGTATATTCTGACATATGTTTGGGTAAAAACTCAGAAAAGAATCAGTTTTCGAAGGAGCATTGGTTGGTTACGTCATTTCTTCATGACGTCATTTGATTCGATACTCTGAAAATGTTAGACGTGAGTTCTAATCTTGACCTTAACCAGAGTGTCGAATAGGATAGAATAGGTCATTTTCACTCATAATTCCTGTGGACCCAGCTGTAAACGGGTACAGATAATCAGGTAAAGATGCCAAGAGGTTTGGCTAGGGACCAGCTAGTAGAAAGGATCCCTGGCACAGTGGACTTGTAAACCTAAGTTGTAAAATATAGATGTTTCTTTTCTTTTCTTTCCCTTCCCTCTCTCACTCAGTACCCATACTACCCTAGGTTTTGATCTTTCCCATGCACTTAATTAAAACCAATTCATTATTTATTTTCAGATAGTCATTCATGCAGATTATGTGATACAAAGGGTATTTATTCCATCCCCATCATTCCCTGAAGTTATTCCCCCCCTATCCAGCTACTGTGATATCAACCCATAATGTATAAACCAATATTGAGCTCCATGGCCTTAAGCCTCATCAACATTATTATATATTCATGTTTCATAGACTCAACAGGTACAGTAACATCATAATCATTCTTAAACTTCTACCAAAATACCTCCTGTTATCCCTAAGTTTTTTGATGAATCGAGTATTTTAGCTTTAAAATAGTACCGGTACTGTTGATTTTTGAATGCTACAACTTTAGACAGATGCAGACCCATAGCCAACCTGCAAACCGAGGAGAGGATTTGATATCTATGAGGGGGGGGGTCAGAACATATGACGTTCTCTGATTAAACACTATCAAAATTTTTCCAGGTGGAGGGGTCAGGAAAGGGTCCCCCCGGGCTATGGCCCTTGTCAAATGTCTGTTGCTCTTGCAATTATTCTAAAACTTAGTGTAATATATTTGCAAGAACTGCAGATGTCTGATTTAGATAATAATTGTGTAAATAATAATAAATATTCTATAGATATCATTATATTCCTGATGACGTGTGAGAACCACATTGAAATTTCGAAAATAATAAATATTCTAGAGATATCCATCCATAATAATAGTTTTTTTTTTAAACCCCTTAAGGATTTTACCTTCTTCAGCTAATTTCATTTCGCTTTCAGTGTCATCAGACGAGGATACAGTATGGAAGGACATATTACAACAGTATCGTCAATGGGAAGGAAATTATGTATATCAATCAGAAGTCCATGCCTGTACATTAATAGTCCATTCCATTCAAAAAGACAAAAATGGTGGCCTCGTTGCGTCGTTTAGAGACAAAAATACCGTAATGGAAATTGATGGTAGGTTGGTTAATTTATTCTAGATTCATTGAAAATGATTGAGCTTGGGACAAACAATACCTTGCAGAAATAGACATGAATTTAATATGCATTATTCTGCCTCTAGACAGAAGACAAGCAATCCAGTTGACAATGAAGAGAATTTTTATGCTTCCACTTGACAAAAGGCACTGAATGTCTAATACCATACCTTGCAGTGTACAATACAGGAAATAGACATAGTTAATATGCATTTTTCTGCCTTAAAGACAAAAGACAGACAATGCAGTGCAGTGGACAATTTAAAAGAACTTGACAAACTGTTTAAATATTCAGCTGTCAAACATAGAAGTTTTATTTTAGGATATTCTGCCACAGAAGAAGAATGTATTGATATCCGGAAAGTGACGACATTCAATGAAAGTGATATATTCCCTAAAGAAGATGATTTCCGAGCCAAATTATGTTTGAAACATAGAAATAACATGTGGACATTGGTGGGCAATATTACTGAACCCCATAACAAGGACTTTGGTTTAATGTATTTAGATGCTAAAGGTTGGTAAAACATTATTTGCAGGAAATCATCTTGGTATTTGATCATCACCACAATATATTCTCTTTGCCCTGTTATTTTGTATCATTGCTTGGTAAAGATGGGTACCCTTGTCGAAAGTTATTTAATAATGTAAATGTTATCCACATAATTGTGTCTAAATATATATTCTCAAATTACTAAATGCCAATATTTCTAACATTTATTTGTGTATTGAGGACACTGATAGAATTGCAACATTCCAATTTTGAATCAGACATGGAAAATCAGAAGAAAAGAATATGTACAGAATCTGACTTATAGGACATGATCTTTGTCTTTATTTTCAATAAATAGGTCCTACATGGTGTGCTTTGATTGGTTGAGATTATCATTATTATAAAAAGACAGCAGTAGAAACATGTCAGATTTCAATGGACAAGTAAATTATCATAGAACAAAGAAAAATTGTTCAGAGTGTATTTCAATTAAATCCATTCTACTAGATGTCTTTTGAACTTGGATGTGCAAATCTACAAAAGCTAAAACTTCCATATTCTGATTTGATTGGTCACATTTGAAGAGTAACTTCAATTTGTATTTTTCAGCGTCTGCGACGAAGGTAGTAGTTTTTGATGATGGAAATGATGGGATGAGGATTGGTTTAGCTGTTGGTATCCCGGTGACGTTAGCTGTTATTTTAACTATCGTAGCTGTCAGTATGATAGTGTGGGCCGTGAAAAAAGGATATTTACGTCACGTGCCGCGAAATTATAAAAATTTTGACAACAACAAAATGGTGGAATTCAGCAATTCTGAAACAGAGGCCACTACTGCCCCAAATCCTACTGTTCATATTTAAGATCTATTTCTCAATTCTGCCTATTTTTTTTTTTTTAAAACATATGATCATTATTAAGGTCGAATCTTCTGAAGATCACAGCTAAATAATTCAGCCATATTTTAGTGTTCAATATACATATTTTTCATTATGATTTTTCACATCAGAGAAGTTCCATACAAAATATGTCCCCAATTTTTTTTTTCGAAAATTTTTGATGTAATTTTGAAATTCATATATATTTTGATTTTTGAGTGTCCTATCTTTATAATATTGCCTACAGAAGTAGTTTTAGATTTTTAGGCAAGAGGTTATGTAGGCAAGGCCTGTTTCCCAATCCCTGTTGTTGTTAAACAAATTTTGTTTAAAAAAAAAAAATAATGGTAAAAATTTTTCTCAATAAGATTTAAGTTTTCTAAGGCAGATTTTAGTTTTAAATCTAGATTTAAGATTTCTGAGCCAGATTAAAGATTTCTAGGTTAGGTTTAAGATTTCTAAGCCACACTTAAGATTTTTAAGCCAGCTTGAATTAGGTTATATATAGCATGTTGTAATAAAAATATTTGTCCAATACATATTGAATTACCAGTATTTTTTTCTTACAATTGAATGCATGTAATTACATTTATAAATTTAATCTGGTTTATCTTGTTTTTAATCCATGATTAAGATATTTAAGTGAAGTAAATGTAATGGAAAAAATAGTGGTCTTGCTTGCTTATAATTTAATGTATGTACTAAGCTTTTGTATATAGTCTTAGCCAAACACTACTTTAATCAAATCTACAATTAAAAATAATATACTTAATATTATTATCATTTGCATAATGCTTAATTAACATAATTCATATGTACATATTTATCATCTTATTTGCATATTGATTATTGCACTATACCTTGCCTTTAAAATGTAAACACTATGCACTTTCATCATCATTTGTTAGCTAATATTGTAATATTTTTCGTAAGGTTGTGAAACTGGGCCTTTTTCTATTTGTAGGTTTATCCTAGTTTTAATTGTAAAGGATTTTAGAGTACAAATAACATTATAGAATCCTTTTAAATCCCAAAAACATTTTTATGGATAATAAATGCAATTTATTAGTGAAAATAAAGCAAATTTTTAGACAACTTATGAAAATTTCAGCAGACACCTACGTGTTACGCCCCAAACTTGCGACATTTTGTTCATATTTTTTTCTTGTAAACTGGTATTTAAATTGACAGATGTCAACCTAACGCCAATAAAAAAAAACACTTTTCTCTAAAAATTGAACACTATTTTTTTGTGCCTATTTTAAATGATCATTTTCTTTACATACTTCATATTTGATCTGGTATCCTTATTATAATGTGAACTTGTATCCCAGAAAACACTGATTTTTGACATTATTTTGTGACCAAGTTTATTGTGTTCATTTTTTTTTGTCAATTGACATTCCATCCATTAAAATTTTTAAACATATCTTTCACTTTTTGAAAAATAAAGTCTATGTATTCATTTTGTAATCACATTTTCTACTGCCCTTTATCCTATTAAAGCTTAAAGCTCTAAATAGATAAGGAAGATGTCCTTGATTGAAAATAGAAATAGCAAACACACAAGATAATATAAATAATAGACCCAAACATAATTGGAGTCCATTATCAGACTTAATCAGTTAAATGATGTAAAGGGTTAGGATATTTTCTGTTATAGAAAAGTAGTTTGGCGAGGTCACACCTTTAAACTGTCTCCTAATTATCCTTGTGTCCTGATTCTGATCAGGGGCGTATGAGTTACAATCCTGAACAACGAATTCTCCTTGACAACAAACTGGACATTTCTAAGTACAATATAAATCCTCATCCTAATTGAACCATTTTGAGCACCTTCCTCATCCAGTCCTTTCTAGATACAAACACTTTCTTACCACAGAAAACAATGGTGTGTGAAGTCACAGTTCTTCTACAGTTCTCATATGAAAATCCAAAACCAATATTCACTCGTCACTAGAGCTACTGCTGCTGGAGTCACTAGACATCAGCTCAATCTCCTCGTTCTCTTTATTGTGACCTTTGAACTCTGGCATGGAATGATGGGATAGACTAGTAGTGATGGATACTTCAGGTGGATGTTGCCATGACAATGTATTAGAGTTGACTGGCGTACCAGTGGTTTCTGAAACTACACAACACAGAATTCGATAATATAAATGGCAAGGCCATGTTTTGGTGGAGCACTTTCAGTTCTTTTTATTCCAGAAATTTCCATGGTGAACTCTAATTGTCAATCAAAATTACTATACTAAACAATCATGTTCTAAGTCATCATAATATTAAGCCAATGAAATGCTCTCAATTTGCTGATTGATTAAAACCTATACTTACTGTTTGATATCTGACTGTTGCTCCTTGTAACCGCTGAGAGATCTGTGTAGGTCCCCTGCCCTAAAAATCCCTGCCTCATATCTAAATCTGTGGGGTAAGGACGTCTTGGATCACCTGATCAAAAAGATTCAAATAAATATTGATACTATTTATAAATGTACACTTTTGAAAGGATAACAACTTAGGGTTACAAGTCCGCCATGACAGGGAGCCTTCCTACCAGCTGGTCCTTGGCCAAACCTCCTGACATTGATCTTTCCTGGATTATTCGTACCCATTTACAGCTGGGTGGACTGGAATAATGAGTGCAGATGACCTCTTCAAAGTCGCCAATGTTAACTATATCTATCTTGTTGTTTTTAAAAAGTTTCAGTTTTACCTGGAGCCCATGTGACAGGGGCTGCCACAGCATTGCTAGCACTAATACGATGAGCAAATTTAATCAGGTCTTCTGATGATGTACGTTTGTTGTTGGCTTGGGAGATGATTTCTAGCTTCTGTTTGGCTTGATAGACTGCTGTGGACTGAAATGATAAGGACAATTTTTTAAAAGTCAAAAGTTCACTCTTCATAGCAAAGCAACAACTTAGTTTTGTCTTTGAACTCACCATAGCAAGAACAGCAATGAAAAATAACCCTTAATTTTCAAATGAACTCTTCCAATCTTACAGCTTATGGGTAGAAAGTATTTTTGTGTGGAAGAGTCAATAAAATTGAGGGGTGTCAAACAAATAACTGACCCACTGTATCCATTCTTATCTTGGATTTGGAGACTAAAGGGAGATAATTTGACATTAATGCAAATAAAAGCTGGAAGCCATCATACCAATATTGTTTCTGAGTCTTTTAAATTTTTCTGTAAAATTTTGATTTCTTGATCTCGTTTTTCTACTTCTGTTTTTAAACCGTCCATAACTGACTGAATTTCAGCTTGTTCTTCCGCTGAAAAGAAGTCAATCATAAAAATTCATTTTTAAGTGGTACTCGTACAGAAAGGCAATATTGTGATAAAACACACTTCTTTAATAACAAAGTACATAATGTTCAACACAAATTACACCTTGTCCTCATCAAATGAAAGTTCAGCAAAACAGAAAAAATATCTTTGAAATTTTGTACTTTTGCAAGGTAAAGATTTCCTTTCAGCCTTAAGCTTTCAAAAAAATAAGATCAATTCTTAAAGACAAATTTGAGCACAGACTTTTTTTTTTCGAAATGAACAGTCTTACATTAAACTTTAAAAGTACCAGGGTGGCTACCTGTTTTAATGGTGGCTTTAAGTTCTTGGTCTTTTTCAACCAACAATTCCATGAGCATAACAGAATCAGCTCCATCAGGTCGTAACTGTGTTTTGGGTGTACTTAAAGCTTCAAACAGTTCTCTGTAACAAAATCATCTTTATACAGAATAGACAATGACTTAGATTCTACATGATTTTTTGTACAAGCTGTTCCTTGACAAAATGTCTTTGAGCTATCCTTAATTTACATACAGTTTGGTCAAGGGTAAAAATGAGGAGATTAGTTTAGTTTAAAAAAAAGAGAAATGAATAGAGTTTTACATCCTACTCTTCTGCACTTTTTGGCTAATGTAGGCAGGCAACACCATGCAATGTGAAGTGGAGAAAATTTTGACAGGACAGCAACATAAGCCTATACTTTTTGTGATTTCCAACTGTCGAGGGATCTTTATAACATGAAAAGCCAGAACACACGGGTCTCTTTTGTTTGGAACGTTTGCAACAGAGAAAATATATCATAGACGCAGACATTTTAGACAATAAAAGTTACAATTTCGGAAAATTTGGGTTTTACTGGTTTCCGTGTTGTCTTTAAAAATGAAGCATTTACTTTGAAACTATTTCAATATCGTCAATTAATGACAGTAATTTTTGTCGAGTACTGGAGGCTGCCATCTTGGATTTCTGCAATGAACGAACCAATTAAATGAGTCGACACGTGAATAGAAACCATTCATCCAATCAGTGATCAGATAACAAAACTCACTAAAGTCACAGTGAATAAAAACGTGAAATCAACTTCATCAAAATGAATAACATGAATAAATTCGACGTGTAAGAAACAACTTTATATTTTGGGTCGAACTAAGTTTTCTGACGATCTGATCTATTCAGTTTCTGATCAACTTTTTGTTTTGTTTTCCTGCCCAAATTAGGGACAGGGCACCGATCCATATGCTTGTGCATGTGTGTTGTTTTTAGTCCGATTAACTGTCATGAAGTCCGAGACATTAAGATTCCATAAGTCCAGGACTCTCATTTGTCCACCAGCCTAAATGAAACCAGCCTAAATGAAACAAGCAGTCATACAGTCTGATGTCGTTTTTAGAGTTTCAGCTCACGGTCCACTCTCTCTCTGTATTGTGCCCCTATTTACAGCTGTTTGATATTTCCAGATTAAAGAATGATGACAGAGATGATGAAAACAGTCTTAAAAGTAAAATGGAAATCAAAATGACACCAGCGCCTGTAAGTCTTTGGTTCCATGGTTCCAGTTCTCTTCATAATAATATTATTATTTGGTTCCACGGTATTATAATAGAGATGAGTATTTCAATGTTTGCTTTAGTCAGAACAATACAATGTGATACAGGTTCCTTGATGGATGAAAATTGGAATAGTTAAAGTTCCTATTTTTCCTATTTTTCCTATTTGGTTTGGAAATTTTATATGTTCTTGATTTTTCTAATCAGAAATTTTCCTCATGGCACACTGCATGCCTTTTAGTATTGTTTTGATTTGAAAGTTTGATGTTTGCAAAGTTATTGATTTTGGTTCAGCAAAAACTTTCCCTCTTGGCCCACTTCATCCCATTATTGGTTCAGAAATTTGACAAGTCATTCATTTTCATATGGAAATTGTTTCAAGACCAACACCAGATTGTCTCGTGTTTGTTTTGCAGCCTCCAGGCCCTGGGGAACATCCTACACAGTTTAATTATTCTCTATGGTTCTCTAAACGTACTCCTGGTAAACAGACCACAAGTTACGACCAGACTTTACGCTTTGTTGGCTCCTTCGCTTCAGTAAGTGTTATTTTGTTCATTCTAATGGAAGACTTTGTTTTTCTTGGATGTTTAAAGCATTTAAAAGACTGACTTATGAGATATTCTTGGTTGAAACAATTCTCACAAGAAATTGTTCTGTGTATCACGCTATTTAAAGCTTGTATTTGCATCATTCTGATTTTACATCATATGTCAGTAGTCTTGTAATTATAAAGCATCAGCTTGCAAGATTTCAATTTGTAATTACTGAGATTATATTCTATAAAACTGCAAAAAGGTTTTAAAAAATTTCCCTCATTTCACTCTGCAAGGCGATGCCTGTCTTCATTAGCCCATTAGGTAAAGTAGAGTAGGATGTAAAACTCTATTTATTTCATTTCTTATTAGTCTTATAAGTTGTTTTTGAATATTCTTATAAGATTTTTTGTTTTAAAGGTAGAACAGTTCTGGTCATATTATACCCATCTATCTCGACCCAGTGAACTCTCAGGTCATAGTGATTACCATATATTTAAAGAGGGTATACGACCAATGTGGGAGGTAAGTTGAATTGAGTTCCCTTTTATAAGGAATAGAAACAGGGGTAGAGGTGAATGCCAACACCTGAAAAACTCTTGACGAGGATATGGCTCACAGAATTTCTCAGGATTGTCCAATCAGATGATTGGCTCATTTTTCAGGCATTGAGGGCCATTTAAAGTCATCATGGAAATATGTAACACGAGATGATAATTATGGGATAAATACGCACTTCATTAATACATGGGAACTTAACGTTTTAACACGAGTAACATACTTCTTTAATACATGGGTACATAATGTTTCTATTCAACACAAGTATGTACCCATGTATTAAAGAAGTGTGTAACTTGTTTTGAAACATGATGTACCAATGTATTAAAGTATGTAACATGTGTTGAAACGCTATGTACCCATGTATTAAACACATGTGTAACTTGTGTTGAAAAGTTATGTACCTATGTTTTAAGAAGTGTATAAGTTGTGTTGAAAAGTTATGTACCCATGTATTAAAGAAGTGTATAAGTTGTGTTGAAAAGTTATGTACCCATGTATTAAAGAAATGTGTATTTTCCCCATAGTACCAATGTACCTCGCTTCTAAATGTCGTTCAAATCTTACATCTTAGAAAAGTTAAGAAATTCCTGGTACATGTCAATTTTTTAAGGCATTGAATGGCGTGAGTCTAATATACCTGCTCTTTTTGGTTGCAGGATGATGCCAATAAAGCAGGAGGTAAATGGATAATTAGGTTAAAGAAAGGTATAGCATCAAGATGTTGGGAGAATTTAGTACTGGCTATGTTAGGAGAACAGTTTATGGTCGGAGGGGAAGTTTGTGGTGCCGTAGTCTCTATTAGATATCAGGTATGTTTGATTCATTCATTCCCATATTCTATCACTCTCATCCTAACATTGGTAATGTATAATGCAACATATGCTACCAACATTTTCATTCATTCATTTTGTCACTTATTCATTTCCATATTCTATCACTCTCATATTAGCCTAACATATGTAAGGCATTATGTAACATGTTACATTTTTATTCATTCATTTATTCACTCTTCTTTTCGTTCATTTCAGGAAGATATATTATCTTTATGGAATAGAACAGCCAATGATCACGTGACCACCTCTCGAATACGTGATACATTAAAAAGAATATTAAACCTTCCACCTAATACCATCATGGAATACAAATGTCATACAGATAGTCTCAAGTACGTATCCAGGTATATTGTAGTTATCTCCCTTTCATGTATTTGTCTGTTAAATTGTAGTTATCTCCCTTTTATTTATGAAATACGTTCTGCTTTCCAAACCAATTTCATAGACTCTAAATTGTCAGGAGCTGCAGTTGCTCAATGAGTGAGATACTTACTCGTCTGACCCGAAGGTCCCAGCACAAGTTGAGTTTTTCAACCCAAAGTCCCCCTGTTAGTGATACAGGTCGGAGGCGAAGGTTAAAGATCCTTCCACAGTTATAAATTGCAAAAAGAGTAGTTAATGCCATTGTCCTGAAAATTGAAAATATTTCCTTCATTGCACCCTACAGAGTGTAAAGCGTATTAACTAGGCCATAACTTGCAGAAGAGTAGGACGTAAAACTCCATTCATTTCATTTCGGTCTAAAATGCCAACTAATTTCATTCATTCATTTCAGGGATAGGTCAAGTTACAGAAATACCGATTTATTTATGAGGTAGCAGGCCTAGAGTGTATAAATAATTATTATGACTTTTAAAAAGTTTTAAAGGTATACTACTTCTTAGGATGAAAAAATGAATTTTTGCACTTGACCAAAATGAGTTTTTGTTCAACAGTGGACTTACTTGGTGTCAAAACTATACCACAGATTCTCTCTATGCTCTAATTAATCCATAATGCTATGTAATTATCCAGTAAACTTTGTAATATTGAGACCAAATGATAATTACTTAGTTTAATGGATATATCAAGTTACATGAAGATTCTATTCTTGAGTGATCTGGTAAGTCCAAATGGTGAATTTATCCTCTTATTGACCAAGTTTTAGACATGAAATTTTATGAGGTAGTGTTCCTTTAACAAGGCCTGTAAGGGGGCAAACACTTTTAAAATGGCATAGGAAATAGCATGATTATGTAGCACTGCACAATTGAAGTAATGTTGAATAACCAAGAACAGTAGCATGAATTTAAGTCAAACTCTTGAAGTTAAGATCTGCACATAGTTCATTGCTGTTTTTTGAATACAAGATTTCTGTTATTCATCATTTTTCACTCTAAATCTTAGTGGTCATTCAGGATTGTGTTGTGTGACCCCATGTGAAGTCATGTGATTGTGAGGTCATGTGAAGTCAAGATTATCATGCCCATGTTTTATTGAATTATACTTATGTAAATAAAATTAATTTTAAGGTATTACATACTTTTTTTTTACTCAAATTTTTGATATTTCAAAGAGATAGTTCAGAGGTTTTCTAAAAACTTGTATGTGTATCAGGGAATCTGATGGCATTAATTTGTATGATTCTAGAATTTCAATCAGATATCTGTAGTTCTTGCAATTCCACTATAACTAAGTGTTACATGATGTCACAAATTTGCAAGAACGACAGATGTCTGATTGAACTTTGGAATGGTGCAAATTTATGATAGAAGTGTTCCCTAAATTTGTTCAAAAACCCTCTTAACAATCTCTTAAATGAAGACATAAGATAGCATTAGTGAGCGAAGAAGTCAGGTGAAACTCAAGCTTCCAAAACCAGCCATTTGAGATTGGCTTGGATTTGAGTTCAATTTTATAATATAATCACTTAAGAGTAAGTGACCTTAACAGAATGATCCTCAATGCCCAAATTCACGTCCTGGTTTAATTATGTATCACTCGTGCATAGTTATGTCACTTAAAGACCTCCCCGGGAGAACAACTGGAACACAGAATGTTTTTTCAACAACAGCATTAAACAGAACAGGCCCCTTGATCTTCAGGAACTCACTGATCCGTTGAGAAAGGTGTGCGTCATTGTCGCAATACAAATTGCGAATTTCATACGCATCTGCGAGCTTGTTGTAGTTACAGTTCTTCAAATCCGTTGCGATTTTACGTCCGTTGAACAACTTGTCCTGCCAGTACTGTGGCATCATCTCGCATCCATTGTTGATGATGAGGATTTTGACCGGAAGTTGCAGGTCCATTATTGTCTTAAGCTCTGTGTTGGTCATGTTGAAGCTGCCATCTCCATCTATAGCAATAACCATTTTAGAAGGGTCGGCTAATTTAGCACCAATTGCGAATCCAATAGCAACACCCATCGTACCCATAGAACCGGAAGTGATTATCGATCTCGGAGTTACCCAACTGATGAGCTGTGCTGCCACCATCTGGTGACAACCAACGCCTGTAGTGAACACACACTTTTCCCTGTATGGTTCAATTTGTTTGTCCAGCTCCAAAACAACTCTCTGAGCACACAGGCGTCCATTGGAGATTTCTGCAATTTTGATGGGATACTTCTGCTTGTATTGATTCATCAAATCTATCCATTCAGATCGCAGATGAAATTCTAAATGCATCCGGTTAAGCTCCTGTAAAAAAGTTTTGCAGTCTGCATTCACAAACTCGTTTACATGGACGATTCTATTCTTCTCAGTCTCCCGGATATCCACGTGGATAAATCCACCTGTCCCTCGTTTTTGAGCCTCTCTCGCCATAGGGGCATAGGTGTCTAATGTTCCTACAATTTTGTCGTCGAAGCGACTTCCGAGAGCTATCAGCAGATCAGCTTGCTGTACCATATAGTTTGCTGTTGGATGTCCGTGCATTCCAACCATCTGAAGAGCCAACGGGAGCCGTTCATCGAATACACCCATAGCATGGAGAGTCGTGGTAACGGGTATGTTCGTTTTCTTGACCAATAACGTTAACTCCTGCTTGCAGTCAATCGCACCTTGTCCAACCAACAGTATTGGACGTTGGGATTTATTAATCATCTTCACGACGTTCTCCATCTGTTTGTTATCCAAGGAACGCGATTTGTTCAGCGACAAAAAATCAATAGTGCCTTGCTGACCAATTGTAAATAGAATATCGTCCAATTTCAGTTTGGAAATTCTTAAATGCTCCTCTCTGAAGATATCTTCCATTATGTCTTTTGGGCAATCGATGTGGACTGGACCTGGTCGACCAGAGCAGGCTACATGCAATGTATAGTCAATTACCATTGGTATTTCAGCGACAGATTCCAGTTTGTAGTTCCACTTGGTGCATGGTTTAGTCAAAGCAACAGCATCTACGCATTGGAAGGCTTCCGGGGGAACTGTCGTTGACGCTTGACCCGAAAGAGCTATCATCGGGACACCGTCACAGTATGCGTCTTGTAGTGGCGTAATAATGTTCGTGAGCCCTGGACCAGACGTGACTAGCGTCACCGCCGGTTTTCCGCACGCCTTTGCGTATCCTTCACTTACGTGACCGCTGTTGGCTTCGTTACTATTCGTAATAAATTTGATTGGCGGAGAACCTCCATGGTGGTCCGGGTGAAAAGCATCGATCAAGGGGAGGTTACCACTTCCAGAAATTCCGCACGTGAGTTTAATTCCATTCTGCACCAATTTCTGGTAAATGACACGGCCTCCAGTCAGACCAACAAACTTATGCCTATAATCTAGCACCTGTCGCTCAGTTTTTATCTGCGTGTTGGCGATTTGTTCTGGTAATGTCTTCCAATAATCCACAAGATTGCCAAAAGCGGTCGGTGTTGTAGATGGCTCGTCCGATTTCCTTTTCGCTGTTTCCATCGTCTTGGTCCCGGTATAAACTGATCAACTTTAGTCGAGATATATCATAAGATCAATTTTAGAAAGTTTGGTTGATAATCAACGGATCGGAAAACATTGTTCAATGAGCAATTTAAGCTTAATATGCCATAATTTATCTGGGTCTTACATTTGTCAAGGGATATATCCAATGTCTCAACTACTGTAGGGACTGGTTCATCCAAGAGTCACGGGGTCCCGTCCCTACAAGGTGAACCCACCCCCAGAAAAAAATAGCATGAACTACAAACCGAACAACTTTAATCGTTCATTATTATTATCTTATCATTAAACAGACTTATGGACGGGTACCGGAATGCAGGTGGGTAAGATATCCCAACCCACTTAAGTCCACGAAACCTACTCATACTCAGATATTTAGACGGATCTATCCCTTGGAATGAAAGATTGTGATTTTATGATCTAAAATATGTTATGTTTATATTTATTTGAAATGCTTTTATGCAGTCCGGCGGAGCATGAAATTCAATCACTTTTTTTTACATTTTTTATGACTTTCACACAATAGCTGTTATGAAGAGATGAAAATAAAAGCGACTAATTTCACAAAAATAACAACATAGGTTCACAGTTAAGAATCCTTTCGGGTGGGATTTAAAAGCTAAACTGCCTACCGCTACCTTTTATTTAATGGTTGTTATGGTACCGAACGAGCCTGGTGCTGCCCCAACCCGAGAATTCTGTAGCCCCTATTTGGCTCTTACGCCATTGTACCTAATGTTTTCACATGTTGATATTTGGAATGTGATCCATTAAACATAAATAATAAAACCACCAATTTCATCGACATAATCTACGCGAATCAAGCAAGAACCAGAGCATGTCTAATTCGCACGTCATAAAATCGTTCGTATATCAAGTGAAAACAACAAACAACTTAAAGTTTAAAGTCTGTAACATAAATGCAAAGCCGTATTTGATGGATAATGACGACCGCAAGGTGGGATGAATCAGATTTTGGTACAGCGAAACGACGAGGTTATGTCCGGTACGGAGTACCGTGTACGCATCGTGTTCGAACGCAAATATTGTGTACAGATTCTACTATATGTTATCACACCGTTCAGCTTACAGAGCACAATACATCATGTATTTGCACCCGTTGTCACGGCGTAAATGCACGTGCATATTGCCACTAATCAAGATACTCTATATTTCGCTGACTAAGTCATTGCTTTGCATCCTAATGTCCTATATTCTCGAAAAATTATGTCTTTGTTAAAAGCACGTATTGTTTATCCAATATTGAACTAAGGATGGTAAATAGGTAACAGTAATTAGTATACAAAACATATGTCTGTACTCTAAACCTAGATTTAGGTCAGTAATGGACTTCAGAAATTCTGCTTGAGCCATAGTCCGAAACGTCATGACTTTATGTGGTCGCTAATAGTTATCTTGTGACAGATGCTCAAAATTTATCTCAGGACATCCGTTGAGGTCTGAGGACCTCGTCAAGCCACACGCGGCTGAAGCCCCTGGGAAAAGCACACTTGATGGTAGTACTTTTGACCCTAACGAAGCAAAACCTGTCAAGGTCGATGTTGTCTGATTATCAGCCGATAGAAATTTCGGACTATTTTGATCGATATTTGGTTACAGTTTTGAGAAAAAACAAAGGTTCTCAGATGTCATACATAAGTGTCAGATTCGCAGTATAGATGTAATAATATCAGTTATTATTGTTTTACGGCAATCCCAAAAAGTAATCACCACCACCCCCATTCTTACCACTCTAGTATAAAATAGATTCAACATATTTTCATTCTCAGCTGCAATTGCTCATCGACCATTGACAGGTAGGGAAATTCTTTTTTATCTTGCACAGCAGATATCACATATATGCAGTACGTCGTGCAATGTACAATGGCAAATATACTTAAAATGCCAAAAGTTTCTCTGTGAATATTTGTTAATGATTATTTTTTCTATTTGCTCGGTTTTTGCATCGTGCGCTTTTCTTCAGTTCTAAAATTTGGAAAATTCTATAATTTGGCGCGAAATTTGTGGCGCGAAACATAACGTGCTTTCCTCGTGGTGCACCTTGCAGAAATGATTAGCTAGTCTGAACCTATTATTACGTCGAAATATGAGTTACCAGTGACCAAAAACTAGTACTTACACGATACTCATGGAACTGGAAGTTTGGAGTCAGTTGGTCTTAATTAATTGAGACCCAATTAGCAAATGACGTAGAATGTGACCCTTCACACGTGTACTGGTCCAGCTGTACATAAATGAGACGGATGTCCAACCAAGGCTAACAGAGTACACGGTCATTGAAGATCCTCGGTGTCTTTCGGTAAGCATCCCGTTTTCTTACTTTTAAAAAATTTTATTTTTGAAAAATTAACTTGATTTTGGTTTTTCCTCCAATCCTAGTCCTTGGTTTGTTGTTCAACATTGGCAAGTAGCATCTTCCATCTCTCTGCATGAATGATCTTATAGTAACCATTCATTATCATTGGTTTTTATATGGAATTTGTGTGATAAAGTACTTGGTCTTTTGTCCAACGTGAAGCTCCATTAGAGCTCGGCATAGCTATCTTGAAAGACTCAAACACTTGGGAGCATGCTGGAATGATAAAAGTAATCACACGTATATTGCAATTGAGAAATTTTCCATTCTCTTCTAGGTGCTAACATGAAGATCTGCATAGCTGCCTTTGTCTGTGGACTAGCAATAGTCGCATCCCAGACGACTAATAACAGAAACACTGACGATGGTGGGTATTCCCGATACCAATACGGTCCACCAGGATTCGGATCCAGCGGAACCGGATACACAGCACAAGGAATACCACCAGATCCTTACCACGGAAACCATTTCACAAGAGTCCGATACTACAAAGCACCAAATGGTCGAGTCTATGCTGAGACTCCAAACGGAACTCTAGTAGACGTTAAGACTGGATACCGGTACCCAGCAGGGCGAGGAGGAGCTCGAATTATTCCAGCCGGCAACAATTACGAAAAGAACTACCACGTATATCCAGACGGATCAACCTACGCTGAGATCGACGGTCGACTTCACAAGATTGAAAAACAGGATTCTAACGGACGTACATACTATACAGATGCTAATGGAGAAACGCACTACCGAGTTGGAGATCGTAACTACTACAGACAACCAGACGGAACTGTCTACTGGAGAGGGGCTGACGGAGTGAAACACTTCCGTAACACAAACGATAACAGTGTATATACAGAAGACAGGTTTGGTAACCGTTACATCACCAGACCCGACGGAAGCAAATGGATTGCGTCCATCAACAACTGCAACTATCGAGTCCAGAGCGACGGAACCACTACCCGTACCACTAACGACTCCTATTGCCCGGATCGGTTCTCCGGTACCTCACCAACCGGTGCTAAATACGGTTCTCACAGAACGACCACGCCTTAATTGAAATGAGAGTCTTTTATTTTGTTAGTAGGAACTATAATATAAAAGTTGTTGAATAAATTAAATTCTCTGCTTTATTCTTGTATTACTGCATATCCCGATTCTTATAAATGGGCTCTTGAGGAACTAAGGTTTAGTGGGATCAGATGGTGGTCGACTAGCAGTAAGCATACCGGGATGAGCTGTCTTAATCTAAACAGGTCCCTCTGTATCATAGATTAGACCAATTTAAACTCATTCTAAAGCCCCAAATGCATTCCTTAGATATTTAAGCATTGGTTTCAAGTTTTAAAGGTATACATTTAGCATGTTTTATTTTACCATTCTAGGTACTGCCATTGTCAGGTGTAGCTCTCAGAACTTCCGCTGCCACTCCTAAGATTCCTTTTGTCCCTGATTTAGCATAGAAATCACCCCATGTTTGAAAAACACCATCGCATTTCATTCTACATTGCCTTGCATTTTTTCCAGAAAGTAAGAGATGAAACTTTTTATTCTTCTTGGACTGGTTTGTACCGCCCAGTATTTAACTGCAGCTAGCATCGGATCTGACTTAGACGCTTTACGACAACAGTTTGCCAATGCAGCTACTGCTTTTGGAGGATCGGCACTACCAGCTGTAGAAGAGCCCATTGCTGCACCCGTGGAACAGCCTGCATCCGAACCGGTCTCCGCATTCAGCAAATTTCTATCAAAGCTCAACCCTGAAACAAAAGTAGACCCTGCAACAGAATTGACAAATACAGTTCAAAACCAGGCAAGAAACTACCCTTACAGCTATCCGACATCACCTTACGGTGGCTATCCATCCCCGTATCCTAGTCCTTACCAATCGCCGTACGCACCAATAAATCCTTCTTACCCACCAAGTTATTATAGCGATCCCAATAACCGGCTCTACAACGTCTTACCAGACGGTACTCTATACGACCAGGCAACCGGCCAATATTACCCACGAGATCAAAGAGGCGAGGTTCGTCTGCCCACTAACACTGGTTTCGGAGCACCTTACTACATCGTTGCTCCAGACGGAGGAACCTATGTGGAGGTAAGTCATATTATTTTGAGCAAATTGCCACAACCTTGACCCAAACTTCTCTTCCAAATGATATTGAATTTTCAAATTATAACTATACTAGATATGATTTGTAAAAATGAACTGGAATTTTGTTATCGGTTCCCTTCTCAAAAAGATACGGAAACTGGCATTTATAGTGTCTCCTTTCCAATACATAACATGATTGTAAATGGATTCCAACTTGATTTCCTTTCCACTTAATGACATCTTCCTACAACTTTATCAGGAGAACGGCATCCGATACAAGATAGATGATGACGTCAGTCCTGACGGCAACCGATACTACACCGACGCAGCTGGCAATCGATTTTACATCAACGCTAGTGGTGCCAAAGTCTTCACCCCTACCACCACCCAGGGGCCCATGTACATCGACCCTACCGGTAAACAATACAATGTACAACCCGATGGGTCTTTGATCGACCCAACTACCAACCAGGTGTATCCACTCAATGGTTTAGGTGAAGCATCCGTACCCAATACCAGCGGATTCGGAGATCCCTACTACACCGTTGCTCCTGATGGTTCAGCTTACGTTACGGTTAGTATCATAAAGGGAATACGTCTTCTTCAGTTCCTTTGACTAATTAAACTTCGGAAAATATCAAATACAGGTTAATGCAGTTGCCCTAGCAAAAAAAAACTCATTGTATCCTGCATGACGTTGTCCGTCTTCATGAACCCATTAGGTGCAGCAGAGTAGGACGTAAAACTCCATTCCATTTTTTGCAACAGATTCAAGATTGGGAAATTTATGTTCACCTTCTACTTGTAGGAAAATGGAATCAGATACAAAGTAGATGATCAGATTAGCCCAGATGGCAACAGATACTACACCGACGCTCTTGGTAATAGATTCTACGTCGACGCCAACGGAAATAAAGTATACCCACCAAACCCTACTACCCAAGGAGTCAAATACTATATCGACCCTACGGGCAAACAGTATATCGTCCAACCCGACGGTACCTTGAAGGACCCAACAACAAATCAGATTTACCCATTGAACGCCCAAGGCGAACCCACGGCTCCTAACAACAGTGGTTTTGGTGATCCTTACTATGCTGTCGGTCCTGATGGATCATCATACGTTACGGTGAGGATATGTCCGACAAATATACTCGCTGGTTATTATTCGATTTTAATATTTAAAATTCAGTGACTTCTCGACAGTGTTGAATAAGTCATCTTCAATCATTATTCCAGCTGTAAATGGGTTTGGCTAAGGACCAGCTGGTAGAAAGGGTCCTTAACTGTGAACCTAAGTTGTTATCCTTGTAAAATATAGTTGGTTCTCTCTTTCTCTGAGCCAAAATGATGATAAGCCAGAGAATATGGAATATAACTTTGTTCTATTTTTGTAGGAGAACGGTATCAGATACAAAGTAGATGATCAAATCAGTCCTGATGGAAATCGGTACTACACAGATACTGCCGGAAATAGATTCTACGTCGATCCTAACGGTCTGAAGATCTACGTCCGACCAGACGGAGTAAAATACTACACCGATCCAAACACCGGAATAGTCTACTATCAAAATCCGGACGGAACCATCTACTACACTGGCTCAAACGGAGTCGTATACTATCAAGATCCGAACAACGGAGATACCTATACCAAAGACGCAGCAGGCAATACATACCGTACCAGAACAGATGGCACCACTTACATCCAAGCTGCTAACGGTTGTACATACAGCGTCAATGGAACTGTAACAACTCTTACGTCTACGACCAATACCAGTTGCCCGGCTTCATTCTCTGGCACCTCTCCAGAAAATGTAACATACACATAAAAATTGATTAAAATTATCATTTAAAATATTTCTTGTTACTGTTATTTATTATGCTTTACAACGGAATGGACTTTTGCATTCTATTGTTTCGTGTCTGGTAAATTTGCTGTCCGTAAATTAAAACACCCTCGTGCATTGAATTCTATGAAATAAAATGATTTTGGGCTTTATCAGCAACTTCCTAGGATCATACAAAGAAAATGAAATGAAATGGAGCTTCTAAAACAACTATTTTGCAATGAAATTCCCCTTTCGGGGAAATGAAATGAATTGGGGCTCTATGACCAACTGCATAGCAATCTATTAGATGTTACGACCAACTGTTTTGCTATTTTTTCCAATGTATTGCCCCATGGGCTGAATGTGAGACAGGACCATGTCCTTGTGTATTGGGCCTAATTCTGACCCATGTAAAATAAAGAGTTTATTATTATTATTATTATTATTATTAAATTATTGTAACAATAAATGGTTTGGACCTAACAAACAACTTTATTGATTCTTTTTGGGCAAATGAAATGAAACATATCCTTTTGTATTGCAACCTATTAGACTAATTAAATGTGAAATAATGACAGGCTGTTCCGCACCTCCCCCAAGCCAAAGTCCTTAATATAAAGCGTTTGAGGACCATTGACGAAACTGGAAGACCTTCTCGAATACGGTCAAAATAGATGAAATAAAATGTTTGAAACTTCGGTCTTGATAAAAGAGAATTCAACTTATAACAATGTTTGCTGCATGCATTTTGAGTCTTTTGATCGAGACCATATAGCTATTGCAAATAACATGCGTAAAGCTAAACAGTCAAAATATGTGGGTTCATATGTTTGTTCACGATATAGAGATTTGGGTATTTTCTTTGTTAAACGCTAAAACTCGTTTGATTTTGCTAGAAAATATGAAAACGACACATGCCAAGGGTATGGAATCCAAGATGGCGCCTTAAATGGTTTTCGATTTACCCAAGGAGTCAAATACTATATTGACCCTACGGGCAAACAGTACATCGTCCAACCCGACGGTACCTTGAAGGACCCCACAACAAATCAGATTTACCCATTGAACGCCCAAGGCGAACCCACGGCTCCTAACAACAGTGGTTTTGGTGATCCTTACTATGCAGTCGGTCCTGATGGATCATCATACGTTACGGTGAGTATATGTCCGACAAATATACTCGCTGGTTATTATTCGAATTTAACTGATTAAAATTGAGTGACTTCTCGACAATGTTGAATAAGTCATCTTCAATCATTATTCCAGCTGTAAATGGGTTTGGCTAAGGACCAGCTGGTAGAAAGGGTCCTTAACTGTGAACCTAAGTTGTTATCCTTGTAAAATATAGTTGGTTCTCTCTTTCTCTGAGCCAAAATGATGATAAGCCAGAGAATATGGAATATAACTTTGTTCTATTTTTGTAGGAGAACGGTATCAGATACAAAGTAGATGATCAAATCAGTCCTGATGGAAATCGGTACTACACAGATACTGCCGGAAATAGATTCTACGTCGATCCTAACGGTCTGAAGATCTACGTCCGACCAGACGGAGTAAAATACTACACCGATCCAAACACCGGAATAGTCTACTATCAAAATCCGGACGGAACCATCTACTACACTGGCTCAAACGGAGTCGTATACTATCAAGATCCAAACAACGGAGATACCTATACCAAAGACGCAGCAGGCAATACATACCGTACCAGAACAGATGGCACCACTTACATCCAAGCTGCTAACGGTTGTACATACAGCGTCAATGGAACTGTAACAACTCTTACGTCTACGACCAATACCAGCTGCCCGGCTTCATTCTCTGGCACCTCTCCAGAAAATGTAACATACACATAAAAATTGATTAAAATTACCATTTAAAATATTTCTTGTTACTGTTATTTATTATGCTTTACAACGGAATGGACTTTTGCATTCTATTGTTTCGTGTCTGGTAAATTTGCTGTCCGTAAATTAAAACACCCTCGTGCATTGAATTCTATGAAATAAAATGATTTTGGGCTTTATCAGCAACTTCCTAGGATCATACAAAGAAAATGAAATGAAATGGAGCTTCTAAAACAACTATTTTGCAATGAAATTCCCCTTTCGGGGAAATGAAATGAATTGGGGCTCTATGACCAACTGCATAGCAATCTATTAGATGTTACGACCAACTGTTTTGCTATTTTTTCCAATGTATTGCCCCATGGGCTGAATGTGAGACAGGACCATGTCCTTGTGTATTGGACCTAATTCTGATCCATGTAAAATAAAGAGTTTATTATTATTATTATTATTAAATTATTGTAACAATAAATGGTTTGGGCCTAACAAACACCTTTATTGATTCTTTTTGGGCAAATGAAATGAAACATATCCTTTTGACGAAGTGTATTGCAACCTATTAGACTAACTAAATTTGAAATAATGACAGGCTGTTCCGCACCTCCCTCAAGCCAAAGGCCTTAATATAAAGCATTTGAGGACCATTGACGAAACTGGAAGACCTTCTCGAATGCGGTCAGAATAGATGAAATAAAATTTTTGACACTTCGGTCTTGATAAAAGAGAATTCAACTAATAACAATGTTTACTGCATGCATTTGAGTCTTTTGATCGAGACCATATAGCTATTGCAAATAACATGCGTAAAGCTAAACAGTCAAAATATGTGGGTTCATATGTTTGTTCACGACATAAAGATTTGGGTATTTTCTTTGTTTAACGCTAAAACTCGTTTGATTTTGCTAGAAAATATGAAAACGACACATGCCAAGGGTATGGAATCCAAGATGGCGCCTTAAATGGTTTTCGAGAACGCGTTCATTAATAATATGTGATGCAAAGAAAGTGTGTTTCTGAGACTAGGGGTGACATGGTATCATCAAATTCGTTCCAAGGTTATACAATCCAAATCCGTCTTCATTAGCCCATAAGGTGCAGAAGAGTAGGACGTAAAACTCCATTCATTTCATTTCATTTATACAATCCAAAATGGCCTAATACTAATAAAGGGAAACGGTCAGTAAAAACAAAGGGTGTGTTCCAATGTATGATTTCTGAGACTAGGAGTCGCAAGATATTATCAAATTTAATCTAAGGTTATACAATCCAATATGGCGTCTAAAATGGCTGTCTAATACTTATATAGTCAAAGAGTGTGGATTCATATGTTACGAAATAAAGATTTGGGTATTTTAGAAGATATAAAAACAAAGGATGTTGAAACATTCCAAGGTTATGAAATCCAAGATGGTGCCTTAAAAGGCCGGCGAATACAAATAATAGGACGCGTTCAGTAAAGTGACGGGATGCAATAACAAATGGTGTCTCTCAATGTATGTTTTCTGAAACTAGGAATCTAATGAAATTATCAAATTTAATCTAACGTTATGAAATCCAAGATGGCGTCAAAAAATGGCTGTCGTACACTAAAAATTACGAACGTCATGGGCTAATGAAGACGGGCAAAATGACCCCATTGTACCCGCAATATAAGTTACATAAACATGAAATGCATTTGCAATCCAACAGGATTCCTTTATTAGAAACAAATACCCGACGCAATTGACGTAGTTCTAAGTAGCGAGAATTTGAAAAGATAATTATTAAACGGTAAAGAAATCGTTTTGAAAGGAATTCCTGATTCCAGTTTTTTCTGCACTATGTGTAATTCCATCAAAAAATTAACCAGAAAATACAAAACGAGTAAAAAAAAAACACAAACAATGAACTCAATTAAAATAGTGGAAAAAGAAGATATAATAATCTTCGTCTCATGTGTATTTTTTTCTTTTTTGTGTAATATATTTACTTTGTCCAACTGTTTTTATTTGCATTTCATATTGCCCTGTTTCAAGTAAACAAAATCAAATAAAAAGAGTAGGTCAATATCGATTTTTTAAAAAAGACAGAGGCGAATATGACGAAGATATTGCCCATCCTAAAACTCTTACCAAAAGATCAAGAGGTGCGTAGGTAGCTATATAGACCTTCTTTGAAGTTATCATAAGGACTCACGAACAGAGGTAAGGAAACAGCTTCTTTTCTCTTACTTTTTTAATAGTCCAGGATACTACCATTCTCGCTCCATTTGATCGGCTTTGGGAATTGGAGTGGCGGGCTACGAATATTTCCCTTTATATATGGCGTTTATTCTTTCGGGATTGGGAACTGATGATCTCGTTCCCGTTAAAGGAATTGCGTTGAGACCTTCTCCCGCGATGGGCAGTTTTAGCAAAGGGGAGAGTTAGATTCTCATAAATATGCAGGATTTGAGGCAAATAATTCATTCAGTAATCGGAATAAGCTAGCCAAAAAAATCAAAATTCTACCTGACATTACGGAGTTTTTTTTTCTTAAGAGTATCGATGAAAATTAAGTCCTCTTTTCTTCATTTCAGTCCAACGATTCACCATGAAGTCACTCTTCATTTTTGTCGCCTTCGGCATCATCGCCGTATCCGGTCTTTCCCTGGAACAGTTAAAGAACATGTTTGCTAAAGATAAACCAACATCAACCTCAACGAATGACCGAGCTGATGTTTCAACAAGCCTGCAGGGTCTTCTCGACAAGCTGGGCAAGACTGCTCGACAAGTAACCGAAAATGTACAAAAGCCAGTCTTTACTGTGGAAAACCCCTTCGCCGCAATGGATAACAACACCAGAAACACAACGGCACCCACTAATATGAAGAAAGCTTATCCATACCCAACTACGTATTACCCACCCGTTCAGCAACCAGTCTTCCCAACCTTTAACACATTCGGAAGCGCCCAGCAATTTCCTACATACCAATACGGTGCTCCGACCACGTACCCATACGGTACAACGCAACCTGTCTACGGCAACACTGCTCCATCTTACAACCCATATGGAACACCAACCAATACCTTTAATCCTTACGGTTCAAATACCCTTCCGACCTACAACCCATACGGTACAACAGCCCCGGTGTACAGTCCTTACGGCACACCTACGACTACTACTACTAATACTAACAGCGGCATCTTGTACCTTGATCCGGAAAATAAGCAATACGTCGTACAGTCCAGTGGATCCTTACAAGACCCCAACTCTGGAACTGTCTACACATCTGATGCCCAAGGCAACCGAATAATCCCAAATTATGGAGGTCACGGAGGACCGTACACCGTAGACACAAACGGCAACACCTTCGTCACCTTAGACGACGGACGACGTTATCAAGTCTCAGACGTAAATGGTGTTCCTTACTACACCGACTTACAAACCGGTCAACGACATTACAAAGACGCTAATGGAAATATGGTTTACGTAAATGCAGATGGTTCAAAGACTTACGTACAGAACGGAATCACTTATACAATTAACACCGATGGTACAACAACCTACGTACAAAACGGCATTAGGTATACAGTAAACGCTGATGGTACCACAAGTTACGTACAAAACGGAATTACATATACAGTAAACGCCGACGGAACAACATCATACGTTGACCCCGCCACAGGAAGACGGTACACCATTGATTCTAATGGCCAACAGTATTATATCGGATCCAATGGACAAAGAATCGACGTAGATGCCAACGGAAACGAAAGGTTTGTCCAGAACGGAATAACATACATCAGAACTCCAGATGGAACCGTATCGTACAATAATCCTTCAGACAACATCACTTACTACATTGGGACAGATGGTCGCACATACAAGCTTGTCAATAATGTACCCT
Organism: Nipponacmea schrenckii; assembly: GCA_030562195.1. Classification (NCBI taxonomy): domain Eukaryota; kingdom Metazoa; phylum Mollusca; class Gastropoda; family Lottiidae; genus Nipponacmea; species Nipponacmea schrenckii. The sequence continues at coordinate 20,370,032 of JAUJPP010000012.1, read as the reverse complement.
ACTACTCTAATGGGGACGGAACCTTCTACTACACAGACGCTAACGGAACAGTTATCAATGTTGACCAAAACGGAATAGAAAGCTACACCCAAAACGGAACAACAGTATATTTCAATCCAAACGACGGAAGCCAGTACACTACGGATAGCGTTGGCAACATCTACGGTCAGAACACCGACGGTAGCCAATACATTATTGACCGCAACGGATGCAGATACAACGTTGACATTAACGGTGGAACCAATTTGGTAACCAACGTTGGCGGCTGTCCTGCAACTTTCTCTGGTTAATTTTCAATAAATAATATAAATTGTTTTCAATATGTTTTCAATCCAATTCTACTACCTTATAATCAGAGACTGTGAGACGCAAGGTCGCAACAGTAACAATTTGGATATGGTCGTCGAAGTTCAGACCTGTTAATGGATACAGTTTAAGATAAGACTTATCGTTGTATTTGCATAAGAAAAGAACCCCGATACTGTAAATGGCTGTAAAGGCAAATGCATGAACCCTTAAAGTCTAGAAGAGCATGTACAGGCCTAATCTTTAAATTCAAGGGAGGTCGTTAGGGATACATAATTATGGTCACAAGCTTGATAGAATAGTCAATACAATCTCATGCTAAGATTAGGTACACCTATGGCTACTCCAATAAGAACCAACTTGTAACATTTCTAAAGCCCAGAGTCCGTACAACATCCGAGGTCTGGAAACGGATATTGATACCCGTGTAAACCTGTGTCATGGTATCGTTTAGAAGGCGCTACCGACACCAACATTATTATTATTATTATAGAGCTCACATGATAAAAATATCACAATTTAAAGGCTTGTGGTCAGAAATACCGTAGTTGTGAAATTTCGGAAAATTAAATTCGATTCTATGCAATGAAGATGTAGACCGAATATGCCGATTGCAGATTGAATATTCTCAGGGATAAGTAATATATCCGGAGGGGCAATGGGATATGGTCTTAGTTGAAGTAATGCAGAATTGTCAGAATTAGCAAGGGAGGCAATTTTTTTTCGCGGGGTAAGGGGTGGGGATTTCCAACACACCCGAGCTCTCCTTCGAGCAATGGGCCTGTGAAAATAAGTTGGATAATAAATCATACTATTTCAAACTGAGATATGTAATAGAAGCTATTCCCACCTGTCCCAAGAAACAATTAAACGTCTATGATCGGGCACCTGTTTTTATCCCATCATTAAAAACTCAACACCAAGGCGAAGTTTTTTCATTACGTCTTCTTACCACACACTTTATTGATTTATTTTTTCCATGAGATTTTTTTTTAACGGCCTGGAATTTTCAGATTCAGTTTAGTGTCGACACTAAGGTAAGATTAGCTTTCTTCTTTTTTTTTTGTTTTTATAAATTTCTTTGTTTAAAGATCCAAGTGAAAAATTCCTGAATGCGTGGTTCCATCACGGACGGTAATGGTTCGCTTATTGAAAATTACAATTGCTTTATTTATTCTATATATGGTATTAAGTATTACCAATGATAATTCTCTGAATGTCGATTTGGCAGTTCAAACCCTGGTGCTATTGCTTCACTCATGAAAAACCATACTGATGACCAACTACGTTGTATTATCAATGCAGACCCATTAGTCTTCCGTTCTCTTTCAGATTAATAACGAAGTATATGATTTATTTTTACAATGTCAAACCATTTATTTTTTCACTTGAATTTTACTGATCCAATCCAATCATTTATTCCAGTATCAGCCATGAAGGTCTTTCTCCTCATCGCCATCAGCTTGACAAGCTCTTTAGCCGTGGACCCAGCACCTACCAACAATGTCCAAAACATCTTTGCTAATTTACGACAACCTTCAGTGGTAACTACCATGCCAGAAGAACCAGAGGTCCAAGAGCCCACCAACACAAATGCAGCATCAGGGTTAGCTGCTATGATGAGTAGGCTTCAAAATCGAGCTCCAGCCCCCGTCCCCGTACCTGCACCAGAGGTTGACGATAAAGCGGAAGCAGCAAGCAGTCTTTCCGATATGTTTAAACGACTAAACACTGGATCCACACCAACAAATGCAGTTCCGGAACCGAAACCGGTGGCCGCACCTCCAACAGTAGATACCACAAAAACTGAAACAGCATCAAGTCTTACGTCCATGCTTCAACGATTGAATTCGGCAACATCAACCAAAACACCGGAGGTCACTGTTCCATTACGAAGGGTCAGCGCTCCTACTGCTTCTGTTTCGCTCACTAGAACCAGTACACCAACTACGGCTGTTCCTCTTACAAGAACAAGTACACCATTAGCTTCAGTTCCACTCACTAGAAGCAGCACACCAAAAGCGTCCGTTCCGCTTACGAGAACAAGTACACCAACAGCTTCCGTTCCACTAACAAGAACAAGTACACCAACAGCTTCCGTTCCGCTTACAAGAACAAGCAAACCAACAGCTTCCGTTCCGCTTACAAGAACAAGCACACCAACAGCTTCCGTTTCGCTTACAAGAACAAGCACGCCAAAAGTATCCGTTCCACTGACTCGAACTAGCAAGCCTACCCCAGCAGCTTCTGAGCCGAGTACAAAACCAAGCAAGGCTGTCTCTACCAAATCCCTCACAAGTACATCTACCGTCACAACGAAAGCTGGTACTCAAACAACAGCTGTAGATAAAGCTGCTGCTGCCAATGCCTTAACTGACATGTACAACAAAGTGAGAGCTTCTTCACCAAGTCTTGATGCAGCAACCACAGCTCAGAGACCTCAATATAATAGCTATGATGGCGTTAACCAAGCAAACTATGGTCCCAATCAACAACAACCAAACGGATACTACCAGAACCTCCAATATCAACAACCACAAGTCCAACAAGCCCAATACTACTCACAAGCTAGACCATATCAGAATGGCCAGACACAAACCCAATTTGGCAGACCACAGACACAGCAAACCCAATTCAGTCGACCACAAACACAAACAACACAATACAGTCAACCACAGACGCAGCAAGCCAATTATTATCAACAACAGGCTAGACCAACCCAATACGGTCAACCACAAACGCAATACAACCAGTATAGCCGACCACAAACTCAACAAACCCCGTACAGCCGACCACAAATTCAACAAACCCAATACAGCCGACCACAAACGCAATACAACCAGTACACCAGACCACAAACCCAAACTCAATACAGCCGACCACAAACTCAACAAACCCAGTACAGTCGACCACAAATTCAACAAACCCAATACAGCCGACCACAAATTCAACAAACCCAGTACAGCCGACCACAAACTCAACAAACCCAGTACAACCGACCACAAACTCAACAAACCCAATACAGCCGACCACAAACTCAACAAACCCAGTACAACCGACCACAAACTCAACAAACCCAGTACAGTAGACCACAAATTCAACAAACCCAGTACAGCCGACCACAAACGCAACAAACCCAGTATAGTCGACCGCAAACCCAATACTACCAACAGCAAGCCAGTAGACCAACATATAGCAATGCATATGCACCAACTCAGCCGACTTACACACAAGCCAGTTCTCCGCAAACAGCCTACTCTACTGCTCGTACGAACCAACAACGATTTTACTTTGCCGGTTAACCCAAGCCAGAGGAAATCGTAGTGGTATAGAGGACTACATTTTGGCCATTCTTTGTGATTCAAATAAAATTTTATTGGTTGAAACAACCTTTTCTTTGACCTTTTCTGGGGTTCCTGTGACCTTCCTTTGGCACCGTTTAAGAGAAATGAAACATGCTCTTGTTACAAAACTCTATTCTGATTTGATTTAAGATTCGTCACCCAAACTGTCTCTTCTCCAATACTGCAGCCAATGTATGACACGGTAGTATTGCGATCACTGTATATAAGGCTTATATATTCAGTATATTTTGGCCTTACGCAAGCAACAGCTGCATGTTGATTTGAGTAATATCAAAGGATTCAATGATAGTATAATGGATATAAAAGAAACACCAGGCAATATTATGGTATAACTCACTTCTTTAATAACAAATCACAACAAACAACAAACGTTATATGCCTGGTTATTAAAAAAAAAGTTATACCATTATTGCATTTGTTTTTCTTGTTATATCTGCTCTTAAGATACCTGCACCCACCCCAAGAAAACTTCAACTAAGTTACATCTGGGAAAGTCGATATGGTGCATTTATGACGTCATAAGTCAGTATATTTTCATAACTGTATATAGTTCGTTTCCGGTATAGGAAATAATTAATTATATCTTATGCCAAAGCTATAGGTCTACGATATTTTGCCCAACACCTAGATATCTGGGCTCATTTCAAACATGCAGAACTGCTCATTATCTACGAAACAGATCCCTTCGAAATACACATAATTCGTCCACCAGATGAATAATAAGGTCTTTGACCACGTTGCGATTTCAAGAAGAGTTCTGGGTACGGGTGAACTGTAGGTGGCATTGACACTAAACGACATCTGGGCACCTTTCAGTACATGCAGAACTGCTAATTATCCACGATACATCCCTTCGAAATACTGCGTTTGACCACGTTCCGATTTCGTTTCATTGTATTACCAACATGTGTCGATATTTTAATTAAACATGGCAGAATAATCATCGTGAAGTAACGGTCTGTTGTATTCTCATCAAAGATGACCTCAGGATTTTGATGCTTCACTTTCACTTTTTACTCACAAAGGTAAGCTAGATTTTAAAACTAGGTATTAAGCTCATGATTTTTTCAGATCAGAAAATAGAACAAAAATCAAATCTGAAACATGTCTCATATAAAGCGTATAGGGTTACCGTTTGGTAAATTTGATAGCGTTTTGATAGTTAACACTCACGGGGATTAGAAAACTTGGGTATCGGCATAACGAAATCCAGAAAGCGACAAAAATCATGCTAGTGCTGGAGATCAAATGAAATATTTCGACTTTATTTCCAAAGAAACTCACGGTAAAGGATTTGACAAATCCCCCGCACAGCGGTCGGAGTTTTAACTTTACACTTGTTTGTTTCAGTCCACAATGAGGATTTTGTTGGTTTTATTGCTAGTGACAGGATGTCGAGCGGCGACCATTGACACACCTACGGAAGGTAAGGTTAATGCCACAAATGGTGCTGTAGAGAACGCCAAGAGAGCCTTACCAGGACAAATTCAAACGTTTCCGTTCCCGCAACAACTCTATCCAACGCAACAAACCAACTTCTTTCCAACAAGGTTTCCTACCACACAAGTATTCGGTGGATCCCAATTAAGAGCACCGACTGGGCAGTTTATTCCCAATGGAGCCCCGCAGATAATCAATGGAGGTCAACCATTCTTTGGACAGCCAGGTCAACCGATCTTCAACCAACCAATAGCTTTTCCAAGTGGAGTACCCACAGGCGTTCGTTTACCTAACGGACAGACTGCATTTCCATCTGGAACTCAACAACAACTTATTCAAAATCGATTTCCACAGTTCCAAACCTTTCCTGGTCAGCAGCAGCTCGCAGTAACTGGACAGCTCATCGGACAACGTCCTGTGACTACCCAGACCTTTCCTAGTATTCAACAAGCTGGCCAATTTGGACAGATTACCCCTCAACAGCAACAAGTTATTGCACAACAACAGATCATACGTCAACCTGTAGTAAACGGACTTCCAAACCAACCAGGCATTTTCAACCCTCAACAGCCATTCCCAAACCGACAACCAATTTTATTCAATCAACAACAACCAGGCACAATAGGACAGCCAACTCCTAACCCTCAGCAATCAGTCTTCAACCCACAACAACCAACAACATTCAACTCACAGCAGCCTACAACGTTCAATCCACCACAACCTACAACGTTCAACCCACAACAACCTACAACATTCAACCCGCAACAACCAACAACATTCAACCCACAACAACCAACAACGTTCAACCCACAACAACCTACAACGTTCAACCAACAAACACCAACCTTCAACCCACAGCAGCCTTCAACGTTTAACCCACAACAACCTACAACATTTAATCAACAACAACCCGTGATCAACACCCAACAACCAACCTTCAACCTACAGCAACCCGTGATCAACACACAACAACCTGTAGTCACAAACCCGCAACAACCAACAACAAATCCACAACCATCTACGTTCGTTGATCAAAATGGCGTAACTCATTTCAGGAATACAGATGGCTCCTCTTACTATACCGTGAACGGAATTCGATATACAACTGGAACGGATGGTGTTACGTCTTTCGTTGATCCAAACGACGGGTTAACGCATTACCTTAACCCCGACGGATCGTCTTATTACACATCAAACGGCGTCAAATATACAACTGGGACGGATGGCGTTACGTCGTATGTTGATCCGTTAGATGGAGTTACCCATTATCGTAACCCCGACGGTTCTTCCTACTACACTTTCAACGGCATACAATATTCAGTCGCACCGGATGGTGTTACGTCTTATGTTGATCCAAATGATGGTTTGACGCATTACATCAATCCCGACGGATCGACTGCTTACGTTTCTAACGGTATCGAATACACAACGGATACAACTGGAAGAACATCTTACGTTGATCCAAATGACGGAATAGTGCGATACATAAACCCAGATGGATCTACTTACTACGTTTCTAATGGTGTTACGTATACAACCGGTACCGACGGTATCATGTCTTACGTTAATCCGAACGACGGAATCACATACTACAGGGGGGCTGACGGGAGAGAATACAAAAACGAGAATGGTAAAACCATGTATCTTAACCCAGATGGAACGTTTTACTACACCGACAGTAACAACCTGCAAATGACCGTATACCCAGACGGAACGGAATCGTATGACTTAGACGGAGTGACGTACTACAAGAGCCCAAATGGGGATATCTTTACGTACGATAGTCTTGGGAATAAGTATGGACAGAGCGCTGCCGATGGTAGTCAGTTTATAGTCACTGCTGATGGTGGTTGTAAGTACGGCTACAACTCCGACGGCACCACCATCCTTACAAGTAACAATTCTGGAAGCTGCCCAAGTACCTTTGGAGGATAAGGTACTAGTATAATCTATAAATGTACTTAGTCAGTAAATCTACTTTGTCATCAAATGTCAATGCGTAACTATGCTGGGCCAGTTGGCATCGCCTATGGTTTTTTTTTTACAAAACTGTCTTGAGGATTACTGTCAAGAGCTTATTATTCAGATTGCTCAAAACTTAATTGCCCGTTTATCGAACAATGTTGTCTTTATTTGTTTTTTGTTTTTTTAGAAAGGGAGGGGGTAGGGGAAGGCAATGATTTCGCATGATAAACAACATAAAAGTTAAAGTCCAGCATAAGTATACTTCTTATACTGTAAAACCAAAGATTGTGTTTCCAAAATGTCTCCTTCAGTATACTTTTCTGTTTCAGACGCCCGCTGTATTGTGCTGCGTCCAGGGTAGACGTTTAGAAAATAAAAAAAGAAATGTATTAAAATAAATATTAGTTTTTTGTTCGCTGGAATTTAAATTATTGGGTAGAGACTGTGACCTTGTTTGCATCTGATGCCAATACTGAAGATGTCAAGTCCATAAGTAACGACAAAGGATGCTGGAAATTGGTCATAAAGCTATCCATGGTTATCCATTTTTAGAAGTCCTCAATTCCTTGTTGATTAAATTTGCAAATGAAAACAATGAGTAGTTTCGTATTCATCCAAGCCGTCACTAATACTTTGGCTTTTACGTAGTCTGGATTTCTAAAGGATCGCAGAAGAACCTTATCCGGGACAATTTATTAATGCGAAGGAGGAATTTGATTTTGCCTATATGTACAGGCTATGGTAGTCAAAATTGAAGAACCTTTCATACCATTACCTTTAATTTCATAATCTTCATGCCCTACCTTTTATGCTATAGCCTTTAATGCTAAGGCCTTTCATTCAATAACCTTTTATGCTATAGCCTTTAATGTTAAGGCCTTTCATGCAATAACCTTTATGCTATAGCCTTTAATGCTAAGGCCTTTCATGTCATAATCTTTTATGCTATAGCCTTAAATGCTCAGGCCTTTCATGCCATAACATTTCATGCAATTACCTTTCATGCCCGTAAATGTCTCGCCTTTTATGATAAAACAATGTGAATACCCTTGCTGACTCGGGTGACTAGTAAAGGTCATTGACGGTATAAGAATGGACGCATTTAAGTGTTTTATTGTATGAATACTTGCTACCTGATGACACAAATTATTTTTATTTATCGAAAAATTACCATCTGGTGTGTCGCGTTAAAAAAAAAATTCTTAGTGACTTCCTATTTTGAACGTGATTTTGAGATTTACTCATTATTTCTTTACACTGGATCATATCGCCGCGACACAAGGTTAGTTAAAGCTTTATTCTAGACCCGTCTTCTCTGAAGCGGTAAAATATCCTAGAAACAGTATAAGAAGTTAAGACCGATTCTGGGGACATCCCACACTTACAAGCACCGGTATATTTTATATTCTCATTTTTGATTGCTCACTCCGGAACAGTAGGTTTCAGTATACGTAGACTGGTGTATATTTATTATACTTATGGTCTAAGTACCGAACTTGTTGGTCCAGGCGACAAATACCATGTCGCAAAAAAGTATTTTTGAAATTAGACCCAACCTCCGTTTTTTTTTTTTTTCACTATTGAAAATTCGGCAGATTGACCTTTTGACCTAACCAAACACGACAAATACATTGAGATACCTTATTGAAATTAGACCAACTTTCGTTTTCGTTTTTGTAGCTATATTTTTCTACTATAACCACTTCAGTAGGGTCTATGTCAGATTAACCTTTTGACCTTACCAAACGCAATCTCTGTATTTCAGAGTCTCGACAACATGAGAAGTCTTGTATTGATGATACTGATTATCTTGACACCTACTGTAAATGGTCAGGAAAGATTTTTATATGGGGCTCTACCAGCCTACAACCAACCTGGCCCGTCGTTTTACTTTGACACGAACCAGCCGCCATTTGACTACGGTTCGTCACAAGCATATGCAAGCAACACATTAGTGTCGCCATTTGCAAACAATAGTCCACAGTCAAATGCATTAACCAGCTTTCCCCAGACGCTAGGCCTAACTCCATTTGATTTTCCACAACAATCAGCTAACGCTGGCTACCAACAACCCCTTAGACCCTTTGAAGGATTTGGACAATTCGGAGGAAATCAACAATTTTCATCCTTCTCCGGATTCCCTCAAAACAATCAGGGATTTGGTATAAATCAAGGACCAATTGCACCACCGCAATTCCTCTTCCCGACAGCAAGCAATCAACAATTTAGTCCGTCGCCTTTTCGTAACATACTTTCCCAAGGGAACCAGTTTCCACCCCAACAACCACAGTTCACGACAATTACACAAAACCTAAAACCGTTTCAAAATACCTATCCATTCATCCAGCAGCAGATTCCGACGCAGCCGCAGCAGTCGCAGTTTCCTACGAATAATCCGTTTCAGCAACCAGCACTACAGTCACAGCCGCAGACGGTGACAGGGATACCAACACAGCCACAACAAACTGGGCCAGCTACTCCGAGTCAGGGCAATCAGTTACGACCCATTAAGGGAATCTTTGGACCTGGGCAACCAGGACAGTTCGATGCTCCAAAAGAATACATCATACCCTTATAAAATAAACATATCTGAACGATACACACATTTCATTTTATTTACATCGAGCAGACGGCAGCAAATATGGCGTCCATTTTGCATGGCCGTTTTCATCAGATTTGATCCAATGCTTTCAGTTCACGCTTTATATTAAACATACAATTCTTTTCAACTTACCCATTTACTCCCCCTTTCGGTGTTGAAAAGGCCCTGGAATTTTACTTGACGAATTGACACCAAATTTGTGTGGAAACTACTCATTGAAATTGACAACAACAATTCTGAAGATGAGGACCAAATTGTTCTCCTCAATTAGAGAGTTCCAATAGTCTTGTAAGGCCCTTTTCGATTGAGCTTCTTCCAGAAGCGGTAGAGCAGAGCAGAAGAGTCAGAAGAGATGTCACAATCGAATCAGCCAGAAGAGATTACAGTGTCTGCCAATAGGTGGCAGTCTGACCTCAAAAATGGATTCAGAGAACAAGACAAAAATAATCATGGTAAGAAAGACGAAAAAAGTTATCAGAACATGGCCATATTGTTCAGTATAGAATATCAGCAAATATTGTTATTCTTTTCCAAATCAAAAAGCTGATTGAAGGAATTTTTTAGCCAAACGATGTATGCTTGTTTCACTGTTGGGTTCTTCCACTGGCAGTTGAGAAACTAGTTCATCATTCTGCTGAAAACTAGCAAGTGAATCATTCTGACTAATCTCACTACTAGACGTGTTGGGCCTGCTGTTGGAAGTACTATCTCCAGCACAATCATGGCCAATAAACTGATCCCAGACTTCAAATATCTTCTGACAAATTTCACACATGTATGACATACCACACTGCAAAAAATGAATATTGAAGGAATTGTAAAAGTAGCTATCATAAACAAGAAATATGTCCTTGCTTTATGTCACATTGAGAGGGCGGCGTAGAGAAAGTACAACCATTCTTCTAGCTCAATACTGACAATAGTGCGAATGAACTAGGCTAGCCTATTTTGAGCATGTTTATCGCTGAACCGTAGCCACATGTTTCCCCATATGTAGTTTTACAGCGTGATTTCATAACTTGGTAACATAGTGTATGTGAAAATAATGTAATAAATGTCTTAAATAACACTGACAGACAATAATTTTGAAGTTTCATGAAGAATACTTACCATCCCGCTAAAGTCCGCCATCTTGGAATGGTTTCGGTAGAGATCTCTTCCGCCTCAGCAGTGGAAGAGTGGAAGACGTCTTCCGGAAGAGGAAGAGTCGTATCGAAAGTGGTGGCAGACAATTCTAGAATTGGAAGAGCCCAATCGAAAGGGGCCCAAGATCAGAGCCAATATATGGCTCTGGTCTTGATCAACTAGACCCTTTCTACAAAACAGAAATTACAATTGTAAAGTTCTTTTGGAATATTTTTTACCAAAGAAACAACCGCCCAGGGAAAAAGAGGTCATTTTATGTAACCTAAAATTTGAACACGTCGGTAACCATGAGAACATGGTCAGTCGTAAAGCCTAATTTTACCGTTTCGTGTCTATCTAGGCCTATAAGTATAAAATAGGTCTGGAGACTATATTACAAATTATGATAATCCGATCGAGTGTCCAAATTCTCACGATGGAGGATGGTCACCCAGGTGTAAGGCACGAAGCAACTCGCCTCTGGTTACCTACGCGTTCCAAACAATGGGCATTGTTCTTTTGAATCAATTTAAATCGTTCACAACACAGATGTAGTTCACTTCAAAGGATCGACTGCTTGAGGTAAGAGTGCTTATTCTGTACCATTGGAACTATTCATAAATTCATCGTCCTTACCTCGGTTACTTAGTTTTTCAAAGTTCAAAGTTCACAACTGTCCAATGTTGGTTTCATGACAGTTGTTGGTGATATAGGCCAACTGTGCACTTGGCCAATTGAGTAGGATGCAGATGAGAGTTTTAAATTAAATGAATGGAGTTTTACGTTCTGCTCTTCTGCACATTATGGGCTAATGAAGACGGACAACTCCATGCAGTGTGCTATGAGGGAAATTTTGCTAGAATCGCTGCATAGTGGTTTCCAACTGTCGAGGGTTCTTTAACGTGCACAGCCTGTAGCACATGTGGCCTCGTTTATTGTCCCATCTGAACTACTAGATGCTTTTTTCATGCCAGTCCCTCTGATCTGCATCATAGGTTCGAATATAAGCATTGATGACAAGATTTTTGTATTACACTTTGACCTTTAGCATTTTGTATCCCCACCCCTCGTTAATGCATTCAATCCTCTCTACCCTCGGATGACTAATACGTGTAAGTTTATTTTAGTTTTATTAGCCATGCTTGATTGATATTTTCAGCTCAAAATGAAGACGATCTCTGTATTTCTTCTAATAGGCTTCGCCTGCATCAATGCTGTACCCGTACCCCCGCAAAATACAACAGCAGTAGCTGATAATTTGAAAGACTTAGTAACCAAACTGAGTAACGGCAGCACAACGAATACGACAGAAGCTGCCAAAGAATTCCAATCCAAAGCGATCTATACCTACCCAACGCAACCCATTTACGTTCAACCAACATACACATATCCGACAACGTCTAATTACGTTAATCGAGAATACGTGAACTACGACGGTACACCGTACACCGGATACCCACCAACGACTACGACAACTACTGGAACGACTACGGGTGGATATACTGCCGGATATACAGCATATCCTTACGCATCAACTTATCCCACAACAGGCTACCCAACCGACCCTTACGCCGCTGCTATTAATCCTTACGGAAACCCATATACTGCACCGTCTCCTTACGGCGCACCATCTCCTTACGGTGCACCATCTCCTTACGGCGCACCTTCCCCATACGGCTATCCTCCCAATCCATATTACGGCGGAGGAGGATCTCACTACGGTGGATATTATGGAAGCCATAGTCACTTTTAAATGTAAGTGTACGTACTTTACAAATTACCATTTAAGCCTTCAGGTTCTGCTTTTAAAAACGCTGTTTCGCAATAGCAACCTTCATATACATGTAATTCAAAATGGCTACCTCCATACACACGTGAACCAAAATGGCAGCCTCACAGACATGATTTAAAAATACTTTTAGCGTAGGCCCTTGATTAAAAATGGCGATCCTCAAAGATACGTGATTAAAGATTTGAATTCAAATGCCGATCACTGTAACCATAGAATTCACAATAGCAGCCTCTGAAGACTTGTTATTCAAAATGGCGGCTTCCTTACAAATAAAATTCAAAATGGTGGCTTCATCCCTCAAAATATTTCTCGTCTTTTTTTATTTTTCAGGTAGATCTATTTGAAATGGAACAGTCGAGTATTAAGCTAATACAAATGAACGTTTGGAGTAGAATTCTTTGAAAATAAAAATTCTTAAATTTTAGTATTGTTTTTTTTTTATCTAGGCCTACATAATACAAGTAACCTTGCCTCCAAAGTGATTACACAATGAAATGAATGGAGTTTTACGTCATAATTATTTCAAGTAATGGGCTTATGAGGACGGTCAACGACATTAGCCTACTCTTTTTGTGATTTCCAACTGTCGAGGATCTTTAACGTACACAGACTGTAGCACACAAGGCGTCAGTTTATTGTCCTATCCAAATGGCTCGACAATTTTCCATATTAGCCCTCCACATCTGCATCACTGACAAGGGTGAATCAGGTTTGAATCTGAACGTTGAATCCTGGCCAGTTGTAGGAACCACAGACGTCTGGACCAAATGTTTTGACCAAATTTCGTTAACTTAGAATTTAAAAAAAAGTTCTATGAGAGTTTTGGTATGTCTTGAAGTCCACACTCAACAAAAACTGAATTTGTTTGATGTTTACTTATCGAATTAGGAGACGAAAAGCCGGATTTAGCCACCTAGCTTTCCGAAAATCTGTTCGAATTAGCAAAAAGTCAAGAAAGTGGACACGAGTGATCCCTGGGTTTTTAAGTGCCATGGTCTAGATTATCCAGTAGACACGTTTGACACAAGGAGGCAAGGGTTCGTGGACCACTCTTACAAATGAAACTGACCCGGCTCCGGCCCATATTTTTAAATTGATCAGTGAGTTCTTAAATACTTGGTATTGGCCCTTCTACCTTTAGAAGCCTTTATTAAACACCACTGCTGCTAAAGTGAAACAAGGTAATAGTTTTGCAGCATCCACAATTCCATCTTTATTCCAATCTAACCCTCCTTGACAAAATATTTTTACCAAGTATTTAATACTATGGCGACTTTTCTGAGCAGGAACATCCCGGATGTAGGGGGAGTTCATAAACATCCATTAGGCTCCACCCCCAAATCATTCAAACGAAAAATCTCAGTTCGAAAAAAGTTTGATTTCTAAGTACAAAAATGTTTTTCGATTGAGACAAGAAAAACAAAAAATTGGTTTAAAGTATTTTATTGTGCTGTAACGGCAATACACTCAACCGATCCAAGCATGTTTCTGGCTCTTTCAACCAAATGTAGGTGGCGGTGGTGGATAATAATTATTGAAACCGCTGTGTCCACCGTACATGTGTTTCCAGGCGCTTTTTCCTCCATACATATGTTTATATGCGCTTTTGCCTCCTTTTTTCTTACTCTTGCCTCCCTTACTCTTTCCACCATAACCGTAAGGATCGTAAGGATTGTATCCGGAAGGATTGTAAGGGTTGTAAGCGTAAGGATTATACCCAGCAGCTGAACCGTAAGGATTATATCCTCCAGCAGCGGCGGCGTAGGGGTCAACGTATCCGTTGGTGGCACCAGTAGTAGTATATCCAGACGTAGTCGGAAAGCCGGTGTACGGTGTCCCGTCTGCGTTGACGTATTCTCGTTTTTGGTACTGTCGAAGGTCTACAGCTATAGCTACGGCTATACAGGCAGCGATTGCGACTGCGATTTTCATCATCCTCGTCTGAAAGTGCAAAGAAAAACGCTTGAATGATGCTCGGGATCTGAAAAAGTTGTTGATGGTCGCTCATTGAAGGGTGCTGCTGAACAAGTGACCATTAGAACAAGTTAGACAGTATTCTCTTTGTAAAGAAGTAATGGTAACTAGTACTGTGAACAGTACTGAGAGTGGCAAACAACCCCTATGGGGCCACTTGATACAAGGTCACATGATATAGCCTTTTTTAAACACTCAAAACAAACTTTTTAACAACCATTATAAGCATATGTATGAACAGCTTAGGTCAAGTACATTATTTGACTTGAAAATTATTAAGGTAATTGAAGGTCAAGGTCCCTTGATATAGCCTTTTGAATTTTTTTAAAAACTAAAACGGGTACAAAAAAATTGTTGTTGACCATTATAGGCCTATGTGTGGATAGCAAAGGTCAAAAACATTCTACTTGTAAAAATTCAGGGTCATTGAAGGCCAAGGTCATTTGATATAATCAATAATTCTGGGTCATTGAAGGTCAAGGTCATTGTATTTGGCCTTTTGAATTTTCAAAAAATTCAATCGGGCATTAAAAAAATTTAAATTTGAAAATCAAAATTCTGTTCCCAACAAGGTTTAGATAAAGTAACAAGGTTTCGAAAAATACCAAAATCGGACAAATCGGATACAAATTAGGGAACTTATTAAAATTTTGCTGAATGTTACCGTTCTGTGATGACACATAAAGTATCACTTCCGGTTTGGATTTTTTTATTCTAAAATGGTTCTAATTATGCCTGATAGTATATATGTATAGCTTTTGTACTGATTTCTTACATACACCGGAAGCTGTGTGACCCAACGCGGTTCTAAAAAACCGGAAGTTCTCACGCAAGAACCGGAAGTGGTAAAAAAAAATTTATGATGCGGTTTTATTTCTATAGGCGACTTCTCTATATTCTGTAATTTTCAAAGCGATCGGATAATTAGCAACAAAGTTATGCAATTATTCAATTATTATTATGCAATTACTATGTACTGATGCGTAAAAATTTTAGTTTTATATATCCATTTTCTATTCCAGTACGTATCTTATCGTATTTTTCAAACCAAATGTCTATACCATTTTCGAGTTGGGCTAGGGAGCTTCCCGAAAAAAAAAAAAAGTCTAATGAAAACAAAGAGTGGCAAATTTCTTATTTGCCACTCAATGAGCATTCTAATCCAAAATTACTTGCAAATGCTTGCACACAATCTTTCATTTGTGGAATTCTAAACATGAAGCCCGTCAGGAAAATCTTGACGATTCATTCAAAAAGTATAATTGCCAATTTATTGCCAGTTATCCGAATATAGTTGTCGGTCATCGTTCGCACAATGAACCTAAAAAAAAAGTCCATTAACTAATATCGTGCATTCTTTTTTACAGAGTTGTCGTTCTTTGCAGTCACGTTACATAGAGATCTGATTGTTCTGAGAACGACAACTCTGAGATGCCTAATCGTTCAACTATCAATAACTATCAAATATGGAAGTCGGCTGCGATCAATATGTTGACCTCTCGACTACCGTTTTTAAATAAAGCCATATATCTTACCTCGTGGAGTAGCTCAGTCAACTCTGACAATCGGAATCAATTTTTGATTTTTATACCCTGAGTGATCATTGGGGCTTGGTTCGCCCGATATTTCCAACAATGGTAATTCGTGTTTTGTTGGCAATTTCATTTTTTAATATTTTTTTCGTTTACTGAGTAGGCGGTTTTGGATTTAATTCATTACACAAAATTAAAAATTCAACTGTACGCAAGACTCTTTCGTCAGGTCCCACTAGCTGCGACGTAAAGGGAGATGTCTGGGTGTCCAAGTGTGAATATTGACAAAGAGGTTTTTTTCTCAAGGGAACCTTTTGTTGAAACCCAGATTTTTTTCCTATTTCCCATGATCTAGATTAATGAACGTAGATTGAGACAATGGACCG
Source organism: Nipponacmea schrenckii (assembly GCA_030562195.1). Lineage (NCBI taxonomy): Eukaryota > Metazoa > Mollusca > Gastropoda > Lottiidae > Nipponacmea > Nipponacmea schrenckii. Next base: position 20,353,545 of record JAUJPP010000012.1, on the reverse strand, counting down.
TTATTCGCATCAAAGGCACAAATTGTTCAAAAGGAATGGATTTCATTCATAAAAAAAATCCTTGGTGGTCACAACATCGGTAAGTAGGTACTGCTTGCATTTGCGTGTATCCAAGTTGTATTTCGTTCCGTAGTTTTCTAGCGGTGTAATGTTCTATTGGCTTCATCCTAAAGGATATACACTGACCGAGTCTAAAAATCGATCGAACAAAGCTGCATAGGTAACCAACAGGCTCTTCCTCGCCATTTTACTTGTAACGTAAACTTTGAAAATGGATTTCGTGTGTCTTTTGCAACTAACAAATTATTTGGCGCAATACACCCCCTTTAGAGACAATACGGTAGCCACTTGACTGAAATCCCAAACGTATTATTTTTGATGCAGATTATGATCAAATTTGGGAATTTTCAGATTTAGCATGAAAACCTTAATCAAAGCTGGAATGAATCGACCGGAGCACATGATATATTCAACATGTCTCGTTGCTGCCACAAACTTTTATGCAGTAACTGAGTGCGGTATATATTGATCAAAACCTTTTAGGTTTAGGTCTACGGATATGTTTTTTGTATGTTTTGTTCAGCAGTTGGATGTAAATTTAGGTACTTTCAGTTTCAGTATGAAAACCTCCATCATATTTTTGTTAGTGGCTACTTTAATAGCTGAAGCATGTGGACAGTTGACGACCTCTAATGACCCCAGTCTCCAGAATCCACTTCCGGGTCAAGACACAAATGGCGACAAATTAACAGATCTTTCCACAAATACGACCACAGTGAATGACGGTCCGTCTCACGATGACGCCTTAGAAAACAGGGAATACGTCAACCAAAACGGACAACCTGTTACTTATACGTTCCCAACAAATGGTCAAACGACTACTTACAACGGATTTTTACCAAGTGGCACAACTACAACGTACCCATCTACGACTACAACACAACAAGGAACAACTGCAACAACGTATCCGTCTACAACCCAACAAGTCACATACCCTGCAACGTACCCAACACAAACAGGAACAACGTATCCAACACAGACAGGAACAACATACCCAACACAGACAGGAACAACGTATTCAACGACGTATCCTCAAACAACTTATCCACAACAAGTAACAACTTACCCAGCACCAACTCAACAAGCTACAACATATCCACCTCAACAGGTTACAACGTATCCAGCAGCCGCAACGTATCCACCACAACAGGTGACAACGTATCCCACTGCTCAACCAACCATTGCGTACCCACCTCCAACAACGACTTACCCGCAATCTACGCAGCAGGTTATCCCGCCACCGATACCTCAACAACAAATCGCTTTCCCACCTCAACAACAATTTACCTTTCCACCTCCGTCGTTCCCTCCTCAGCAACCAACAGTCTACCCCCCACCTCCATCTTTTCCTCCTCAGTTACCCCCTCTTTCTCCACAATTTTTCCCACCTCCACCTTCACAACAACAGATGTTTTTCCCGCCACCTCAGCAGATCCAAGCTCCACAGCCGTATCCAACACAACAACAGTTCTCCCCCTACCTTATACCAGCACCACAGCAAGGCTTTACCGCTCCCCAGCCGTTAGTGCAATATCCAACTCAACAGCAAGTCGTACCGCAGCCTGTATATTATCAGCCTTGGTGAGTAGAGTGCAGTCAACTTCTTATTACATATTCATTGAAACGCTATCACGATGTAAAAAGTGTCCTGGCACCTCATGGTCCGTTTGCAGCGGGAATACATACCTTTTAAAATTGCTAAATCAGCGAAATTCTGCAAACGAGGTGAATCAAAATTTGATAATTGAAGTTTGGAGTTTTCACTATACGTGAACGCGTCTGACCTTGTTACCAGAATCAGGACACAAGCTTTACATCATTCGACTGATTTAGTCTGGCGTTGTAATTAAATGGACCCTCAATTAGACGTAAGAACGATGCGATTGTTTCAAATGGACTTTTACGTCACTATGGAAGGGACATACACGTCTTTATGGGGTCTTCCAAATATTTAGGCTATTAGTACTATACGAGATGGGTGAGTTAGTGGGTCAAGTAGGTGGTGGGTGGACCAACAGATTTTCTACTCCCCCACCGCCTAATGACCTACATTTAGTTTAAATTACCTAAACATAACATACGTACTACATTCACTGTTTTATCTTTAACCTTTCTTTATTTTCAGAAAGAATCCAGAATCCAATATTTAAAGAGATTTATGTAAATGGGAAAATAAAAATTTAAACATCACTAAACCCTCCTTACCTTCTCTTAGTGGATCTTTCCTGATACGAAAGCACGTGTAGTTCCTCAATGGAAATAACACACACGAACGTAGTTTACAGCCAATGTTAATCTCTACCTCGACTTAATGATTCGAATTTTATTTTTAAAAGCCCATAATATTTTAACAAAATGAAATCAAAATCATATTTGAAGGCCTTTTTTTAAGCTTTCACGTGTAATTTAATTCTGTATGATAATTCAACTCTTTAAGTCGAGGTAGAAGTTCAAAATGGTGGTCAACTATGTTCGTGTGTGTAATTTCTGCATAAAACCCATATTATGTACTTCCGTGTGTTAGAAAGAGCCGTAATTAATCTATAGGTTTGTATGAAGTATTTGTAAAACCGATTTCTTAATGTTGTGTCGGGCACAATATTCTGGGGAATTGAACACATTAATTTCATTGTGACCTTTGGACTTTGCCAGGGCATTGGACGACATTCTACCACATGACAAACGGTCTTAAAAGATTCCCCTTTCGTGATAGGGCGTAAAAATGTTCAATTCGACGTCTGTAGTTCCCATAATTCAAATAAAACTAAGTGTGTAATGACTTCACTAAACCCAACAATATGATGCCTTCGCGATTAGTGAAATCATCAAACTCTTAGTTTTAGTGGAATTGTATTGTAACTGCCAATTTGCCAAGCGCAATCTGCAGGGGGTTGTACCCAATGATATCGTATGGGAGGTTGGTTCCCGAACTCTTTAACGAACAAAGCAAATGGTTTTATTATCATTTATTTTTCGTACCTTTACCAAACTTATCTCATCCTATAAATTTGTCCATTATAAGAATTCTGGTTGCCGTACGGAGTATAGGAATCATAGTACGCGGGTTCGGAGAAAGAGGGGCTAGGGTAGGAGGTGTAAGAGCTAGGGGAAGGGTACGAAATGGGTGCAGAATAGCTAGGAGGAGGAGGGGGTTGGGAGTAGGATTGAGTCACAGGAGCGGAAGTGACGTATCTGTGAACCGTTCTTGTCGGCGCAGGAGCGGAAGTTACGTATTTGTGGATAATGGTCTTTGTAGGAGCTGGTGCTGCTATCGTGTGGACGGTTGAAGCTGTGGGTGCAGCGACGTTTTGCTGCGGCATCTGCATCATCATTTTCAGAAGTGAAGCAGCCGCCATGTTTGCAGTGAATGCTGCACGATTGGCAGCTTCGATGGCATGCTCATAGTCATGATGGTGGTCGTCATAGTGATGATGATCGTCATGGTGATGATGGTAGTTGTCGTTGTAACCTGTAATGAAATGCTTAACAGGTAATCCTATAATGTTTTCTAAACCTAAATTTATACCATTGCCATTTTAAGCTAAGTCCAAGAACTTCATGAAGACGTTCTATGACGTAAATATAGCAAAAAGCTAATTATTTCAATTTGAAGCCTTTGCCAAAGTGACGTCATATTCATATGAAAAGAAGTTGTCTTTTAAAGTCAAGATATAAAACGTAGTTTGCATTATCTTGATGTTGTACATGACGCAGTTCGTATAAGCTTGATGTTGTAGGCTATATGAGGCAGTTCGTATAAGCTTGATGTTGTAGGCTATATGAGGCAGTTCGTATAAGCTTGATGCTGTAGGCTATATGAGGCAGTTCGTATAAGCTTGATGCTGTAGGCTATATGAGGCAGTTCGTATAAGCTTGATGTTGTAGGCTATATGAGGCAGTTCGTATAAGCTTGATGCTGTAGGCTATATGAGGCAGTTCGTATGAGCTTGATGTTGTATATGGCGTATTTCGTATTGATGATGTATAGAATGGCATTGAGGTAACAACAAAACTTACCGTTGTAGTTATTGTATCCTCCGTTGTTGTTGTAGCCTCCGTTGTATCCGCCGTTGTTGTTGTAGCCACCGTTGTATCCACCGTTGTTGTTGTATCCAACATTGTTGTAGCCTCCGTTGTCGTAGCCCCCGTTGTATCCAACATTGTTGTAGCCTCCATTGTCGTAGCCCCCATTGTATCCGTTGTAGCCAGTGTTCCCACCATTCAAGCCACCATTATAAGTATTGTCTATGAAGCCACCATTGTTTAAGCCGCCATTATAGGTTGTTGGTGGGTTGTTGATTGTTGTTGTTTGTCCGTAAACAACTACCACCCAAACAGCTAATACCACAAATTGTCTCATTTCGTCACCTTCAAAGGAAGAAGCCGTCTATTAAATTGAAACCGACCTAGAGATTGTGATGATTATAATGTAATCTAGTAACTAGATGTAATTGAATAATTCCCTAGAACACAATACCACATTGTCCAGTGACACTAATGGTCACTCTATCTAACCTGCCACATCGATCAGTCAAAGCAATAGGATTAGTTTCTATTGTACAGCCTATCCTCTTTTACTGATTACGCAACTTGGACACAATGGCCATTTATCCTGGTCACGGTACCAATTGTAATGGGGTTTCTGAGTTCTTGTAAGCTAGGAGAGATCCTTTCCCGATGCTCTCCGCCTTTATCTTATGTCGTAGGGATATAGACTAAACACTTCCACAATATTCACTTTAATATAGGTTGTAGCAATATATAAACACTGGATAAAAGTATATACAAAACAAGGTAAATCCGATTTCCGAGTATTTCCTTTGGAACCTATACTATAAAGATTCACTACAATAACGTTAATATCAAAGAAGACCTCAGAAATTTCAAGAACCACACCCGACCATAGTGTCCAAACCCCACCCCCATTCGTCGTACTTTATCCGGGATGTGAAAATTGCGTATTCGTAGCTGCATATTGTCCAATCAAAAATGTCCCTAGATTCTTTTTAGGAAAATTCAGCCAATTCAAATAACTCGTTATAGACACAATGTTCACGTCTACAAAACGAAGTGTAGTTTGTTTAGTTTAATACTGGTGAAAACGATTGTCATCCCGTAATTGGGATGCAATGCAAAACCGATATACAACAATTCATTGCAACAAATAGCCCAGCTTAACCCACAACGATTTCTAAGGAGAAGTCTGAAATTTGTATCCATGTGTACTTAATATACGAAATGAATTTTAACTTATTTCACAAAACACGAAACAGGAGACTAAGGCCGGCTCTAGAAGAAGAAAAAAATAGTTTAGAAATGATTAATAGTAATATTCACGATGCTCACCTGTACCTTCACCAGACGCTGTGGATGAAGAGCTAGTTCTGTAGAGGTGGATGCCAGCCGAGGAGATCAATGTACCACAGCAGCTGACCTAGTCTAATTAGTTAATTAGGACCCTCATTAGACCCAGTCGTATAATGTTACGTGTTGTTTGTTCACATATGTCAATATTTGAAGAAATATTCAGAATTTCTGACACTAGCCCGAAAAGTCTGGCCCTAACCGCTCTAGAATGTGATGTACAGATAGGATAAAGTGTTTGAGAGCAAAAAGGCTAAAGATTAACATAAATAGGAAAGAACAGACAAATAAGATAAGGTAGAGCGGAAAGGAACAGACAGTTGAAAGTAGAGAAGGACAGACAGTTGAAAGTAGAGAAGGACAGACAGGGGAAAGAAGAGAAGAACAGGCAGGGGAAAGAAGAGAAGCACAGACAGGGGAAAGAAGAGAGAGGGACAAAGATTAGGAAGAACAGACAAGGGAAAGAAGAGACAGAGACTCAGAGATAAGGAATATACAGCAAGGGAAAGAAGAGACAGAGAGTCTAAGGTAAGGGAGAACAGATAGGGGAAAGGAGAGACAGGGGTCTGAGATAAGGAAGAAAAGATAGGGGAAAGGAAAGACAGGGGGTCTAAGATAAGGAAGAAAAGATAGGGGAAAGGAGAAACAGGGGTCTAAGATAAGAAGAAAAGATAGGGGAAAGGAAAGACAGGGGTCTAAAATGAGGAAAAAAGATAGGGGAAAGGAGAGACAGGGGTCTAAGTTAAGGAATAAAGGATAGGGAAAATGGTGTCTAAGATAAGGAAGAAAAGATAGGGGAAAGGAGAGACAGGGGTCTAAGATAAGGAAGAACAGACAGGGGAAAGGAGAGACAGGGGGTCTAAGATAAAGAAGAAAAGAAAATAGGGGAAAGGAAAGACAGGGGTATAAGATAAGAAAGAACAGACAGGGGAAAGAATAGACAGACGAGCTTCGTGCTTTGTTTGGAATTACAGTATTCCGAAGACATAATATCGATGGCCCTTTGTTTACTGCCCTTGCTTAAGAATAAATTTGTATCGATAAATGGGAGTGAATTACTTCCCTTAGTGTTAGAGTTAATAAAAAGTCAGTATACAAAAATATTACTGGCGTCATAGTGGGCTGAAATGGGTTCCTGTTGTAAACATAAAAGAGAAGGGCGGGGGTTTCCGCAGTGACGCAAAGCTAATATTGAAACCGCTCAAGCTTTAATATCTATACTTAACGGTTCAAAGCTCTTCAAGGCATATAGAGACAAAAAAATTTTTTATACCTAGTGCCGTCAAGGATTCTAGGATGTTCGCCATTCAGTTCGCCAATATCTTTCGGGCGACTGCGTTTGTTAAGTCAGTATCCTTATTGGAGAGTTTATTGCTCTTCTTTGATAATAATTACAGACTTAGAGAGTCCTATTTATAAACACCAATGTTAAGTGATTCAAAGCAGCGTAAAATTAACTTCCGGTTGAGTTATAGGCGACTCAGTGTGTAAGGTTCTATTTGACTAATCTAAATGTCATGATTTCGATGATCGCCAGGGTTGGCAAGTTGTGCTTTGGACTCTTGGCATCTTAAAAAAAAATCGAGAAGTGATAGCTTATACCACAGTTTTGTACTGGCAAAGTTTACCTCAATGCACCATCAGATACAGAGAACAATGACCCAAATCTCATGCCAGGGGTTTATTATTATATACGAACGGACTTTGTTCTCTTCTTTCAACCCGATACGATGATACAAACTAACTTAAATGGCCCATTATAAACTAACTTAAATTGCCCATTAAAAACAAACATGATTAAGTTTATATAGTTTATTGACAAGAAATAAAATTCATTTTCAACTGGAAAAAAGTAGTTGCTTATCTGAAAAAGAAAACGAAAGCATTTAATATCCTTTAATAGGTTTAATACATCAAACTTTCATCTGTATTCGATAATCAAAACTGGAGTATAATTATGTTCCAATCATTATATTTCATTTATATATCAGACAGCGATTCGGACTAATACTTATGAAGTCCAAGATAGACACTGAGTGATTCCCCTTGACTAAAGACGCCATTTTATCCCGTGATTATACACGTGCACCTTGACTTCACTTTTGTACCCACTCCCACTGATTTACATCCTATGCCAATGACATGTTACCTTTTAAAGAGACCTCCGAAACCACTGCCATATCCACTCAATCCATTGAAGATACTTCCCAGGTTTCCCAAGCCTCCGAAACCACCAAGATTGCCTCCGTATCCACTACCACCAAGAGAGCCTAACAAAATACTCAGGATTTGGCTGGTGGCCAAGTTTGATGACGAAGAAGAATGATGACTATCGTGATAGTGACTGTCGTGATGGTGATAATCGTCATGGTGATAATCGTCATGGTGATAATCACCATGTCCATAGCTGTCACCGTGACCGCAGTTGGCTCCGTGGCAACTTCCGTAGTAACCATCGTTACTGCTACCATGGTTGTCGTAACCAGTATTGTAACCAGTATTGTAACCTGTTGTACCATGATAAGCTCCGTCGGCATCTGAAGAAAAAGAAATTCAGCTCAACGTCCTACATTTGATAATTAGGCCAAATGAGCCAATAAGGACGAACAGTATACAGTTTCTCATGAGGGAAATTTTGATAGACCAGTGGCATCTGTCTAATTTGTTCGAAGTCCTTCTGTCCAGGGATCAGGAGCGTACAAAATTCACTGAAGATGATGCAAGAAATTACATATCATTACACCTTCGGCTGCTTTTGCTTGAATGTAAACGAACTGTGCCCCGGATATTTATTATTTTAAATGATACAGAGAACTGATAATTGTTATTACGACAAGACCAAAATTCACAAATACCTGTAATGGTTTGACCGCCATTGTTCCAAGCATTATCATAGCCATTATATCCGCCATTGTTGTTGTAGTCGTTAAGGTAACCATCGTAACCTACATTGTTGTTGTTCCAGTTGTTGAAGGCGCCACCACCGGTTCCTGTTGTTGTTGTTGTTGTTTGGCTGTAAACACAACCCACTACTACTGCTAACACCACCAAATACTTCATCTTTCAAAGACTGGATATAATAAAGAGAAAAATATCTATCCTAACGTTTTGGCGGTTTTTGAAAGCTTGTAAAGGTTGTTAATTGATGACCAATGTTCGGTGTACGACGCAGGGATAATCGATACAGTAGAAAAATCTTGTCCGTAATGTCACCTCGCCGTTTCCGGACAAGTACCAAGTCTATTCAGTTCATGTTCCACTGTCTTGATTACCAAGCACCGTACACCGTACTTCGTCTATTTGCAGGTTTATGAACCTTCTGAGTATAATAGTAATTGAATTTGAACACAAAAAGAGCACATGGAGATCAGAACATAGCGTTGAACTTTAGCTCTTTAATTTATTCAATCAAACAAAATCTTTATAGTGATGCTGATGAAACAATACAGTTGAGAGTCAAATGCTTACCTTCAGTTGACCAGTACCTCGGCTCTCGAGTGGATAAAGTAACAGTGAACCTTCAGAAAGCTCGCTCCAACAGCTGTTTAATTAGTAAGAGTATCGTCATCATCCTCATTAGCGTCTTCAAGTTTCATCTGACCACCTGGACACCCTTGTGACCCAGACACCGGATGGTAACTATCAGAACGGATGTACCAATACAGTCACGTTCAAATCAGCTGCAGGAAGTTTCCAAACAAACATTGCCTTCTCATTAGACATCTTCAACTAATTAAGGTCGTGGATGTAGGTCAATTTACTATCTAGGTCAGATAAAAGTTTTAACTGGTACAGTTAGAATATCTACGTTCATTTTCATTGCAAACAGAAGCCGTGTTTAGTAGCTCTGGTAAGACATTCGACTTACTTTGTTTTTTTTTTAATTTTCAACTTTTGTAAGATTTTGTTTGAAATTTATTGGATTGTTTTGTTGTCGACATCCCGACGTAGACATTGATAAATTGTTAATCGTTAGGCAAAATCGCATTCTGTGCGCGGATGCAAGTAGTCTCTGAGAACTTAACATCTCTTAGATGGTATCTCTTTCTTTGCAGCTAACTATTTTTTTAATTTACATAAGATCAGTCAATTATTCTCAGTTTCAATTTCCTTTTCAGTGGCAAGGAAGAAAATGAATACCCTATCGATCGTTTGTTTTGCTGTGGCAGTATCGTCTGCTTTAGGACAGTTTGGTCTGGGCAGTTATAGCCCATTACTCAGTGCTCTGGGCGGAGGTGACGTCCATCACGTTATCCACCATCACGTCAGTGACGACGATCATCACGGAAGTTACGATCATCACGATGACAGTTACGACCATCATCATCACGATGACCATCACTACAACAATAACCGTCAAACGTATGCCGATTACTACAACGGAAACGACAATTACGACGGTTTGAATTACAACAACAACAACAACGGTGGTACTGGTACAAACAACAACGGTTTTTACACCAACGGTAACACAAACGGACAATACAACAACTACGACCATTACTCGTACGAAGATAACTATAACCATGGTGATAATCACGATCATCACGATCATCACGATGACGATTACCATCATCACGAAGATGACAGCAACAACAACTTAGCCGCTCTTCTGTTACTTCATACCTTATCTCAACAGCAACCGGTAGTTGCTGCTGTTCCAACTCCGGTAGCTGCTCCAGTCACTCACACCGTTGCTGCTGCACCTACAGTTCATACTACTACGCATACTTACGCCGCACCAGTTACATCTGTTGCTCCCATGACCACTGGGGTAAGCCTTGGTGGAGGACTCAATAGTCTCGGAGGATTCGGAGGTTTCGGAAGCTCCCTTGGTGGATTAGAATCCGGATGGGGAAGTCTCGGTGGTATGGGTGGTTATTTCAAGAAGTAAAAGCCTATGAGGGTTTTTGGTGATTTGAATTAAATAAAGGCTGAATTACATAAAATATTTTGTTTGTCTTTTTGCATGAAACCACATCCTTCAGCTTTCAGAAAACAATACTATGTATATTTTGACGAATCAAACGATCACATTCCTTCCACCGCCGCCAAACTTTTAAGCGCTTTCATCTATCAATCATTCGTTGCCATGATTGACATGATCACGCATGCATGATTGGATTCTTTTAAGCCATAAATTGTTTCGTCCCAAGAGTTACGGAGGGTTCTCCTTGATACTTAATTGATAAAGAAAAATAACATCCTCTTGAACCAAGGCGGCTTATAGCCCCGCCTTTATATGTTTTGCCTCTGCACCTTGCATTTATTAACTGGTGGATAGATAACCGGACACATTTATTGGATATCAATCTGCCTTATCAAGCCTGATAAAGACGAGAGTATCCTCGTTGAAACGTTGCATGTCATTTATTAAAGTAATTGTTATCCATATAATAATTGCGTACAGTTATTTCAAATTCTCAGATCCTAGGCCCGAAATTTTTCGATATCACAAATACAGTTCCAGGACCTATTTACCGTCATCAGTATATTTTTTGGGAAAAGGGGGGGGGGGGTCATGGTGATATGATGCTTTCCTTATATTCACCAATTCCTAGGTACTCGTTCATTGACACACAATAACTTATTCTTTGGAAGTGACTAGGGGGTCGAGCATATCTTTCGATTTGTCTAATGAAGTTCTGTAGAAGAGATGGAATTAAAATACAAGTGAAGGTTGAAATTGTTATGATGAACGGTAAATTATTTGGACATTGAAAACGGTAGATCCCCTGAAAATTATGGTTACGAAAATATAAATGGATGGAATTTGGTTTTTAGTTTACAGATGGCGAGACAACAATCAGAAATAAGGGTGGAAACCCGACCAAATCTGTAGATTACACATGTATGAGTAAAAATAAGATCCCATAATTTCCAAAATGTCTAATCCTATACATGAAGTTCAAGGGTTCAAATAAATGTGTTGAACTAGTTAAGCTAATCTTGGTAAATTCCTCCAAAAGCACAACGGTCTTGCAGTTGACCCAATACTTTCTTTAGAGACCACCTTCATTAAGATACCGTCATTTTTGGATTTGCCCTTGAGTGTTCTTTCAATGAAGATTCTACTGTATGCTCTCCTCTCCTTGGGAAAGGGGTCGGTTGAGGGTTCGGAACCGTCGACTTGGTTAAACCAGTCCCTTACATTAGTAGAGCCACTGGTCTGTACAGTACCAATAACGTTCATCTGTGTACGTCAACTAATCAACAGCTTAATGAGGTAACATCCTTATTTGTATATCATCAGCAAGATGAACCACAGATGATTCGGACGTGATCTAATAAAGATACAAATACAGGTGTTCCATTAACAAAACGACGTCAGATGCTACGACGTGATCCAGAGCTTTCTCCACCAATGACCTAGTGACCTAGTTTGCCCCGTGGACTCTCTGTTCAGACCTCGAAATTGTCATATTCTCTTACAGGCTTCACAACAGTAAGTTACTTTCAATTTCATTTCCGCTATTGCTCAGAGGGGATACATCGCACCTCGGGGATTCACGCTACTCAAGTGGAATTGAACCGAAGATTCGTTGTTGATTGTTTTAAATCGGTCAATAGCCAATACATGACTAGCTCACGGTGCACAGAATTCATTTTGTGATTATAATATTCAGAGCAAGAGCAAGTTGATGTACACAAGGTAGTGGCTACTTTGAAAGTTCCTCGTCATATGATCTGTGAAGTTAACATATATAATGATATAAAATCTATTCTTTTATTTCAGGACTGCAAGATGAAGACATTGTGTCTACTTGTGTTAGTCTATTGCACTACATCCGTTAATGCCCAATTCCCAATTGGTGGAGCACCATTGCCGTACGGTGGAGCACCATTGCCGTACGGTGGAGCACCAATCCAATACGGTGGTGCACCAATTCAATACGGCGGTGCCGCACCAATACCATATGGTGGTCAACAGTTTGCCGGAGGACCAATACCTATAGGTGGACAAACGTTAGGAGGACCAATTCCTATAGGTGGACAAACGATCGTTCGACAACCGCTAATCCAACAGCAAGCACCGATCATCCGACAACCACTTCCTATTATCCAACAACAGGCACCAATTGTCCAACAGCCAGTACGCTTCCCCGTTCCACAACCTATTCCAGCACCTCTTCCTACACCTCTTCCTGCACCTCTTCCGATTCAACCTGCACCAATCCCCGCGCCACGACCACAGCCGATCCCGCAACCTATTCCACAACCTATTCCAGCTCCAGCTCCAGCTCCAGCTCCGGCTCCGGCTCCGGCCCCGCTCCCAGCTCCTACTCCGGTTCCGGCTCCAGCACCATTGCCACCAGTCCAAACTCCTCCTCCTCCACCACCACCACCACCACCACCACCACCGTCACCCCAACCGTTTATCCAACAACAGCCACAGATTTTCGACCCACTTCCACCTGCACCACAACCGCAGATTATCTACGAGCAGCTTCCCCCGCCTCCACCCGAGGTAATCTACCAACAAGCCCCACCCCCACCACCACAAGTGATCTATCAGGAAGCACCGCCACAGCAGCAGCAGATCATTGAGATTCACGAAGTTCAGGAGCAAGCACCTGCTCCTCAAGTGATCGAGCATGTTGTCCATGAGCAACCACAAGTACAACAACGAATGGTTGAAGCAGCGCCGCAACAAGTCGTCCAGCACGTCGTAAGACATGTCGTTCAGCACATTGTTCCGCACGTAGTTCGCGAACAGCCAGTTACCCATGTCAGGCAGACACACCACGTGATGCAACCGGTCCAACAAGTCGCTGCTGTAACACCTATGGTAGCAATGCCTATGATGAGAAGCTTTGGCGGTCTTGGAGGATTCGGTGGTCTGGGTGCTTTTGGTGGCCTCAGCAGTATGAGTGGAATGAGTGGTCTTGGTGGAATGAGTGGCCTCGGTAGAATGAGCAGTTTAAACAGAATCGGGGGTTTGGCTGGCTTACTGGGAGGTTTCGGACACCACCACCATCATCACGACTATCACGATTATTAAAAGGGTATGTATAGAGTTTTTTTATTTTTCTTTTGATCCAGAGGCTTATGCTGCTGTCCTAGCAAAGTTTCCTAAGTTGAATTCTGCATGGCGTTACTCGTCTTCATTATCCCATAAGGTGCAGAAGAGTAGGACGTAAAACTCCATTTGTTCCATTTATTATTAGGTTATTATAATACATTCATTTAAAATTCTTTTCTTTGTTTTCAGCTTAATGGTATTATGATAATATAATTAAATGTTGTAACACAAAAAATTCGGCTTTTTCTTTATTTCAACTATTTGTACGATACACTGTCACATCTAACTGGTACACAGCGTACAGTGGTAACAGTGATATGGGAGGGGGATAGATTGGTTTTAAATACCTCCACTTTATGTGAGAGAGTGTTGGTTAATCAAGAAACTTTTTTTTTCCACTGCGTAGCTCATATATTATCAAATAGAAAGTCCAATATACCGCTGACTGAACTAATTGAGTTTTGAAGACACGAGTCCCCCCCCCCCCTTGAAAATCCTCCCAGGCGCGGGTTTTAAATACCATATAAAATACCTCGGCTGAGCTTCATCCCATACTAATAAAGCACCCAAACAAGTCCTAACATTACCCAAGCAAAGTGATGTAGTCAGTGATGTAGGTCAGAGGGCTGACATGAAGAAGCCCTTTGGATTGTCGTTCTAATGGGATAATAAGTCGAGTCCCTATGTGCCATCATCGTATCTTGCTCCCGTATTAAACAAGGCCCACTACAATTTCTTTTGAAGGCGTGGAAATGAGAATGAGTGATTTGCTTTGATTGGTTTAAATTTCTAGAAAGAATCTAGGTTCAATTTTGATTGGACAATATGTTTTTTCACTCGATTGTATTGTCATGGACTCGGGAATTATTATGATTAGGGTGTGGTTTGGACACGATGAGGAGATATATGCTGAATAGGGGTGTGGTGTGGTCACTGTGTCGTATGTGGAGGTATGAAGGACCGGGTATGGTTGGGGATTATGATGAATGGGGGTGTGGATGTGTGAAGTATGGGTGAGTGGCTCGGATCGATAATGAAGTAGGAAGGGCGGAGTGTGGTTGGGGAGTATGATGAATGGGGATGTGGTTTGGATGCTATGAGGAGGTATGAAGGATGGGGTATGGTTTGGGATTCTGATGAATGGGGTTGTGGTTTGGATATGATGAATGGGGGTGTGGTTTTGACACGATGAGATAGTAGGAGGGCGGAGTGTGGTTGGGGAATATGATGAATAGGGGTGTGGACACGGCGGGGTGTTATAGCCTTTGCAAGATGGAATTTGAAAATGATAGAGTAATGTGGTTTATGACACAACATTGATTCCTGTATTGTACACAGAACTGCCCTATATATGTAAGCTCCTCGAAAAAGTACTAAAGACGAGTGCACAACGTAAGGAGATGGATGAGTCAACTGAAACTGACAGCTGACCCGGGAATCATTAAGAGCTAAACGTGATGTTCTGAGCATATCTAAATAGGCCACCATCTGCTCCCATGGTTAATTACGGAAGACGTCTCTCGTTAATTGCGTTCGTCTGTTCTCTGATCTGTTCTCTCTGCCAAACATGACTTGGTTTCACTTTGGCTTGACAATTCAACTTCCTCTTGATGCGGTTACATGAACTAACAGGTTAGTTGAATACGTTGTATTTTTGGGTGTTTTGTGTACTGATTTGTGGGAAGGAGGGAGTGATGCATCTTTAGAATCCTAATACTATGTTTTGTAAACTAACCTTTACTGTCTCAAAAGGTACTACTGAGTGGAATAATGTGTTTTTGAGTTGAGTAACATCCACACAGTCGGTATCGTTCATGGTCGTCATCTAAGGTGTACGATGTACACAACCCATTTGCCTATATGTTGTCATGTGTTTTGCTAAAAAATCACTACTATACCATTTCAGAATGAAGTTATCTACTTTACTGGTATTGGGATTTGCCGTATCCTGTGTCTCGGCACATCTCGAGATCAACGGTCTTGGTCTTCTCGCTGGATTAATGTCAAGATCCAGAAGGCGACCCGTGGTTATGGTCCGTGTCCCGATCCCAACTCAACCACAAGTCACCCAAGTTCAGCAACCAGTTGTTCATGACAGGCAGACGCTTGTTGTTCCTAAAGCAGTTCCGGTACCACAACCATTTCCGGTTACAAGAAGAGTTCCGGTTCCGGTACCCGTTCGAATACCAGAGCCTGAGCCGGTTCCCGTCCCCGTTCCTGTACCAGTTCCCGTGCAAGTGAAAACCGTCCCAGTTGTCTCAACGCATACCCATGAATATGATCTAGGGGGTGATGACTATTCGTCACTTGGTTACGGTGATGGCTATTCGTCTCTTGGTTACGAAGGTGGCTATTCGTCACTTGGTTACGGTGATAGTTATTCGTCACTTGGTTACGGTGATGGCTATTCGACACTTGGCTACGGCGATGGCTATTCGACAAATGGTTACGGTGATGGCTATTCGTCACTTGGCTACGGCGATGGCTATTCGACAAATAGTTACGGTGATGGCTATTCCTCACTTGGTTACGGCGATGGTTATTTGACAAGCGGGTATGGATCTGGCTATTCGACAGGAAATGGTTACTATGATGGCGGATATAATGCTTATAGTGGTATGTCAACTGGCTATAGTGGTATGTCAACTGGCTATAGTGGAGTTAACTCCCTTGGTTCGTATCCCAGCTCTGTGACAGCATATTGAGATACGTATGGCGGTGTTCAGGGGTATTATTGAGGTACAATGAAGGTCTTGATCATCAAATAAAAAGAAATTATTTCTTAAGGATCTTTTATTTTGTATCACTGATTTCCCAGACTGTAACTAAGCAAAGGGGAGATGCAGCGACTCAATTTATACGACCGATACCCACCAATTATTCCAAAATGCCTGAAAGAACCCCATCTTTAAAATGATCCTATCAGCGTTCTCCATATACAGAGAGTAACTCTTTACAATGAAGCCCCTTCAAGATAACTCCACTATGGATTGAGCCAAAAAAGGGATGGGGCAGAATATTAAGCGCTAGACAAGTGGAATGTCTAATTTTTCGAGGCATTACTTCAAATAAAAACTTCTAGGGTTGGACAGTTTATTAAAATAATCTGTTATTAGCCTGAAAACAAGAAAAAAAATGAAAACAATATCAAACTGCTTAAAGTTGGGTTCCTTCGGGTAATATGTGCGTTCCAGAAGTTATGAGCTTTACTCAAAAAACTTATAATGATTTATTGGGGATTTCATATCAAGGAACATTTCACCATTCATTTGACCAGTCAAACTTTACCCAAAATCGGGGAAATTTTTGGTTGATCTAATCAATAGTGTGTACGGCTTACCACCGAAATTTGGGCCCCTACAAATCCACGTGTGTCTGGAATTGTTAAAATAATGACTAAATAATTTAAAATTATATTTAAAATAAAAATATAATAATTTCTTGAGACCGAGATATATAGAAATAGAAAGTAAAATTCCTAGTTTGAGACATTTTTTGACAAATAATTCATTTACATGTATAGTATTTACGAATATGCAATGCACGAAAATGGCGAACGTGTGCCTTCAAGCTAGCCAAAATATAATAAGAATAAAACAATAGAATAGAGCTTACCCTTGTAGTTGGTCATTTATTTGGAGCTTGATCCGCCTCTACTACTACTTCCGCTTCCTTTATCGCTACTACTTCCACCATTTCGTCTTTGGTCTACATAGGGAGGATTGAAACCCGAGTAACTTGGTCGCATTTGATTCATTTGCCCTGGTGGGAACCTTGGTGAATTGACGTATGCAGCTTGTACAGCTGTAAGGCAGGCAAAGCACATCAAAGCAACGATAATAACCTTCATCATTTTGATTTTTCTGAAACGAAATGTGACTTGGACATTATTGAAAGTGCTGACCACGAGTACCGTGGCTCTCTTCGTTCTTACATTAATATATCGTAAATAATTCTATTGAGTAACACAGGCCAGAAATGCGAAATTTGCTTGTCCGTAAGACACCTAGGGTTCGAATAATGAAACTTCCAACCAATGTCACTGGTTGTTCGAATATTGTGAAACAAACGTTGTCTGTGTCCTTGGAGATTAAACTATTCATCTAGTCATGGTAACTGATCCCTTGATGTTTTTCCTTGGTACCGCGGACTAAAAAATTTAACGCTTCTATCGAAAATCGGACATCATAGTCTGTTGTCCATTGCTTCTAGGATTTCAGGAACCACAGGCGTCTAAATGGAGCTAAATAATAGTATGAATAGACTCTTTATTTTACATGGGTCAGAATTAGGTCCAAAACACAAGTACAGGGTCCTGTCTGACATTCAGCCCATAACTACTATTCCATACCAGAAATTTTCATCACCCTTCACATCATTCAATTGATTAAGTCTGTTGTTGTAATATAATGGACTCCAACAGGTTCGGGTCTGTTATTACTATGACGTAAGAACGAAGCAATATATTCGGATGAGTTGGTTCAATGATAGCATCGAGTGTCGGCGAGCTCTCGTTTTGATATTTCATCATCCAGCTCAATAAATCAAACAATGGTCACCCTAGTTACGTTCAAAAGCCTTATTTCATAAACAATAGATCTACTGAAACTGAAATATAACGCACTCGACAACGATTGCTTTCATACCTGAATCTCTGTATCCAAGTTCCTGAAAGAGTGCAGACCACTTATTCCAGTCTCAATTTATAGTTGACGCCAGATAAGACCAGGTGCACATCTATATGCAAATATACGGGGAAAAAAGAATTTTTAGAAAGAAAAGTTGTTGACATACAATTAATCTAAACAATTCTGCACAACGCCGGTGTGCAATATTTGTTTTGTTAATATTCCATTAATGGGATTAAAACGACATTTAGAGTTCTACGTCAAACTCTTCGCACCTTATGGGCTAATAAAGACGGACAACTCTTCGATAAGGGAAATTTTTCCAGGACAGGGGCATTAGCCTGCTCTTTTTGCGATTTCCAACTGTCGAGCGATCTTTAACATGCATAGCCTGTAGCAAATGGGGCCTCGGTTTATTGTCCCATCTGAACGACTATAAAAAAAATTTTATGCGACTCCCACCGACTTGCATCATTGCCAAGGGGAAACCGGGTTCAAAAATCAGAAAGTTTATCTCGAAACTTGCCGGGATTATACCCTGGATCTTCAGGTTGGCGAGCAAGCGTAAATAGCATACCAGAGTGAAATAACGTAATATAAAGAAACACAGCGTAACTTTACTGAGCATAACATAGCGTAGCGTAGCCTAAAAAATACAGAGCATGAAAATCATTCCGTCCTCCCCCTGCCCGTGCCACTGTCATCCAATTCAATTCAGGCTCCGCAAAGACCTTCAAAGGTCAAGGTTGAATTATTGGCCACGAAATAACCAATATGTACTTTTTCTTCACCTTAACAATTAATTATAGCCACATACCTGGTTCCCATGAGAACATAAGATGACAATACTGTGCTATATCAAAATGACGCAATGATTTCGACTGTTGACCTTACCTATTGGTTATAAAAAGGGACAAAAAAATCAAGTTTTTAAGCAAATTCTTCTGGAAGAAAGGTAAGTAATTGTGCTGAAAAGTTTAGTAAATATTCTTTTACATCAAGGTTTAAAAGAACGAACCACGGCACAAGGGCAGTAATCAATGCAAGCTAAATATATGTTGGTCTGCCGCTGATTTGAGTAGTTTAATAAATATTTTAAGGTTCAAGATCACAAGAAATGTTATGCAAAATTATTGATGGACAATTTTGCTTAATACTCAAAAGATAGTAGAACATGACCAAGAAGATGTAAACCTTTTTTTTCTCTAGTAATGGACCTTTACGTCCTACTCTTATGCACCTAATGAGCTAATGATGACGGTTAAAAGAAAAATGCTTCCCAACAATTCAATTTATTTCTTAACTTAAAATTTTTCAGAATAACCTTCAAGATGTTTAAGTTAGCATTGCTGGCAGTGATCATAGCTTATGCTTCCTCTCAAGGATTTGTTGATTATGGCAACACCCTAAATCAACAGAACGCATTGGCCTACGGTGGCGGTTACGGTGGTGGATACGGGGGCAGCTACGGCGGCGGTTACGGTGGAAGTTACGGTGGTGGTTACGGAGGCGGTCACAGTCACGGCAGTCACTCAAAGAAGCACAAGAAAGGTCATTCAGGTAGCCATTCTGGTGGTCATTCCGGTGGAAATTACGGCGGTTTCGGAGGCTACAACGGTGGATACGGCGCACCGTACGGAGGTAACCAAAACAGGGGATACGTCTACGATCCTTATGCAGCTGGTGGGTATGGCTACGGCGGAAATGGATATGGATATGGTGGAAGTCACGGAAGTCATGGAAGTCACAGCAAAAAACACAGCAAATCCGGAAGTCATAGTGGAGGGCATAGTGGAAGCGGTGGGTACGGTGGATACGGTGGCTACGGTGGGTATGGTGGCTACGGTGGCAATGGCGGCTATGGTGGCTACGGTGGCGTCGGTGGCTACGGTGGCTACGGTGGCAACGGGGGCTACGGTGGCAACGGGGGCTACGACGCTTACGGAAATCCAATCGGATATAACGGAGGCAATACCGGAATATACGGTGGAAATGGTGGAGTCCAATATGACGCAAACGGAAACCCAATATACAACAATTACAACGGAGGTAACACTGCCACAAACGTCCAGTACGACGCAAACGGAAACCCAATATACAACAATTACAACGGAGGTAACACTGCCACAAACGTCCAGTACGACGCAAACGGAAACCCGATATACAATAATTACAACGGAGGGAACGCTGGCACCAACGTCCAGTACGACGCAAACGGAAACCCAATATACAATAATGGGGGATTTCCTTAGAAATAAATAAAATTTGATTGAAATAAAGATTTTTTCTTTGAACAAATGACACAATTGGTAATTTTAATGAATGTCTAATGACGGCTGATTTGTAAAATCAGGTCGCCTTAAAACCATTTTACCTGGTTCCCCTTTCCAGTATTCATAAAAATCCAGTCTTCAATCCAGAGCATAGGTTTACAATTACAGTTACATTATATTATCATATGACCCCTGACCTTGCTCTTTAATATGGACTCGAACAATATTTTCGTTATTGGGATAACACTTTCTTGGTATAGCACAGATTCTCGTGCTGAAAATTGTGGCTGAGACTCGAACGGGTATCGAACCAGCGATCTCAGAGTCAGGCACCTAATCGCTAGCAATACATGTCAACCGTCTAGACCACTCGGCCAACGGACCAGCACGAGAATCTGTGCTATACCAAGAAAGTGTTATCCCAATAACGAAAATATTGTTGCAACACCAATTTCTGAATGACTTTAAATCATCCAATATAGTTCCAAATCGGCTGGCATTGGCATGGTTCCTGGTAATCAGTAGAAAAGTCATATATTTACTGACTCCTGGTATTGATATTATGATATTATGACGACTGACATGACTCTTTGTATTGCGTCAATTGGACTCTTGGTAGTGGGTCAGTTACATGACTCTTGGTATTCATTCGACTTACATGACTCTTGGTATTGAGTCAATTGGCATGACACTTGGTATTGAGTCAGTTGGCATGACTCCTGGTATTGAGTCAACTGACATGACTCCTGGTATTGAGTCAGTTGGCATGACCCTTGGTATAGAGTGGTCTGACATGACTCCTGGTATTGAGTAGGTTGACATGCCTCCTGGTATTGAGTCAACTGACATGGCTCTTGGTATTGGGTCAACTGACATGACTCCTGGTATTGAGTCAACTGACATGGCTCTTTGTATTGAGTCAACTGACATGACTCCTGGTATTGAGTCAACTAACATGATTCCTGGTATTGAGTCAACTGACGTGGCTCTTGGTATTGGGTCAACTGACATGACTCCTGGTATTGAGTCAACTGACATGGCTCTTTGTATTGAGTCAACTGACATGACTCCTGGTATTGAGTCAACTAACATGATTCCTGGTATTGAGTCAACTGACGTGGCTCTTGGTATTGAGTCAACTGATATGACTCCAGGTATTGAGTCAACTCACGTGGCTCCAGGTATTGAGTCAACTGACATGACTCTTGGTATTGAGTCAGTTGATGTGATTCATGGTATTGAGCTGGTTGACATGACCCCTGGTGTTGATTGGGTTAACATGGCTCCAGGTATTGATTGGGTTGACATGACTCTTGGTATTGAGTCAACTGATATGACTCCAGGTATTGAGTCAACTGATATGACTCGAGGTATTGAGTCAACTGATATGACTCCAGGTATTGAGACAACTGATACGACTCCTGGTATTGAGTCAACTGACATAACTCCTAATATTGAGTCAATTTACATGACTCAGGTATTAAGTCAACTGACATGACACCAGGTAATGAGTCAACTGACATGACTCCAGGTAATGAATTAATTCACATAACTCCTGATATTGAGTCAATTTACATGACTCCTGATATTGAGTCAATTTACATGACTCCAGGTATTGAGTCAACTGACATTACTCCTGATATTGAATTGACAATTGACATGCCTTCTGGTATTAAGTGGGTTGAAATGTGTGTGAAGTGTGGTGGGAATGTACACAGAACTCTTTATCGACTTAGCATAGAAGAACACATGCACAATAAGGCGATTCTGCTTGTGTAAGTTGCCCCTGACAACTATTATCTAGTGCTTCTGCTGCTAACTATACAGGTCTGAGATGACCTAGTCTGCATAACTCTTGATCTGATTTTATTGAAAATATCTGTTATTATAAAAACAACATTTCTTAAAAATGAATAATAATATATTGCCAAGTTTTTCAAAATATTGAGATTCAATGAGATATTTTCAGGTCGATTTTATTTCTTTCTCAAAATCACCAAAATCCAGCAAAACGTCTCTCTGTCATTCAAACAATGCAAAAGACCTCTGTGATCAAACCAATGCACAAGACCTCTTTTAAAATCCCATAAATCTATAATATCCGGTAATAATCCATTAACCTTAGTAATAATCAGGATTACATAGTTTAAACGAAATATCAGGTTCTATAGAGAATCTATTCTTTAGTCATGGCACCTGGTCCAACTTATGAATATATACTTTTGTTGACTGAGTTGTGATACCTGGTAAGTCAAAATGATGAATATATACTCTTATTGACCAAGTTATGACACCAGGTAAGTCCAAATGATGAATATATATACTCTTATTGACCAAGATATGACACATGACAAGTCCAACTGATGAATATATATTCTTATTGACCAAGTTATGATACCTGATAAGTCCAACTGATGAATATATACTCTTATTGACCAAGTTATGATACCTGGTAAGTCCAACTGATGAATATATACTCTTATTGACCAAGTTATGACACATGATAAGTCCAACTGATGAATATATATTCTTATTGACCAAGTTATGATACCTGGTAAGTCCAACTGATGAATATATACTCTTATTGACCAAGTTATGATGCCTGATAAGTCAAAATGATGAATATATATTCTTATTGACCAAGTTATGATACCTGGTAAGTCCAACTGATGAATATATACTCTTATTGACCAAGTTATGATGCCTGATAAGTCAAAATGATGAATATATATTCTTATTGACCAAGTTATGATGCCTGATAAGTCAAAATGATGAATATATACTCTTATTGACCAAGTTATGATGCCTGATAAGTCAAAATGATGAATATATATTCTTATTGACCAAGTTATGACACCTGGTAAGTCCAAATGATGAATATATACTCTTATTGACCAGGTTGGAACTTTCAATTATATAGAGATTGTATTCTTTAGTCATGGCACCTGGTAAATCCACGTTAGACCTTGTACTTTTGTTGACATAGTTTGAATCTTTAAAAATGTCCATTCTAATAGTTACTATGATATTTATGGAATAGATTTTAAAGGAGGTGTCATTGGAACCAATCGTAATCTTATGCACTAAGAGATGCTTGAACATGCAGTCCAAAAACTGCTAGCACCAACCCAGTCGAATGTACAAATATATAGACACATTTCAAAAATATAATTTATTTGAAAAAAAAAAACATAACTTAGACAAAGTTTCCAGTATTGATGGGGTTTCCAAATGCATCTAGAGCACCTGGAGCTGGTGCGTATCCACCTGGGGCTGCTGCATATCCACCTGGGCCTCCTGCATATCCACCTGGGCCTCCTGCATATCCACCTGCATATCCACCTGGGCCTCCTGCATATCCACCTGGGCCTCCATAACCGCCTGGGTATGCTCCGTATCCACCATTATCGCCGGAATGACTTCCACTGTGGCTGTGTGAGCCGCTGTGTTTTTTGCTGTGTGAGCCTTTGCTTCCACTGCTGCTGGAACCGCCATTGTTTCCGTAAGGGTTGTAGCCGTATCCGTTTGCTGTGGCATAAGGATTATATCCACCAGCTCGGGTTGCAAAAGGATTGTATTCGTCTTGACTGCTGCCGCTGCTGCTGCTGTGGCTGTGTTTCTTATGCTTAGAATGACTTCCTTTGGATTTACTTCCGGAACTGCTGCTTCCGCCATTGTTACCATAGAAACCACCAGCATACCCTTGGGGTGCTCCTCCATATTGGTATCCTCCTCCATATCCTCCGACAGCAGTTGGATCAAACTGGGGTGCAGTGGCGTATGCTTTCTGCTGGTTCAATTTGTTGGCGAAATCATCGAACCCGCCCAGGGTGTAGGCAATGCCAATAAGTGTTGATAAAACTGCTAACTTGAACATCTTGGACCTGCAAATATTATTTCATACTTCATCGGAGGTTTGGAGAATAACAATAACATGGCTTTGTTTATGACCATCAATTCTCGCCCATGGTTATATTTGCGAATGGTGTTGAAAACCGACATTATGCTAACCATCGAAAACAATACCTGTGACATGAGCATTATGGATTCTATTCCAGTTGAGGATTCGACCTCACGGCACCGAATAGCAAAGCAGACGACAAGCCGATTTCCAATCGACGGAGCTATTTCACTGATCCAACCCAATGTATATTGATGCCATCAATAATGAAAGATCTTCTTGAGTCCTAGATTGTTCTTTAAAAATAAAAAAAGGAAGTCTGTATATTACCTGTTTCTTTTTCTCTAATCAGAAAGATGGGAAGGTGATGAGTTACAAAAAGTTTCGGCTTTTTATACAAAAACATTTAGGAATAATCAATTAGTAGGCGACGTCGATTAACGTCAGTCACGTTTTGGTATTCACGTGTTACTTCTTCTTTCTGTGAGAAGCGGCGAGATGTTAGTGACGCCATATTGTTTTTTTGTAACCTAATTGCAACCATAATGTCGACCTTGAGAACTTTCGGATGTTTTAGAATGTTTTTATTTGTAATATTGGCGAAATGTTTTCGAAACGCCCCTTTGGGGGGGGGGGGGGCAATACGAATCGCCATCTTAGTTGAAGTAATGAAATTGATCTGTTGTCTTTCCACATGGAGTTATTGTGAAATATTGGGGCATTTTTACCCTGTTAATTGTGTTTCATACCGACTTGACTTTATACACGTTATATTCATATATAAACGAAAGAAAGAAACAAAGAGAGAGAGAGAGGGAAAGAAAGAAAAATAAATAAAAAGAAAGAATGAATGAATGAATGAGAGAATGAATGAATGAATGAATGAGAGAATGAATGAATGAATGAATAATGAAGAAAGAAAGAAAGAAAGAATGAAAGAAAGAAAAAAAGAAAAATGATAAATAAGAAAAGAAAGAAAGAAAGGTTAAGGTGCTAAGAATCATTTTGTGTCAAAAATGCGGACACATGAACCCTTAAAAAATAATGAAATTCCACCGTCGATCTAACGAGCAATTCTCAATCAATTATCGAATAATTTTGTTCATTGTCCATTGTCCAATTTGACCTTTAGTGTTTGAAGGCTGACCTCTGTGAGATCGGTCCATTCTGGGGTCTTTCTCGTGGGATCGCCACCATCCGCAATGTTTCGTAACCTTAACGACTTTTAATATATAAACTGAGATTTTTTTATTTCAATCTCACTTCTGAAAAAAAGTTCGTTTGATAATCAGGTAAGTTTTTTTTTTGTACCGAACTATGACGCTTTTTTAACAAACTTTGTGTAATACCTTGACTGCAATTACCTCTTTTCTTGTTAATACAGTAATGTACTGTGTGGTCTTACAGTTGATGGCTTCATTCGCTGGCGTACAATCCAATCAAATATCCTCGTAGATATACATATTTTCCGCCATTATTACTCAGAATGTGTTTCTACTTATGATTTCAGGAGCCACGATGAGATTTCTGTTAGCAACTCTGTTAATCTGCTTAGCAGTCCATCATAATGACGCCCAGGCCACAACTTATCAGCAACCCACTTATACCTACGGCTACCCCCAGGGTACTAGCTATATAGCTCCCACTGGGTACACAACAGGATACCCAACAACAGGCTACCCGACTACTGGATACCCGACGACCGCTTACCCAACTACTGGATACCCGACGACCGCTTACCCAACTACTGGATACCCAGCTACCGGATACCCAGCTACCGGCTACCCAGTTACTGGCTACCCAACAACTGGATACCCACAAGTTCCCTATTATGGATACCCTTATGGATACCCTACTGGAGGTAATGTTGGTGGATACGGAGGTGGAGGATATGGTGGAGGTGGATCGGGAGATTCCGGAGGATGGTCCGGAAATGATTCCGGTGATTGGTCTGGCGATTGGTCTGGTGATGATTCTGGAGGATGGAGCGGAGATGGCTCAGGTTCGGGGTCTTGGTCTTAAATGTCTTGAGTTAATAAAATTAAGCTTTTGATATACACATACATGTTCTTTGATAAACGTAGATTGCTATTCCATATCATATACATATAAGTATCATATCCCAATTTCGTTCAATGCCCAAATAACCTGCTTTTACATCAAGAAGAGGATATATTCTATTAATTTCTTATTATATTTTGAAGAATTTGACAATTCTTAATAATTGTTCTCTCCATAAGTGACCCATATCAAGCGGAATCACTATAAAATCGCAAACTTTTATTACGTTTCAAATACGGCTTTAGCAACTATCAGAGTGAATTCGTATGATGTTTGAAATAGAGCATGTTTTACCATTAAATGACCACCATTACTATTAAATATTTCAATCTTCACCTAATGGTCTAATGAGGACGGGCAACGTCATGCAAAGTGCAGTGAGCGACATAGTGCGATTTCCAACTGTCCAGGGATTTTTAACATGCACAGCGTGAATTACATGGGTCCCATCCGCAATAGATACTTTTTCTCGGTTTAAAAGGTGCATAAGTTCATCTCAAAATTAAACCCTGAACCTTGAAGTTAGCGAACAAGCATCTAACTCACTGAGCCACCACAGCTCCTAATTATGAAATTAAGAAACACATACAAAATAAAATGTTTTATTATGCAGTCTATTATATATACAAAGAACCAGGTAAAGTGGCTTGTGCTAATACCACTAACAGATAGCACAGTAAACTATATAATATAAGTTTAAAGTTTCAAAACACAGAAACAAGCCAATAAAGCTTAAACAAGAATATAATTTAACGTGAAAAGACAGTGATTTATATATTGGTCCACATAAGACAAAATATGGTTTGTTTATCAGCAAAATGACAAGTAAAAATATGAAGAGACAGAAAAATGGTTTTGAGATCTTGGGACAATAGTAAAGATCATAGACTAGAATTATACCACTAGGTCAGTGAACCAACGCTCTAACCGCTGTACTATAGAACCCCACAAGAAGAAGTGGCTAGAGGCCTATTAGAAGAAGAATTATACCATCTGATACAATAAACTCAATGACGCTTCCTGGCGATTTTATCTCACAAATTGAGGAAACAAAAACGGGTAATTGATATGAAATATTGGATGGACTGAATTTAAACACATTATTATAACTAGAAATAAATATAAACACTGTAACAAAACATAAGTAAATAGATATATTGGTATATAATATATTGGTATGTAAGAGATATCACAGATTATTTTATCATGAACATAAAAACACAATACATACACAAATCTCTCAAAAGAAATAATATAAACACACGCTGCAGATATAAGCTCGAAGTTATTTGTATGTAGACTTACTTATTCTTAAGTGTGAAAAAGGGGCATCATTAAGCTCAAGCTAAAATTTACACTTATTATAGGAAAACAATGATTTTTTAAAACATTGACAAAACTTAAGCTCCCGTTTTTCGTTAATTTTCATTTTCTAATTTAGCCCTTTCAGTTAAGAGTCTATAAAAGCTTTTTTACACTGCTTTCAAGGGATTTAGTTTCATAATTTAGTGCAGAAAACTGGAAAAACAAATATGAATTTAAAAAAGTCTTGATTGTCTAACAAGCAACTTTAATAATTCCCTTTCCAAGATATAAACTTCTGTGTTTCTCAGTAGGTTATTATCAGTAGCAGGATCTCAATACCAGTTTATCATTCACCATCTGTAATACCTGTATACCTTGATTAAAAGTTCCAACTAGAATACTGAAACAAATGGTAATAACATTAGGTATCATAAG
This sequence comes from Nipponacmea schrenckii, assembly GCA_030562195.1. Lineage (NCBI taxonomy): Eukaryota > Metazoa > Mollusca > Gastropoda > Lottiidae > Nipponacmea > Nipponacmea schrenckii. The sequence continues at coordinate 20,325,495 of JAUJPP010000012.1, read as the reverse complement.
TGTTAGTTTCATAAGTTTGGATTTTGAATACAGAGCCGAATAATATAACACTCTTTGATAGTACTATTTGATATTTGATAACACTATTTGATAGCACTGTTTGATACCACTATATGATACCATTGTTTGATACCAGTATTTGATACCAGTATTTGATACTACAGTTTGATACCAGTATTTGATACCACTATTTGATACTACTGTTTGATACCATTGTTTGATACCACGATTTGATACCACAATTTGACACTACTGTTTGATACTTCTCTTTGATACCACTATATGATATCATTGTTTGCTACCAGTATTTGATACTATTCTTTGATACCAGTATTTGATACCACTATTTAATACTACTATTTGATACTACTAATGATACTAAAACCAAGAGATTAGTAATTGAATCAACACCTAATAGAAGTCTACTTACCTGTTATCTTCATAAGCTATAACTGAAGTCAATGGTCCAGATCCATCGAAACTCCACTCGGTTATACATTCTAAAAAAAAACAGATCACAAAATGATTTTCCAACCTGGTTTCCCCCTGTCAGTGATGCAGGTTGGAGGGACTGACATAGAAAAAGCATCTAGTTGTTTGGTAGGCCCTGTGTGCTACAAGCTGAAAACATTAAAGATCCCTCAACAGTTAAGATTTGCATATGCTGTCTTCATTGGCCCCAAATAGCTATCCGGTAGATGATTTTGACAATAAGTAGTCATTCAAGTAGAGGGTCGAAGAAATGTACCATCAAAACTTCAGTTGAAAAAACAATCGGAGAGGTTCATAAGGTGTTTATAAAGGAGATGAGATGAGGTAAATATCACAATGTATACCTATAGTTTTGATGTTACAGAGCTTAGTCAAAGACAGCTGACTTACCTTGTGTGTCTCTGTTCCATATTTTGACAGAGCAGTCCCGGGAAGCAGTTGCTACTTGACTTTGATTGGGTAGAAATATACAAGACTCTATAGCTTCAAGATGGCCATTAAACTCGTGTAGTAATTTTTTGGTTCTTAAATCCCATAACTGAAAAAATGAAATTCTTTCAAAGCTAGAAACACATTCTTTGAGCACTTTCAAAGGACTTTGTAAAAAGCATTTTGGACAGATTTTGCATGACCGATTGTACATCTAAAATGTAAATGACTGATTGAAAACAGGCTCAAATGGTTATTAAGTATAGGTCAGTGACGTAAAAAAATAAATTTAAAATTTACCTGACAATCAAGTTCAGTCAATGAGACTCCTAACACCACCGGTCATTTAATTTAGTTAATTAAGAGATTAACGGTAAGAGATGGTTAATTAACAATGAATTTATGAACAATTATTAATTTGAAACGCTTTCAGGTTCCACTTCCAGTTCAAAGAGATCAACTTTCTCAAACTACTTTTAACAAACAATAGCAACAGTTGACATGATAATCCGTAATGTGTTTATTATAATAATGGGAAGATTTAATGTCATTTAGAATGTGAGATCTGAGATTGCTGGTTCGAAACCCGTTCGGGTCTCAGCAAGTTTTCAGCACTACAATCTGTGCTATACTAAGAAAGTGTTATCCCAATAACGAAAAATTATTATTATAATGCCATTTAATTTTCGAAGAATAAGGCTTCTGATTTTGAATATAACACCAGTTTACTTACGCTAGCCTCACACCCATTGCCTGTAAAACCATTACTACATGTTAAACAGTAATTACCATCTGATGTTATATCACACGCCATCTGTATATACTGTTTCTTTATAAAATTACACACTACACTCATAGTACGACTGTCAAATATTCTACAAGAGAAATGTACAAGTGTAAAAATAAAAATGAAATGAAATGAATGGAGTGTTATGTCCTACTCTTCTGCAGGCTGTAGCACAAAGGGCCTCGTTTTTTTTTTTGGGTCCCATCTGAAGGTCTGTAATGAAATCACACACTCATAATTCGACTGTCAAATATTCTACAAGAGAAAAGTTGGACATGTAAGGGGTTTAATTATTGGTGCACAATGAAAGGGGGCCCTTTTTTTGGATCTTTTAATGGAGTCCATTGAAATACAACGCCAGACTAAATCAGTCACATGATGTAAAGGGACATTATATTTTTTCTGTATTGAACAGTTGTTTGGTGAGTTATGGTTACCAGGTCAGCGCATTCTCATATGGTTACCATGCCAACACAGCCATTTCTCAGTGTTCTCTCCCTGTATAATACTCACCTGACTTCTTTATCTTCTCCAGTCTGTAAAATCTGTTCTGTATTCGGTATCCATTTAACATCTGTTACCTATGACAGAAAGAATACACTGGATTCATTAATGTCATATAATTAATAATAATAATAAACTCTTTATTTTACATGGGTCAGAATTAGGCCCAATACACAAGGACATGGTCCTGTCTCACATTCAGGCCATGGGGCAATACATTGGAAAAAAATATATAGGTCAGTGGTTGCGATCCTAAATCGATTTTGTCAATGGATTTACACTCATTATAGTAGATCTTAATTTGAATGAAACTTGGACTAAAGAATTTAGAGGCAGATATAGTTAAAACAGAGTAAGAAAGTTATATGTGGCAAATCAGAAGGAGATAAGTCAGATGGGACGATAAACAGAGGCAACATGTGGTACAGGCTGTGAAAGATCCCTCGACCGTTGGAAATCACAAGTTGGCTAATGCTGCTGCTCTGCCGTTTCCATTCATTGAACACTGCATGGGGTAGCCCAACTTCATTAGCCATATAGTACAGAAGAGTAGGACGTAAAACTCCATTCATTAGATCTCAAGGTAAAGATAAAAAATACAAACCAGATTTTGTGGAATATTACTCTGAAGTAAACATTTAGCTGTTTCTACATCCCAGATCCTTACTGTGTTGTCTCTTGATCCTGAACATAGTTTGGTTGTATCTAACAATAGAAGGAAATGATGTATATTTTGGATTTTGGACATTTGTTTGTTTGGATTGAATATATTAGAGAGTCGGTATTTACACAACGTCATTTGCTTGGTAACAAAGTGCTATTGTGAGTTCTAATCTCGATCGGTGTGTGAAAGTTCGATGACCTTTTGGAAGTCATCTTCACTCATAATTCCAGAAGACCCAGCTGTAAATGGGTACAATAATCCTGGAAAGATCAATGCCAAGATGTTTGAATTGGATTATTTTGATGCAGCAACCTATTTCCAGATAAAAAACTTAAAACTGTATCAACAAAAGAAACTATTTGCAGTTTTTTCTGAACAGCCGACAGCAACAAAAGAATCAAAGTCAAATACAAAATCCTATCAAAACTTACCACTATTGGCATGAATGGCTGTCACAACTAAATCATGACCAATAAATTCTCTAACAACATGTGAACTTCCTCTCTGCCACATTTTGATGGTTTTATCTCTGGAAGCACTGAAAACTCCTAAACAACTTGATCCGTAGGACACCTAGAAAGAAATGGAGTTTTACACCCAATGCAATGAAGTGGCATGATAGGCTAGTATTTTTAGATGTTTGAGTAAAATTAGAAATCTTAACTTAAATGATTTTTGTGTTCTAGTCTCTTGATTGGTCAATCACTTGATTTTAAATTCAGTTTTATTATCCAATCAGATTATTGTATATCTTAAAATCTGGATTTTACTTAAGTTAAGTTTGGAGAATCAGGCCCCTCTACAGCCTTGATTGTAGCCTTTCATAAGTTTGGGCTCTGTTTGGGCACTCCATATCATAAATGATATGGAATTGAAAACCCTGTCATTTCTTCCTATTTCATCATTGACAAGAGTAGTCTACCTTTGTTATCTCTCGTTCATGACCAGTCCATTTATCTTCTTGTCGTCTGTTCAAATAGTCATATAATATCACACTCTGCAAAAATCAAAATCATATTCTTAGTCAAAAATAATCCATCACCTTTGGTAAAACAGAAAACTTGACATTCCAAGGTTCAATCCTAGCAAAGGTCAGAATAAATTTTCGGATTTTTCAACCCAGTTTCCCTCTGATAGTGAAGCAAGTCAAAGGAACTGACATAGAAAGAGCGTCCAGTCATTTGAATGGGAGACCCTGTGTGCTACAAGCTGTGCATGTTGAAGATCCCTAGGCTAATGCCGCTGTCCTCATTTCACATGCCGTTTCCAGTAGGACCTAAAACTCATTCATTTAATAGTTTGTGTTTTGAAAAGTCTTTGACCGTTTGTGATCTTTTTTAAAGAAAAACTTCCACCAACCTTATCCTTGCTGCCAGAAAGACAGAGTCCTGGTTGAACACAACTTAAACTGACCACAGCTCCAGAATGTACTGGATTGACTGTCATACTACAATATCCTTCTGTATCTCCCTCTTCACCAACATCCACATCCCTGTATTTAATTTATATTGTCATATTATGGTCTTAAAATAACAAGCATTGAGAGTTATCTGCCTGTGTTATCATATTTAGAGTCCTGGTTAATGGTCAGATATGAAATCCAGCTTAAATCAAATTGTGAAATTTCTTCTATCTACATATCCTGTATTGTCATATTGTGGTCAAACACATCTGACCTAGTAACCAGCATCAAGACACAAGGATGCTTAGAAGAAATTTTAAAGGTGTGACATGACTGAAATGCTTTTCTATACCAGCAATCATATTGACCATTTGCATTATTATTAGACTGATTTAGTCTGGTGTTGTAATTTAATGAACTCCATTATAGATGTTCGAATGGGACATAAACTGATGCCCAGCATGCTACAGGCTGAGTGGATAAATGCGCAAAAGAGTTTGAAAATAAGATTTGGGTCTGTTATTTCTACGACGTAAGAAGGACAGAATAGTTTCAGATACTGGAGAGCTTAAACCTCTATCAATAATTATAAGGAGAGTTTTATGTGAGTACTGAAAGTTTTTACCTATTATTAAATGAAGCCATATTATCTGTGGGTGTTGAAAAGCAGATATTACCCATACCAGTTATTCAGATTTCCTGCCTGGAATCTTTCTCCTGACTGACACCACTTCCAGGCTGGTCTTTCCAAAATTGGCTGTAGTTGGGAAGCTGCCACTACAGTCAGTGGGCAACCAGCCAGTTGTATATGGTGTGCCAAATTGGATGCTTAGCTTAGTGGTTAATCCTTACTGTGCCATATTAACTGCACAATATTATTTTTACTTATAGCTTAGGCCTGTAACACAAAAAAACAAACTTCAAACTTTTATTTCTAAGATGACATTGTCCAACATCAATGATTCACAAAATGGTCTCTCACCCCTACCCCTTACCCAAAATTTGACCTAGGCCCCTGAACTGTATCCTGTCTGTGGAACTTTGAATTAGATGTAGACGTGGAAAAGTAAGCTACAAGTACAAGATCAATAAATACAAAAGTAAGACAGACGAATGCAACGAATTTCAAGATCTTCATATATTTCACTAATAAAAGACAAATGCGAATTGACCACAGTGGATTCGAAACTTCCAAAGTAGAAGCAAGTACGCCTACCAAAATAATCCAGATTATTATTTTTTAATTACTATCTTTTCATGTTTTGTTGACATTCACTACTTGCGATTCTTCAATCGAGTTACTTCCCTTGGCTAAACTCAAAACATCCAGACCACAGCTAATTATAAAATCGATTTGACAATACGTTATACTTCTTACATTTTCGAGCTCAAGAAAAACATTCTGCATGGGAAAAATATATAAATTGGAATATAAGAAAAGTATTAAATACTTTTATGGACCAAAATCTAATTCTTTAAAGCTGCCATGCTTTGAAAAAGAATATCATGAACATAAATTTGACATCAAAATGAAATGTATGAAATTGGGTATTTGATTTGATGTATAAATATTATTTCCATATAACCACAACACTCACTCAAACATGTGTCACAAAATTAAGCTTATATTTTCCTTATTTATTTATTTATCAAAAAAAATAATTATGCTTCATGTTAGCTTTAATTTCCCTTTTTAGATTTGGGACTGAATGATCGAAACTATCAAGGAAAGATAACTACCGAGGAAAAAAGCGGACGACGCTAAGGCAAATTACTCCGCGGGTATAACAGGTGCTTTTTAGCTCGAAATTGATATTTGGGGCACAATTTCTGTCAATTTTATTTTGAATTCATGTTCATTAGATCTCCATTTTTCAATGGTCAAACCAGAGATTCTCCGAGAGAAATTCCAAAGGTATTTCTACAATAAAATGTGTACAACATTCTAAATCAAAAGACTAGCGGGGCATTTCACTTCTTCATTCAGTTCAACATACATCAGATTTCGACGTAAATATAATTCCTAATTTTTTCATCTGTAATAGATAAATTTAGAGAAATATGTTAGTATTTTTTATATTCGATCAAAGTATTTTTATATCGAAATTCAAATGTCGAAACTGTTAAGGGATTTCACTCAAAAACAGAAAACTTTAATTTCCAAAACAAAACTAGCACGCTGCAGTGTCATGCCACGTGACTGAATCAACCTATCATTTTCTAGCCCAGGAATAACACGAAGCCACCTTCCGGTTGGATTTTAAGAGCGAAATATCAATGTTCTGAGGTTGAAGATTTTTATTTTGTTAAGTATCGTTATAACTTGTTAATTTTTAGAGGTAAGTGTGGAAATTCTGAAAGAGAATTCATTTCTGCACCCGAAAATCCAAGTGGTAGCAAAATCAATGGCGGAATAAGCTAGCTTCAATGTAATTTGTTTGTTGTCTTCACAACAGAAATGTTGATCTTGACTTGTCAAATTTGCTCATGTGTTGTAATGCTAGTAAGTGGCAACTTCCATTATTGAGAGGTTCAAACCATACATATCCATCTGCTCAGTACATTTATACTTTTTCCAACATCTTGTCTACTTTCAAAATCCTTTTCACTGTTTCCACAAAGTATTTTCGAAACAAATATCCGATTCCAATTGAATCCAATGCTTTTTAATGACCCTGAAGCATTATTACAGTTACACTTGAACTATTTTCTCAAACAATAGGCCTACCCTCAAATTACTTAACAACCATGTTACAACCCAAAAGCGCAAAGGCATGTAATAGTATGGTCTCTACAATATAAAATTTATGACTTTATAATGAAATCATTTTTTTTTTTTTTGCAGGGCAATGAGTAGTGGTGGTAGCGTTACCACTGGAGACAAGGGAGAGAATCCAGGGAGCGAGGATAAGCCTGCCCTAGAGAGTTCACATCCAACAGCTGGGTTACAGCAGTCACATGGCCACATCCTGGCTCAGCCATCACCTACATTTCAACATGCTGAACTGATGAAACCCCATCAAACTATGCAGGTAATGATATTGATGTGGTGGGGACACCATTTCTATTATATAGCACATGCTAATGAAGATGTAAAAGGGTTTTTTTTCTAGCAAATTTTATGCATATCAGGGACACATAGCATTATAAATAAAAACAAAACAGCATAGATATAACATTTTTATTTCATTGTACCCAGTAATCTTTTTGAGTTGAACATGAGTTCTCTGAATGTTGTCAGCCAATTGGATACATTTGTTGATTTATATATTGTTGACAAGTTGACTCAGAGATCCTCAATTTTCATCATTCCAGTTTTCAATAGGCCTAAGTTGTCTTTGGTTCCTGCAATTCCACTTAAACTAAGTGTTTGATGGCATCTCTTAGCAATATGGCTTTATGTAATACAAACATATTTTGCAACTAGTGACGTCATCAAATACTTAGTTTCAGTGTTTTTGGTTCATTTGAAATAACAGTTCTTTGATATCAGAACCATTATTTTTACAATATTTGGCAGTCTTACCATATGAAATATCTGAGGCAACATACATATGAATATTTGTAGTCTGAATGTGTTATAATGAATAACAGAGTTACATCCCTTAATCATCTAACTTATCTTTATAGTATAGAGAGTTGGAATGTAAACAATGATGTTCCTTATTAAATAAACCCAAAGTGTCCCCAATCATAGGTTTTCCTTTTATGTAAATGCTCATTGGGAAACACCTGAAAAATGGGTGAGGTCAAATCTCGTATTAGTGTACCAGCACTTAACACTAAATTTGAACTCATTAACAATTTATTTTATAAATGAATAAAGATCCTGAATTGTGTATTTCAGAAGAGTGTACGTCCTATAGCTCCAGCACCAAGTGGAATAGGTAAACCTGGTGGTATCAGTCACAATTCACCATTAGGTATGTCATCAGGACTGCTGGCTCAGACTTTTAGAGGAGCTAATAAAGGTTTGTGGCTTGGTTTCTTTATGCAATTTTGAACCGCATGAATGAATGATCTTATAGCTTTGTTTGTATAATTTATTTCTTTTTAAAAACTTGAAAGATTGAAAAAATGATTGAATAGAGAATTAGGTTTGTAGCTTGGTTTATCATTTAATTTTCTTTTTTAAACTTATGACCATTTTGAATGAATGAATGAATGAATGATCTTATAGCATAGGGTTTACAACTGCTAACCATAAAAATTAGTTGGTTAACAACTAACCAAAAAATGCTTTTGACGGATGAATAAACATATTCTATGTATTAGCATAGAAGAAACATTTTTGATTGGTTAAGAATAATGTCATTAGAACAGAATTTAAGTAGAGATTTGTGAAAATACACTGGCAACTAGTAATATTTGAATGTTTAAATTTTAATCAAGAAACAGGTTCAACATGGTATGCTTTGATTAGTTAAAAATGGCATCATTAGAACAGGACTATAGTACAATACTTGTTAGATTGTAATGGAGACAGAAAATGGCCATCTATTTTATTTGATGACAAGTTATTTGAATTCTTTTTATTTTTCAGGACCAGATACAAGTAATGTTAGTAATATCGGAGCTAATTTAGTAATGGGAGGGCATGCAGTTCCAGTTTCCCTACAGCAGGGCGGTATAGTCCAGATGAACCCCTCAAATCTGACCTCTACTCAGAATGTCACCCCTACAGTCATTTCAACTCCCATGAATATCATTAGAGCCCAGACTCTCACTCATCCAACCTTTCCTTCACATTTACCAAGAGGTAAGTCTTGTTTATATTGGAAATATAGTGCCCATATCTTTAAAAGCTAGAAATATAGTGCCCATATCTTTAAAAGCTAGAAATATAGTGCCCATATCTTTAAAAGCTAGAAATATAGTGCCCATATCTTTAAAAGCTAGCTGTAACACATCTTGTTAAAGCATTGACAAAAATGGTCATTCAGTCTGTGATAATTTGATAACTCATTCCATTATACCTGAATATTCCAGGAGCTGTAGCAGCTTCGGCGCTGTCCGTTGGTAAGACAGGACCGACGATGGCAGCCGGTACAGCATTGTTACGTCCCACCCATTCTACTGTACAGATACCAATATCTTCTAACCAGGGGATGCCTGCTGCCTTGTTACAGAGCCGACCCTTATTGTCCAGTAATAAACCAGGCACCCCTCCCATTGTTAGACCAACTTCACCTGTTATTGGTATACCCATGACAGCTAAACATGGTGATCATTTAAGGTAGGCATTTTAACCCTTGACCTCTGGGTTTGAATAAAAAAATAAAATGTCTTATATCGATTCAAGAAAGTGTCGGACTTTGTAACCAGAATCAGGACATGAGGATAATTAGGATACATTTTAAAGGTGTGACCTCACCTCACCAAACTACTTTTCTATGCCAGAAAATATCATGAATGATGACATCAACTGATTAAGTCCAGTGCTTTAGTTTAATTGACTCCAATTATATTAGGGTCTGTTATTTCTATGACTAAAGAACTGTGCGATGGTTCCAGATGGTCATATTCCCCAGGACCTTATTCTCCCAAATTTTCCAAGGATGGGCTAGACATCTGCTGCAGGCAAATAGAGCAGAGAGATCAGATGCTTTTCAACTCAGATCACAAAATTTGGTCTCGTGCTTTCCTTATAAAGAGGACTGGTTCTGATGATAATATGTATAAGATGAGGAGGTGTTAAATCCATTCGGAGCTGCTCAGTCTACCCATATGTGACAACAATTTTTTTATGATTTTAGACAAAGTTATCCGTTTCATGGTTCCGTGACTCCATCATCCAACTCAGCCATTCAGATCACCCTACGTAACGCTAACTCGAATTCGGACACCATCTCTAAACCTCTCATCACCCATACCGGCGGACACAGTCTCACAAAACCACTTCAGTTAGCCCAGACTCAGCCAGTCACTCAGTCTAAAATTATAGTTTCACAGACTACAAGTAATACCATGATACCAACTTCTACTGTTAACATACCAAAAACAGGTGGGTAACCTTCTCTTAGGGGTGGGGCAAGGATGATTATCTTGGGGGTATGAAAAATAAACCTGTCCCTCAGTCTAACATTATCGTTTCACAGACTACAAGTAATACCAATTCCTACTGTTAACATACCAAAAACAGGTGGGTGGTTTTCTTTGGGGGGTGGGGCAAGTTGGAGAAGAGAAAAGGGTAAAGAATCACTGGGTAGAAAATTACAGTTCTAAAACATCTCCGATTGAAGATTTTGACTCTTTATTATTTTATTTTGATAAATTATAAACAGTTTAGTAACATGCTTAGTTGTAGTGGAATTGCAAGAGCTGCAGATGTGACTGCCAAATGATGCTATAAGTTAGTGTCCCCAATACACATAACAAGTTTTTAAAATGATTCGTATTTTAATTTTTGCTTTACCTCTGTTTGTAGCTAAGATTACAGCTCAAAGGTCGACGGCAGTAGTTTTACCGACGTCAGTGACAGAAGTGAGTCGGAGCGACAGCTGCCAACACCAAATGTCTCATGGTCACAATTTATACTTCCCCACACATCGTGGACTCCCTACTACAACTGCATCGGTTGCTTCTTCTATTAGTTCAGTTCATCCTACAGATACAAGACATGATAACAGGTAAGAAACGAAATGAAATGAATGGAGCTTTATGTCCTACTCTTCTGCACCTGCATTGGCTAGTGAAGTGTGCAATGAGGGAAAAAGTGCATCTCGACAGAATGCATGACTGTTCCAATGGATACCAAATGATAATCCTTTTTCCTGTTTAGTACCCTGTTTGGGAAAATAATAATGGGAAATGCCATACAGTGTGCAATGAGGGAAATTTAGCCAGGACAGCAGCATTATCCTACTCTTTTAACTGTTTTGGGATGCCACCCTGCAGTCAACAACTTTTAACCATGTCATCTTTTCTGTAAATCAATGAGATATCTTACAATTCTAGCTGGTCCAGTGTTATCTGTAGTAAACAGTGCCCAAAACCACTCACCCTGTAATGCCTATATTATCAGAAATTATGGCGTCATTCTTACATCACAGAAACCTTAAAGTTATTAAATTATAACGCCAGCCTAAGTCAGTCAAATGATGTAAACTGTCATGATATTTTCCAGTATAGAAAAGTAGTTCGGCGAGGTCACACCTTTAAAATGTCTCCTAATTATCCTCGTGTCCTGATTTTGGTAACTAGGTCAGATGCATTCTCTGTATGACCCTAAATAGTCCTGTATATAACCATTACAACCAAGAAGCAAATACTAGGACACAAAACTTCTTTACTTTCAGGACAAACATCTCAAATATACAGGTACCATCTTATATACAGCAGCCCACACAAGATGTCTATAATCTTTATAACCCTGCAGCATCGGCTAATTTTGTTATGTATCAGCAACGCCCCAACATCAACCTAGTGATATCTAGACCACCAGTAGACCAAACTGGTAGAGGTAGGTAGCCTTGTAGACTTCCCTTATCACCCCTCCCTCCCTTACTTTGTCTAGTTACCCTCCTAGACTTCTTTAACTCCCCCTCCCTCTTTTACACTGTCTAGACCACTCTTAGAGGTAGAGTTAGGTTACCTTGTAGACTTCCCTTACCACCCCTCCCTCCTTACACTGTCTAGTGATATCTAGACCACCAGTAGACCAAACTGTTAGAAGTAGGTTTTATTCTAGACTCCCTTTCTCTTTACCTCTTTAAACCTTGGTCTAGGTTAATATTCTTATTCAATATGGTTATATCTAGACCACATGTAGGCCAGGTTTAACTTTGTCAGTGATGAAGCTCAGAGAAAATGACATGAGAAATAAATTCGGATGGGACATTAAAATGAACTCCTCAAACGCAACAGGCTTTGCATGTTTTAGATTACTTTAAAACAGGTAAATTTAGCCACCAAAACTGTGAGGAACCTGGGTCTGAGTTTTGTATCTAATGATTAACATCTTGTTTTCACTTTCAGTCTCCGTGTCGAATCCAGTGCCGAACCTTTCGGCAACATTACAGACACATCAAATGACTATGACACCTACAAGTGGGGTGAGATTCAATCAATTCGTGATAGACCCAACAACACGACAACCAACGATTTCTGTTCCTTCATACTCTACATCTACTTCTCATGTTGAAAATAAAGGTATGGTTTGGCTCTTTGACTTTTCTTTCTTGTTATAGTGTTTTTTTTTGAAAATGTAAAGTTCATAGAAATTGTTAAAAGTTAAAAGGGTTTCATTTGGAAAATCGATTTTTACTACTTAGCTTTCTTCAGCTGGGTTTAAACAGGTCTCATGTTGAAAAAAAGGGTGTTTGGTTTTTGATTTTTTTTTTCTTGTAATAGTGTTTCTATTGAAAAATGTTTTAAGTGAATGAGGTGAATTTTGGAAATTTCAGTCATACTTTATCTTGTGGGGTTCAAGCTGACAAGAAAAAGCTTTGAGTTGTTCAGATGGGACAATAAACTTAGTCTGTGTGTGTTGAAGATCACTCGACAGTTGGAAATTGCAAAAAAGTAGACTAATGGCCCTGTTTTGGAATTTCCCTCATTGCACACTGTCGACTGTCTTCAATAGGAAATTAGGTGCAGAAGAGAAGAACTCAAAACTCATTTCATTTCAAAGAGCATAACAGTAGTGTTTTCAGTTTATTGATAAATTTTACAGGTTTTCTAGGCGGTAATTTAACAGAAACCAACATGTCAAGTCTAGCCTCTGTAGCAACTGTGGCTAGTAATATTTACTCCAACAACAATCAACAACAGCAGCTACAGCAACAGCAACAACAGCAGCAACATCATTCACAGCATCAACAACAGTCAAATCCCAGTGCTTCACCTCGACCCACTATACTCAGAAAAAGAACCAGTGATAAGTGAGTTGTGTTATGCTATTGGAAATGTTAACCCCAACAGAGGTTTGGGCCGTAAGTTGACCTTGATAGAGGTCAAGGGTACAGAGAGTTTGATCCAAGGTTCTCTGTAGACCAACATACCCTCTAAACAATCATACTCTGTTTTACTTTTCATGGAAGGGAGGGATTTATTCTCCCAGATTGGTTTCTAGGTCACTTAACTTTCTACTAACTGACTGATATAAGAACCCTCAACCATCATAGGAAATGAACGAACCAAAAAAACTAATTTCCTTGAATAAAATATATATATGACTTTATACCTCATCATTTCTAATATAAGCTATCAATTGTTTGCCCCAAATATAGTCAAAAATTTCTGTTATTCATTTCCAGTATTGGTGCCAGTTCGGTAAAGAAACAGCTGGCGTTAATGTCAGAAAGACAGAGTCCAAGACCAGAACCGTCTCAACCTCAGTCTAATACTAGCTCACCAAAAACACCAGCAGGGTAAGCTTTTTTTTACACTCACCCTCCTAAGAAGTATTTAAACAATCAAACAGTACAAATGATTTGTCATCCTTTTCCATTTGCACACCCTCTTAGTCCATAACTTCACTTACTTAAAAAAGCATCATTCAGATGGGACAAGAAACTTAAACCCTATGTGCTACAGGCTGTGCTAGTTCAAGATCCCTTGACAGTTGAAAATTGCCAAAAGAGTAGGCTGATGCTGCTGTCCTGGCAAAATTTTCCTCATTGCACCCTTGGATGAGACAAGAAACTTAAGCCCTGGGTGCTACAATCTGTGCATGTTAAAGGTCCCTTGACAGTTGGAAATTGCAAAAGAGTAGGCTGGGGCTTCTATGATGGCAGAATATCCCCTATTACACACTGCATGACATGGCTGTCTTCATTACCCCATGCATTAGGTGCAGAAGAGTAGGATGTAAAACTCATATTCAAATCTCAACTGCTCTCCAAAGGGAAATAACTCTTGTATATATATATATATTTTGTTTTCCAGTGAAAACAGTCAGTCGTCCACTGATACAGCTCTATCTTCTAACGATGCTGCCACACCTACCCAGAATTCTCTACCGGAGATGAGGGTCAAATCAGAGCATTCAGAAGTTCTAGAAAATGGTAAGTGGTAAGGGTCTCATCTGACACTAAGAAATGAATATTTTTATGAGATTCCAACGACATTTAGAAGTGGAGAGCCTTTGTGTACTTTGTTAGAATTATTTTCATGCTTACTAATTTGAAACTTTGGAAATTTCTTCTGCCCTTGGTTTTGCTACCTTCTGGAACTTTATACCAAAAATTCTTTGATTCATATTAATAATAAATTTTATGGGATAATCTTTAATATTATCAAATTAATTGATGATCTGTTATCTGATGTTTATTTGTAGGTTTAGCTGTATTAACAAGTGTTATGCAATCACAGGCTCCTAGTAACTGTAACTCAGTGGAAGCTTCTCCTAGGAAGAAACCTAGAAAACAGTTATTGTAAGTATTCCCTTTATTCTCTTAGATTTTTGTGGTTTCTGTAACTAAAGAGCTAGTACTAAGAAAGATAACTGTAAATTTTGATAATAAATGTTTATTGGCAATATTTGCTAGGTAAACCACAATATTTATGATCCAATAACGTTTCATATTGGTATTATTAGGTCATATTGTGGTCTAGAAACCAACTGTTAAGTATGAGTTGTCTCTCATAATTTCTTTCTAAGTTAAATGAGTTCTCTCCCCTTAATCTCTTCTTCCCATGTTATTTTGGAGCAACCATCGGCAGAGAAGTGGGTCTGGTATCAGTTTCACAATTTATTCAGGATAGATCCATAGACTAATGACAAAGTAACGAAAGGACAGGCACAATTTATTCAAGATAGTTCCACAGGGTGTAAAACTCCACTTCTTTTCATATTAACTATATTTGTAGACATGCCAATGAAGAATTGAAAGATAATTCGTCTACAGAAGAAGATGAGGAAGATGAAGAAGTTGAAAGTTTAACAGAAATTAAAAATGATAAATACAGTCTGAAAATAAAAGAAGAACGATCAGGTTAATAGTTGAAAGTTGTCTGCTCTCAGAAATTCAGGTGTTCTTTTCATGTTTTGCATGAGATGGTTAAAATGCAGTAGCTACTCTCTAACCCGAATCACTCTCTCAGAAGATCTCTCTCAAAGCTCTTTCTGCTCTCAGAGAATCTTGAATTTTTTTTACATTTTATTCATGATATGGTTTAAAGGCAGTAGCTACTCTCTAACCCGAATCTCTCTCAGAAGTTCTCTCGCAAAGCTCTTTCTGCTCTCAGAGATTCTGGTGTTTTTTCCATGTTTTTCAGTCCAATAGTTAAAAGGCAGTAGCTACTCTCTAACCCCAATCTCTCTCAGAAGTTCTCTCGCAAAGCTCTTTCTGCTCTCAGAGATTCTGGTGTTTTGTCCACGTTTTTCAGTGCTATAGTTAAAAAGCAGTAGCTATTTACACTGTCCATTCAACTTTTTGAGCCACGTTGGCTCATTTTGTAATAATATTTTTAGATTTTTCAACCCCTGTCAGTGATGCAAGTCTGGAGGCTGACATGGAAAAGCATCTAGTCCAGAATAAAAGATAAATAAATGAAAGTTTTTGTTGTGTTGTAGAATATGTTGATGAAGAAGGTATAAGATGGACGACAGACCGATGTAAACCTCATATATCTTTACTTAACTTCTATAATTTAACGTGGAAAGCCAGAAATAATCACTTCTTAAAGGCTTCAGATGTTAAACCTAAAGGTACATGTATGATATTTAAGTACAATTAATGATGCATTAACAAGAGCAATCGCCTTTGAACTCTGAACTTTGAACTCTGGAACCTTTGAACTTCTTAGCTTTTGAACTCTTGATCTCCATGTGATGTCACTTGGTTAGGGAGACTTCACCAGCCAGTGAGATGTTCTTTCCAGTAATTATGTTGCTTGGAGTAGAGCAGCAAAAGGGTTAATGTATCAAGATGAAATCCAAGATGGCTTCCAATATGGCTGCCAAATTCATGTCTGCTACAATTCTTTAATGAAGACTCAAATAAATCATGTATTAGGACAGAATCCAATATGGCTTCCAATATGGCTGTCAAATTCATATCTGTGTCTCACGTTTTACAGAAGAAAGAAGACCGACAGTAAATGAACTCTCCAATCAGAAAGGCATCGTACAGAAAACAAGTGGATGGAAATTATATCATATGGCAGCTCAATTAGAAGATTTGGTGAGATTGATGTAGTTTCTGTTTGACACCTTCGGTGGTCCTTAGTCTAAAGAAATGCTTGAACGCAAATCACTATTCACACAATCAAATCAATTTCTGAAATCATATTTTGTAATGAGTGGCCTGGCCTTCTAGTACCCTAGACCAGGAATATCTTTTCTGTTCCTCTCAGGCCGGAAGGAGCAAGTAATATATATCTGGAGGGGCAATGAGTTATTGTCTTATTAAAGTAATGAAATTGGTTATTTGACCAAATTTTTTGTATCTACTGGCCTGCTTACTCAAAAACTTTTCCATAAAATAAAGTTCAGATTTTATGAAATACAGTTAGTGGATAACATAACTAAATTTTCTATCAATTTTAGTGATTGACCAGTCAAATGACTGGAACACTAAATCATCTTAATTTAAAATTTGGAGAATAAGGCCTCTGTTGTATCTGAAGAGACTCTGAGTAACTACATGTTTCTGGTTCTGTTTTATCTAGCTCTGTTATCTGAAAGAACTCTGATTTAACTTCATTTCATCTGTTTTCCTATTTCTAATTTCAGGTTGATCTAGAGAAAGATATCTGTGAACGAGTCACTAAATATCAACATTTATTTGAACCTAAGATACCTTCCGGTGGTAAAATAGAGAATGATTATAATAAACCTTATGAAATGGCCCAGGTTAGATTTTATATTATCATTTCTTAACCTTTGATTATACCATGTTCCTAAAGCAACGTTTGGATATATATATGAACCAACCGTTGCTTTCACAATCCTAGATTCTCGTCATTATAGACTAATAACCTCCCTTGACAAACCAAATGTCACTACTAAATGTATCCAATCAGTGTTCTAATAACATTTGGACCAATTCAAAATGGTGGCCTCCATTGAATCCTTGTTCTCATTAATTCTAAACAAGTTTTCGATTGAATGTCTGAGCAAAAACCAGAACAAAGCGACAGAGGTACTTGTAGATAGCAAAAACATTTTTATTTGTACCAAAACTGGAAGCTGTAAATCACTTTCTTACGAATCTGTCCTGGTTGTTACGCCAGATATAATATATAAATATATAATAAATCAATGAATTTGTTTTCCTGAAACAGGAATTTTTTCAAAATTTTGGCCAATATTAACTGGTTTATACGGCTAAAATTTCCAATACCAGTACTTAAATCAAGTACTAAATCAAGAAGAGTAGGATGTAAAACTCCATTTATTTATGGAATGAATATGAATCTTGTTATTATTATAAACGCCAGTTTGCGTAACTGGTTTATTGAAGAGCGTGATAGTAGAAATGTAAATATATCAATTTGTAAAATTTTTTGCAGGCAAATATTCAAAGATGTCAGTTACTGGTAGATCAGTTATTGGAAGCCAAATCTTCCATGTTGAAAGTTTTAGACCACAAACCTAAAATTCAGGAGATTGTCAATAAACACATGAGTAAAAGACCCATTAAAAAGAAAGAAAGGCCCTAAAATTAGGCTCGGGTCTACTTTCATTTATATTTATATTTATCATCTTAGTCATTTCATAATATAGG
Source organism: Nipponacmea schrenckii (assembly GCA_030562195.1). NCBI lineage: Eukaryota > Metazoa > Mollusca > Gastropoda > Lottiidae > Nipponacmea > Nipponacmea schrenckii. The sequence goes on along the minus strand of JAUJPP010000012.1, from coordinate 20,307,544 downwards.
GCAGGATTGCTTTCATTTAAAATTACTTTCATTCGATAAAAAAGGAATATTCATATCATGGCTTATTAATGGAAAATTGGTCTGGTATAAAACTTGCTTGTCAATTAAATTATTTAAAAGATACAAAATGCCCATTTCATTTTGCAGATGCAAAATTGGTCTTGTAGAAAACTTGCTTTTCAATTAATTTATTCAAAACGATACAAAATGCCCATTTCATTTTGCAGATGGAAAATTGGTCTTGTAGAAAACTTGCTTTTCAATTAATTTATTCAAAAAGATACAAAATGCCCATTTTATGTTGCGGATGGAAAAATAGTCTTGTAGAAAACTTGCTTTTCAATTAATTCATTCAAAAAGATACAAAATGCCCAGTTCATTTTGCTGACTTGATAAGTTGTAGAACAGTTGATGGGAGATATATCCATTACTGTACACTTGCAAACTTAACACTTTCATTTTGTTTGGTGATGAAATTCAAATCATACAATTTGCTTTCATTTGCTGACAATGAACCATAAACATATTCATTTCATTTGCTGACTAAGGCAACCATAAACATATTCATTTCATTTGCGACTAAGCCCCATTTCATTTCATTCGCAGATAGAGTACACAAAACTTTCCATTTCATTTCAATTGCTGACACATAACTTTCCATTTCATTTCAATTGCTGACACAAAACTTTCCATTTCATTTCAATTGCTGACACAAAACTTTCCATTTCATTTCAATTGTTGACACAAAACTCAAAATCATTTCCTTTGCTGTGTCAGTATATGAGGCCCAATCCATTGTATTTAATTAGAAGACTATAAACAAACCCCCTTCAATTTCATTTCATTTGAAAACAAACAAACCCTGTTTCATTTCATTTCATTTGAAAACAATAAAAAAAACCTATCCAATTTCATTTCATTTGAAAACAAACAAACCCTGTTTCATTTCATTTCATTTGAAAACAATAAACAAACCCTATTCAATTTCATTTCATTTGAAAACAATAAACAAACCTTATTCAATTTCATTTCATTTGAAAACGATAAACAAACCCTATTCAATTTCATTTCATTTGAAGACAATAAACAAACCCTATTCAATTTCATTTCATTTGAAAACAATAAACAAACCCTATTCAATTTCATTTCATTTGAAAACAATAAACAAGCCCTATTCAATTTCATTTCATTTGAAAACAATTAACAAACCCTATTCTATTCCATTTTATTTGAAAACAAACCCTATTTCATTTCATTTCATTTGAAAACAATATACAAACCCTATTCAATTTCATTTCATTTAACAACCATAAACAAACCCTAATCAATTTCATTTCATTTGAAAACAATAAACAAACCCTATTCAATTCATTTCATTTGAAAACAATAAACAAACCCTATTTAATTTCATTTCATTTCATTTCATTTGAAGACAATTGACAAAACTTCCAAAAGAGTGTATTATTAGATTGAAATATAAGTGGTTTTGTAAATGAAAGTAAAAAATTGCCTGTATATTTTGTAAATACTATTGATCATGTAGCTGCCAAATGGCAAACCAAAAATTATTTTACAATTGAATAAAATTTTCTAATTATGCAAAAATAAATATGAAATTAGCAATATATTTAACCTTGTGAACTCTCAGAATTTCAAACTGTGTTTTTTTTTTTCGATTGTGTCATTTGGTAATGTGTACTCTCTAAATCACACACAGTGAAAATCACAATAGAGTAGTGCTATTAGGTTTTCTATAATTGGTAAGTTTTTGTCTAAGATTTTGCCAAGAATAACTGTTGTTAGCCAAGTCAGGTGTAGAAAGGAAGGAAGTAAAACTCCATTTCATTCTTTTAGTCCAGAAGTTTTCAAGAATAGAAATTTACTCAGTTGTAATTTGTAAATGTTGTATAAATTGTAGATATATTTGTAATGTATATATATCATAGAATCAATATGAACACTGTATTATACATGTCACTATTCTACCAGTCAAAACTGAGATATGGGTTTACCTCAGGGTACGATTCATTACATTATCAAGAACAGTCTATTTGTACTGTATAAACCAGACTTATATTGTGTTGCATATTTATACCATGTTTCACTTTAGTATGTTAAAGGGATAGGTTCGCCATTCTATTGACCCATCATATCTTGGTCTTAGAAACTTGACATTTTTTTTATCCGAGTAATGGTGTTCACAGTTCTAGAATAATCTGCGTTGAAAGTTACAATAACGACTTTCTTGAGACTCTGTGATGTATGAAAAGACCTAAAGAAATTTATATTAAATTTCTAGTTTGAGATATTTTGAACAATTTATGCGTCTTTCATGCATTACTTTTACTTTTGAAGACTATTTACATATATTCAAGACACAAATCAACCCCTTATAGAAAAGACATATATAGAAATAGAAAATAAAATGCCTAGTTTGAGGGATATGTTGAACTTGTGAAGACTATTAACATATATTCAAGACCCTATTATTGGCAAGCCGGCCTGTCAAAGAAATAGAACTACGGTAGATGGTTAAAGCTGTTTTCTACTATTAACATGCATTCAAGACAGAAATCAGAACTTTAAGCTCCCAAACCTGTTCCTTAATACATATTCATTTCATTATTTTCAAACCATCCAATCAACAAGCTTTTACCTACAATTTGTTTTGTAAATAGAATTCTGAATGTTAAAAATTCACTTCGTAATACAAAAACATTTGGATTAAGTGAGCCGGTGCCACCTATATATAAATTGAACTGATCTTATATCTGTGTTGAATCTTACCCTTTTGTATAGAAATATCTTGACTTGACATTTTTAAACTATAAAATATTAACTTTGTGATTGCTGTGTTATATATAGGCCCTATAGTTTATCCTGCATCTGTGGGGGGAAGGGGGGGGGTGAGAATCATGTAAAAATAAGGACCCCAGCACCAATATTTTATTCACTCCGTATTTAAAGGGTTAAAAACAAACAATAATGTTCTAATATATTTATATACAAATCTAACTGTACAGTTTGCATTGGCAGCATTGCAAAAAAACAAAGTGAATGTTTTTAGATATTTTTTTGGTCACCATGACAATAGTACCGGTACCTGAGAAAATAATTCCATTAAATATTCTTTGATGACGACATTTTATACAGATGAACGAACAGTCAGTTCAAAGGGATACTGCATCTTAGAATGAACATAAAATTTTAAACTTGATCAAGAGTTCTATTCATCAGTAGATAAACCTGCTATCAATAACATAACAGAAATCTTATATAATCTGATGAATCTACTTATTTAGTTTTTTTAGTTTTCCAGATTTTAAGGGATTCTGTTACTTTATAACACCAGGTAAGTTTACTGATGAATATATACTCCATATTGACCTTTCTTGAGAACTCGTTCTAAGACACAGTATCGCCTTAATAAATTTTCTGTAATGGGTGAACATCCTAACTAACGGATTTTTCTAATTGAGCTTTGATTGGTTTTTTAAATTTGACTCTTAATTTGACCAATCAAATGCAATTATATTTTCGGGAAAATTCAAAGAATGTTTTAATAATTTGGTAATGTCCATGATTTAAAATCTGGCAACTTAATACTAGAAAAATCACAATCTGGCATGAATCTATCATGAACAAGTCCTAACCAAATTTACATATTTTAATAAATAAAGGTTTGCCTTCAATGCAAAGATGATATACAAATTTTTCATCATTATCATACAAAAAATTAATAGGTTTAGCGATAACTTATATATAAAAAAAACAACCATTTTATGACACACACACATAAAAAAGATAGTTATTGCTTTGGTTACCTTGACCAATGCTTTCAGGGATTGTAACGAGTTTCTCATTTTTATATATGTATCAGCTGAATTTGCATCCAATTTTCATCTGAACTTATGGTTCCTGCCATTCCATTAAACTGAAGCCTTTTTGTGAAGTCAGACTCTCAGTTTTAGTGCAATTGCAAAATTGGAATGGTATAAATTGATGCTATCAGTGTCCCTGATATATATCCAAAAATTAGAATAACTTCACAAATCCATTTATATATTTGTAAATATGTTTCTAGAAAAAAAAAACAATTAAAAAAGCACAATTCTTTTGATAATATAAATAAATAACAAATTTCATATTTTTGATCCCTCAGATTTGCATTTTTTCTTTTCTGTGTTAAAAAATTTCAAATAGCAAAACAAACCTTGTGGACTCTCTGAAATTAACTTGCCGAACCTCAAACTAACTTAGATCAGTAACAGTAACATTATCAATGTGGTTTCTTAGATTCTCAAAATCTTATCTTTCAAAAGAATATTAATATAAGGTGGTCAAAAAATCTCTGCATTGAAAATTATTTTGGAAATTGTAAAAAGAGTGAAAAAAATGCCCCCGATAATGCCTTCTTTACACGACAATATTTTTAATCTTAACATATATTTAAATCAAATGCCCAGCTTTGAAAAACTCCATGTATAAGATATGTGGACACTCCAAAAGGGTTGCAGAGTTCTTCAACCCAGTTGAAGAGTGGTATTAGGTGCTTTGATCTCAACATTTATACCAAAGCCTATCACACAATCACACACGCACACACATTCAATATTTAGAATCCTAAAGGATGGCGCTGAAATAAACCTCCATTGGCCACTACGTCTTTTGAAATCTGAGCTAAGTTTCTGAACATTTTACCAGATGTGGGATTACTGATGTCGTTGAGGTTACTTTTGATACGGATGGCAGACTGAAATAAGAAAATATTTATCATATAAGTAATCCTGCAACATTTAGGGTGTACTACTGAGTTTAATTGTATACAATGTTTCAACAATTTACATACTGCTCAGTTATTTTAATGTAGCAGGATTATAAAATAACTGAGGAATGAGCAACAATTCATATAGTATACTACTACGGAGTTTTATAGTACACAATGTTTCAACAATTTACATTAGCATCATCAGTTTATATAGTATACTACTACGGAGTTTTATAGTATACAATGTTTCAACAATTGACATTGTCAATGAGGCAGTATTTCAGATTTAAATACAGGGTCTATGCATCCTTAAAAACAAATGTAAAGAAGTCTCAATAGAATCCCTTAAAAAGCAATAAAAGCTTTTAAAAGAAGAATCTTACCTCTGCACACCAAGTATTGGCAATAGTGGCTTCATGTTGAGCAGAAGCGTGTTTTTCACTGAGACTTCGTGAAGCTCGAGATAACACAGACACCATAGCATATATATCAATAGCTGAGTCCGCTAGACGACTGAGTAAAAACTGTTCATCTACAATACAATATAACTAGAGTGTACATTGAGAATTCTGACAATACAATATCTTTAATGGATACTCGTTACTGTCTTCTTAGGTCAGTTAAAATATAAAATTACATCTTAAATTCCAATAACAGGGGAAAACAATTAAAAATATGTACTAAAAGCCTTCTTCAGAAGCAGGATAGTTAATAGAAGGACTAAAAAAACGTGATCATAGACTACTTTAAGTGTTTCTGAAAAAGGCTGTCAGCCGCAAGTTACTGAACCACGTGGATGTCAAGATTCAAGCAAATACACATACCATGTAAGTAGATTGAATATAAATTCAAAAGTCGGGAATTACAAATTTGGAAAAAATCACATTGTCAGCATTCACTATTTAATTTAATTTAATTTACATTATTATTTTCCATCATTGCACACATCCTGGCTTTGCCCACATTACAGTTGCATATTTTTTAAGTATAATCATTAGGCAAGTTTTTAAACATATTGTAAACTATTTTCAGCTTACCGACTATCTTCTTGTTGTATTTTAATAACAGACTTTCAACCGTGGCACCAAAATCTTCAATGGCTTGAGATGCCTGTAAGAAAGTACAGAAGATTTACCAACAGTGATGGGTAATGCCAACCATGTCAGGTAAGTAAGATACCCAAATTTTATACTTTATCTTGCTCGCTTACCTAAATGTCCAGGATTCAATCCCTAAAAAGGTCCAGATGAACTTTTGGATTTTTCAACCCAGTTTTCTTTTATTCGTGACATAAGTCACAGTGACTTATGTAGAGAAGCTCTCGTCGTTTGGATAAGATAAAAAAAAGGAAGGCGCGTGTGCTTCAGGCTGTGCACGTTAAAGATCCCTTCACAGTTGAAAAGTTGTCCGTCACTGTCCTTGCAAAATTTCCTTCATTGCACACAGCATTGTGTTGCCTGTTACTTCATTAGCTCAATAGGGGAAGAAGAGTAGTACGTAAAACTCCATTTCGTTTTTTCAAATTGAGATATTCAGCAATAATTTCAATCATATGACTAACATTAACTAAGTTCTCATACCTTGGAAGCCGAATCTGTAAGTTCTGGAGCTACATACGGCGCTAATGATGCACCAGTACTTAAACCCACTTTCCTAAAATATATTTGCAACACTTAATTTCAATATCAATTGTAACTTATTTTACCAAAATCACAATATTAGCTATGCGGACTCTCATAATAAGTATGTCAATTTAAACCAAAAAAACAATTAGACTTTATATATATTATTAGTGGTGTGCTAGCGCCAAAAGGGTTTCAACGTTGACCATGTGGACTCTCAGAAAGTGCTGTGAGTTGGAAGCCAAAATACAAAGTGGCATCAGGAATGTCTAGTAAGCAACACAGTAGAGCTGCAATTCAGTTTTTGAGCTCGGATTGAAAAAGCTTACAACTAAATGCTTGATAAGCTCAAATGATTGTTATAAAAATTTTAAATACCTCATTGCCATTTTTGATCCAATACCAAAAATCAATCCAAGGTTAGCAGTTGGATTCTTCATGGCTTTCTGTAGTTCTTTTAATGATGCACCAGCATACTGTAATAAACATATGATCCTTTACACCCTCTAGTTTGGCTTGTACATGTAGACACAATATATTATATATACCTATATGCTCTCTATCTTTACATTGACACATTACAACCTCTAGTTCGGCTTGTGCATATAAATGTCAGAAATAGTATATCCATATATCTTGTGCTTCTTTATATATTTTTATTCCTCATAAAAAGATACAATTTAAATACCTGAATACCAGTCAAGGACACGAATAATCGTAAAATATCATTGGTGCCTTCAAAAATACGGAAAATACGTAAATCTCTCATGACTCGCTCTAGACCACAATCCTAGAAAAAAATATATAATTTCTATTTCAACACATGGTAAAATTGCCAAAGACCATGGTAGAAAGAATCCTTGTGAACCTAAGTTGTTATCCTAGTAAGATCAATGTCAAGAGGTTTGTCCAAGGACCAACTAGTAGAAAGTAGCCTTGTGTACCTTAGTTGTTATACTTGCAAGGAACACAACCCTAAGGAACAGGGTCAACTGTAAAGAGGGTCAGCTATAAGGAACAGTCAGCTATAAGGAACAGTCAGGAACAGGGTAAGCAATGAAGAACAGGGTCAGCTATAAGGATCAGGGTCAGCTATGAAGAACAGGGTCAACTGTAAAGAGGGTCAGCTGTAAAGATGGTCAGCTATAAGGAACAGGGTAAGCTATGAAGAACAGGATCAGCAATAAGGAACAGGGTCAACTGTAAAGAGGGTCAGCTGTAAAGAGGTCAGCTATAAGGAACAGTCAGCTATAAGGAACAGTCAGCTATAAGGAACAGTCAGCTATAAGGAACAGGGTCAGCATTCCGTCACTTACCTTCATGTATCCCATACCACCAAGAATCTGTATAGCTTCATCAGCACAGAACCAGGCTGCTTCCTAAAATAATATTGTAAGAACCTTGTCATATACACTATCCCACTCTATGATTGAGATTCTCAACTTTATTATGGGCTTCAAATCACAATATAAAACGAAAAATCTTGGTAAAATATGGTACATCTATGTAAATTATGAGGTCTGTTGAATATATGTCTACTTACAGAGGCAAAAACTTTACTAATGGCAGCTTCTATTTGGAATTCTGTTGAACCTTGATCCATGTTGGCAGATATCATATAGGCCATGGACTACAAATAAAATTGTGTATATTTAATTAAAATGCACATTTGGATATTTTCTTTGCTTGTTTTTTCAAAAGGTTACTTCACATCTATCACAGATTTTCATTTTAATAAAGTTTTACATTCTACTTTTCTGTACCTGTTTTGGCTGAAGATTGACAACACCATGCGCTGTGCAATGAGGGAATTTTTTTTATGAAATTGGAATCAAAATCATAATAGACTATCTAAACACAGATAAAATGAGAAAAGCAATCTACCTCTGTGACATACTGTAATATAGTCATTCTGGCAATTTTCTCTTGAATTACACCAAATGAATGAATTTTATGACCAAATTGAGTTCGACTGGCCGCATGTTCTACCTGAAAATATAAGTTTATAATTAGATTTGGTCTAAAAAAGAATAAAGTGACTTTATGACAACTGATAAGTTCACTGATGAATATATACTCATATTGACCATTCTTGAGAACTTAAAACAGTATCACTCTAACTTTATTGGTCCATAATAAAAATAGTTATACCACAATAAAAGAGGTCACTGCAATCGCAAACCTTCATGTAGATTCCAAAAAAAATTTCAAACTAATAGCTTTTTTAATCACAAATCTTCAAATATATAATAATAGAAAAAATTTTTAAGACTTACAGCTTTTTGAATGCAATATTTCATAGTTCCTGACAGAGCAGCAGCCATTCCAAATCTACCATTATTTAAAATATTCATGGCCACTTTAAACCCTCCACCTTCACCTAAATAATAAATAGTAATGGTGTTTTAAGTCCTGAGAAGACGCCCAAGACAATCCAGATGCAGTGCGTATTGTCCATACAACAACTAAAAGCTCCAACCTGCATCACTAACAGGGGAAAATGAAATGAATAGAGTTTTACTTCCCTGCACCTTATGAGCTAATGAAGTGTGCAATGAATGTAATTTTGCAGGGCAGAGCAGTGGCATAAGACATTTTTTTTAATTTCTGCACTAATAGGGGAAAACAGGTTGAAGAATTATAAGGTAGCATCTCGACCTTTGCTAGGATTGAATCTTGGACCCTCAGGTTAGCGAGCAAGCATCTAACTCACAGAGCCACTGTGACTCACCAATTAAATACTTGGCTGACTAACCTGCTAAAACATTTTCAACTGGAATTTTAACATCTTCAAAATACACTTCTGCTGTATTGGAAGCTTTAATACCCATTTTCTTTTCTGGAGGACCACTGCAATATAAACAGGAACCCTTGTAAATTCTGTCTCCCTTATTAGTAGACCATTAGGTTTTTAGAACAAAAAACCTATGATGTAGAACATGTGTGCAATGAGGGAAATTTTTGCAAGGACAGTTGTATTAGTCTACTCTTAAAAAGACCTGTTGTCCAGTAGAGCCTATTTGCATCCGGTCATTCATTTTGGCATGACTGCTGGTCATGACTGGCATATAGGGCCAAAACAACAGCCCTGACTCTTTCTGAATTTTTAGTTTTTAACATACACAGAATGTAGTACAAAGAACCTCAGTTTGATGTCCATAATTCATAATTCTACATCAACTCCTAAAACCTGGATCACTTTGGGGAATCAAGGTTAAAAATCTGAAGAAAATATGTCAACCTTTTCCTACATCAAAACTTAGATCTGCATTGTAACATATCAGGACATTAGAGCTATGGGAAATTTGTTGCTAAGGAAAAACACAGACCTTTCTCTCCTCCTTAATAAAAGAGCTCACCTAGTAACACCACCAAAAGATCTTTCAACAATGAAAGCAGTAACTTTGTCTTTGGTTTCACCAGTTTTTTCACTTTTCACAGAGGTCTGCGCAAAGACTGTAAAGATTTCAGCCAGACCACCATTACTGATCCAAATTTTACTACCATTTAGTACGTAGTGTTTACCATCAGGGGAGAGAACTGCTCGACAACGGATTGACTACAAATATAAATAAAAAGATTGAGCATAAGGTTGTACTGGACTGTTGTATATTAGAATACTGTAATGGCTTTTTAAAATATTCTTTTCTTTGTCTGGGCTAGTGAAAAGAAATTGGTATTTTTTAGGTTCTTCTGTTCTGCTCCATGTTGGCCATTCTACAATTCTGTACCTTATTGGGTAAATGAAATGTATTCGAGTCTTGTATCTTACTGTTCTGCTCCATGTAAGCCATTCTACAATTCTGTACCTTATTGGGTTAATGAAATGTATTCGAGTCTTGTATCTTACTGTTCTGCTCCATGTTGGCCATTCTACAATTCTGTACCTTATTGGGTTAATGAAATGTATTCGAGTCTTGTATCTTACTGTTCTGCTCCATGTAAGCCATTCTACAATTCTGTACCTTATTGGGTTAATGAAATGTATTCGAGTCTTGTATCTTACTGTTCTGCTCCATGTAAGCCATTCTACAATTCTGTACCTTATTGGGTTAATGAAATGTATTCGAGTCTTGTATTGTACTGTTCTGCTCCATGTTAGCCATTCTACAATTCTGTTTTTTTATGCCAATGCAGGCAAAATCATTCAGTGAGCAATGAGGTAAATTGCCTTGATTTGATTCAAACCATACTTACACTAGCATCAGAGCCACTCTGAGGTTCAGTGAGACAGAAGGCAGCTATGGTTTCTCCAGTAGCAAGTTTGGGTAAATACTTGGCTTTCTGTTCTGGATTACCAAACAACAAAATGCCTTTGAACCCAATAGACTGAAATTAAAAAGATGAAGTTCTTGTTTACTATGTGGCCAAGTACAGGTCTCTAGGAGACTATGTGTATTCTATGACTCAGTTGTAAAATCTGAAAGTTCATTTTGACTTTTGACATGATTGAACCCAGGACCTTCGGGTAAGCATGCAAGCATCTAACTCACTGAGCCACTGCAGCTCTCCTGTGGACATATGAAGTTCATTAGTACACTTAATAATAAATGCTTACCTGATGAGCCCCTAATGTAATACCAACTCCTAAATCATGGGCACCTACAATCTCTACTAGTCTAGCATATTGGGTGTTCCTCATTCCCAAACCACCTGCAAAAAAATAAGCGTTGTCAATTAGATGATATGGTATGTGTATAGATATATATTTGACACATTGTATATTAGGAAAAATTAAGTGAAATGAAGAGTTTGGCGACCTACTCTTCTACACCTTTTGGGGTAATAAAGACAAGCAACGCCATAAAGGATACAATGAGGGAAAATTTTTGCCAATAGCCTACTTCATTCTGATCTCCAACTGTCGAGAGATCTTTTAATGTTCACAACCTGTAGCACAAGGAGCCTCTGTTTATTGTCTCATCCAAGTGTATAATGAGTGAAATTTTGCCATCAGCATACTCTTTTTCTGATCTCCAACTGTCGAGGCTTCTTCAACATGCACAGCCTGTACCACACAAAGCCTCGCTTTATTGTCCAATCCGATGAACAGACACTTTTCCAGGTTGGTCCCTCAGACCTGCATCACCCAAATGAAGTGTTCCTTTTACAAGCGACACATCTTGAAAACTCTTCTTTCAAATTTACCTAAATCAACAGGAACTTGTAGACCGAAGGCACCCATGGCTTTGAGACCTTCCATTGTTTCATCCTCTACCTTCTCAATGCTGTCATTCTTCATGGCGTCATTTTGTTCCTAAAAAATAAGTTAGATTTAGAAGTCCTCTCCTATTGACTCTTGAAATTATTCTTAAGGATTTGTTCTTTTTGACCAATCGTACCTTAGTCTAAGGAGGAAGTTGTTTTTGGAGTTTGTGGGAAAATTTTTCAAAGGGACTGTTTTGAAATGAGTTTCACCAATGGTACCTTAGTCTCAGAAGCTGGAATATTTTAACTAAGCTAATCAGTAATAGTGTTCACACCTCATCATCAATTTTGAGATTCATGCCAAGAATCTTATTAATATTCTCTTGCTGCAACCAAGTTTTTGAAGTCGTTTTGTCGGTGCCATGAGAAAACCATTATAATTACCTCAAAGAATTTAGAAACTGGATCCACCAGTTCCTGCAGTGTTTGTTTTTGATCTGGAGTCAATACTGAAATAATTCAAATAAACATATTTCAAATCATTTAAAAATACTTAAATAAGAAATTATAAAACGTATTTAACAAAATCCCTGTAAAATCTGGAAAACTCACAAAACTTATTATTGAAAATAGCTTAATCTATTTATTGGATTTATCAGATTATATAAGGATTCTGTTATTTTATTTATGACAGCAGGCTTATCCACTGAATGAATATATTATGCTCTTATTGGCCAAGTTTAACATTTTTAAATTTTATGTTCATTTCTCAGATGCAATATTCCTTAAATGAATTTTAGAATTCACATAAAGAAAACTGGTATTAGTTATTGGTTCCTCAAACCTCTCAGCTAGGAAATCTGTACTATGCCTCTAAAATTTAACATGACTAGAAATGCAAGCTAGCCTACCTTCAGGAAAAGGGAATACTTGATCAGTGGCTATTTCTCCTTTGAATAAATTCAAACCAAATGATGACATAGGCTGAAATGAAAAGAGAACAAAAAAATAAGCAATGGAATAAAAAACATAAAATTATTTATGAAATTTTTTGTTCAAAATTCATACAAGTATATTTTTATTTGTAACTGAGCAAGCTTTGGTTTTATATTTTGAGGAACTTGTTGTCTGCTTTATAATTGTATTAAGTTTGATTGTCATCTACTAGGACAGTGGAATAGCTCAGTCAGTAGAGAGTTGGATTGTTGTCTGCTAGGACAGTGGAATAGCTCAGTCAGTAGAGAGTTGGATTGTTGTCTACTAGGACAGTGGAATAGCTCAGTCAGTAGAGAGTTGGATTGTTGTCTACTAGGACAGTGGAATAGCTCAGTCAGTAGAGAGTTGGATTGTCTCTACTAGGACAGTGAATAGCTCAGTCAGTAGAGAGTTGGATTGTTGTCTACTAGGACAGTGGAATAGCTCAGTCGTAGAGAGTTGGATTGTTGTCTACTAGGACAGTGGAATAGCTCAGTCAGTAGAGAGTTGGATTGTTGTCTACTAGGACAGTGGAATAGCTCAGTCAGTAGAGAGTTGGATTGTTGTCTACTAGGACAGTGGAATAGCTCAGTCAGTAGAGAGTTGGATTGTTGTCTACTAGGACAGTGGAATAGCTCAGTCAGTAGAGAGTTGGATTGTTGTCTACTAGGACAGTGGAATAGCTCAGTCAGTAGAGAGTTGGATTGTCGTCTACTAGGACAGTGGAATAGCTCAGTCAGTAGAGAGTTGGATTGTTGTCTCTGGACAGTGGAATAGCTCAGTCAGTAGTGAGTTGGATTGTTGTCTGCTAGGACAGTGGAATAGCTCAGTCAGTAGTGAGTTGGATTGTTGTCTGCTAGGACAGTGGAATAGCTCAGTCAGTAGTGAGTTGGATTGTTGTCTGCTAGGACAGTGGAATAGCTCAGTCAGTAGAGAGTTGGATTGTTGTCTGCTTGGACAGTTGAATAGCTCAGTCAGTAGATAGTTGGATTGTCAACAGGAGAGTTAGGGGAGTAGCTATTCCATACTTCTTTAATCCAGACACCCTAATCTATTAATTGCTAGATTTAATAGGTCAAGTGGTCAGTGTCATGACAAGTGGTCAATCAGTTTATGTAAATGACCTCAATGACATCTAAAGTCAGTCAAGCGTTAAATCTGACCAATATCCTAAATACTTTATACATGTCCATCTCAATCCTTTATTAATGAGTACTAGTTTTACATTAGACTTTGACCCTTGGCCTTATTCTTTGAAAATCTTGTCCATTTAGCTTAAGATAGTTTTCTTTGCCAAAAAGTCTGATGTTCCACCAAATGGTCCAAATGTAGGTCATTTCCCAAACTTCTTTTCATCACCAGCTATGTCTGACTTAGGTCAAAAAATGTCTGATTCTGGTTCAGAATTCATTATAATATTAGACATGTTATTGTACGGCCAGAATTAGGTCCAATACACAAGGATGTGGTCCTGTCAAACATTCAGTCAATAATCAAATAAGTAAATCAAAATACCTTTTTATCATCAGTGCTGGAATAGCGCTTGGAAGTGACAATATTGCTGCATATTCTGAAATGAAAAGACTATACATATGCCAATCTTATTTTTGCTCACTGCCTAAAGCTGGGAATAGACAAGGTCCAACGACCAAAGTCCAGTCAAGGGATTATCCATACAGTAGGAAATAGTAGAAGCGAATTGTGTCTGTATGAAATCTTTACTCTGTATTAAGTTCTACTGTTCTATGTGTTGTCTTTTCTCACATTTAGGGTCTTCAATTAATAAGAAAGCCTTTTAATAGGTTTAACTTAAAAGGGTAGGCTAAAAAACCAAGCTACAACAGGACTATAGCCTTTGTTTTGCAATAGTTTCATTCACAGACATCAAGAACTTGTTAAACGTCTTTTAAACCTGTATATTTATTCACTTCATATTTCGATTTTATCAACGAAACTCATCGTCCAATGACATAGAAGTACAACAACTAAGCAAAGAGTTCAAAGTCCACAATATCCATGTAAATGAAAGTAAAATATACCTTGACATAAAAGGGATGTTTATCAATGAAATTCTACATAATCAAAAATACAAATTACCCTGTGATCTTATGCTGACTTTCTCTAGCAGCAAACGAAGCGACCTTTCGTCAAAAAATTAGCTGATCGCAACATTTTGGAAGTGTCAACTGGATCGAAACGTAGCAACAAACTACTTTTGAACTTTCTTCTGTCTACTGCTCTGAACCCAAAAGGTCGTGACACATGCGCAGTAATAAAACGTTTCGTAACACGGTTTCATAACCTGCGAATTTTTGAAAAGCTGTTTTTGTTTCATTTTCTTCAAGCTTTGATATTTGATCCAAGAGCTAATATTTTTTATTAATTAACAAGAAATGGCAATGAATTTACGTTAGATAAACATTAAAATCTCAGCTCTGACACCAAGAAACAAAATTGTAACCAATAAATTACCATAAACGTAACCAATTCGTGTTTCATATAAAAAGTGACAACTTAAAATGAAAAGGATTAATTTCAACTTGTCACTTTGCTTGGCCATTGTGAACCTTTACAAAACATTTTAGGAATTCACGTTGTATGATAAAGTAAAGTTAAATAAGTCCAATAAGGTTTTAAATATTTGTGGTCCGAGTCCTAGAAACTCTTCATAAAGAAGATAGAAAAGGATACCCATAGGAAAATGATAAAATGGCAGAATCTACAATTTGTATTTTTGTAATTATCTGTTTTGAAGTCGTTTTGTGAGGACCTTGATCTCATTTTTATGAAGAATATACTCATTTGACCGTGTTGCAATAAAATAAACACGATGCCAATTATTGGTGGAAACGTTTCGTACGTGGAACTCGCTTTTCCAAGTTCATTTTTGAAGGACATTTCTGCTTTGAGTGACAACCGTTACTTCTCCTCTAGATTGAATGAAGCTGATTGTTTCATAAAAGTTAAAAAATCGGACCAAGAACCATTAGGAAACGACCCTTTGATTTTCTTGTTGTTTTCTTTTCCCACAAAAGACTTATCTAAGAATCTTCTCAAAAATAAAAGTGCACTGTTGAAATGGCATTTTTCCAAATTATCTGAAACCTCAGCTGAAGAGATAGACAAACATCATACTCAAGACGGTTTTAGTGGGAAAGAACTGAAAGAAAGTCTAGTACCTTCTCAAAGGAAACGAGGAAGACCTAAGAATTCTACTAAACCTAAATTACCAATTCCTACTATTGAAGAGCCTGAAATTAATTCCACTGTTGGAAGATATTCCTTAAGAGGTGTGAAACTGTCATCCAAAATAATGAAACTGGAGATGGAAGAACCAGATGACAATTTTGAGTCCGAGTCTGACAATGATGCCAAACCAATCACTAAGGAAGTGGTTGTAAATGACTTTCAAAAGGAATTTCTTAAATTTGATGGCAGCAAAGATGAAATCAATAAAATTTTGGACAATCAACAAAATCAAAAATGTTCTCAAGAAATGGATAGTGAAGTCGGAATCGGCGATGTTCATGTAAGGGAAAGTGAATTGGACAAGACACGCACAAATTTAAAGCAAAATCATTCCGAACTGAACACTCTGTGTGAGGTGGCAGCCATGGAAAGAGCAGTGACTGTAGAATATGCAACTGACTTGACGGTTCATATAGATCCTTTAGATAATACCACAGAAGAAAGACAAGAAATCCTGTGCAATTTGTGTCCAAAGAGTGAAATATTTGAAAGTAAAAAAGAACTCAGGCTACACGAAAATGCAAAACACAAAGATTTAACATGTTTATTTTGTGAGACTCCTGATAAAAAATATAAACACATTTACTCTCTCCGTGGCCATGTTCTGACAATGCATGGAGAGAATGCATCCGCACAGAATCACTTATGTCACTTGTGTACCGCCTCTTACAAATTCGCCAGCACGCTCAAACAACACATAGAAGAAATTCACGAAGGGATTTACAAATTTGAGTGTGACATTTGCCAGAAAAAGTTCTATAGAAATTCACAGTTAAACAGACACAAAAAAATTCATGGAGATTCCGAACAGAAATTAAAGTGCAATGTTTGTGAGAAAGGTTTTTGGCACGAATTCAATCTTCAAAGACATGTACGTTTGCTTCATAATACCCAATCTGAACAATTTCACTGTTCATATTGTGGACGTCCTTTTAGTCAAAAAGCAAGTATGATATCTCATGTTCAAAGAGTTCATTTCAAACTTTTTAAATTCAAGTGTGATTTGTGTGACTTATCTTTTGAACAGTCAAAAGAACTTGTAAATCATATGAGTCATTTACACGATAAAAAGGACTTTGAACTTCCACAGCAAAAACCTACCCACAACAAATACCTCAAAACACCAGATGAAATGTTTTGCTGTCCTACCTGTACCAAACGTTTCTTTTACAAAGCAGAATTGATAGTTCATATTTATTCCTTTCATGCAGACACTTTTCCTTTCAAATGTCGATTTTGTCCTCAAGGCTTTTTACGACGGTCATATTTGAGTCGGCATCGCAATGTCACACACAAGGAAGAGCTGACAGCAGAGGAAGAAGAAGAGTTGACGTTGGATATGTCAAGTGAAAATCTAGCACCAGATGTTACTGGAAACGGTGAAGTTAATTCTCAGGGCGGTGTAGAATATTTAGAAGAAATTGACATGAATTTGAATAATGAAGATCAAGAATATGTGTTGGTTCAGGCTGCTGCAGGTCAAGATGCAGAAGATTCCTCTTTGCTTGAAAATGTGACCTACATTTATGACTATGATAAGGACAACGAAGGTTCCAGTACTGTGGACAGTTCAAATGAAATCGTGACCTCAGGAAGTGAACCTATGATGATTGATGTGGAAGACGATGGACAGACTATTCGTTATCTCATTCAGCCAAGCGAGGACGGCAAATCTCAGACTTTCAAAGCAGACGAATTTGCAAAATTCATTGTGGCTGCAAATAATAATGAATTTGAAATTCTGAATGAATCTGAGGTGAAAGTAGTAGGGTCTATTGAAGTAGTTGAAACTTTTAAATCATAAATTCTTCAATTCAATAAAAGGTTCTACACCTCCCCAAGAAAATTTCAAAAACTTGTCTCTGCTAAGTGGGAGGACAATAAGTATGGCTGCATTTTCACAAACTGGGGCCCACCCTTGTGGACCCCACCCTGACGACGAGGCTGGGGAAAGTCAATAAAAAATTTATCTTGTTCCATTATTTTGTATGTTTAAGTTTTCTATTTGATAAATTTAATATAATTCTGGTTATGTGTTTAATTTGTAAGCTTGATTGAATCATTGTTTGATTAGTTTCCCCCATTTCTTCCTCTAAGGCTGAGGCACCTTGCCTGTCCGAGTCATGTTTTTTGTAGGGTGATTGCGTTTCTCATATGATAAACATTTTGATTCCTGATAAATAAAAATTTGTTCAAATTTCATCAGACAGTGATAATATTCTAGTAAGTAAATGCAGAATAGTTGCGTTTCGGTAATAGACATATAATTATTCTACGATCCTGAACATTACGGTATCCATTACCGAAAATAGACATTTGAGTGCGACAGTCGTCAAAAGATAGTTTTACCAAAAACTTAATATTTTCAAAGATTTCATGTGAGATTTCTTTAATGAAATTGTTTTTTTGTGAATTAATTGTACCTTTTACTAAATAACGTTAACATTTTAGTAGTTTTCTAGTTTTTATTTTCGATAATTTTTACGACATACACGACACGTTTAAAGAGAAAAATCCTGAAACAAAATGGTGTGAAGAATAATTAAGAAATATCGATATTTTGTGAAATAAATCGATCAGCAATTCTTTATCAACTCCTCTGCAACAAAATTTAATGAAAAGCTGTGAAATATAGCTTAATAAACATTGAGTTTGTACCATGCGAATCGTTTATTTTGTCTTTGTTTACATTTTTCTGCTCTGTTTATTTGCCAATTTGACAGATTGTAAGTCCACGTCCGGCGTGTTTAATTCGTACACTGCTCAATCTGAAGGAGGCCAGTATATCTCCTCATTTTGTTTTCATGGTAAGTTGTCAAAAGTCAATGAAAAAAATAATTATGGCTCTAATTTTTTTACCCAGTAGGCTAAAGCCAGGAAAATTTCAGATCAGAACAGAAAAAAATATCCAGCAGATCCAGACCTTTATCCCAATTTTTTAATAAAAAATTTGTTCGACCCTAAGCCTGTACATCTGGGAGAATCAATCTCTCCCTTCCCCGAAACCAACAATATTTTCTTTCATTCACAAATCAATCGTCTTGGACGTTTCATCAGCACATTAATATTTTTTTCTGCCTCGTACAATGAATCATTTGGAGACCCTTGTTCAAAGAGATAATAAGAATGTTTTTCCCTTTTTTAGGAAATGCAGAATTAAGATACTCAATTAACACAACTGGTAACCATCCTATCTATCTATATCTGTATCTGAATGAAGATTGGAGAGATGCTAGACAAGATGATAACTGTTTACGACAACTTGATAAAGCTAGACTTGTCTGTAAGTAAGATGTAATGTGGATGGGCTGGCATGGGAAGGGGGTTTACTCATTTGGATGAAACAATAGACTGAGTGCTTTGTTCTAACCCTCTGAACCACAGCGGCTCTCAACCCTTTTAGAGTGCTATGTTCTTTAAAATGGGTTGAATGCTTTGTTTCAGGGAATTAGACGCTTGCTCGCTAACCTGATGGTCAAGGGTCTGATTCCGTCAAAGGAAAAAATGAACTTTCAGATTTTTCAGCCTCGTGTCTTCCTTGTGATGCAGATTGGAGGGACTGGCATGGATATAGCCTCAAGTCCTTCAGATGGGACAATAAACTGAGGCCTTGTGTGCTACAGGATGTACATATTCCGTTGACAGTTGGGAGTGGCAAAAAGTTTAGGCTTATGCCTCTATCCCTCATTTTACATTGCCCAGTGTTGCCCGATTTCATTTCTTCATAAGTGGCAGAAGAGTAGGAAGTAAAACTCCATCATTCCATTCTTTCAAAATGATTCCTGTAGATCTTGGTTAAAAGAGGACTTATTGGGAAGGCCAATGGTAGACCATGTAGCATCTTGTATGTTTAGTTCTGAGAGAAATGCCACTGTTCTTGTGCCATTGGAGTGAATTATTGACTCTTTCTTTCAGATCACCTGAATGCTACCACAGGAAACTTGAGTGTGTCCCATTTCGTGAAGCCAAGAATTTGGCACATAGTGTATAGTGATGTATTTACTTGTGATGACAGTAAACTAAAACTACCAGGAGAAATACCCAACTATGTAGAATACAATATCAGCTTTTTTAACCCGGATGCTTTGGGGAATCCCACAGAACATTTTGGTGATGATGTCACAGGTAGGTTTTGGTCAGGGTCATCTGTAGGGGGAATTCCTTATGTCTTTTGCATTTTATTTCCTTTGTGCAAATTGTTTTTTCAAAGAGGTTGGTCTAGTCGTTGAAACAATAAACCAAGATCCTGTGCTGCAGTATGTGTACATTGAAGATCCCTTGACAGATGGAAATCTTAAAAGAGTAGGGTTATGCTGCTGTCCTGGCAAATTTTTCCTCATTGCATACTGCATGGCATTGTCAGTCTTCATTAGCCCATAAGGTGCAGAAACTCAATTTCGTTTCAGTTATGCTTAAAATATTTAACAATTTCATGTGTTAATTTCAGGGCTGTATAAGTTCTACCAACTGTTAGCTCTGGGTTATTTTGTATTGGCCTGTATATTTGCTCCTAGGCTATATCAAACACTGAGTAAAGGTGGACCTATGCAGCTAGTTATTCAGTTATTAACAGCCTCTGTTTGTTTACAAGCTGTTGGTGGATTCTTAATGATGCTTCACTTACGTAGGTTTGTACTTAGTCCGCTACACTTTGTTTTGATATGGTTTTATTAACCTATATTAAAGGGTTGATAGACGTTAGAATACACTCGTCCTACGGCTTATATTTGTGTTTAATATTGACTATTAGTTAAATAAGTGTGCATCCCACATTTTATCAAATTTTAAAAAGCCACAATAAAAATATATTCGGAATTTAAAAAAAAAAGTGAGCCAGCGACCAATCCATTCAGTTTGAGAATAGAAGCGTCTGGTAAAGCAACACTTAAACATCATTGTGCAATTCAACAGTAAGGACGCGTGAAAACCCATATTTTAGAGTTACTTCCCTTTGTATTTTACAATTTGAAAATCGCTTGATGGATGGCTTAAGCGTTTTATGATTAACTACTTTATTTTGGGGATTTATCGGATTTTAGAGGGATTTTGATGTATAGGTATGACACCAAGTAAGTCCACTGTTATTGTCCAAATTAAATTTTTATGTTCGTTCTAACGCCTATTATCCCTTTAAACTCCGCCCACTACACTTTGTTTTAACCTGGTCTTATTAACCTGTATCCCGGTTACACATAAGTTTTTAGAAAACCTCTTTAATATGACCTTAACTATAACAAGTTAAATTTTTTGCAGTTATTCTAAAGATGGAATGGGTTCACCATTTAAAGAATTACTTTCTGAATGTAAGTGCTTTTTTATTGCCAGGTTTATTTGTAAAAAATTGGAACTAATAGTTCTCAGACCCTGTACATGTTTAATTCCAATTAGACATCTGTGGTTTCTGCAATTCCACTTGAGAAATGACAAGAACTACAAATGTCTGATTAGAGATCCCTCTAAGTTTGTCATTCAAATCTTAAAATGTATTCTGTTTCAGTGTTTGATGTGTTATCTCAGTTTGCTATGTTATATATGTTATTAAGTTTATCATTGGGATGGACCCTAGCCAGTGCTCATTGTAGATATTCTCACCTATCTTCTATTAGTAAAAAACCTGCAGCTAAAGTCGTTGGTGTGTTAGGTATTCTTCAGGTCTGTATTAATTTCTTACCTTGTAATTTACTTCTGGGGCCTTATTCAGGAAAACTTAACATGATTGTAGTGTTCTAGTCACCTGGGGCCTTATTCTGGAAAACTCAACATGATTTTAGTGTTCTAGTCACCTGGGGCCTTATTCTGGAAAACTTCACATGATTTTAATATTCCAGTCACCTGGGGCCTTATTCTGGAAAACTTCACATGATTTTAGTGTTCCAGTCACCTGGGGCCTTATTCTGGAAAACTTAACATGATTTTAGTGTTCCAGTTTCCTGGGGCCTTATTCTAGAAACTTCACATGATTTTAGTGTTCCAGTCACTTGGGGCCTTATTCTGGAAAACTTAATATGATTTTAGTGTTCCAGTCACCTGGGGCCTTATTCTGAAAACTTACATATTTTAGTTTCCAGTACCTGGGGCCTTATTCTAGAAAACTTCACATGATTTTAGTGTTCCAGTCACCTGGGGCCTTATTCTGGAAAACTTAATATTATTTCTTACGGGTTCCTTTTTAGTCACCTGGGGCCTTATTCTGGAAAACTTAACATGATTTTAGTGTTCCAGTCACCTGGGGCCTTATTCTGGAAACTTCACATGATTTTAGTGTTCCAGTCACCTGGGGCCTTATTCTGAAACTTCACATGATTTTAGTGTTCAGTCACCTGGGGCCTTATTCTGAAAACTTCACATGATTTTAGTGTTTCAGTCACCTTGGGCCTTATTCTGGAAATCTCAAATTACAGTGATTAAAATTGTTTTAAATTAAGGTTTTATTATCCAATCAGAGTTCGTATTCTTGGAAACTTAATATAAGATGATTTTAATCTTCCAGTAAAACTGGTTTTAAATTAAGTTTTACTATTCAATCAGACTTAAGTCTTCCATGATTTGGCCCAAGAGTTAGGGCTGAGCGATATTGGTTCAAGTAGACATTTTCTTCATTGCAAACTGTCTGTATTGGCCCTATCAGGTGTGACGATATTAGGCTTTGATGTGTAGGCTTTAAGTGCTATTGAGTGTCTGGATAAAAAAGACTATACTACAGATCGAGATAAGATAACTCAGTGTATTGTTGTTGTAAGAATGCCTGCCTGAATAAATTTATATTTGAATCTACTTGCCTATTATTACGTTAGCAAACGTAACATCAGGTGCAAAAAAGCATGATGTAAAACTCTATTTCTAGAACTGTGGTTTTATTGATATTTTTTTGTTTTTATTACAGGGTATTTTATTTCTTTCTGAGCAATATCAAGACAGGGGACATAGAATGTTCCATGCTCATAGAAGCTATGCTGGCATAGCTCTAGTAGTGTTAAGAATTCTATTGGCAGCTTTATTTGCTTGGAATCTTCACACTACCATATCAGCTGAAAGAAGTTCTTTAAAAAAAATCTTTTATGGCACTTTTACAAAGGTATGTCTTGTTTGTAGTGTTAAATAATTGACATTATAGTAGTCTGAATAGTACCAGAGTTACCTCCCTTGAGGATATCTATGAATGCATATATTCATTGGGGTGTCCCTCATTTTATGACATGCAGTCTTTATCAAAATTAGAAATTCATTTCGGCTTTTAATAGCTTAATTTTTAATTTTATCCTTTTAAAATATATTAAGGTATCCAATGCACAGTGTAATTTAGTAATTTAGCCTTAGTAATTTGAAAGGGTTCCGCTGATTTCTATTTAAAAGAAGACTGGTTCATTGGCTTTAGTCAAATTTAGTTTTATAAATGGCTTAGATTTGATAACTTTGTATTTACAGTTATGTATGTTATGGTTCCTGTGTTTTCCTGCTGCAGTGGCAGTTTCTTGGCTTCTTCCAGAATATCTCAGATTCAAGGTATATTCTTCATATCATTTTAATACGCCCACATTGTGTTCATATATTGTCGGCACCCTGTGGCTTGGTCTGTCTGTACACAATTGCTTGTGAACGCGATAGACTACAGTTTCATCGGATTTGAATCAAATTTGCTGTCATGATTTATATTGATGATATCTTGGTCAAGTTTGAAATTGGTGATTTTTCGATCAATGCTTTTTCATTTATTGCACTTGACTTAGTCAAAATTGACCATGTTCAAATAACAGAAATTGAACATCAAATACTCATGTTTTTAACATCACGAATTGAACATCAAACAGCTATGTTCTCAATATCAGATATTCAATGCCCATGTTTTATTTCAGATAATCACCATGAGTGTAGTACTAGTCCAGTCTTTAGCAGGTGCTCTGTTATATAAACTATTCCTGTCTCGCTCATTATATTGGGAGGTGTCCGCTCTCTCTAATACTCTTCCATTACGAATGGACAGAAACTTCGGCATCAAACTCTACTCCTGACAACCAACTGATCGTAGTCTCTCCATATTTGAATACTGAAGCCTTCTGCCGTTTTGGATGAACTTAATTTGATTATTGAATAAGTCTGTCGGCTTGAATGAACTTGTTTGAATGTTGAACTGGTCTACCAGCTTGGATGATCTTATGTGAATGCTGAACCTATCCGTAGACTTGGTCAAACATTGGAATGCTGAAGCATGTATGAATGGAAAAGTATTTTTATATTTGACAAAAAAGCTTTGTTTAGGCCATGAGAAGGCATATGTATAGAACATCAAATTTGAACAGCAAATATACTAGGTTTGTGTCTCATGAGTCATGTTATAAAAGAAACAGATGCATTCAGGCAGTTTCAAGATTTCTCTAATTGTTCAAAAGGAAATATGTGATCTGTGTCCAAATTAGAGCCAGAATTTAATTTTCCTGTAATTGTTGCAGAGGAAGTAATAAAAGAATGTTCTTGTTCAGTGCTGTGGTAAGGCTTATAATTGGCAGCCACTGGAGGACAGTGTTTTAAGTGAAGATCTTCCAGTCATACCTCTTGGATCATTTTATCTGGGCCCATATTTTGGAAAACTTAAGATGTTCCAATCAGGGGACTCAAAATAAGAATGGATGCTCACCCAGTACAAATTTTTTTTTATTAAAAGTGATACTGCATCTTTCTTAGAATGGACATAAAATTAAAGTTCTCATGAATGGTCAATATTAATATACATGTATGTTCATCAGTAAACTTACTTGGTGTCATAAAGTAACAGAATCCTTAAAATTCTGGAATATGCTTTATCAAATTATTATTCATTATGAGAAAGTTTTTCAGATTACATAAGGATTCTGTTATGTTGTTTATGGCAGCAGGTATATCTACTAATGAATGTATGCTCTTATTGACCAAATTTAAAATTTATGTTCATTCTAAGACGCAGTTTTCTTTTAATGAAGGGAGATAATGCATGATAATCCCATTGGGTCTATATGTGATTCTATATCTG
Source organism: Nipponacmea schrenckii (assembly GCA_030562195.1). Classification (NCBI taxonomy): domain Eukaryota; kingdom Metazoa; phylum Mollusca; class Gastropoda; family Lottiidae; genus Nipponacmea; species Nipponacmea schrenckii. The sequence continues at coordinate 20,282,778 of JAUJPP010000012.1, read as the reverse complement.
TCCATGTATAAATTATATCTATAGAAATGTTAATCTAATAAAACAAAATCTTGACGTTGAGGAATGTTTCACAAGGAATGGTGCCAAGTAAAATAATTCCACTTTAGAGTTGTAAAACTCCCTTCATTTCATTTATTGTGACTGAAGTTGGTAATGCCATGCAGTGTGCAGTAAGTGAAATTCGGCCAATTGCATTAGCTGGCTTTGTTCCCAATTTATTTGCAAGTATTTTTAAAATGCACAATTTTTATGGATGAAAATGATTTATTAATCAAATAACATCTTTATCGTCTATCACGATATCTATCTGAATCACGACTAGAATATTTATCATAATCACGATAATAGGCAGTTGGTCTTTCGGAATTTCGAGAGGGTTCAAAATCACGATCACTGTTTGAATATCTTTCGGGTCTGCGTTCAGTATAGTGATCTGAGCGTTCAGAATATTGAGATCTATCATTGGAAATACAATGGCGTTCACTCCTAGAATTATCACGATCATTTCTGTAGTTATCACGATCTCTCACAGAATTATCACGACTGTCTCTAGATCTGTCTAAATCTCTTCTAGAATTTTCGAACTCTCTGTCACTTTGTCGAGGTTTTTCTCTCTCAAAGTTTCTGTCTTCGTCCCTTCTGGAAGAGCTGCCATTACGATCTGCATGTCTAGCAGAACTTCTGTCCCTGTGGTCCTCCATTGAATCATTACCCCTTGACCTGTCTCTAAGTCCATCCCTCTCATCTCTACCATTTTGTCCCTTCCGACCAGAATCCCTTTCTCTTGCATCTGAATATCTGTGACGGTCACCCTGATCGCCTTCCCCAATATTTCTGTCAGATTGTCTAATTCGCTCGGAATCTCTTTCCCTAACATCGGAATATCTGTGCCGGTTACCCCTATCCCCTTCCCCAAAATTTCTGTCAGTTTGTCTAATTCGCTCGGAATCTCTTTCTCTAACATCTGAATGTCTGTGCCGGTCGCCTCTTTCACCTTCCTCAAAGTTTCTCCTAGATCTCTCATCATTTCTGGGACCATCTCGTTCCCGAGGATGTCTTCCATTCTCCTCCCTCCCCACACGTGAATCTCTATCCACCGCCTTTTCATATCCTCTATCCTCGCGCTCTGTTTTGATTTTCGTTTCTTTTTCCTCCTCACTGCTTGATTCAGACGACGAACTTGTCTCCTTTTTTTTCTTTTTCTTCTTTTTCTTATCTTTCTTGGCTTTTTTATGAGATGCATCTTTTTCTACAAAAAGAAAAATACCTTATAAGGATAAAATCATCTATATATTAAGTTAACCAGCTGATAGAAAAATTTCCTTTATCCATGGCACTGTTCAGAAATATACTCCGACTTCCGGTTCTCTTACAATTCAATATAAAGCCAACATTAACCTTCCCAAGGGTAGTGCCCACACGTTTACTAAATAATTCCAGTCCACCCAGCTGTAAATGGGCAGAGATCATCCAGGAAGATCAATGCCAAGAGGATTGGCCAAGGACCAGTTGGTAGATCGAATCCTTGTGAAACTGCATATAAAGGAAGCTGTTATTTCATAGTTACTCAAGAGAATATAATATCAAACTAGTTGAAAGGTGATTTTTATACGCCCACATGAAATGGGGGGCGTATATTGTCGTCACCCACATCCGTCCGTCCGTCCACAATTGCTTGTAAACACTCTACACAGTGTAATTCTTGACGGATTTAGATGAAACTTAATATGAGTGTTTATGATCACGCAAGGATGAACCCTATTGAAAATCAGCGAAATCGGAAAAAAATTAGTATGAGTTCGTGCCCTTGTTCTTGAATGGCTCGTAAACACTCTACAACATGCAATTCTTGACCGATTTTGATGAAACTTGGTGTGAGAGTATGTTATAACTCAATGATAAACCCTATCGAAAATCAGCGAAATCGAAAAACATTTAGTATGAGTTATTGCCCTTGTTCTTGAAAACGTGTTCAATTTTAGCTTGTAAACACTCTTGAGAGAACAATTTTTAATGGATTTTAATGAAACTTGGCCTGAGTATTTGTTATCACCCAAGGATGAAGCCTATTGAAAACCAGTCAAATCGTTATTGCCCTTGTTTTTGAAAACGCGTTCAATTTTTAGCTTGTAAACACTCTACAAAGCACAGTTATTGACCGATTTTGACGAAACTTGCTGAAATTGTTTAATATCACCCAAGAATGAACCCTTTTGAAAATAGCACATATCGAAATATATTTAATAGGAATTATTGCCCTTGTTCTATAAAATGTGTTGGATTTTTGCCTTGTAAACACTCTACAAGTCACAATTCTTGAGCGATTTTGACATAACTTGGCATGAGTATTTGTAATCACCTAAGGATGAACCCTATTGAAATTCATTTAAATCGAAAAATATTTAATATCAGTTATTGCCCTTGTGTTTGAAAACGCGTTCAATTTTAGCTTGTAAGCACTCTAGAAAGAACAATTCTTAATGGATTTTGATAAAACTTGGCTTGAGTATTTGTTTTTACCCAAGGATGAACCTCATTGAAAATCAAATAAATCGAAATATATTTAGTGTCAGTTATTGCCCTTGTGTTTGAAAACGGGTTTAACTTTTTGGCTAATAAACACTCTAGAAGGTACAATTCATGACCTATGTTGACAAAACTCACTGAAATTGTTGGATATCGCAAGGGATGAGCCTAATTGAAAATTAAAAATATCAAAATATATCTAATATGAATTATTGCCCTTGTTCTTTTAAACACGTTCGATTTTTGTCTCGTAAACACTCTACATGGCACAATTCTTGATGGATTTCGATGAAACTTGGTGAGAGAGTGTGTTATAACTCAAGGATGAACCCTATTGAAAATCAGCTAAATTGAAAAATTTTTTAGTATGAGTTACTGCCCTTGTTCTTGAAAACGCATTCAATTTTAGCTTGTAAACACTCTAGAAAGAACTATTCTTAATGGATTTTGATTAACTTTGGCTTGAGTATTTGTTTTTACCCAAGGATGAACCCAATTATAAATCAAATAAATAAAAATATATTTAGTGTAAGTTATAGCCCTTGTTCCTGAAAACGCGTTCAATTTTAGCTTGTAAACACTCTAGAAAGAACAATTTTTAATGGATTTTGATGTAACTTGGCTTTGTTATTTGTTGTCTCCCAAGGATGAACCCTATTGAAAATCGAAAAATATTTAGTACAAGTTATTGACCTTGTTTTTGAAAACGCGTTCAATTTAACTCGCAAACACTCTAGAAAGAACAATTTTGAATGGATTTTGATGAAACTTGGCTTTAGTATTTGTTTTCTCACAAGGATAAACCCTATTGAAAATCAGATAAATCAAAAAATATTTAGTGTCAGTTATTGCGCCTGTTTTCAAAAACGCTTTCAACTTTTGGCTTGTGAACACTCTAAACATTCCGTTTTGACAAAACTCGCTGAAATTGATTAATATCAACCAAGGATGAGCCTTATTAAGAATTAAAAATATCAAAATATTATTAAGGGTGAACCCTATTGCAAATCATAAAAATACCGAAAAATATTTAATGAGTTGTTATTAGGTACAATTCTTGACAGTTTTTAATGAAACTAGAGACCCTAGAATAAAATTGGTTGGTAGGTTGAATAATTCATTCCACTTATTGTAACCTTACTGAAAAGTTTTTATTTGAAATAAATGCTGCCAGTGGGCGTATATTACCTTGCCTGGCAAGCTATCTTAAAGAACAGGACCATGTCAATACCTTTCTTAATCTTCTTCACAGGAACAACATAATCTTCCTCTTCTTCTGAACTTGGTTCTGGACTGGGTGTCTTAGGAGCAATACCTTCAGCACGAACTCTCTTAGTAACATCATCAGCGTCTTGTAGTTCTTTGGGTAGTTTATACTCTTGGACATGATCCACTCTCAGTGTTCTCCCACATAGCTGAAAATAGAATGAGAGGTTTTCATCCACCAAGTGTGAACATTGAAACTAAATGGTTGATAATGTTTATGAAGCTATGCAGTGTGTAATGGGGGAATAATTCCATAGCTGAATAGCTCACACTATCCACACTGGCACCAGGGAACCAAGTTGGATCTTAATTTTTGTTTTTGTACCTTTCTGTGCCATAACTTTTAAGGTGATTATTTTTTGGGCTGAACATTAGACAGGGCCTTGTCCTGGTTTACTGGACCTAATTCTAATCCATGTAAAACAAAGAGTCTATTTTTGTATCTATGGGCTGAATGTTAGACAGGACCATGTTCTTGTGTATTGGACCTAATTCTGACCCATGTAAAATAAAGAGTCTATGTTTGTCTCTATGCGCTGAATGTTAGACAGGACCATGTCCTTGTGTATTGGACCTAATTATTTCTTTATTTATTGTTATCATTATAGATAAAGCAAATTTCAGATTAACCCTCAAGGCTCTTACCTTCCTTAAGTGACATTTATTTGGTGGATACAATAACAATTTTATGGATAACAATTACTTTATTAAATTACTTCATAAGATAGTCTTGTCTTTATCAAACTCTTACCTTAAAGCCATTGAGATTATCTACAGCTAGAACAGTAGATCGTTGATCTTCATAACAGAGGAAGGCAAACCCCTTAGTTTTACCAGTTTGTTTGTCTCGCACCATGTTAATATTCACTAATTCTCCATATCTGTTATATAACAATTTACATTTAATGATTGTTTAGGGTGCAATGAGATGGATGATGAAGAATGATGTGATGTTTGTAAAATATTTATTCAACTTGATCGATTGTAACATGGCGATGACAAATGATGTGGCAGTGTTGAGCAGGTGGATGTTCAGTTTCGTGGTCAATCGAGTCATTTGGATCATCGTTCACGAATTTTACCTGTAGTCCGAAACAATGATGATGAACTCTTTACCATACACCGGTCAGAATTAGGCCAAATACACAAGGACATGGTCCTGTCTAACATTCAGCCCATGAGGACATAGACTCTTTATTTTACATGGGTCAGAATTAGGCCCAATACACAAGGACATGGTCCTGTCTAACATTCAGCCCATGAGGACATAGACTCTTTATTTTACATGGATCAGAATTAGGTTCAATACACAAGGACATGGTCCTGTCTAACATTCAGCCCATGAGGACATAGACTCTTTATTTTACATGGGTCAGAATTAGGCCCAATACACAAGGACATGATCCAGTCTTACATTCAGCCTATAGAGACAAACATAGACTCTTTATTTTACATGGATCAGAATTAGGTCCAATACACAAGGACATGGTCCTGTCTAACATTCAGCCCATAGAGACAAACATAGACTCTTTATTTAACATGGGTCAGAATTAGGTCCAATACACAAGGACATGGTCCAGTCTAACATTCAGCTCAGAATCTTAATACCATGATACCTGCTCACATAAAAATCTGATCACTTTTCAATACCGTACTTACTGTGAAAATACACAAATTACATCCCCTTCTGTTAAATCATACGGTAAACCTCCAATAAATATCCAAGCACTGTCTTTATACTCATCATGCCAGGATTTCTTCCCAATAACACCCAGTTCTAATTCACGCTGATTGATCTTGTTTAGGTTCTTTACATTCCTAGAAATCCAAGAAACAATTAGGCTATAAAATATCAACTTTAAATAGACTCTATACTAATAGTAATAGAAGTGGCATTGGCAGTAGGCTTATAAAATAATTGGTATAGGATAGGCCCTTAAAAACTAGCTTATTTATTACAAATATGAACTGAGGCCAGACATATAGACCACTTAACTAGAGAAAAGGACTAGAAGAATCTATGATCGATTTCAAAATGATTTATTTTGTAATGCTGGGAACTAGACTATTCCTATTTCGAATTTTAAAATGCTTCAGAAATTTTCAGTCAATGTTATTGCTAATTATCCTGAAATATTCCTTAAGGAATTGTCAAACCAGAGGTGCTTACGTTAAAGGATTCATTTTAATCTTTCTCTTTTAAATTCATGAGAACTGTAGGAGCAGGAAAACTGAGTGTATCACTTTCCAAAAAACGGTTTGTAAACACAAGTACCACTAATCGGTCCATATCCGACATTTTTGCGACTTTCAGCATAAAAAGTTTTTACTTTCTATAAAGTCAGAACGAAAATATAACTTCTTTCTGTTAAATTATACGGCCATGTTGTAAAATTCATTTATTATTGTTAAAATTAATCAAAAATTGATATTCAAATATGTTTACGACAATCTTACGCCTCATTTACGACAAACAGTAAACTAATCAGAAGAAAGCTGACATGACACGTGACTCTGGTTATCAACCTGTAAACAAATGGCCGACATTGAGCAGTTGAATATTTTTCACACTTATTGACGTTGAAATAAACAAGGTAATTATCGTTTTACATGTGGAATTTCATATTTATTTCATTAATACCTATAGCCCACGTGTCCATCTTATACGTCCTTTAGTTTTTGAGAGCACAGTTACCCACTAGACTACGTCTGTAACTTTTGAAGTGGTAGAAAAAATAATCAAATTTCGACACAAATCGTTTTGTTTTTTAGCCTACAGTGTCTAAGCTTTAATACATACATGGAACTCACTACGTATGATTCTATTCACTAAATTGATAGTTGTCTATATTTTTTGTTTCCCTGCTGATGGCAATTTCGATCACTTGTAGCAATTTTCAAAATAATAGCCTCAATTGAGTGCTGTGTCTTGAAGACAAAGAATATATCTTACTTTTGTCAGTGACGGTCATCCAGCCCGCTAGCTACTGCTAGGTACTAGGTTTTTTTTTTAGTCAGCTTAAAGGGTTTGTAAAAAGGTTCTCTAATCTTTTTCTGTGTTCCAGGGACTCTGACAGCATTAATTTGCACAATTCCAATTTTCAATAACATGTTCTTTACAATTTGCAATATAAGCATTTTATGTAACTAGTTTAAGTGGAATTGCAGAAACTACAGATGTCTGATTGGAATGGTGTGAATTGAAGCTATCAGTGTCCCAGATGGCCTACCGTATATAAAAAAAAAATTTAGAAGCCCTCTTTCATTCCTTTAATAAATTCAGATAAATTCTGCATGCAAAAGATGAAAAGAGAAAACTTTAAACAAATATATCTTTCAGTAAGCTATCATGTGTATAATTTAAATTTTTTTTTTCAGAAAATATGGAAATGTGATTAATTGTAAAGAAAAAAAGAGTGTCACTAGGGTAACATCATCTGACAACTGCACTTGACCTTGACCCCTGATTTGAGTAGAAATGGACGAGGACGAAGCACTGACACAATCCAACATGGAGGAGGAGTCGGAAAATGAAACGTTTTCAGAGAAAAGTTTAGAAATTTTGATTGAGGAACAAACTAAAGAGGTGGCTTTCATGGATAAAGACGAAGAGAAATATTTGGACTCACAAAGTGAAAGTAGTGGAGAACCAGCAGAGAGTGTATCTGAGACTACGGACAATAAAACAGACGGTGATGGTGAGTATTTGTCAAGATAGTAAATGTGTGTAACTTATGTATCAAAGAGTTGTTCTTAGGGGAGACAACTATGTCATTATGACATCACAATGGCTTCACAAACCTCAGCCCAGCACAAATCTAAGCCCTCTATGACATCACAATAAGTCAAGTCCATCAGCTGGTGTATTATTAGACTTGAACTGGAATACTGTCAGTGAAATTTCTTTTGTTGAATCGTTCCAATGCTTCTGCTGGAAGCAGTTTGGATGTAAAATCATTCTAAATGGTTAAAAGGATTAATTATCAGTTCAAGCCTTTTCAGAAAATTACATATGCCCCATGGGTTTATTTAGGTAAGAAAGTTGTCATGTACTTGATTTCAGGAACTCAGTTTGCGGCCTATTATTTTATTAAACCATCTATAATTGACAACACTGGCTGAATCGTTTATTGTTCTTAAATAGCATTTCTTCTTTTGTAGAATCGTCGGCCATATTAGATGTAAAAGGGTCTAAAGATTTACACCCTAAAATCGTTCAAAATTATCGAACAGAGCCGAGATCAGAAGGAGAACTCATTGCTAAGAGCAAGCAAAGGTAAAAATGAATTTCTTATGTTTATTTTTTTTTTCTTTTTTTAGTTAAGCATGAAATTGTGAGTTGAAATATAGAAAAGGTGCAAAAATAGCTATGTAGTAGGCTTAAAGGGGTGGTCGCCAGTTGAATGGGTGTAAATAGCACTCTTACTATTTTTTTTACTCAAGTTGCATTTGACCACTCATACAACTGGCGATCGCTATGGTGTAAAGTTACGCGCGTTGTTCGTACGTCACAGAAGTAACAGGCCCCAACCTATTTGGAGTCCAATCATTTGGGACAATGGGACTGGACAATAAACCGAGGCCCTGTGTGTTACAGGCTGTGCATATAAAAGATCCTTAGACAGTTGAATATCGCAAAACGAGTAGACTAATGCCCCTGTCCTGGTGTTGTCCCGTCTTCATTAGCCCATTAGGTACAGAAGAGTAGGAGGTAAAACTCTTTTAATTTTTTTCAAACAATTTTTAAAAAATTGTTTTCTTTTCAGTGATATAGATTTGCCAGTCATGAAAACATACATAAGTTTCGATGGTCAGGAGAGGACCATGGTTTCCTTGGTTACCCAGACAGATTGGGACTGGGTGGAAGATGCTTTGATAAGACAGGAACATGAAAAAGGTATGTGTCAAATTAGAAAATAATGAGATGCACATACAATAAGAAAATAATGAAAAAAAATGCATCAAAAAAACAAATTAGAAAATAATGAGATGCACATACAATAAGAAAATAATGAGATGCACATACAATAAGAAAATAATGAGATGCACATACAATAAGAAAATAATGAGATGCACATACAATAAGAAAATAATGAGATGCACATACAATAAGAAAATAATGAGATTCACATACAATTCAATCTTTGATTTTAATTTTCATTTTAAATGTTAGGCTTTAAATTTTTTAAATCCTTGCAAAAACACCTTGTTTCTCTTTGTTAAAAAATTTTCTTAAAGGTATTGTAAAGAGGTTATTTTACTATTGAATGTGTATTAGCGACACTGATATCATCAATTTGCATTATTCCAAATCTCTGTTGGACATCTATGGTTTCTGCCATTCCACTTAAATAAGTGTTTAATGACATCACTAATGGTAATGACCTTATATCACATAAGGCCAAAATGTAAAAGCAGGCCTATGTTGTTTGGGACAAAAGCTTACCAATTCATGACAATGCCAACTTAAAAGCAGCAAAGATGGAGGTCATGTTTGAAGCCATCTTGTATAATTTATTTCAGAAGAGAGTGATAGTGAGTCTGTAGAACAACCTGTATCTACCAAAAGATTGAGTAGATCTAGTGCTGTAGATAAACCAGATCTATCTCTACCTAATATAGCTGGTATACTTTCTTTCTTCCATTCACCTCACAGTTAACACAGGCACTTTTTTATAGCACCTTTTTCAGCTATTAGGCATCCTTCTGTATTTTAGCACAGACCAGCCTGTAGCTATGCTTTCATATTGTTTTGGCGCAGACCAGCTTGTATTTCAGATGCTTTCATATTGTTTTAGCACAGCCCAGCTTGTATTTCAGATGCTTTGATCTCTGTTTAGGTGATTTTATTCAGATCTGATGCTAATTTTTCTTTTGGCACAGATCAGCCTGTAGTTCGCATACTTCTTCATTATTATTGTTCTGAGACAACCTGATGCTTTCATAATACAGAACCGACTTGACGTTTCAATACTTGATTTATCACAGACCAGCCTGTAGTTTAGATACTTTCATATTGTTTTAGCCCAGACCAGCCTGTAGTTCAGATGCTTTCATATTGATTTTAAGCAGACCAGCCTGTAGTTTAGATACTTTCATATTGTTTTAGCCCAGACCAGCCTGTAGTTCAGATGCTTTCATATTGTTTTAGCCCAGACCAGCCTGTAGTTACGATGCTTTAATATTGTTTTAGCACAGACCAGCCTGTAGTTTAGATGCTTTCATATTGTTTTAGCGCAGACCAGCCTGTAGTTCAGGTGCTTTCATATTGTTTTAGCACAGACCAGCCTGTAGTTCAGATGCTTTCATATTGTTTTAGCCCAGACCAGTCTGTAGTTTCAGATGCTTTCGTATTATTTTAGCCCAGACCAGCCTGTAGTTCTGATATTTTCATATTGTTTTAGCCCAGACCAGCCTGTAGCTCTGATGCTTCCATATTGTTTTATCACAGAACAGCCCGTTCTTTACGCTTTCTAATTGTTTTGCACACTTCAAAGTTTTCATTTGCACCAACCACAAAAAGCACTAAATCAAATTTGCCTTCATGTATTACAGTAATGATATAATTTTTCTGTCACAGTTCCAATAGTTTAAGAAGCAAAAAATTCCAATTCTCAATCTGACTGTTACTTGAAACCCTCCTCTACATTTTCCACTCTTTAATGGGATAATAGCTCTTAGAATGAACAGAAAATTTGAAACTTGGCCAATAAGAACTCTATTCATCAGTATATATACCTGCTGCCATAAATAACATATAAAAATAAATATCAAAAAAACTAAGTCATTATCCATAAAGTTTCATTTGATTATTGAAAAACGCTTAATATAAATTGATTAAGCATTTTTTCAAAATTGACGTAGTTTTGTGAGTTTTCCAGATTTTAAGAGATTCTGTTACTTTATGACACCAGGTAAGTTCACTGATGAATATATACTCATATTGACCATTCTTGAGAACTAAAATTTTATGTTCATGCTAAGACGCAGTAATACTGGCTGAGTATAAAATGATACAAGTTTTGATTCCGTTTAATAATAAAGTTTATTTTGCAGCGAAATCTGTATCTGGTCGAGATTTGACCAGTAGAGGTAAAACTGACGGTACCCTGACCTCCCTGGACACAACGTCGTTAAAATCACCCTTTTCTGTCCCCCCTAATGATGAATTTGGTATTCCTTTATTAGATATGACTTCCTCTGATGATGATGTGAGTATAAAACTGAGTTTTTATTCACCTTTTAAACTTTGAATGTTTGGGATTTAGAGAGTTTTTAAATGTTAGAGAGTTTTTGAATGTTTGATGTTTTTGAATGTTTGTTTTAAATGTTTGAAATATTCGAAAGTTTGAATGATTTTTTTGAATTTTTTTCTTTATTGATTGTTTTAAATTTTGAATGTTTGAGATTTATAAGAGATTTTGAATGTTTGATTGATATTTTTGAATAAGTTATTTGATTGATTGAAATTTTTAAATGTTTGAAATTTTTAAAGTATTGAATGTTGAAGTTTTTTTGAATGTTTGAAATTTTCAAATTGATTGATGATTTTGAATGTTGAATATGTTTTTTTTTATTGTTTGAAATTTTTGAATGTTTAAGTATAGATTTTTGAATGTTTGAATTTTTATGATTTAATTATTGAAAATTTTGAAATTTTTAAATGTTTATATGTTTTTGAATTATTGAATGTTTAATGTTTTAAATTTTGATATGTTTAGAATGTTTGAAATTATTGAATGTTTAAATTTTTAATTTAGATTTGTTTAATTAAATGATTGGTTTTAAGATTAATTGAATGTTTAATTATTTTATTTTAATTCTGTTATTTGAATGTTGATATTTTAAATATTGAGTTGTTTGACAATTCAAAATTGACATGTTTGGAATTCCACATTGTTCTAGTTTTAATTTCAGGTTTTGTGAAATTGTTATGAATTTTAAACTATTTAGAGTTTTCCCAAGTACTGAATATTTTAAAATTTTCCCTAGTATGACTAATTTAAATTCTTTCTTGAGTACTGAACTATATTATTAAATTCTTTCCCTAGTACTGACTATATTTTAAATTCTTTCCCTAGTACTGACTATATTTTAAATTCTTTCCCTAGTACTGACTATATTTTAAATTCTTTCCCTAGTACTGACTATATTTTAAATTCTTTCCCTAGTACTGACTATATTTTAAATTCTTTCCCTATAGTACTGACTATATTTTAAATTCTTTCCCTAGTACTGACTATATTTTAAATTCTTTCCCTAGTACTGACTATATTTTAAATTCTTTCCCTAGTCTGACTATATTTTAAATTCTTTCCCTATGTACTGACTATATTTTAAATTCTTTCCCTAGTACTGACTATATTTTAAATTCTTTCCCCTAGTACTGACTATATTTTAAATTCTTTCCCTAGTACTGACTATATTTTAAATTCTTTCCCTATAGTACTGACTATATTTTAAATTCTTTCCCTAGTACTGACTATATTTTAAATTCTTTCCCTAGTACTGACTATATTTTAAATTCTTTCCCTATAGTACTGACTATATTTTAAATTCTTTCCCTATAGTACTGACTATATTTTAAATTCTTTCCCTAGTACTGACTATATTTTAAATTCTTTCCCTAGTACTGACTATATTTTAAATTCTTTCCCTATAGTACTGACTATATTTTAAATTCTTTCCCTATAGTACTGACTATATTTTAAATCCTTTCCCTATAGTACTGACTATATTTTAAATTCTTTGCCTATAGTACTGACTATATTTTAAATTCTTTGCCTATAACACTGCTCATAACCTATAACAAGGTACACAAGGGAATAAATCATGGTATAACACACTTCCTTAATAACAAAGTACCAGTATACATAACACTGTAACAAATTATGTTATAACTCACTTCTTTAATAACAATGTACATTATGTTTCTACACAATTTTCAATATATTTTGAATTATTAAAATTTTTGTTAGGCATAGTTTATATATTTTGAAATGAAACCTTAAATTTCATTCATTTATTCGTTTTCATATATTTTACTGGAGTGAAGGCGCTCTACAAGTGAATAATATTTTATAATGAATTTTATAAAGAATATTTGAATTATTTGACAACATATTTATGCTAAGAGATTGTAATTCGTAGTATATCCAAGAAATGAAAGCTTAAATTTTATAAAGAACATTTGAATTATTTGACAACATATTTATGCTAAGAGATTGTAATTCGTAGTATATCCAAGAAATGAAAGCTTAAATTTTATAAAGAACCATTTGAAATTATTTGATCGAACATATTTATGACATAGCAGATTTCGCCCTAGATGAAAATGGCTTACCAATTGGTATTTTTGGTGGGAAAGTGTGAATTCTGTGAACAGGAAATCAAACCTTTCCCTACAATTGAGCAACAACAAGAATTGCCACCAGAGCAACTGTATTGCTGCGATCAATATCGGGAATTCGTCCAATTTGCAACCTCCACCGCCTTTGATTTAGAGGAAGAAATGCAAAAGACTAAGAAGTTGATTGATATCAAACCTCATGGACATTTTGGTAGCAAGAAGGCCAGAAAGGCTGCTAAAGAAAGGGCTGTACAGAGGTAATTCTGATTGTTCAGCTTAAATTATGCAAAAGCATTTGGGTCAAAGGTCAAGTTTCATAGAACATGACTTGAGGATAAATTTTGTTAGATCTTGGAGTGGGGTTAGTAACCGTAAGAAAACAGAAAATCAACCTTTAATAGAATTGAAACACAAACACATCTGACCTAGTTACCAGAATCAGGACACAAGGATTATTAGGAGACATTTTAAAAACGTGACCTCGCTGAACTACTTTTCTCTACAGGAAAAATATCCTGACCCTTTACATCATTCCACTGATTTAGACTGGCGTTGTTATTTAATGGACTCCAATAAGGTTCGTGTCTGTTATTTCTATGAAGTAAGAACAACACGATAGTTTCAAATGATATGAATCTTGAATTATTTTTCAGAATGAGAGACCGTGAATTGGAGAAACGTAAACAAGAAGCTTCTGGGATGAACAGCTATTTTGGTAAGGTTTTTGATTAGTTCACTCAATCATGTAATTCTCAACTTCACAATGTCAAGCTGTTACGAAGCTTGCCTTATACCTTTACTACAATACCCTCTTACCATATATCATTGAAGATTGTAGTTGCACTGATTTGGTTGGATTGTACAATTACTAGAAAATACACCCAATCAGAGGCCTCAATACAGAGATTAGGTTTTGATTGGCTGCATTCGCTGGTGTACCATCATACTAAATCACTGCATTCTGTGATTCAAGAAAGGTTGCTATTGCAGTCAAGGTATAAGACCAACTCTTTAGAATCCAACTCTGTAGTAATCGAGCCTTGTTTGCTAATGGATTGCAGATCTGTTTTCCATTAATATACAGAGCTCTACATACAGCAGGCCTATTGTGATTTCTTCAGATCTGTGATCAAAGCTTTGTTGGCCATTTGTGCTGGGCTCTGTAGATCATAAGCATGCATGTAGCTCTGTAAATCTCTGTTTTTGTACAAGAGTGGCAGTGTGGTGCATAGCAATAGGCTTTGTCTGGTTTGAAAATCAGTAGATACAATCTTTTACTCAATATAGCATGTAATCCACTTTTCTCTTTGTATATGTTCCTAAAGCAAGGTATACAAGTTTTCAATACAGACCCCTTGCTCTCTGCAACAACTTATATATCTTTGCTATGTTCTATGCATGACCATATATACTTGATCTATCTATAACATAGCAAATTATTTACTAGAGATAGAAGTACACTTTTATTATTAAACTCTCAGAGAGCCTATTTAGAGAATGTCAAGACTTTGGTTTCCAAAAGAGCAGACATATTATAAGGGTCTTGGGAAGCCAATTTAGAGACTCTTTCTGGTTGCTCTTAAACTGGGTTTCTTAAAGAGCAAAGGTAGGCCCATTCAAAACCTAAAAAATCTACCTTTTTTGAGGTAAAAGAAATTGTATTTGAAACATTTGAAACTATATTAAAGTCAAACATATATTGTGTTCAATACTACCTAAACTACCTCAAGATAAAATGGACTCTTCATGTTTAAGTTTGGGACTGTCCTGGATGTGCATTTATATCCTTGCTCAATGTTATATAGCTATCTATGAAATGTAGAAATAACAATATTGATCATGAAATCATAGAATTAATATATTTTCTATTTCATTGCTCAAACTATTCTTAAGATATTTATTGTTGAAAACTAGGCTCAAAATTTGTTACTTATGTTTAAGAGCATTATACAATTTACATCCCCTTTGAAATTAATGGACTCTCCTGCACATGCATAATGATATTATGAAGATATATTTATAATGTGAGTTCATTACTAAAAATAAGGAGTATTTTAGTAAGAGAAGTCAGAATTAGGTCCAGTACACAAAGACATGGGGACAATACATTTAATTTTGGACCTCTCTTTGTAGAAATAAAGCATACAGTTTTCAGCAATAGATTGAATTCTAATGCTCCTCTCCTGGTTTTATAAAGATTTTCAAAAAAAGAAGGCCAATAAGGTATTCTACAGTAGATAATGCTTTTATGATAAAAAGCGTTATCTTCTGCACTATATCTCGTAGGAGATAATGCCAAAAATATTCCATTATTATTTATTTTTTTATTAACAAACAGCAATATTGGGTGATAAATAAAATCTCAAACTTGTCTTTATTGATATGAAAAAATATCATCACTTGTTGATTAAATTGAAAAAAAAACCTTGGTTGACTTGTGGTGATATTTTGATATCAAGAAAGACTCGTAAGAGATACTCTATTTATTTCAATATGAATATTTAACTAAAAAATGTTAATATATGTAAATGAGTTATTTCTCAATGTAAACTGATTGGAGGACTTTATAAAACCAGTGAATCTTAGAACTAGTCTTGTCTTAAGCTCAATACACACTACTTCAAAAAGGATATGATTTTACATAGCAGTCAGCAGATATAACATGAAACACAAAGGCAATATTATGGTATAACACACTTCTTGAATAACAAAGTACATAATTGCGTTACGTGCTTTGTTATTAAGAAGTGTGTTATACCTTAATATTGCCTTTGTGTTTTTCGTTATAGTTTTTTTTTGTACAATTAGCAAATAGTGTGTATTTTGTCTTCATCTTTGTCTTTCTCTTAGCTGGAGCATCTCCTAGTGTTGAGTTCGGATCTGCCACGGAAGTGGGCCGTGCCGGCGCTGGTAGAAATAAAGGGCATGGACCAGCTCCTTTATCCTATAAAGATATGGGTAGGTCAACTTTTTCTTTCTGTCTTAATTTTAAATGTTCATTTCTTATTTCTTGTTCAATTTTTGCAGCTGGATAGATTGTTTACAAGGCTGGATATAATGTGTCTGTATATTTGACACCCCTCAATTTTCTAGTGAACTCTTCCACACATGCATATTTTCTATAATATGATACTGTATATATATGTATGTTTGCAAGAGCTCATTTGTATGATTAGGGATGTTTTTTATTGCATGTCAAATAATTCTAGAATGGAATAGTGATTTCGAAGTCATCAAATGAAAGACCTAAAGATTTTGGAAATAATTCTAACCTTGAAATGCATGTAAATACAGGATTTTGGATTGTTATTGATAAGATTTTTAAGTAAGAATTTATATTTTAAATGTTTTTTCGATTGAAAGGCGTAAATTCAAATAATAGTAATATCAACAACCAATTTTATATCAAGTCTAACAACCAATCAAATATGAGTTCCGATGACCATTCAAATGTCAAGGTCATCAAATTAAATACTGGTAACAATACTACCAACCAATCAAATGTCAAGGTCATCCAATCAAATATGAGTTCAAACAACCATTCAAATGTCAAGGTCATCCAATCAAATACTGGTATCCACTCTACCAACCAATCAACACCAAGTTATGGTTTCAGACAACCAATAAGAATTGAACAGGCTCAATGTTAGTAAAATATCATTAAAAGACAGCTTTTAAAATTATCAATAAATGAGAATTAAAACAGTTACGCAAGAAGAATTTATTACAGCAAAAATTTAAATGGCCAATATTTTTATATAATTAGTAATTTTTAATACATAGGTTATCAATTTTTTTAATCAAATTTTGCAAAAAAAACAATTTTTTTTATAAAAACACATTTTTAATTTGTCGTTAATTACTTTTCTTAATTAATTTAATTAGACTCTAGAGCATACAGTACACCAATGAGTTCCCCAAGGAACATGAAAACTAAGTTAGGACCAGGCTTTCATGGACCTGGTTTCCATGGTAACCGGTCTCATTCCAATACCAAAATGGATGTTGTGGGTAGAAAAGAAAGCTCTCCATCACAAATTGGACCTGAAAGTTAGTTAAAGATAAAAATGTTACTGCTTAAGTTTTGTGTTTAGATTTCAATAGGCAAACTTTTATTTAAACTTCAAAATTTATACAAATCATATGTTTGAACTTTTGCAATTTTAGAATTTTAAATTTTATTTTGAGATAGAAAAGGCCTTTAAATAGTTTTAAATGGTTCCAAGGTATTAAATGTAGGAAATCTTTTGGTAATACTGGGTAGTTTAAAATAGCTTATTAGGTTTTTGTCTTATAGTATTTTGAGAGCTGTTAGATAGGCATGCACTATTTTAAAAGTTGTTGAACCCAGGTAATGAAATTAATTGCTTTTTGCAAAATTAGGTTAAAAGTTAAATTAGTTCCATGTAAATGCTTTTTTCAATCAGGTAAATAAATTAAATGCTGTTTGCAAAATTAGGGCTTATGTTATTAATTCAATTTTCATAATTTATTTCATTTTGTTTCATTTCTTACTTTTTTTGAGTGGTTTGGGAACTATTACGAAAAGGGTGATTTTTTGGAAGTATTATGAATTGGGTGTGGTTTGGGAACCATGACGAATGGGGGTGTGGTTCGGGAACTATTACGAATGGGGTGTGGTTTGAGAACTATAACGAATGGGAGTGTCTTTGGAAGTATTTCAGTGCAGAAAAGTAGGACGTAAAACTCCATTCATTTCATTTTTTTGGGGTGTGGTTTAGAAAGTATGACAAATGGTTGTGGTTTGGGATATATGGTGATTGGGGGTGTGGTTTGTAATAGATGCTGTACCCTGAGTATTCCTTTGTTCTGTTATCTAGCCTACTGTATCAATAATCAACATCTTTCCATTACTTTTGGGCTAAGCGCACTTCATTGTGGTAGTATTAAGTTTAGCCTATTTTCTAAAAACTATTTTTGGGAGAAGGTTTTTCACTTTTTTGTATTACCTTAAAACAAATCAGTCCTTTTTCTTTCAGAATTTTGTTATAGAATTATTTATTTTCCATTTTAAATTTAATACAATTTATGTTTTAGCACCATCAGCACCTTTATCTCATTCAGCACAAACACAAGTCAACTCTTCAATTTTCAATAGAATAGCCAACACTGTACAACCTATAGAAGGTTTTTACATTTAGATATTGTAGACTAACCTTAACCCTAACCCTGACCTTGAATAAGTCATCTTCACTCATAATTCCAGTCCACCCAGCTGTAAATGGGTACGGATAATTTGGGAAAGATCAATGCCAAGAGGTTTGACCAAGGATAAGCTGGTTGAAAGGATCACTGTCACGGTGGACTTGTGAACCTAAGTTGTTATCCTTGCAAAATATAGTTGTTTGTTTCTTTTCTTTTCTTCAAAATTATAACACCAAAACATGGTAGTTTTGAGAAATCAGGGACCTGTTTCACAAAATTTTAACAAAGATACAATCAAGATTTTAAGAAATACAGTAACCTGGTTGGTAATTGGTTAATAAAAACACAATTTTAGTGATTGACCAATCTGACCATTGGGCCACTAAAATCATCCTAAGTTTTTGTGAAACAGGCTCCAGGACCACATCCTATATGGTGTAATCATGATAATAAATCACTAAAATTAACCCTTTGATCATATAATATCCCAAATTTGATCTTTAAAGGGTTAAACCTTATATTGTGGTCACTTATAAACCTTAACCTTATTGTACATGATTTTACTGTATAATGACTTTTAGCACAAAAGATATCCCAAATTCAATATTTAAAGGGTTAACATTTATATTTATCACTTTTAAACCTTGCCAATAATTAACCCTTAACCGTTTCTCTCTTAAAAGACTTGATATCATTCTGTCTGTGTTTCTAATTTGAAAATAAACCTTTTTAATTTTTAACCTGGTATTTCAGTTTTCATTTTTATAATCAACTTATTTTAACAGCCTATGAATGTGCGTTTCGTTCCCAGTGTTTATTTATTTCAGTGAAGTTTGTCTTTTCAGCTTTGTTTTTATGTTCACTTAATTTTTTCCAATTTTAAGCTTGGTTTTGATTGCTTAAATTGATTAATTCTGCTTCTATTGCTTGTTTTAAAGGATTAAAATCTGTAATCCAATCAAATTCATAATCTACAATTTTCTAGGTAAATTATATCTAGCCAATCAGAGCTAGTCAAATAATTTTCTTACCAATCAGAATTTAAATTTAAGATGCACACTATGAATTTTATGAAGATGGTCCAGTTTTAAAGAACTGTTATTGAAATCCTTTATAAATCTTAGTTATCTGATTGGTCAAACAATTTTAAATCTAGTTATTTCAACCAATAGTGTTGCAGTATTTTTTTTTAAAAATCTGAATTATAAGTTAGGTTATTAAGAATCAGCCCCAAAAATATTTTGATAAGAATTTTATAAAGAGATACTTTTCATTGAAATGGATTATGCTAATGTTTTACGAAACAGGCATCTGGATCCAATATCTAAAGTAAAATCTAACCACGCCAAGTAATGCCTCAAAAATCCTGCAACTCTATAAGAATTAAAGCAAAATTATTTTGAAATTTTCAGTGGCAAGACAAATGAAAACTATCAACTATCAGCTGTCCTCACAGAAATGTCTGGAGGAAGGGTGGACAAAGAGACCCCCTACCCCAGAGTTAGATGATGTGAACATGATAGATGTCTTTATTCCAGAACCACTGGATTTCGCTCTCGCCAACAGTGCCAAGGTAAGTTTGGAGTAGGTGGAGTTTTTTTCTGATCATTGTGAAAAATATTCTTATAACAGGGATTGTTAAAGGGATAATTTTAAACTTGGCCAATAAGAGCTCTGTTTAACAGTAAATATACCTGCTGTCATAAATAACATACAAAAATAAATAAATATCCAAAGACTAGGTAATTATCCAAAAAGATGCATTAAATTATTGAAAAACGCTTAATAAATTGATTAAGCATTTTAAAAAATGATTTGATTTTGTGAGTTACTTTATGACACAAGGAAAGTTCACTGATGAAAATATATTCATATTGACCATTCTTTAGTACTAAAATTTTATGTTCATTCTAAGACGCAGAATCCCATTAAGAGTTTTTGTGAATAGGTCACGCTTCATGACTTCACTACTGAAATCGAAAAGGTCGTAATTCATAAATAGCTAAACACTGCCAACTCTATTTTCGTCCAAGTTTAATTTTCCTATCAGACATCACTGTCATCAATGAGTTATTGCTTGGCATAATTAAAAAAAATAATGTGTTCTAAGCAGTTAATAAGCATCCAAACTCTTTCTGTTTTCAGATACGAGAAAGGGAGTTAATCCAGAAAAATTACGAGAATGGTAAAAAATTCCTGATGATCTTTCCTGATGGTACCGGCTCGGTGTTGTATCCTTTTAGAATTTTCAACTTGCGTCGTTCTTATGTATGTCATAGAAATAACAGACCTCAATCTAATTGAAGGCCATTAAATTACAACATCAGACAAAATTATTCGAATGATGTAAAGGGTCATGATATTTTCTGGTATAGAAAAATGTCCCCTCATGTCCTGATTCTGGTAACTAGGTCAGACTCGTTCACAAATGACAAACCCTTGTCATAAACTTTTGCCAAAGCTTTGAGCTTTTTATGAAAAATTTATATTCCCCTTTGAATTCTCATTGAAGCCTAATTATTTCCCTTGACATCACCTACATTATTGGTTATTTAGCCAATCAGCAGGCTATGAATGTGGGGTAAGGTCACCATTCTAATATGGCCGCCTTCATTGAATCTGTTTTAAAACTCTACCATTTGGATATTGCAATCATAAAGCACCTCCAAAAGTTTATATTCCTTAACACCATGTTAGTTACCCATCAGGACATTTGGCTGTATCAATATGTAAAATGGATGCTGGACAGTTCATGTATGTTGTCCATGACGACACGTCAGACAGCAGAATTATGGGAGTGTTTGAGCCAAACGGTCATGGATGTTGTTACCATAATAATGGTACTGTGAGGTATGTTTTATTCTGCATTCTGCAATATTGACTGAAAAAACTATTCCTTGAATGACCTTGACATGCTGAAGGCTCAATTCTTTTTTTGCAACTGTTCTTTAGGGGCATTCCCATTTCTTTTGAATATCTCATGCAACTCTTTACAATGCATAATATAGAAGGTGCTGCTAATCCTTTTTGGAAAACCTAAGTCAGCTTTACAATTGGGTTTGTCAACTCTGCATTCATTTTGGTGAGTGTGGTTGTATAACAACATTTAATTGAAATTATCAAAAACAGAGGTCAAGGAGAAATTCTATTTACAAGGAATAATGAGGGTAATCCACATATAACATATATATAAACTTTGCGTTTGACCATTTTATGTAGGCTACAGTCAAAGGGCCTTATCACCTATCTGGAACGGGGTTTGTCAACTTTGCAATCCATTTGGAGAGTGCACATGGCCCAATTTATATCAACGTTTTGTTTCTTTTCTTCCAGATTATATTTTGATCAGTTAGATGGAATAGAATTAGACAAATTGGGAGCCAAGAAGAAGAAATGGTCCTGGAAGGATCAAGAGACCCATGTTCACGCTCCTCCATTCCAGCCTATCTGTATTGGTCTTAATAGAAACATTGGTCTTCGCGTGATGAGTCAGGAATACATTACAGTTACCTTTATGGCCAAAAATCGAAGTTGTCGCTTTAATGTGGGAGCTAGGCTGAAGGTAAGGAGAAATACTACCTTTTGCTAAATTTATTGTTGTCTTGAATCTCAAATCTTATGTTAAGAGTAGTCTCCCTTGGGTGATCACTCTATTTTAGAATTTACAAATTATTGTGATCTTAGAACAAAAGGAAAACGCTAGAAGTAATCTCCCTTGGATGATTGATCTATGTTTAAAATTTACAAAATATTTAAGTCTTAAAACGTCAAGCATATGTTAAGAGTACTCTCCCTTTTTGTGAATGATCTGTTTTAAATTTTAAAACTATTGTGGTCTTATAACATGAAGCATATGCTAAGAGTTGTCTCCCTTGGAAGAGTAGAAAATAGCCTTAGGTGGTCATGTAAAGATTTGACATAGCTAATAATGTTATTTTCAAGTTTTGAACATATTATGCCATTTGAAATGTTGAATACACATGAAAAGAATTCATTAAATAAAACTAAAAAAAATTGACCAGAGACAATTTTTTATCATTTTTCAGTTGATGAAACCAGAGAACATCAAACCAAAGGAAGTCAGCGACAATATGATATTTATGGAAGAAAAAGCTGTTCAAATAGAGTAAGTAGATCATAAATTTTTGCTGCCTGTATAATTTCAAATATAATCCGCACCCCTTATGTAAATCTAGAAAACTATAAGTAGGCAAAATCTGTGTTCAAAGGACTCTAAGGATAGAAAAAGAGAATGATGTATCCATTTATCCTTTCAAAAAAATTTTCTTGGGTCCATTTGCCAAACAATTGCCAAAAGAGCTTTCACAGATTGTTCATATGTTTTTTCGGCTAAATTGACGTAGTGTAAGTTCAGAATTCATGGCCACCATTTTTCTTCAAAAGGATATTGTTATTTTATTTTTCAGGAATATTTTACACAAAGTTTCAAATCTACTAAGATTCCCTCATTCTCCAAAAATAGACAAGATATTACCTCCCCTTAGAGTCACTCACCGAATGCAGAAGGTAGAATTGTTGAGAAGTCAACAGAAAGCCAGACGAAAGAGTTTCTTTCCCAGTCGGAGCAGCTTAAACCAAACTTCAACTTCCGCCAGCAATACTTCTTTACCCGCTGTTGTAGTCAATTAATATCAGCGAAATTTCCAAACAGTCTTATCGCTAGCATATCTTTGGGGCTTAATTTATAACATTGTTTCTAGGATGTCCTAGAGTCTTAACTTCTAGCATTGTTTCTAGGATATCCTAGGGTCTTATCTTCCTACACTGTTTCTTGGATATCCTAGGGTATAACTTCTAACACTGTTTCTATGATATCCTGGGGTCTTAACTTATAAAACTGTTTCTAGGATATCCTAGGGTCTTAACTTATAAAACTGTTTCTAGGATATCCTAGAGTCTTATCTTCTAACACTGTTTCTAGGATATCCTAGAGTCTTATCTTTTAAAACTGTTTCTAGGATATCCTAGGGTCTTAACTTAAACTGTTTCTAGGGTATCCTAGAGTCTTATCTTATAAAACTGTTTCTAGGATATCCTAGAGTCTTATCTTATAAAACTGTTGCTAGGATATCCTAGGGTCTTAACTTATAAAACTGTTTCTAGGATATCCTAAGTTTACAAACAACTGTTCTAGGAAATCCAGTTCCTAGAAAATTTTTTTATATTAATTTGTGTGCTCATGTTAACTGTGATAACAGCATTATGATGATAACTTTGTTGCTTATATAATTTTTATATCTAGAAAAGTTTTTGTTTGTAAATAGAGCATTTAGTTTTAATGATCTCCTGAAAAGGAGGTTAAAACAGTAGTGATATGAAGGTTGTAAACTTAGAATGGGCTATTAGAAAGCTGAACATCTCCAAATATATTTGAATTTATCCCCTTGGCCTATTTATCAAAAGTGCCTGTTTTACTTTTTCAAGATTAGTGATTTTGTTAATCCCTACTTTGAAATTTTTTAAATGTTACCAATATTTTGCTGAATGTGGTCGCGTCTGCTGAATTGTAAATAATGATTGTTATATTTAGATTAAAGATCATTTTTGAAATGCCAAAATGTTTTTTTTTGTGAACTCTCCAAAAGCCATATCTAATTAGTAACCCCAGCCTCAGAGTGGCATAAAGTGTCCTAAAATAGTGAACGTGCCTCCTTTACATACACAAAAATAGAGAATGTGTTATGAACCATTCTTGATATCAAAAATATCACCACAAGTCGATAAAGGCACAAAACTCTGAGGCTCAACCAAGGTTTTTTTAAATTTTATAAACAGTGGTGATATTTTTTATATCAAGACAAGTTTGAGATTTTATTTATCACCCAATACTGCTGTTAGTTAATAAAGAAATAACAAAACATAGACTCTTTTATATACAAGGGTCAGAGTTAGGTCCAATATGCAAGCATGTCTGTCTAGCATGACCTATCAGAGCCAATCCCCCCCCCCCCCTTCAAGCCCATGAGTCTTATTTTCAAGTAAAAATTAGGCCTTCTAAATGTTCAAGCCATCTGAAATCTGTTGGCTATTCAAGAAGCCCTGAGGGT
The DNA here is from genome assembly GCA_030562195.1 of Nipponacmea schrenckii. NCBI lineage: Eukaryota > Metazoa > Mollusca > Gastropoda > Lottiidae > Nipponacmea > Nipponacmea schrenckii. The sequence continues at coordinate 20,258,403 of JAUJPP010000012.1, read as the reverse complement.
AAGCCTCCGTCCCCTCTATGAGAGACAAGTCTGCCCCACCCCTCCAATTCACATAAAATCAACCCATTATACCTGCCATTAATCTCTTTCAGTTTACTACAAACTTCATACATTGTATGATTTACAAACTTTGTACTATTACCATGACAACTAAAATTTAATGATTTACAATAGTGATTATAAAAAAAACCAACTTTATCATTTTTATATGATTTTGGCTAATATTTATTTTTGAAAATGATTAAATATGGGCATAATATCTAAATTTACAAATTTTGTCATAATATATCAAATAGTCTACTTCGTCCAGACTCTCATTTATTATTAAAATTTTCATTCATAATAGATTACTAGACAATCAAGTCTAGTTGGTCACGTGATATCGTATAAATGACCTCAATGACCCTATGAAGAAGTCGCTTAAAACAATGACAATATTAAAAATAATGATAAAACCTTCAAAAACATACATCTCTCTATAATTATATGATATTTTATGGTTTTGAATAACTCATATGAATGCCTGCCTGGAGTTTGAACCGAAATTTTCAAGAAAAGACGAAACTTTAGTATAATCATCCGATATTCATTATCATAAGCGACAAGTTTCCGCCATGTCATATTTATAATTGAATGGTTGAAGTAAGAGTTCGTTGAATAATAAACCCCAAAAATGGCTGGGAATGTGGGAATGGAACAGTTGATTCCCATTGTGAACAAACTACAAGATTGTTTCGCTTCATTGGGAATTCCTCTTCCTTTAGATTTACCTCAGATCGCTGTGGTTGGCAGTCAAAGTGCGGGCAAAAGTAGTGTATTGGAAAATTTCGTAGGCAGGTTTGTACATCAAAAATGTTTTTAATTTTTTTCAACTTCCGCCTTAGTTTCAATATACACGAATCAGTCACTAAGTCATTGCTGTTAGAGCCGTCTGTATTTTTGGCAAATGGCGCTGACAATCTTCGATTTGGTGGTGTTATTGATTTATAATAAATTATGATTATTTACATTTTGTAAGTGATCTGACCTATATTTGAATATAGTCAAAAGGGGCGTCACCTTTAGCTTTGTTGATTACACAGACAGAGGGGAGTTTTTATTGTTTTATAACATTTTTGTTTGGTAATAAAACAAACAATTGACTAAACTCAACTCACTACAGTGGCTTGTTATAAAACTTCCCCATGTCTGAAACCATACAACTTGCTGACTGGGTAGTCTTTGACTGTGAGGTCTACTAATCATGTCTAAGTACTCTAAGTGTATAGAAAAAAGTTTTTGAATTTTTTCATTATTTATTAAAAATTTGAATGCGTTGATGAAAATATAATTTTTAACCAATAAAGAACTGGAAACAATATAGTTTACAATTACTTTGATATATAACTTGCGAAGTTTCAACCGAGGAACCTATCAAGCAGTGATAAGCATCAGTGGTAAGACAAAATATGCCCTTGTCACAAGTTGTCATCCACATAAACCAGAAAAATACATTTAAAGTAAAAGGTTTAGGATTTGAAGATAAACAGAGGCCCTGTGTGCTACAGGCTTTGCACGTGAAGATCCCTCGACAGTATGGAAATCGCAAGAGGAGTAGGCTTATGCTACCCCACATGGAATTGTCTGTTTTCATGAGCCCATAAGGTGCAGATGAGTATAACAAAAAAATCCATTTCATTTCAAATAAGTGACCTTGACAGTAGCATCATTCTGTCAAGAGTTTTTGTTACTTTTCAACAGAAGGCACTGGCATAGGCTTAAAAAAGTTCTTACTATTTGAGAAATATATTTCCTAAAAGGATACTGCGTCTTAGAATGGACATAAAATATTAATTCTAAAGAATGGTCAATATGAGTATATAATCATCAATAGACTTACCTGGTGTCATAAAGTAACAGAATCCCTTAAAATCTGGAAAACTCACAAAACTACGTAATTTTTGAAAAACGCTTCATCAATTTATTAAGTATTTTCCAATAATCAATTGAATCTTTATGGATAATTACTTATTTTTTGTGGATATTTGTTTATTTTTTTGTGTTATTTATGACAGCAGGTATATTTACTGATGAATAGAGCTCTTATTGGCTCTAATTTTACCCACTTAACACTCATGTAAGCTTACAAACTTTTTGTGATACCAGACAAGAGACTAATTATATCATACTTATAATAGTAGACAGTTCATAATATCATATATTATATTTCCTCATTTCATTTGATGATGACAATGTAGATTGTTGAAACATTGTGTGTAATAAAACCTAGTTGTATACCATAAATTGTGATGCATTATTAAATGTGATCTTTACCCCTACATGTCATCTAAGTATTATAGTTTGTAATATCTTGACATTGTGAAATTGACAAAAGACTAGAAAGTGAATCATCTGCAGATCAAAGGTTAATTGACTGTAAACTGACAAGATCATCAATGGTGATTGACAGGGACATAATGAACACCAAGATTAAAGATGACAATAATTATAGTTAGATTCAGGATTGTCAAATAAGAGATGATCATGTTGTAGGTTTAGATAGTTGCTGACTTTCTCACTGGTTCCTTACTGGACAGTTGGTGACAGCACAGAAGCTAAGCAGATAGTTGCTCACAATACAGTTGCTCAATGGCCAGTTATTGACTAGACAGTTGCTGACTGGTCAGTTTCTCACCAAACAGTTGCTGAGTGGACAGTAGTTCACTGGACAGTTACTCACCAGACAGTTGCTGAGTGTACAGTAGTACACTGGAAATTTGCTGAGTGGATAGTCACTGACTGGACAGTTGCTGACTGGACTGTTTCTCACCAGACAGTTGCTGAGTGGACAGTAGTTCACTGGACATTTGCTGAGTGGATAGTCACTGACTGGACTGTTGCTCACCAGACAGTTGCTGAGTGGACAGTAGTTCACTGGACATTTGCTGAGTGGATAGTCACTGACTGGACTGTTTCTCACCAGACTGTTGCTGACTGGACAGATGCTCACTTAACAGATGTTGACTGAATAAATGCTCACCAGTTAGAGATGTTTTATTCTCAATGTCATGCCTACACACCAATTTGTAGTGTGCCTAGTTTAATACAGGATAAAAAGAAACAAAGTGTAGTGGGCTTAGTTTAATACAGGTCAATAAGACCATGTTAAAACAAGGTGTATTGGGCCCAGGTTAATAAGGCCATGTTAAAACAAAGTGTAGTGGGCTTAGTTTAATACAGGTCAATAACACCATGTTAAAACAAGGTGTATTGGGCCCAGGTTAATAAGGCCATGTTAAAACAAAGTGTAGTGGTCTTAGTTTAATACAGGTTAATAAGACCATGTTAAAACAAGGTGTATTGGGCCCAGTTTAATACAGGTTAATAAGGCCATGTTATAACCAAGTGTAGTGGGCTTAGTTTAATACAGGTCAATAAGACCATGTTAAAACAAAGTGTAGTGGGCTTAGTTTTACACATGTTAATAAGACCATGTTAAAACTTAGTGTAGTGGGCTTAGTTTTATACAGGTCAATAATACCATGTTAAAACAAGGTGTATTAGGCCCAGTTTAATATAAGTTAATAAGACAATGTTAAAACGAAGTGTATACAGGTTAATACAGAATATGTTAACAATTGTTGTATTGCTGTAGTTCTTGGTGTGCAGAACTATTGCAAAATGTCTTGATATTATTTTGCCAAAGCAGTTTATTTTAAGATGTTGCTTGCTGTACATTACCTCAATGCTGAGTGAATACAGAATTTTCACACCCCTATCAAGACTGAACTAAGGAAACAATTGTAAGAAATAAGACAAGCCACAATGTCAGATTGGCTTTTACAGTATTTTAATGCCGAGTGACAAGATATTGAATTGTATCACTGGAGTTATTGATATTATCTCTGGATGACTTCCACTATCTAATTTAGAATCTAGAAACCAAAGATTTCCAACTAGATCTGTATTTAATATTGTAGGTTATGATAGGAGCTAGATAGACCTATATCTAGTTAGAATCTAGAAAAACTGACTTCCAAACTAGATCTGTATATTATATTGTAGGTTATGATAGCAGCTAGATAGACCTATATCTAGTTAGAATCTAGAAAAACTGACTTCCAAACTAGATCAGCACTGATCAGTATATTATATTGTAGGTTATGATGGGAGCTAGATAGACCTATATCTAGTTAGAATCTAGAAAACTGACTTCCAAACTAGATCTGTATTTATATTGTAGGTTATGATAGCAGCTAGATAGACCTATATCTAGTTAGAATCTAGAAAAACTGATTTCCAAACTAGATCAGCACTGATCAGTATATTATATTGTAGGTTATGATGGGAGCTAGATAGACCTATATCTAGTTAAAATCAAGAAAAAATGACTTCCAAACTAAATCTGTATATTATATTGTAGGTTATGATAGCAGCTAGATAGACCTTTATCTAGTTAGAATTTAGATCAGTATATTACTTTGTAGGTTATGATAGTAGCTAGATAGGCCTCTAACTAGAATCTAGTTAAAATCTAGAAAAGCTGACTTCCAAACTAGATACAGTATATTGATATGTAGCAGGTTGATGGACTTAAATCTAGCCAGAATCTAGAAAAACTGACTTTCAATCTAGATCTGTATATTATATTGTTGGATTATGATAGGAGCTAGATAGACCTTTATCTAGTTAGAATTTAGAAAAACTGACTTCCAAACTAGATCTGTATATTATATTGTAGGTATATGTAGCTGATAGGCTCCAGATCTAGAATAATACTTCCTAGGTATACACATTGAAAGCATGCTAGAATCTAGAAAATCTTTGCTTTTCAAATATCAGCTGATAGAGCTAGGTATGAAGAGCCCTGGTGATCAATCTTTACAACTTCAAGGAATATGGCTTTGAGAATCCAAATGACAGATACATGTCTATTAGGCTCCAGAATAAACCAACATTTATTATTATTATTGATGAGTAGTCACGTGACTTGACAAAGGGCAACCAATTCCAAAATGACTTACATTAACATATACAATTAACATTGGTTTAACTCTTCAGAATTAATGTCAAATATATTCATTATATATTGATCGAGTAGTCGATAGTTAATTGAAAAGGGAACCAATCCAAAACATGTTACATTATATACAATTACACATAGGTTAACTCTTCATTGGGCAATCTTGTTGCAACTGTCAACCGATTGATACTCATTATTTTTAGATTGAATTGCCCCAGTTCCTAGTGATCCTATAAGATACCTAAGGAATATCACCGTTCACACAATATGGTATTCGCAATTCTATATCATTATTATTTATTAGATAATAGCAAAAAAATTTTATACCTACAAAAGTTTAAACCTATCTTATTTCATTTATTCATTATTCAATTATTCATTTATTCATTATTCATTTATTCATTTATTCAATCTTTTGCAGAGATTTTCTACCAAGAGGAAGTGGTATTGTAACCAGAAGACCCTTAGTTTTACAGTTGATCAATTCTAGAACAGGTTAGTTTCTTTTCTTAGAAATCTCAATATTCTTTAGAGAGGCGTTTTATACGGACTGTTGGCTCAGTGAGTTAGATGCTTGCTCTCTAACTTGAAGGTCCAGGGTTCAATCCTGGCAAGGATCAAGATGAACTTTCGGATTGTTTAACCCGGTTTCTCACTGTCAGAAATTTCTGGTCAGAGGGGCTTATGGGCAACAAACTGAGACCCTGTGTTCTAAAGGCTGTGCACATTAAAGACCCCTCGACATTTGGAAATTGTAACAAAAAGTAGGCATAAGTCGCTGTTGTCTGTCTTCATTAGTCCATAAGAAGCAGAAGAGTAGGAGGTAAAACTCCATTCATTTCATTTCATATACACTGACTGAAAGGCCACTTATCCTCTGTGAGTAAAAGTTACAATCTCTACTCTCCAACACCAGCCATTTTGTAGAAAGAGACATTGTCAAATGGAATGTTTGTTAGTAAATTGAAGGGTCATCAATAAATAGGGTTAATTTGTCAACTCTAACAAATAACTCCAAATTTTCAACAACTAGGACAATATTATGTCATTTGTTTCAAGGTCGACCGACAATCATTTGATTATTCACTTTTTTCTGACTTTTAGGTCAATGTTAGAAGTACGATGTACTCTCATTTTAACATATTAACCTTAACAATAGTCAACTCCACTTTAACCCTGTTCCAGTACCTTCTGTTGAATAGTAACTTGTTACCTTTCAACCACAATAATCTTCAACAGGTTAGACTCAGTATTAGGTGTTATAGGAGATTTAGAAGCACTGGCTCAGGACACAAGTAGAGACTATAAAATGGTTTTCTGTACCAAGAACAAAAACATTACTAAAATTTTGATTTCCTTTATATTTCCTGTATTTAATTTAAATTTAGTTTTTTTCCCCGAAAACTAACTGACTTAACTTGGCCAATATTATTGAAAACCTTATAATTCCCTTCAATGTAAGATATAATTTGGTAAATTGCTTCTATACACAGTTGTAAAAATTAAACTGAATTAAATATTAAACTTACATAAAACATTTATAAGCTGTTCTTGTATTTCCAGTTTTTGATATTTTTTAAATGAATGAGTTAGTAATTTAGGAATGATTTAATTTGAGAATGAGTGAATTTGATGAATGAATGAAGGAACAATTGAATGAATAAACATGTATAAATGAGTAAACAATTGAATGAGTAAACATAATAAATGAGTAAACAATAGAATGAGTAAACATAATAAATGAGTAAACAATTGAATGGGTAAACATAATAAATGAGTAAACAATTGAATGAATAAACATGAATAAATGAGTAAACAAATGAATGAATAAACATGAATAAATGAGTAAACAATTGAATGAATAAACATGAATAAATGAGTAAACAATTGAATAAGTAAACATAATAAATGAGTAAACAATTGAATGAGTAAACATAATAAATGAGTAAACAATTGAATGAGTAAACATAATAAATGAGAAAACATAAAAAATAATTGAGTAAACATAATGAATGAATGAGGAAACATCATGAATGAATGAGTAAACATAATTAATAAATGAGTAAACATATTGAATAAATGATTAAACATAGTAAACGAATAAATAAAATGAATAAATGAGTAAACGATTATGAATAAATGAGTAAACATAATGAATAAATGAGTAAACATAATGAATAAATGAGTAAACATAATAAATGAATTAACCTAATGGTTGAATGATTGAACAATCAATTATGATATTAGATTATATGTCTATCAAAACATATAAAAATCAATATACACGGTTAATGCACAATGATCTGATTAGTAGGAGTGAATGGATAAGTGAATGCATTGAATGAATGAATGAATGAATGAATGCGATAATGTCTCCATTCAAAAATGGTGCAGAAGAGTAGAGTAAAACTCCTTTCATTTCATTTCTATGGACACAAAACAATGTAAATGACAGGTATGAATGAATGATTGAATGAATAAATCAATGAATGAATGAACGAATAGATCAAATAAATGAATGTTTCTACTTTGGTTAATTATACATATAATCAATATATACCAATTTATCATATAATAACATTAGGAGTGAGTGAATAAATAAATGAATGGATGAAGTATTGAATGAATAAAAGTCTGTGAATAAATGAATAAAATGATTGAATAAATTAATTGAATAAATGAATAAATAAATCGTTAATACATATAATCAATATATACCAATTTATCATATATGAATATTAGGAGTGAGTGAATATATAAATGAATGAATGAATTATTGAATGAATGAAAGTCCATGAATAAATGAATCAAAATAGATTAATTCAATGAATGAATGAATGTCAGATGAAGGTGAAAATGTTAGACGAGCTATAAGAGAAGATAAATCATTCTCGATCAGTATGTATAGATTTCTGCTGCCGCCGATACAAAAATCAATACACAAGCCAAGAAAAGTCTTAACACTGTGTATTCAAGAAATTAGAGAGCTGAAGTCCTCCTTATTTTTCTTACCAATTTTGGGAAATTTCAATAAAAATGTTAAAAATTTCTGGAACTTTCTTCAGTCATAAATTTTTATATTTGAAAGTCTAAAATGAAACATTAATATTTAACAGTATATTTTTTACAATGGAGAGCAACTGAAAGGATTATAAAGATGTTTTCTATGTGTATCAGGGACACTGATATCATCAATTTATATCATTCTAATTTTCAATCAAATGTCTATATTGTATGTGTATTTACGAAAGTATGGTTTTACTGGAATTACAGGAACCACAGACATCTGATTAGAATTTTAGAATGTTGAAAATTGATATCAGTGTCTCCTATACACATACAATTTTTAAAAAACCCTCATCACAAATTCTTTAAGGTCTTCACAGATCCCTTGTCCCTATGGTTCTGTAATCGCTCATGAAAATTCCTGATTTCTGTGGAAAGTTGCCAGGAATATTGTTTGTTAGCACAAGGTCATTTATCACCTTCCTCTGTTGACATGCAATCAATATTTTTTTTTTACTGTTGATTTTGATTGATTGCTGTCGATTTAAACACCTGCCTCGTTTCTATAGGACTAAACATATCTATTATGTATGGATGAAGTAAAACAATTAAAACCCATTATTGGTTATTTACCAGTGCTGGCACTGTATCATATGAGAATGCGTCTGACCTAGTTACCAGAATCAGGACACAAGGATAATTAGGAAACATTTAAAAGGTGTGACCTCGCCAAACTACTTTTCTATACTTGAAAATATCATGACCCTTTACATCATTTGACTGATTTATTCTGGCGTTGTAATTTAATCCAATAAGGTTCAGGTCTGTTATTTCTATGACGTAAGAACAAAGACCAATAATATATTCATTTCTAATGCACATGGTAAATCTATAAAAAATCTATCCTTGACTATGTGGACCCTACAAAAGGTTGCAAAGATAGCAAACTTAGATTTAAATTGGGATCAGTTGTCATGAATTTCTTTACGTAGGGTCCACATAGTAATTACTTGCCTGTATGCAAAGCAAACACCTCTGTTTGTCAATGTATTTCTTGAAAATGGCAGATATTTGAGCTCTTTTTTTTCTGACAGGCCAAGACAGCAAATGTCTTGTACTTTTAAAATTTGGCCTCTGTATTTCAGCACTTATTTCAACTGTGTAGCTTGCATTTGAACTCAATGTAAATTTAGTTAATATGGATATCCGATGAATTTTGCATTTAACTAGCATTTTGTCTTTTCAGAATATGCTGAGTTTTTACATCAGAAAGGAAAGAGGATATCTGATTTTGACCTGGTACGAAAAGAAATTGAAGATGAAACAGACCGAGTTACTGGAGCCAATAAAGGAATTTCAAATATTCCAATTAACTTGAGAGTTTACTCTCCCCATGGTTAGTGCTTTCGGTTCTTTTTGAATTGAGAAGGACTAGGATGTTAATGGCACTACTTCTTTTAAGAAGGCCTAAATTATTGAGCGGCATTAAATTTCCTGGGCATTTGGCAATCTGAAAAGAGCAAGCTTGTGCCAATGATCTGGCAAAATTTCTCTCATTGTGCACTTTGTAGGGTAACTTTTTCTATAAAAGATATCAAGAGGTAACTTTCAGAATTGTGAGTTCTTAGCCTTTTCATGAGACTAACAGTTGTTCAGATGGCAAAAAAACCAATCGGGGTCCTGTGTTAGAGGCTGTGCAGATCCCTCGACAGTTGGAAATCACAAAAAGAGCAGGCTTATACTCCAGTTTTGGTAAAATTGCATACAGTAAGGTAAAAGCCTGTCTTCATTAACCAATAAGGTGCAGAAGAATAGGACATAAAACTCTTTCAGTTGCATTTCATTGCATTTCATTTTATTTCATTTTATTTCATTTCAGTATTAAATCTGACCCTGATTGATTTACCGGGTATGACAAAGGTACCGGTTGGGGATCAACCTGTGGACATTGAGTCCCAAATTCGTGGAATGTTGATGGAATTCATCTCTAAAGAGAGTTGTCTCATCTTGGCTGTGTCGCCGGCCAACACCGATTTAGCTAACTCAGATGCTTTGAAAATTGCAAAAGAAGTTGATCCACAGGGTAGGTATATTTAGATGATTTGCCAGATACAGTGAGGACTTTATTGTCATCTGTTAAAAATATTAATGGGGCTGGAGGAGGGGCTGTAGTGCAGGTGATTAGAGCAATGGAAGATTTACATATCATCACTTGCTTTGAGTAGGAAAGATCAGAGAGGTTTGGCCATGGACTAACTGGCCCAGAATTAGGTCCAATACACAAAGACATGGTCCTGTCTAACATTTGTTCCATGAGGACAAACATAGACTCTTTATTTTACATGGGTCAAAATTAGGTCCAATACACAAGGACATGATCTGGTTCCTGTCTATCATTCAGCCCATGGTAGTCAATAGCCAAAGGGGTCAGTGCAAAGTACTGTTTGATTCAGAAAAATGTTAAAATGGATGATTCTGGTTTCGGATCTTCAAGGTATAATAAAGTATTTTGTTATTTTTAAAGGTTTAAGAACTATTGGTGTTGTAACCAAGTTAGATTTAATGGATCAGGGAACAGACGCTAGAGACATTCTAGAAAACAGATTGTTACCATTACGTAGAGGTAAGATCTACTCTACTCTAGGTCAGAGGGACCGACATTATTCAAAGTCTTTCAGATAGAACAATACGCAAAGGTCCCGGTACTACAGGCTGTGCATCTTCAAGATCCCTTGACAGTTGGAAATCGCACAAAAAAGTAGACATGCTGCTGTACTTCATCCTGGATGAGTTGCCAAACTTCATTAGCCTATAAAGTGCAGAAGAGTAGGGCGTAAAACTCCATTCATTTCATTTTACTTGAATATTACTGGACAATGTATCTTAAATTTAAGTAACTGATCAATCAGTCTCTCATCTGAAAATGATCTTAAGCTTTTTGAGAATAAACACAGTTTTGCAATCAATTGCCTGAAGTTGTGTTTTACGAGATGAGTAGGATGTAAACCTCTATTTGTATATTTGAATGGAGTAGATTAATATGCAAAACTCCATTTGCTATCTTTGAAATTAGGATGTAAAACTCTATTTGTTGTGTTTTACTAGAAGAGTTGGATGTAAAATTCCATTTTCTATATTGTAGGATATATTGGTGTGGTAAACAGAAGTCAAAGAGATATCGAAGGTAAAAAAGATATCAGAGCTGCTCTGGCCGCAGAGAGAAAGTTCTTCTTATCTCATCCTTCGTACAGGTAGGGTTACTAGTCTTTCATTCTGAACATCCACTGTATCGTAAATAGGAGTTTGATGCTTGCTCGCTAACCTGAAGGTCCATGGTTCAATCCCAGCAAAGGTCGAGACGAATTTTCAGATTTTTTAACCCGATTTACCCTATCAGTGGTGTTTTTTTCGTAAGTCAACCCATTTTCCAATGGGTACAGATCCTCTAGGAAAGATCACTGTTAAGGAAAGAATCTTCGGATACTAAATTTGAGTTTAATACTCAATTTCCTGTTTTTAGGCACATGGCCGACAGAATGGGTACACCATATTTACAGAAAGTTCTGAATCAACAATTAACCAATCATATTCGAGAAACATTACCAAACCTACGAAATCGTCTCCAAACACAGTTACTATCAATGGAAAAGGAGGTTGAAGAGTACAAAAATTTTAGACCTGATGATCCAGCCAGAAAAACTAAAGCAATGATGCAGTAAGTGTAGCTTTGATTATCCATTAACTTGACAAGATTAGCTGAGTGATACAGAACACTAGGATAAAAAAACTTCATTTGAACTCATGACCATGCCTTACATAATTTTAGAATGATCCAGTCTTTTGGTGGAGATTTTGATCATGATATTGAAGGTTCTGGTAACCAAGTCAACACAGAAGATTTATCAGGTGGTGCAAAAATAAACAGAATTTTTCATGAAAGATTTCCTTTTGAGTTGGTCAAGGTAAGGTCTACTTTTGAAAAATTTGTAAAAGGTAGCTATGGCCTAAAGGCAATGAAATCACTGGTTCTTGTCCAAGCACTGATGTTGGGGTTGAAAGCTGACATTAAGTGACTTACAAAATCACGAGAGCCCCAGAAATTTCAGAACTTGAGGGTTCGTGTCCAATCATTGATAAATGTTGATGATAAGGTCAAAAGTCATGGCACTAACAGAAGCATCGGCTGGGGGCAGATAATTTTCCTTACCGGAAATTCATTCTTATTTTGATGACTACCTGGAGGTTTTATAAGCTCTTTTTGCCTCAAACACTCTACCGAATTGCTTTGCAGACGACAAATTTAGTTGCATCTAATTAATTGTTGTTTATTTTCTAGATGGAATTTGATGAACGAGAATTACGTAAAGAAATTGGAATAACCATTAAAAATATTCACGGTATCAGGTATGTTATTTAAAAAATATTTTTGCAGTTCATTTTGATTCTTCTGAATCTGATGGAGAAACTCAAAAAAAAAAAACTTATCAGGACAGGATTCGAAAGTAAACAAACTATGGCATCCATATTTATTAAACTAGCGACCTTCGCCTTAGACCACAAATAAATTGTCTATATAGGATTCAGACTACAACTCATTCAAACATTATCAACTAAACTCACAAGATGGGAAACAAATTTATACCAAGTGTTGATTTCTCTTTCTCACTTTCTCAATAGCAACTGTGGGTCAACTAGATGGGTTTGGGGGGTGGGGGCTGCTTGGACTTAGTGGGTTGGTGGCACCTACCCCAAAATTTGATTTAACAGACCTATATTTTGTCTAATGGGTGTCCATGGTCTTGTTTCAACACATCACAATAGTAGTTGAGCCTCTAACTCGGAAACTTTATCACAAGGGAAGTAACTGAGCTTAACTCTTTCTTTCTAGGACCGGTTTGTTTACCCCTGACATGGCATTCGAAGCAATAGTAAAAAAACAGATAGACCGATTACGAGAACCTTCATTGCGCTGTATTGATATGGTGGTGGCTGAATTATCCAAAACTATTAGAAAATGTACAACAAAGGTAGGAGACAACACTCCCGTCTGTCCTGGGCCGTGCTCGAAAGAAATTGTAGGATAGATATTGTCTTAAGTCTGGTATTTCTCAATGTAAAATTTTCTACTTGTACAACAAATTGTTATCAATTTTATTACCATTTAACCTGAAAACTCCTGCAGGGCTGACGTGGAAAAGCATCTAGTCATAATAAACTGGGTTAATAAACCTAGGTCCTGTGTGCTACCGGCTGTGCTCGTTAAAAGAGTTAAAAAATCGCAAAAACAATAAGCTTATGCCGCTGTCCTATCAAAATATCCCTCATTGCACACTGCATGGTGTTGCCGTCTTCATTAACCCATAAGGTGCAGAAGAGTAGGATGTAAAATTATTTTCATTTCTAACCCTCCATAGATTTTGTTCAGTTGCTATTTTCAGCTTTTTTTCCCCTGGGAGAATCATGTCTGCGTATAATAATGGTGATATTTTTGTCTGATTTGAATCTGATTTTATAGATTGAAAAAGTCATCTTCACTCATAATTCCAGTCCACCCAGCTGTAAATGGGTACGGATAATCCGGGAAAGATCAATGCCAAGAGGTTTGGCCCAAGACCAGCTGGTAGAAAAGATCCCAGTCACGGCGGACTTGTGAACCTAAGCTGTTATCCTTGTAAAATATAGTTGTTTCTTTTGCTTTCTTACCCTTGGTAGAATCATAATGGTGATATTTTTTGTAGATGAGTCGGTATCCATTATTACGAGAAGAAACAGAGAGAATCACCAACACCAGAGTCAGAGAACGGGAACAAAGAACTAAAGAACAAGTATTATTACTTATAGATATACAGTTGTCTTATATGAACACAAACCATGAAGATTTCATTGGATTCGCCAAGTAAGTAGATCTTGACAAAATTTCCCTCATTGCACATGGTATGGCCTTGTCTGTATTCATTGATTTATACTGGTGTGGAAAGGATACATTTCTCCTTTAAGATAGAAAAGTACATGTAAAATTTTAACAGTATCAGTCCATTTTTTTTTTAGGTAAAAATTTATTATGTAAGGCTTAATAAACTGCTCTCCCAAGGGAGATAACTCTCAATACAGATTGATATTGCCAGACCACAATATGATAGCATAAAAATTTATTTCCAACTCTCTATCACTATTAGTTTAGAGCAGGTAATTCATTGACAATTCTCAGTTCATGAGAAGAATTTGCCCACCTCAGATTTGTGTTCATTGAGGTCTAAAGTAGTAATCAACACAATGTATCCCAAGTCTGTATAGTTTCAATTACTATTTGTTCTACCTTTAAATAAAGTGAACCGCTCCAAAAAAAAAATTCTATTCATCTCATTCTGATTAAAAATATAAACACAACCAGTCCACTTTATTTTAGGTAGTATAAGTAGTATTCAACACAATATACCTTTTGTCTGTTACAAATACTATTTAAAACTACCTTTAAATCAAGTAGACTGTTTGATAATGTTTTTAGGTCATGTAGGTAGTAATCAATACAATATAAGTTTAGTCTGTATAGTTTCTATCACTATTTATTCTACCTAAAAAGTAAAATGGACTGGTCTTTTGTAATGTTTAGAAAAGATTTAGCTAAACCAAGAAATCTCAGTTCACAAAAACAGTGAGTTGAGTTCAGTTAGGAAGAGTTCAATGTAGTGTTAGTTATTTTTATGTCATTCTGAACAGTTGTGTGGCTAAGGGAGGCTTTCTTTCCACCATGGCCAAGGAATATCTTTTGGAACTTGTGATTTATCAGTGCTCTTAAATCCAACTTCAGAAATGATTTTTGTGTTCAGCCTTCTCCCCCAATGGATGAAACAAGTTGTTTGGAGGAAAATATTATTTCTTTTACACAATAAATGACAACAAAAAACACACCTAAAATGTTGGATTAAAAATCAGTTAACAATTAACATAATTACGCTAAAAGATTGAAAAAAAACAAAACAAATTGGATTTACTAGTAGGATAGGAGGAAGGCAATTCTCTAGCAATGCGTTTCGTACGTGTGAAATTATAAAATGAAAGTAGATTTCACACGAGAATGGCACAAAAACGGATGCGTAAAACGCAGTGTCAGAACAATGATCATTTGTGTTTGAGTCATCTGATTGGTCAATCAGTATAATCGAGTTGAAATAGAATTTTATTAACCAATCAGATGTGCCCATTTACTGTATTTCATTGGTTTGGAGCTCTAGATTATGTTGTAAGTCATCCTTCTTCTCAAGTATTGAGATTAAATTGTGCCGTCTTCAAAGCGCCTTAGGTGCAGAAGAGTAGAACATAAAACTCCATTCATTTCATTTACATTGAATTAGACAGAGTGTGATCAAGTTTTTCGGATCTAAAAAATTTAGCAGCTCAACGGAAACAGCAATATCAGGAGATGTAAGGATGGACGTTGAAATCAATGTTAAATCTGACCTTTAACCCCATTTCAGTGCTCAACAGAAATCCGAAACTCAGACCAAGAAAAAAGTGAACAATCAGGTGATTCGAAAGGGCTGGTTAACCCTACACAACGTCAGCTTCATGAAAGGAGGCTCAAAGGACTTCTGGTTCTGTTTAACAGCTGAAACTTTGGCCTGGTACAAAGATGAAGAGGTAAGTTCATATGAATATTATATTAAGGGTCATGAAGAATATATGAAGGGGTCATGTGAATATATTAGGGGTCATATGAATATTAGAAGTCATATGAATATATTAAGGGGTCATAGGATTATATGAAAGGTTCATGTGAATCTGTGAAGGGGTCATATGAATATTAGAAGTCATATGAATATATTGAGGGGTCATATGAATATATTGAGGGGTCATATGAATATATTAAGGCGTCATATGAATATAGGCCTATGATAAACAGTGTTTCAGTTTGCTCAGCTGTCAGTTGCATAATGAGTAAAATGAGTCCCTTTACATGGCAGATTATGTTTGTGGCCTGAGCCTTGAGACTTCATTCGATTGACACACTATAGTGGATCTTGTTACAAGGGCAGTGATGAATAATTTCTATCTATGAAACTTTGAAATACTCATTAATGCTTAGTGACAAGTCATAATTATGACTAAATCTCCCTGGGGAACTAGGCGCTTCCTTATAAATGAAAAAATCTGAGGCACATGGCTTCTGTTGTCCTTGTTTTGTCTGGTACTAACTGGTTTTTAGCCTTCACACAATATTTCTATCTTTCAGCTCAATTTTTCTAGCTTTTTTCAAATACTGATTTGGCATTTTCCACAATGTCCCTATTCTTTTCTGTTTGAAATTGTTCATTCATTTTTTGACCTTAAGCTTTCTGAAAATCACAAATTCATTGCTTACTTCAACAGTTCCTAATATGATTGTTGCAGAAGTTAAATTTCCCGCCAAAATATGAGATAGTAAAAAATCCAAATCAGTATTTTGATGTCTGTCTGGTGTCAGAGTATTGACCTTTTGACCCTAAATATTAACCAATCACAATTGATCACACAATTTTAACCTTTGTTTTTCATTCATTCCAATTCTTATTCCCATTGAAGGAAGCATAAACTTTTCTGCAGAGTGGCATTACCCTGACGCAAGCGCACCCATGTTGGTTAATGTTTCAAAGACATTTAGCGCCTTAGCTGAATTTAAATTTTCATATCTTCCACGAATAGTTTTGAAAATGAAATAAGAATTAAAATTCCAATTTAATATGTAATGGACGCAAATAATGAATGATTGGGTATAGGAATGAAATGGACTAATCGTCATGGTGACATTGAAATGTTGATCAGGGAAATAATCCTTATATGGAAGGCTGCAGTTAAATTTTCACCATGAAATTCCTTTTTTTGCACAAAACCCATATAACCAAATCTATTTTTGCTTGCCTTTTTGCCGTTCTTCTAACAAATGCTTGGAAATGCTACAATTTGATTGCTTTAAAACTCGGCACACAATATGGTTCTGAAGAAATTGGCACAGAATAAACCTTAAGATTTGCAGGCTACATGTTCTCGGAATTCTTTTCATCCTGTAGAAGGACACAAGATTCTCCATTTTTAAAATGAATTTTGCACAAGCAAAGTTCAGAATTTACAAAGGGTAGTTGGATTTCTTAATGACCCAGCTTGCCGTCTGCTTGGTAAAAAGGTAACTTCATTAGCATAGCTCAAATTCTGTAAAAAAGTGCTTGTACTATAACCAGTGCTTGCGACAGTTGTCTGTTCTGTACTGTATTAAATAATGAAATCCTTAACATTGATCACAATTTTTGGCACAACTAGCATGGTTTTGCAGTTCCTTAGTGTAGTTATACGAATTTTGACCTAACAACAACTAATAGGGCTGCAATGATTTGAAGATGGATGTATGAACTGTGATTCTTTCTTTCTTGTCGATACATTGCATTGTATGAACATAATTGCTATTTATCAAATCGATTATTTATTTTATTTATTATCAAAATAAATCGTATCATTACGTACTTCGAATCGCAGCTTCAAGAAACGTTGCAGCACTAACAACTAACTTTTAGAAGCAAACTTTAGCCTTATAGATTGGATTTTAACCATTTTGGTTTGTTTGTATTACTGATTTTCTCACTTACATTGTGATATCTATCTTTTATGGGAATTACCTCCCCTTGTCAGTTCTTTGTTTTGTTTTATTTATGCCATGTTTTAGGCAATTGCATTGTTAATTTCAATGAATCTTGGAACCACTGTCCGGCTGGGCTGATGCTTTGCTATTTTCATGGAACAAAAAATTGGATAATTAAATGCAGCTGTCTAAAAAAAACTATATAGCGTCAAGTATTTGATACCCCTTAATTTTCTTTTGTACTCTTCCACACATGCATACTTTCTATCAATATGATACTGTGTATGTATAATTAGAAGAGTTTCATTTGTAAAATTAGAGGTGTTTTCAGTTTGTCAAAAAATATCCAGTTTTCAAAGATATATATAGGAAATATAGCCTATAGACAGCCCAGCTTGAACATTAAACAGTTTTAAACAGTCTTGTCTTTTCAAAGAATCAGAGGTCGAACTTCTCTCATTGACCTATAACCTTTGACCTAGCTCTCTCTGTCATTCACATGAAATCCTAACCAGTGCCTACGTTATTTCAGGAAAAGGACAAGAAATACATGCTGCCTTTGGACAGTATCAAGCTTCGTGATGTTGAAGCTGGCATCTTTTCGCGCCACCCTACATTTGCTCTCTTAAGCTCTGAGAATAGGTATATCTCTATCCTCTATTTAACCTCAGCTCTCTTTTTTTTATTGCTTCTTTGTTTGTTGTCAATCTTGTCTGAACTGTATTGGAGAATCAAAGGGATTTTGTGTAGTCTGTGTCCAACACATTTTATTTTAGGGCCAAACTTTGGATAAGATTAAATTATTTGAACTTCTTGGAGTGTTCACATAGCTTAAAGACTACATTAACTATATCATTAAAAAAAGACAGCGCATTTTAGCGTAAGACTTGTAAAGAGGTGTTTTAGTATAACAGGGAGAACTTATTGTTTCCAATAGCAACTATCTGTGAGACGTCTGTTAGTTCTGACATATACAATAAAAAAAGATGTGTAACTTTCATTTTAGCAGAAGACGACTTGTAATAGCAACTGTCAGACATTGAGACTCGTCGCAATACACAAATAACACAAAATGACCTATGCCGTCACTATCGCTAAAAGAAAATGTGAAGTTGCTATCTAGTCTTGGAGATAATTTGATATTTGGAGCCAAAGCCTAAGAGAAATATAGATTGATGGAAGAGAAGTTAAACGTATCCCTGATGCTCAAAACTTTCTGATAAATGATTCAAAATACATCGTCTTTTAGGTCCCTTAATGAATAAAGGTTTCAAAACTTCATTAGCCCATTAGATGCAGAAGAGTAGGAAGTAAAACTCCCTTAATTGAGTTGAGTATTTTGACAGTTCGAGTTCTGGCAAATACAGAGAAATCAGAAATCTTGTGATGACAAAAAAAGAAGTGATAAAAAGGGAGCCTTAGATGTAGTCTGCCAGCTTTTGTCTTCTTACGTCTGTCACTAAACTAACTTTATTAATATTGTAGCTTTTCATGTTTAGATAGTACCACATCACGCATTGCACACACAGGATATCATGTGACTGTCATGTGACAAAAATAAAGTCATTTGACAGAGTAAGCTACTAAGAAAAGACAAATGACCCAGTAAAGGTCGTGTGACCTATGACTAAGAAAAGTCATGTAGCCTAGTAAGAGTCATGTAACTTTATAATAGTCATGTGACCAGGTAAAGTTCATGTGACACCTGGATACTGTGAACTGTTTATTTTGGAATTTGTCCCTGTATATGCATTGATACAGTGTGAAATGGCTTTGTAATTAAGTCACATGACTGTCACATGATATCTATTGTTGCATATGGATATAATTTTCTTTCAGCTAACACTTTCATCATTGTCCAACATCATGCCATTATGTGCATGAAATTATCTGAATACTTTTCGAAATTGGTTTGGAATATTCCCACATTTAGGTCTATAAAACTGCCATGTTTTTGGTTAACAGAAATTAAATTCAATGATGAAATGGATTGCATGTCAGAAGTTTGTTTTCTTTTTTCCACCGTCAGACATAATATGCGAAAGAAGAAAACAAATTCTATTGCATGTTTTTTGTTTAGGGTTGTTAAGGAATAACCCCCCCTTTCAACCTTGCATGTAGCTATGGTTACGGCCTGTATGTTGTTCCATGGTGACAGTTTCTATGGTAATGGCTCCATTTCTATGTTCTGTTTTTCGTCTAGGAGAAGGATAAGAAGTACATGTTGCCATTGGATGGATTAACAATTCGCGATATGGAGGCGGGGTTTATGTCACGAAAAATCAGTTTTGCTCTTTCCAGTCTGGAGCAAAGGTAGTCTTGATTAGTCGAGTCCCACCAGCAGTTCAAATGTTTCATTATTTCATCTTCACATATGCAAATTTTTTTACACTTTTGTTCTGAAAACTGCTTGTTTTTTTAAAATCTTTTTAAAAACTTTGACTTGCAGATGTGAACTAAAATTAAGCCTGTGAAACATTTGAATTTCTGATTCTGCCACGCTACAACCTTGACCTTTACACTGACCTTGAAACTAAAATCCGACCAATAGCTATTCAGTTATTGGTTTTATACATATTCTTGCACTAATTTTTAACAAATTGTCAACATACATGGATTATCTACTTTTGATAGCAGAATTGATATTATTTTGTCTACTACAAATAAGTGCCACTTCCGACCAATTTCATTCACATCAGATCATCCAGTCTCATCTTTTCTGAGCACAGCTGTGTCAAAGACTCTTATGTAAAACTTCCGAAAGAAATAGATTATTCATGCTCTTCAAAGGTAGATAACGCTCAATGTATGTTGACACTGGCACGAAGCAGTCGCCTTATGGTAAGTGCACAATTTAAGCAATTTGTTGGCTATATTCTGGCAAATTTTTAGGAAACTGAGAAGAGATACATGTTGCCTTTAGACGGTTTAGGAATTCGTGATGTGGAGGGTGGACTTTTTTCTTCAAAACGTTTTGCTTTATATAACTCCAATGTAAGGTAGGTATGGCAACCAAAACTTTACAGCATGACACATAAATAGTGACCATTTCCAGAATACTACACGTAGATTTGTTGTCCAGCAAAGTGATTGGTCAATCTTTAAGAATGATATCAATATTAGTTTTATCATCCAATCAGAGATGTGTATTCGAAAATTGATCCATACCAAGGCATGAGTATAAATGTAGTAAATGTGTTTAGATTTAAGTGATTAGCTGAAGAGCTTTTATACAGTCTTTTTACAGCCTCCTATCTTGAAGAGCATTCTCTTAGAATGTTCTAAGGACCGTATTTATATTATCTACAGCACCTTTTCAGCCTTCTTTTTAAAGAACATTCATTTAGAAGGATTTTTTTTTAAGCCTTTTTTTGAAGAATAATAACTTCAGAATTTTCAAAGGAACATATTTAAGATTTCTCTGGCACCCTTTTTAGTCTTCTTTTTGAAGAGCATTCACTTCAGAAGTGTTTGCTTATAGCAAGGGGATGGTATAAAATCCTTTTTTTTTAAGACATGCTAAGTCCTAATTGCTTGAATTCTAAAACCAGATGAGTAAAATATTAAAGCCATTTGGATCAAACCTCAAGCCAGCTAAGACATGGGTGGAATATTAGAGCCATGTAGATTAAATATTAAAGCCAGATGGCTGAATCGTTGTTTTCTTTATTCAGCATATTTGTAATATGTTAAAATATCCCAAGTTAATCAGTGCATATTTTCAACCTTTTATTGAAGAATTTGATAGCCAGCCTTCCAAGATATGTGTTGAAGTCAATCAGTTATTAAAACTATTAGAGCCTAGCCAATTGTTATATGAATGTAAAATCAAACTTCCTGCACAGCCATCATATACCTAAATTCATACATAATATCCTTTATAAATTTATATTTCTAATAATTATTACACGCTAAGAAAGAAGATTGCATTCAAAATAAAATCCAAAATGAATTCAGAATAAGTTGTATTTAAATTTCATTTGTGGAATGTATAAGAAACAAAATGGTTTATTGTATATTTGTATTATTTCTAGAAATGTATATAAGGATTACAAACAGTTAGAATTATCAGCTGAAAGTCAGGAAGAGGTAGACAGCTGGAAAGCTTCGTTCTTACGAGCTGGAGTCTACCCAGAAAGATCAAAAGATGAATCAGGAAGTGTAAGTTTTTATTTCTATTGTGCTGAAACTATTTCTATTGTTCTGAAACTATTATCACATTAATGGACCAGTCATTATGTAGCTGGGGGGCTGACAAGAAAAAATCGTCTCAATCGTATGGGACAATAAACCGAGGCCCTGTGTGCTACAGACTGTGCATGTTAAATATCCTTCGGCAGCTGGAAATTGGAAAAAGGGGAACGCTCGTGCTGTTGTCCTGGAAAAATTTCACTAATTGCACACTCCATGGCATTGCCTGTTTTCATTAGTCCAGTAGGTGCAAAAGAGTAGGACATAAAACTCTATTTCATTTCATTATTTAGGGGGTGTTTGAAATTCAAGGCTGGATATAGTGAGCCAATTACCTACTTGACACCCCTCAACTTTCTATGGAACTCTTCCACACATGCATAATTCTGTAGATAAGATACTGTATATGTATGATTGTAAAAGCTCATTTGTAAAATAAGGGGTATTTTAGTTGCCTGTCAATTTATATCCAACCTGGTAGTTACATTAACTTGCTATCATAAACACTCTATTGTAGATGCAGCAAGATGTTGGTTCAATGGATCCCCAGTTAGAAAGACAGGTTGAAACAATTCGTAATCTTGTAGACTCCTACATGAAAATCATCAACAAAACACAGAGAGACCTGATACCGAAAACCATCATGTATATGATTGTTAATAATGTAAGTATGGATTTGGGCAAACTGAAGGACCTCAGGGGCAATCAAGGGAGACTATGACAAACTAAGGGGTAGAGGACTGGAGTAGACTGAGGGTCAGGGGAGCTAGGACAAGCTGATGGGACTGACTGAGGGACAGGATGACTGGGATAGCCTTCAGCACACTAAGGGGACTTGGACAAACTAAGGCATAGGGATTGGGGTGGACTGAAGTTCAGGAGGATTTGGGTAAATTCTGGGAGTTGAGTAAACTGAAGGTCAGGAGGAATGTGGCAGACTGAGGGGGAAGAGGGTTTGGCTCAAATTCTGGGGTCAGTGAAACTTGATTAATCTCAGGCGTCAGGGAAATTTTAGAGTTAAAAGGACAAAGTTAGCTGGCTGTAGAGTCAGTAAGACGTGGGGTGGAGTGAAGGTGTCAGGGGGTCATATTAAAATAATATTGGCAAATGCAGCCAATCAGAGCCATCTACAGAAAGATTCAATCAAAATGGCTGCATGTGAAATTACAAGCTTGTCTGCTATTTTTTTCATTGGCTTTTTGAAAATGTAATAATGAAGAATTTGAATTTCAGGTCAAAGATTTCATTGGTTCAGAATTATTAGCTCATCTTTATTCATCAGGAGATCAGGTAAACATTTACTTTTAGAGTCTATGTTTGTCTCTATGGGCTGAATGTTAGACAGGACCATGTCCTTGTGTATTGGACCCAATTCTGACCCATGTAAAATAAAGAGTCTATGGCTGAATGTTAGACAGAACCATGTTCTGTGTATGGGCCATTCATTTACAAATTCACAGCAAACATCCTATTAATCTAGTCTACTGAAACTAGGTATGACACAATTTGGGTCATCCAGACACACCAGAAGATACTGAACCTAAATTGTGTTTTGATATAAATTGTTTTTTTTTTTTCAGTCGTCAATGATGGAGGAATCTCCAGAAGAATCTGTGAGGAGAGAAGAGATGTTAAGAATGTACCACGCTACCAAGGAGGCGTTACAACTTATAGGGGACGTGTCTACCACAACAGCCTACACCCCAACTCCACCTCCTGTCAATAATGATTGGCTCAACCCAGAAGCTAATAATAATGGTTCGAGTGGTCAACCTTTTAATGGGTATGTTCTATTTTCAATTATTGGAGGTGTGTCTATACATCACCCCGCCTCCTGTCATTAACCATTGGCTTAACCCAAAATATACTTCGACTTTTAATGGGTAGATTGATTCTCTAACTTCGCCTTTTTTCAATAATAATTATTTGAATCCATACACTTATTTTTATGTGTAGGTTCATTTTAGGTGAGGGGAAAGGGGTGTGTCTACACTTATCCCAACCCTCTGGTCTTTTAGTCTCTGCAAAGGGTGACTTTTAACCTCTATCACTTGATTTAATAGGTCAGTATTTTAATCCAATTAAAAACCTTGATTTTCAGACGGCCAGCCTCACCAATGAGACAGAGAACTGCGCCATCTATTCCTAACCGTGGTGGTGATCAACCAATAATGCCTGGTCGTCCGGCACCTTCAATACCCAATCGACCAGCCCCATCAGCACCTCTTATTCCAACGTAAGTATTGTTTTGTTTTCTTAATGTGCAGAGATTTTTGGATGACTGTGGCTCAATTTGATTGAATGTTTGCCTTAAGCCAAGCGTAGGTGAACCTGTGATACAATAGAATTCTGAAATCCAACAATATTGCAAAAAACATATAATCACCGGCCCAGGACAATAAGTATTCTAATCAGTATGCAAACCTAGTTGATTAATTTTTTTCAGTCGACCAGGCAGTATGAAGCCAGCACCCAAAATTCCAGATCGACCACGATAATATCATGGCATTGTGAAATAGTCGTAGATTATGCAAATTAGGTTAATTATTTATTGACAATATATACGATAATAATCAAATATCACCATAGCAACCATGTAAATTTGTGTATAGATAGAAAATGATATAGATAGCTTGATTTGATTGGTTGAAAATATTTAATTAGGTGGGGGATGAAGAAGAGTCACCATTTGAAATTTTATTTGTGCCACAAATTCATTAGGTAGGAAATTTTCAAGGGCAATAAAACGGACATACAGCCATTTTGCAACAAAGAGAAAAAAACACAGAATCTTAGCTGATTCTGGGACATTAATTGTTGAAATAATCACGAATCAAACTCATTGATTTTGAATTGTTGTAAATTTGTGCAGATATTGGTATAGAACGAAAAAAAACGTGTAAAAATTTGTAATATTTGTACAAAATCGCAAAATGTAAAGAATTTTTAAATTTGAAATGCTTGAAATATTTCATTGAAATTATTTGTATGTTTCGTATTGGCAGTTGATTTTGCATAATTTTCAGGAAAAATTGATGAAAATTTGTGTAAAAGTGTGTATATTTTGAAGGTTTTTATTATTGAGCAAAGAGTTGTGCTCGTTCGAGAAAAATTCAAAGTATGGCGTAGTCTACTTTATTTTAAGGTAGTGCAAGTATAGTTCTAAAGACTACTTAATCTACCTCCAACAAAATGGACTATTCCTATTTGTTTTGAATTGAATGGGCACAAAATCTTTGTGTTAGACTAACCATTTATATATTTATTCATATATAATCAATTCACAAACTTCAATCATGTCTATCTCTAAATGGGAGTGGCTAAAAACAAATCAAGACTTCTGATTGGTTTATAATGTAAATAAGTCCTGTACGGCTATTTTTACTACTACTTTCAAATTATGTTTCTAACAAAAAGCACTATGTGATCAAGTTTGGGTCACACAAGCGGAATATTTTATTTTATCTTTGCAATTTATATTCACCCACATTATTATTGGATATCCAAGCAACTGAACATGCCAAAATTCTATGTGATATACAGGATTCATACTGAAGAGACTTTGATATTTTGCTGTGATTAGTTGATGAAATGATTGACCAATTGTATCCTATTTGGCTTAAGCTGCATGTAAATTCAAAGTGTCCTCATAATACATGTAAATTAACTTTGAATATGTAAATTTGTCATTAATATGTAAATAGATCATGAATATTCGTAACAAAATTATAAATCTGAAATTGTGAAATGTAAAAATTACTTACTGTTGGATGCAACCATTAAGTAATTTGGGTTCTACCAATTTGTATTTTGAAGTAACCATTTTGTAATTTGGTTTTTACAAATTTGTATTTTGAAGTGACCATTTTGTATTTTATTATCATTCATAAAAAGGGTATGTCTAATGTGCAGCTTATAGTGAAACCTTTTAACAAAATAACTGTTGTTTAGTCACATAGTTAATTATATGCGCATATTTAACACACAGGGCACATTTAGCATAAAAAATCAGAATATTTGATAAGTTTGGAAAACAGTTGATAAATATCTAGGTTGAAATTTAAAATGAAGCGGCTCTGTTGTGCAAAAGGCACCATATCATTAGATCTAAAAAATTATCAAAAACCAAAACAACAGGCCAGATTCATACAAATACCAACAACTACCTAGTTTGTGATAACAGAAATTACTGGAAACGAACATTAACTTGTCATCTATCAACAACTTCTAGTTTGTGGTATCAACATCTCCTGGAAGCGAACATTAAATTGTCATCTACCAACCAACCATTTTTTGCGCAAATTAGGGGTTTCAGGTAGAAAAATGCTTCCTATGTATTGCCACGTTTGGCTGCCAATGGGCATCACTGCAAAATTAACAGGTGTTTTGTGATATAATATGGACTTGAAACAACACACTATAAAAGGCATCAAATATTTTGAATTTTTTAAGTAGAGTGCCAGTATATTAGATAGATGATATATATAATGTTATTCTATGTTAGTTAGAATATGTGTGTTATGACTTGTGTAGACTATTCCTGATAAATATATTGTGTATAAGTCAGGGATCAAGGGTTCAGTAATGATGACTAACTCGTATACCTTTGAAAAATTTAGATTGTGTTGATTTTTTTATTAGAAAATGACAGCACATCGATGGAAAGATTTTGAATGAAAAATATCTGCAAAGCGTTTTTTGGTGAAGCGAACGTGTTTAAAGAATAGTTAACAGCAATATTTTTTCTTTTTCTTTAAGTTATCAAACTAAAGCACCCATTGGTATATTGGATACATCCACTATCATTTGAAACTATTCAATCTTAAAAATCAATGGGGAGATTTTGAGAATTTTTCAGCATTCGCTAGGTGCAAATCAATACATTTAAAAAGGGATACACTTCAAAATTATGTCATGTAATTTCATCCAAACTCTTTTAATTTGAAGTCACAAACATCTCATTTTCCTATATCTTTGTTTTATGACTTAGGATTTCATTTTGTTTTGATTTTGTTAGGTGATTGAGATATCTTTAGTTTAACTGCTTAAAAATCTTCAGCTTGTCTGATTTCTTTCTTGTTTGAAATTCTGACTCTATAGTTGATTTTTATATGTGTATATTTTGTTTAAGATTTTGTTACTGATCAAACATTTATGAACCTTACGAATTTCATAGAACTTTTCAACTTATAGGGAGGTGTGGGCTTTAATGGTGCGGGCTCACAAACTATGTTCCTTGATGCCAGTTACACGAAGGTTTTTAAAAGAAAAATCTAGCAACAACAGTCACCCAGTGGAAAAACTTTAAAGGAAGCATTGCAACTAATTCATGAAAGAAAAATCTGGCAACAGTTATGAGATGAATTTGTATTACTAATTGTTAAAAGGATATTTGTTATAGTATTTGAGATGTAATATTATATTAAACTGTAAATAGATATATCCATTGTCACTAGAAATTACTGTGTTATATTTTTTCTATACAAGAGGATTATGTTTGGTATCCTTAAGCTTTTATCATTTAAGCCTTTTTCATACCCAAAAAAGCTTAATCTGAAGCTTATGTGGACAAAAGCTTTATATGAAAAGAGCTTACTTTTGAAGCTTAAAAATGTTTATAACGTTATTAGACAAAGTGCTTAACTCAATCTGGAAAAAGCTTAATTTGACAGGAGCTTAAACGAGAAAAGCTTAAAACGAAAAGAGCTTAATTTGAAAACAATGAAAAGCTGAATTTGAAAAGAGCTTTAAATGAAAAGAGCTAAATCTGGAAAAAGCTTAATTTGAAAAAGCTTAATTTGACAGGAGCTTAAACGAGAAAAGCTTAATTTGAAAAAAGCTCAATTTGAAAAGAGCTCAATTTGGAAAAAGCTTATTTTGGAAAAAGTTATTTGAAATTAGCTTAATTTGACAGGAGCTTAAAACGAAAAAAGCTAAATTTGAAAGCTCAATCGGGAAAAATCTGAAAAAAGCTTAAAGAAAAGAGCTTAACTGAAATGAGCTTAAACGAAAAAAGCTCAATTTGAAAAGAGCTCAATTTGGAAAAAGCTTATTTTGAAAAAAGTTATTTGAAATTAGCTTAATTTGACAGGAGCTTAAAACGAAAAAAGCTAAATTTGAAAGCTCAATCGGGAAAAATCTGAAAAAGCTTAATTCGAAAAGAGCTTCAAACGAAATGAGCTCAAAAAGAAAAAAGCTTAAAATGAAAAAGAGCTTAATCTGAAATGAGCTTAAATCGAAAAAAGCTTAATAATGAAAAAAGCTCAATTTGAAAAAAGCTCAATCTGGAAAAATTATCAAATAAGCTTACAATGAAAAAAGCTTCATTTGAAATAAGCTAAATCTGAAAAGATCTTACTATTCATAAGAGCTTACATTTTCAAAAAAGCTCAAAACAAAAAGAGCTTAAAACGAAAAGAAAAAAAATTAATATAAAAAAAAGCTTAATGCCGACAAAAGACTTATCTGAAAAATGCTTAATCTGAAAAGAGCTTAATTTGAAAAGAGTTAAATTATCAAAAAAGCTTACGAACAAAAATGCTTCAACTGAAAAGAGCTTAAAGCGAAAAGAAAAAAGGTAAATCTAAAAAAAAGCTTAATGTTGACTTTATCTGAAAGAGCTTACAACGAAAAAAGCTTATCTGAAAAGATCTTACAATGAAAACAAACTTTATCTGAAAAGAGCTTACAACGAAAAAAGCTAACAACAAAAAGAAAAAGCTTTATCTGAAAAACTTAATTGAAAAAGCTTTATCTGAAAGAGCTTAAACGAAAAAAGGTTCATCTGAAAATAGCCTTATCTCGACAAAAGCTTTATCTGAAAAGAGCTTACAACGAAAAAAGGTTCATCTGAAAATAGCCTTATCTCGACAAAAGCTTTATATGAAAAAAGCTTTATCTGAAAAAAAGTTTATCTAAAAAGAGCTTACAACGAAAAAAAGCTTTATCTGAAAGAGCTTGCAACAAAAAAAGCAAACAGCGAAAAGAAAAAAGCTTTCACTGAAAGGAGCTTAATGTCGACAAAAGCTTTATCTGAAAAGAGCTAACAACAAAAAAAGGTTAATCTGAAAATAGCCTTATGTTGACAAAAGCTTTATATGAAAGAGCTTACACCGAAAAAAGCTTACAAAAAAAGCATAATCTGAAAAGAGCTTAATGTCGACAAAAGCTTATCTGAAAAGAGCTTACAACAAAAAAGGTAAATCTGAAAATAGCTTTGTCGAAAAAAGCTTTATTTGAAAAAGCTTATTCTGAAAAGACTTTAATCTATAAAGAGTTTAATTATCAAAAAAGCTTAAACTGAAAAGAGCTTACAGCCAAAAGAACTTAATTATCAAACAAGCTTACAACGAAAAAAGCTTAATCTGAAAATAGCTTAATCTGTAAAGAGCTCAATCTGAAAAGAGCTTTTTTAAAGGGCTTAATATGAAAAAAGGTTAAAGCTAAATATGAGTGGGACCTCTTTGGGAACTGGTTTCTTTCGTAGTTCTGCCACTGTGGCAAAAGACTGGAGCAAAAAATATATCCTGTAGCTAAATGAATGCAGCTTTTAAGCTAAATGAATGCAGCTTTTAATCTAACGCTGTTCTGAGGTGTTGTCCCGATGCTACACATCAATTGCACCACAGCGTAAAGGCTTTTATTCCTTCATGCATAAGTTTTGCTATCGGTCTTATCACTCAATCAATTAACAAAAATATTGTGTAAGAAATTGTCAAATGTTTTTAGGCCCATGTATGAATAAAACAGAAATATATTGAAAATATTATTAAATACTAATCCTGTCTTATGGGATTAACGATGAATAATCCGGTAACTAGCAAGTTAATCAGTTAATCCATCAACAACACAGTAACTAACCAGATTGCTACCAACAACGTCCAAACAATAGTATATATACCCCAACTCAGTTCATAGGAAACATTACAACTTGTTCTCTTGTTTCTGGTGACTTATACAGACTCAACAAGCTTCAAGCCTTTTTCATCCTTCGTGTGGTGTGAATTTCTTTCAAATCTTTCAATATGGTAAGCATATTATTTTTGTACTTTGACGAGTCGTTGTTCATCAAAAGCACCAAACCACATAAACGTCTTATTACGCTGAAGCGTCCTCAATTGCAATTAATAATTACGAGGAACCACGAAGGGAATACCAGGTTTTCAAAGGGAAGAAATATCACCTCCCTTTTTTGGGGGATCTCTTATTTTTGTGGCTTATACTTACCCCTTCTTCTTTTCAGCGTGAATGTATCTCTATCCATGTTGGCCAAGCTGGTGTCCAGATGGGCAATGCCTGTTGGGAGTTGTACTGTTTAGAACATGGTATCCAACCTGATGGTCAGATGCCTTCTGATAAAACTATCGGAGGTGGAGACGATTCCTTCAACACTTTCTTCAGTGAAACTGGAGCTGGTAAACATGTTCCAAGAGCTGTATTCGTTGATCTGGAACCAACAGTTGTAGATGAAGTCCGAACTGGTACTTACCGTCAACTCTTCCATCCTGAACAACTCATCACTGGTAAAGAAGATGCTGCCAACAACTATGCCAGAGGCCATTACACTGTGGGTAAAGAACTCATTGATCTGGTTCTCGACAGAACTAGGAAGCTAGCTGATCAATGTACTGGTCTTCAAGGTTTCCTCATCTTCCACAGCTTCGGTGGAGGAACCGGATCTGGTTTCTCTTCCTTGTTGATGGAAAGATTGAGTGTTGATTACGGCAAGAAATCCAAGCTGGAGTTTGCTGTTTATCCTGCTCCACAAATCTCAACTGCTGTGGTAGAACCATATAACTCGATCCTTACTACCCATACCACATTGGAACATTCCGATTGTGCCTTCATGGTAGATAACGAGGCTATCTACGACATCTGCCGACGAAACTTAGACATTGAAAGACCAACCTACACCAACTTAAACAGACTAATTGGTCAAATTGTCAGCTCCATCACGGCTTCACTCCGATTTGATGGCGCCTTGAACGTCGATCTTACTGAATTCCAGACCAACTTGGTACCCTACCCACGTATCCATTTCCCTCTGGCTACATATGCTCCAGTTATTTCTGCTGAGAAAGCTTACCATGAACAACTTTCTGTTGCTGAAATCACGAACGCTTGTTTCGAACCAGCCAACCAAATGGTTAAATGTGATCCTCGTCATGGTAAATACATGGCTTGTTGTATGTTGTACCGAGGTGATGTTGTTCCCAAGGATGTCAATGCTGCTATTGCTACCATCAAGACCAAGAGAACCATCCAATTCGTTGACTGGTGTCCAACTGGCTTCAAAGTCGGCATCAACTACCAACCACCAACTGTTGTACCAGGGGGTGATTTAGCCAAGGTCCAGAGAGCTGTATGCATGTTGAGCAACACGACTGCTATTGCTGAAGCTTGGGCTCGTCTTGATCATAAATTTGATTTGATGTATGCTAAGAGAGCTTTCGTCCACTGGTATGTTGGTGAGGGTATGGAAGAAGGTGAATTCTCTGAAGCTAGAGAAGATTTAGCTGCTCTAGAGAAAGATTATGAAGAAGTTGGAGTTGATTCTGTTGAAGGTGAAGGAGAAGATGAGGGAGAAGAGTATTAAGAGTTTAATATTCTATTGATCCTTCAGGATACTTGCGACCTTTAACATACAAATTAAATATTTTTGTGAAGTTTTTGGATCCATATTTATACTTTATTAATACCGGAGAAGTTCGACACAAAATTTTAAATATTTTGCCACTCTCACTCAGGTTAATTTTGATCACGGACTTCAAATATACGGGAAACCAATCCAATTTAAAATATATTATGTTATGAACCTATACACATACCGCCGGCAACGGTAGTATAAATACCGATGTTTAAGGAACATAGAACCTTTATGTAGGCCTACATGTTGTTAATCTCTAATTTATTGTGTTATTATTCATTTTAAAACTCTAAATAAAACGTTTATCAATTTGTTAGTATAAGTCATTCTTATATCGTATAATTACGAATATAATGCGCACCCTTTCTTACCTGTGATTAACCTGGAAAATATTTGCTAAACTAAATACAGGCTGGTCCAGATAAAGATGGTATTATGCAGGCTCTATAATACTGAGTGATTATATTGATGTTATGTCCTCTTGCTTCTTTCCAACAGGACCGATTTTTTACTTCATTTCATCAAGAGTGCATGAAAAGTGCAAAAATATAGCAGAATTGCATAGAAAATTTCCTAAAAATCAAAATCGTAGTTAGACATTTTAGAGCTCCAGACATTAATGGCAAATATAATTATCAACATTCCTGTTACAAAATGTATTAGAGCTGATGAAGGTGATTGTAATAAGTGTAATAACTTCTGTGTTATAAGAAAAGTGTGAATGAGCTTAATGAAGAAGGGAACTGCTTGGAAACACATGTTTCAGATATAAAATACTCATCAGGACAACAGATGTTTTGGAAATGGAGACCTAATATCCAAACCTGTTTTGATGATAAACCATCTTTGCAAAACTTACATATAAACAATTTACTGTTTTATTAAAAAATAAAAAGGTTTATTTTTATCAACAAAAATATATATTGTTAGAAATATTCACAACCTACCTTAAACAAGCCGGCATAAAATAACAAATATATGATATAGCATATAAAGAGAAGTAGAGCTTCTTGTTACACTTTTTGGTCAACCCTGAAATTCATGTACATTCAAGAAACTTATGTTTATTGGTTTTTAGCATTATGCAGTTAATTATCACCAAATATATCAAATGCAACAAATAATTGTCATATGTATCAAATGCAACATATTTGATATAGGAATATCATATGAAACAAATAATTACCCAATATATCAATGCAACGCTAACTGCAAAATATATCAAATGCAACAAGCAATTGCCACATAAATGAAATAAATTTCCCAATATATCAAATGCAACAAATGCCAAATATATGTGTATATCATATGGAACAAATAATACCTCAATATACCAAATGCAACAAATAATTACCCAATATATCAAATGCAACAAATAATTACCCAATATATCAATGCAAGGCTAACTGCAAAATATATCAAATGCAACAAATGATTACCCAATATATCAAATGCAACAAATGTCAAATATATGTATATCATATGGAACAAATAACAGCTCAATATACCAAATGCAACAAATAATTGCCAGATATATCAATTGCAACAAACTAGTTCAACACATTTTATTCAAGGCAAATGATAATTTGATGTCTAGATATACATAGTATTTGAGATTCAATTAATAGATGACCCTTAATTAACATTTGCCTTGTGATATTAGATATCTTAATCCCACTAAATAACAAATAGTCTTAGAATGAACATAAAATTTAGAATTTTAACTTAAGCCAATAAAAGCATATAAAAATCAGTAAATATTCCTGCTGCCATAAATAACATAAAAAATAAATAAATATCCAAAACTCTAGTAATTATCCATAAAGATGCATTTGATTATCGCAAAAGGCTTAATAAATTGATTAAGCGTTTTTCAAAAATGACTTAGTTTTGTAAGTTTTCCATAATTTAAGGGATTCTGTTACTTTATGACACCAGGTAAGTTCACTGATGAATATATACTTATATTGACCATTCTTGAAAACTTTATTTTAGAATTTTATGTCCATTCTAAGAAACCATATCACTTTAAGTATTATTTATAACAAACTATGAAAACAAAATAAAAAAAGTTGAAAAAATTATGCAAAAGCAGTAACACTATTAGGTAATTACAGAGATTTTTTAAAGGTTTATATTAAGTTGTTTTGGTTTTTGAGATTCGTTTTGGGGTTCTCATCATTTGTTCTAACATTAGTCATTTCTACAGAATCTGTGACTTAGAACAATAATATGTGACCCATATACCTAGAACATGTGCGGCGTTGAAAACATTAAGTTGTCCAGTTTAAAAAGTCAATCTTCATTGAGGCTCATCTCAATCCATCGGAAATAGGGTTGTCCTTATGTCATGGAAATAACAGACCCGAACCTAATTGGAGTCCATCAGTTGAATGATGTAAAGGGTCATGATATAGAAAAATAGTTTTGCGATGTCACACCGTTAAAATGTCTCCTAATTATCCTTGTGTCCTGATTCTAGTATCTAGGTCAGATGCTTTCTCATATGAGCTCAAACTTGCAGGCTATCGTGTCTTAAACGACTCCCAGCAACTAGCATTTTGAGGAACTCAACTAGTTACTAGATTTAAACGACTGCTTACATCTGGCAACAAGTATGTAGTCTTGTCTAACCAGGACTAAAAGAGCCCAGTTGCCATCATAAGCATATGTTTAACTTTTCCCACGATGCACCTGCAATTAGAGATTGTAAATAGCAGTATTAGACATCGGGTTGGTAGGCCACCTATTATCAAAATGATCGCAGAACTTAGGCAACCTGCTTATTGGAACCACTATTGCAGACATCTTGTTTAATCTTCATATATAAGCTCATTGACTGCAAAACTGCACTATCCATGTTCTCTTTTTTGCCTCTTCAAAGGTTTTTGGCTGAGAGTCTTTTTTGGAATTTCTTTTCGCGGCTCTGTAACAAATTGAGACTGATTTTTGTGACAGAAACAATACTTCCTCAAATTTGGGTATTTCTCCTGCACACATTTTGGCTGGTCTCCATAGCGATTGATTCTACTAATATCAGCAGTAATATTATATTTGTAAGTTTCGTTGCGGAAATCAACCTCAACTGTAGCTTCGTATATGCCCATATTTGGCGCCGTTTCTATGGTAAGTTGATAATGGGCTTTGTCCATATTGATATCACGAGTAAAATTAGCCTCTCTTTGATCGTCATCCTTCGAATTTCTATATCTTAGCACCTGGAGAGAAAAATTAAATTTTTCAAAGCAAGTAGGTGAGAAATGCAAAGGAGTTTTTCGTCCTACATTTCTCACGTCAAGCAGTGTACATTAGAGAAACTTTGCCATGACAGTGTTCATTAACCTATTTCATTTTTGATTTCAAGGGATAAATAGACTGTTTCTCAGTTCATTATCAAATCTGAAGACTAAGTATGAGTATGAAGTTCGTAATAGCTTGACATTGTGAAGATGTGATACAAGAATGGTGATTATTACAGTCAAAGTATAAGTACGAAGTTCATAATAGCTTGACATTGTGAAGAGTATAAATATGGAGTTTGTAATAGCTTGACATTGTGAAGATGTGATACAAGAATGGTGACTATTGTAGTCAAGGTATAAGTATGAGGTTCTTAATAACTTGTCATTGTGAAGATGTATAAATATGGAGTTTGTAATAGCTTGGCATTGTGAAGATGTGATACAAGAATGGTGACTATTGTAGTCAAAGTATAAGTATGAAGTTCGTAATAGCTTGACATTGTGAAGATGTGATACAAGAATAGTGACCGTTACAGTCAAGGTATGAGTATGAAGTTTGTAATAGCTTGACATTGTGAAGAAGTGATACAAGAATGGTGGCCATGCATTTAAGGTATAAGTATGAAGTTCATAATAGCTTGACATTGTGAAGATGTGGTACAAGAATAGTGACCGTTGCAGTCAAGGTATAAGTATGAAGTTCGTAATAGCTTGACATTGTGAAGATGTGATACAAGAATAGTGACTATTGCAGTCAAGGTATGAGTATGAAGTTCGTAATAGCTTGACATTGTGAAGATGTGATACAAGAATGGTGGCTATTGCAGTCAAGGTATAAGTATGAAGTTCGTAATAGCTTGACATTGTGATATAAGAATAGTGACTGTTGCAGTCAAGGTATAAGTATGAAATTCGTAATAGCTTGACACTGTGAAGATGTGATACAAGAATAGTGACTGTTGCAGTCAAGGTATAAGTATGAAATTCGTAATAGCTTGACATTGTGAAGATGTGATACAAGAATGGTGGCTATTGCAGTCAAAGTATGAGTATGAAGTTCGTAATAGCTTGACATTGTGAAGATGTGATACAAGAATGGTGGCGATGCATTCAAGGTATGAGTATGAAGTTCGTAATAGTTTGACATTGTGAAGATGTGATACAAGAATGGTGGCATTACAGTCAAGGTATAAGTATGAAGTTCGTAATAGCTTGACATTGTCAAGATGTTATAGAAGAATGGTGGCTATTGCAGTCAAGGTATAGGAACAAAATTGTCAGTACTTACTTGTTCATTAGGAAGAACCATGACAGCTATCACTATTTTATCTAGCTCTAATTTCATACACATATCGCGGTGGTTTTCTGTCTTTTGGTTAATGAACGACACGATTTCCAGGGCTGAATTTTGGACGAAATAATCGGTTACATCGACGTTCACTAAATCCAAACATGCGCACCAATGCACGTCGATGCCTGCTGCCTTACAAGTCCTATTTAACGGAACTTTCTGCAGCAGATTAATTGCACGAACATTCAGATTCACTGGTTGACTAAGTCTTCTGTAGTCCAGAACACTTAGTAATGTTTCGTGGATATCAAAAGGTGTGGAAAGTCTTTCGGCATTCAAATTTAAATTCTTGATGGCGTCTGGAAATTTGTCCTGAAACCAGGGCGGAAATCTGAAAGACATCATGGGAAGACGTTCTTCCAGCTTTCCTTGGACGGTATTACGTACTTTATTATAACGGGCTCCGTGGTCGGCCATTAAAACTAGCAACGTGTTGTCAAGGTAACCGTTCACATTTAAGAAGTTAAGGAAATCTGTCAAATCCTCATCTATATACTGTACTGGATTATTGTCTGAATGGGAGAGCTCCGTATGGAATGCAAACATGAACTTGGAAACATTTTGGTATTTCACGAAAAAATCTTTGACATACTGGAGAGAAAATTGATGATGTGGGGTTTTTCCTGTACAAAATCTTTCACTTTCAGGTCTCAATAGGGACTCCCAGATGGCCAACCAAAATGGACGCATGTAATGGTCTGTTGGTGGTTTGTCAAAACCTGTCAATCTTAGATTGAAAACACCAAGCGAAGGTTCGTCTTCAACAAACAAAGTTGCGTATCCCTGCTCTTCAAATTTTTTCCAAATCAAAGGATAAACATCCACCATTTCAGACTCCATTTCTGATTTTCTAACTTCTGGAAGTTCAACTTCCGGTTTTCCTAAAATAGACAAGAAGTCATTAAGAAAAAAGCTTACCAAGATTAGAACATCACCATCACCATTTGCTTTACATAACCAAGCAAGTACCTTGAAATGCTCTTACTAACTGCACTAAAACCTGTTCTCTAAGGGAGATAATTCTTATCTACTTACCAGTCAGAATAGGGATGAGGGCAGCAGTGGTGGCATCTCCTACAATGTTGTACCCATTCAAAATGGTGGATTTCAACTTCTTTAAATAGTTCACAGTTTTGGGTAATTTCCTTCGGTAACTCAACTGAGACATAGAATCGATACCCAAAAATAAGACGTTCATCTTGGTCGAGAAATTTGAAGGCTTAATATTCGAGATCCTTTGAAAAACTTCTGGTTTAGGTATCACTTGTACTAAAAACTGATCAAAATCGGCATCAGAACTTTCGACTCCATAATTGGGCGGATTTAGATTGATGTCGTACTCCCATGGATTATCTCCCTCGCTGTCTTCCTCGCCACCATGGTAACGCCAGTTACGACCATAATTTTCATCGCTATATACACCTCCGAAAGCTTGTACTGGAAGAGGTTCATTGTCAGACGCATTGTTTAGTTGGTTCTGCTCCAACGATTGATATGTCATTTTTGAGGAATTCACATTAATGGAATGATCAATATTTACACTGGAATGGTTCAACGCAGTTTTGTTCATTTGGGATTGAAAATTTGACATGTTCACAGTCTCATTCATATGGAGTGCATTGGACAAAAATTTCACGTTTTTAGACTCTGAAAGATATTGTAAAAGTTTACGCTGCGTTGTAGCAGGATCTTCTGTGTTGTTTTCCTCCTTCACTTTTAGAAAGCATTGAATTCGGATGAAATCATGTTCAAGGATAATTTCGAAAGGTTCTTCTGATCTCTCTAAGCTATTGGTATAAGAAAAATAATCGTCAGTCACACGTTCTATACCCATATATACACATTTTCCAAGTTTCTGTTTCCCTAAAACCGTGCGGTTTAATTTCACAGCACGGTTTTCAATGTAAAACAGATTTTTTCCAGAACAGTTCAAGGGAGGTAACTTAAAATATGCATATCTGTTGGCATCGTGTTTTAAATCTAAATGGGGATGCTTACAAACTTGTCCACTGCTTTTCACAATTTTCTTTAATTTTGCATGTTGTTCGAAAATTTTATGAAATATTTTCATTCGTTCATTATGTTTTCGTTCCATTTCACTGA
This sequence comes from Nipponacmea schrenckii, assembly GCA_030562195.1. NCBI lineage: Eukaryota > Metazoa > Mollusca > Gastropoda > Lottiidae > Nipponacmea > Nipponacmea schrenckii. The sequence continues at coordinate 20,220,255 of JAUJPP010000012.1, read as the reverse complement.
GATGACGGCTTTGAAAAAATGGCGGGAGTGGCAAGAAGGAGTCTTCTGTTCGGAATATAACATCGTTGTTCATCAGATCTAATCCAAATATGATATTAATCACCATTAATATGCAGCCACACAAAATGATATAAAACAACGTTCGAAAATAACGTGAACGCGACAAGACACGACTAAAGCGTACCATCATGTCATACACCAAACGAACATTGTGTGTTTCCGTCTTCATGTAGACTCAATACAATTCAATCAGATCAATAATATAAACACCTGTAAAATAATAGTGATAAAAATAAGTCTTAAAGCTATCATGCTCTTCGAAAGCTAAACTTTAATTTCTAAAAAAAACTGTTCTGTCATACTTGATACTTGTTGAGTAAATGTGGCTTCCATTTACCCACTTAAGTCAGTTGATATTCAGACCTCAAAGAAACCTCAAAAGAACCTCAAAAGAGGAAAAAAAAATTTTCTAAAACAATTCAATTACTCCATGATAGCTTTAACAAACCATTCTGAAGTTGATTGTAGACTATTACAATCTTCAATTTTCGTTTGAAGATCAACATCGTGTGTTTTAGAATAGTGAATAAACCCTACTTCACTAACAATACAAATATTATCTCTAGGCTTGTAGTTTTCGGAATTTCCTGGTGAAGGGCATGTTCCTAAAGCAACATTTGGACATATACATGACCCAACCGTTGCTTTCACAATCCCAGATTAAGAGCACACAAACTGGTTCTGGCATAACAACCGGGACAGATTCGTAAGAAAGTGATTTACAGCTTCCAGTTTTGGTACAAATAAGAATGTGTTTGTTATCTTAAAGTACCTGCATCACTTTTTCTGGTTTTCGCTCAGAAATTTGATAAAAAACTTGTTTTGAATAAATGAAAAAAGGAGGCCACCATTTTTAATTAGTCCAAATGTTACGAGATCACTGACTGGATACATTTAGTAGTGATATATGATTTGTCAAGGGAGGTTATTAGTCTCTTATGACGAGAATCTGTGATTGTGAAAGCAATGGTTGGTTTATGTATATACCCAAACGTTGCTTTAGGAACATGGGGAAGGGGAGGGACCAGGACAAAAAAAGAAGGACCTGGCAATGAGACTGATATTGATCAGAATTTTGATTTCTGTTTGTGCTCTTTAGTACCTGGTTTATTTGTTAAAAATTATTGACTAGGACAAAGGAAATTAAAAAAAAAAATAGTGGCCAATTAAACATTAGACATAAATGCACCCTAACTTTGCTAATGCTTTTACTTCGTCATTTTTTCACGCGATAGGACAAAATGGTCGAAATACCAAAAAAAATTACCAGCCATCTTTGAAAGTCTTGATTGTGCAAATGTGTTTCATATTAATGTGTAATATTAGAAGAATGAGTTATCCCCCATTATTTTGTGCAAAAAGGACTCTTTTTCCGCGAAAGGATAATCAGACAGTTACAAGGTATTCAACCAATCAACAAACTTTACAGCAAATCGCTACTCCATTCGAGCCCAAGACTGAACTGAAGGAACAAAAATTTACAGAAGTAGCTGAGTGGAAACCGAATTTGGTTAGCCTTGTGTCAGATTTTCATATTTAAAAATTATACAGGAGGCATAACTTATTATGTTTCAATGTAAAAATAAGAAGACATCCTCCCTTGATAGCTAAAGCGAAAGTAGGTATTTTCTAGATTGTTTATTTATTGCATAAAATAAACATCTGGTACAACATCCCTTCTATAAATCAATTTAAAAAAAACAATTTCCTAATCAATTCCAAATGAATAATACGGTAACATGTGCCAGTCCTGTATATTTAGAAAAGAAGCATTATGCATAATTTTCATTACAAAAAATGTGGGATACCTAAATAACAATATTTAAGGGTGCATTCTGTTCTTTTGTCAGTCATAAGATAATTTTGAACAAATTTATGAAATTTAACCCAAAATTGAGTGAAATGTGTCCCTTAATTTTTAAACGTTATCTGTTAATCTTTCTTTTTCTATACATGGTGGTCATTGCCTAATTATCAAGAAAATATGAGTCGCCATTTAAACTTTCAAACGCGAAAAAAATCTGTAAATGCATAGAATTAAAGGCTCATATTGGGACAGTGAGCTGTGAACCCTTTTACTGATAATATTTGTGTATCGAAGACTAGAATATGTCAAGACAAACAAATGGCAAACATGTCCCTTTTAACTTTTCATTAAAAATATGGTGTCTTTAAAAAACAAACCCACAGGTTGGTTAGTTCACAAGAAAAATTTGTTTATTCATTGAAAATATTCTCATGAGAAAAAACGTCTGCAGTTTTCGACCTTCAAAAAGTCATGTGTGGTAAAAATGAAAAGGTCAACAGATTTGCTTGAATAATCTATAGGCCTACTTTTGAACATACTGTGGATTTATTTTAAAGGAAAACTGTGTCTTAGAATGAACATAAAATTTTAAACCTGGCCAATAAGAGCATATTATTCATCAGTAAATATACCTGCTGTCATTAATAACATAACAGAATTCTTATAAAAACTGATAAATCCAATAAACTTAGTAGCCGAGCCGAAATATCTATAAATATACAATTGATTATTGAAAAACATTTAATAAATTGATGAAGCATTTTTCAATAATTACTGAGTTTTGTTAGTTTTTGAGACTTTACTGGGATTCTGTTATGACACCAGGTAAGTTCACTGAAGAATATATATAGTCTACTCATATTTCTAGTTATGTTTCTTTTGTGAATCGCATTGAGCTTATAGTTGTCCTAAATAAAATTTAGGATATGAATTGAAAGGGGAAAAGTTTAAAGATGATGTCTTAAGCACCTCACCTTCAGGCTCAGGTCAGGGAAGACAACCTATAAAAATGCCCAGTAGCCTACATCAAGCACAGTCCTATGATTATACAGTCTATAAAAATTGCAAGGTGGATAAGTCTATTCAACGACCCTTGTAGATCAGTTATCTGATATACTTTTACTCCCTTAACTTGCCATGCATGCTTGCCTGCATTAAGCCTCTTTATACAATAAATAATGGAAGGAAGGGATACGTCGTCATGATCGCCTCGATCACGATCTTATTCGATTACTGTGTAATAAGAAACGTGACACGTACCTGCCACTAAGTAGCTTGCCGCCGTTCACCTTGTCAAAACCTTTATTTCATCTTTCTTTCATTGTCTTCATTTTTTGTGGTTCTATTCGATAAGAAATCGATCACTTTGTAGATAATTTCAGTTTGGAGAAACAGCTCTTCACGAAATGGAGGCGAGAAATGTGGTCCTTGTGTTTACAATGATCAACTTCCGGTTGATTAATCATTCAGGACATTTAGATTTTCTTGTTGACATTTTATGGTTTTTGAAGCGTTTTCCTAGCAAAAATGGCGATCACCAGCGTTAGATTAGAAGCAGACGCATATTTAGTTTGTATAACTCACGCACTGTCGACAGAACGAGAGGAGGTCATGGGGCTTTTAATCGGAGAAGTGAGTCGGGCACAATTTGATTTGAATTGAGGGAGGGGTTAACTTAAGGTTTGTTATTGTTGTGAATTCAAATCGAAAATAGAATCGGGAACAAGGAAAAATAATTGGCCGTGACAATGGCAAATTAGTTATTTGTTAAAAGAGATCTAGAGTTTCTCAATGGTTTCAGTTTCAACAAACCTCACAATTTGACTTAGAATTACATCTATAACGAGGCCTATGTATTACATTCTGTCCCTAATTTCCACAAAAACAAGCTAGAAATCTACCTGTGGTCAGATTAAAATGAAGCCTGTGAAACAGAGACTGTTTATTATTAGTTCTTTGACCAGTGATCTCTAATTGTAAACTTCTCTTGAGGTTTATGATTAGGGCCTACATTATAACCTGTATTAAAGTACACTTTAGGCTAATTACTTAATCACTAGTTCTTTTTGTTTAACAGTGTTAAACTCTAATCTTTTCAATTGATATCACCTTATTTTATAATCAATCACAGTGAGCAATTCACACATTAAAGTAATTAACAGTTAACAACTCTTTAATGGTGGCTGGCTTGAGTAGTCTTGCTTTGATATCAACCAAGTCCAAATATACATGGAGTAATCTTGCTTTGATATCAACCAAGTCAAAATATACATGGTCTTTTAATATGGTTCCCAATGGGTATTCATCTGCCTTAATCAGCAATACTTAACTAAGATAAATCCTAGATTTAACAAAATACAGTGGACTTATTTAAAGAACAATTACATGACTACTAAAATCTCAAGTTAAATTTTAAAAAATAAGGCTTCTGATAATGATGAAGATACGGTACTAAATTCTTTATTTTACATGGATCAGAATTAGTTCCAATACACAAAGACATGGCCCTGTCAAACATATAGTCCATGAGGACAAACATACACTCTTTATTTTTTATGGGTCTGAATTAGGTCCTATACACAAGGACATGGTCCCTTCTAACATTCAGCCCATAGAGACAAACATAGACTCTTTATTTTACATGGTTCAGAACTAGATCCAATACACAAAGACATGGCACTGTCAAACATTCAGTCCATAGAGACAATCATAGACTATTTATTTTACATGAGTTTTAGGTTTTGATAATCAAGAACATGGTCCTGTCTTACATTCAGCACATGGGGACAAACATAGACTCTTTAATTTATATGGGTCTGAATTAGGTCCTATACACTTGGACATGGCCCTGTCTAATATTTGGCCCTTAGAGCCAATACAATGGATGATATGAAAAAAAAAATATACACAATTATTTCAATGTACAATTTGTTTAAAAATTCACAAGTACATGTGTATTAGATGGACAGATCCATAAACTTATCAAGCCATGAAATTTGTTTTTTAGGTGGATGAGAAACAGGTTTCACGTATTTCAGCAGTAATAATGTTACGAAGATCAGACAAGAGACCTGACAGAGTCGAGATTTCACCAGAACAACTCTCAGATGCTTCTACCAAGGCAGAGGTAAGAGTTTTTGTTCCTCATATAATCAGGCCTATCCGTCTTGCAATGTCATTTTTGCTTGTTTGGAATTTACTTTGATACTCAATTTCCGCTTGTCAGTGATGCCTGTTGGAGGGACTAACATGAACAAAGCGCCTAATCGTTCAGATGGGACAATAATCGAGGCCCTGTGTGCTACAAGCTGTGCACATTAAAGATCCCTCAACAGTTGGAAATCGCAAAAAGAGTAGGCTAATGCCACTGTCCTGGTCTCAGAAACAGGGATTGTTCAACTAAGCTTATCAGGAATAGTTTTCACTGCTTACTGAAATTTAAGCCAGGATTATCCAAAATTATATTCAAATTCATTTTTTTATCTTGTGATAGATGTTAGCGCAAGAACTAGATCGACCAATGAGAGTGTTAGGATGGTATCATTCCCATCCACATATTACAGTTTGGCCGTCACATGTCGGTAAGTTAGAGTTGAGCAAAGATATCTTCGCTAATATAGGTCAATTTACAATAGACTTGACCCGTCCAATTAATTTGTTGGTAGGATAGAAACTATACAGACTATTATTTTACCAAGGTCTTTGGCCAAGGACCAGCTTGTAGACCAGTGGATGGGCAGAAGGGGGTGCCAGAAAGGTAGTGGTCCGTCTATCCCCCTCTCACCCCTCACACTTTTGAAACTTTATTATCATTTTACATGGTCAAAGAATACCCTATTGATATTATAGATGTTCAAACTCAAGCCATGTATCAGATGTTGGATGATGGTTTTATTGGTTTAATATTCTCAGTTTTTAATGAAGATAAAAATACCAAGGTATGTACAATAGTTTTATGGGCATCAACTTGAGACCATGTAGTTTTAAGGGCATTAAAGAGAAGTAGTATATCCATAATAGTCGTCGTATTTATCTAAAGTTACTATATCTATTATTGTATAACTTGATTTTATTTCTGAAACATTGCTAAAATTAAAGAGAAGTAGTATATCTATAATAGGTTCTTATTTATCTAAAGTTACTATATCTATTGATTGTATAATTGATTTTATTTTGAAACATTGCTAAAATTAAAGAGAAGTGGTATATCTATAATAGTGGTCTTATTTATCTAAAGTTACTATATCTATTATTGTATAACTTGATTTTATTTCTGAAACATTGCTAAAATTAAAGAGAAGTAGTATATCTATAATGGTGGTCTTATTTATCTAAAGTTACTATATCTATTATTGTATAACTTGATTTTATTTCTGAAACATTGCTAAAATTAAAGAGAAGTAGTATATCTATAATAGTGTTCTTATTTATCTAAAGTTACTATATCTATAATTGTATATTGCTTGATAAATATTCTTGTATGTTTTCTGATATAATTAATGTTGTTTTTATCTGAAATTTCAGCAAAATCGAGTTCAGTTGACATGTTTTCAGTCTATCAACTATGCTGGACAGTGAGTATTATAATAATGGACTGAATAGAACAATATTAATCACAATAGATGAGATATAGATGTACAGTTTCACTAAAAAAAATCAAATAAAGTTAAATTTCAAATGCAGTTTCTGGCAAAGTGAATTTCCTCACATTTGATAAACTTTTAATTCAAAATTGTTTGTAAAACAGAGGCCTGTATGCATAATGTTATTTCATTTACACTCTGTTTTCAATGGGTTAAGCTGAGTGAACAGACATTTTTCAGTCTTGTTATTCAAGTCTATGTTGACAATCAGATTGTAGTCCTAATTATCCAGTCCATATTTGAGGATAAGGTGTTACTTTCGCTTTATTTCTATTGAAATAATTTCAGATATGAAAGAGTAGAAGTTCCCGTTCATATAATGCCAAGTTCTGGAATTGGTTCCACAGCTTTAGACTCTCTGGTAGAATTACCCAGAATCCTCAGTATGGAGGAAGAGGAAGCTTATAATCAGACAACAAGAGAAAAGGACCTTGACCTTATTACAAAAATACAAAATGCATCAGGTACTTTTAATTTGATTTGGAAATTCTGTCATCTTTTATTCTATTATATTACATATTAAGAGGAAGGGCTGTTGCACAGTGGGTTAGAGTGTTGGAATCATGATGATCATGATACATGATATCATTTGCTTCACAAATGATGGTGGTGCACAAAGTGGATACCTCCAAAAAGTCATCTTTCTTCATTATTATTGTCTACCCAGCTGCAAATGGGTACAGATAACCTAGTAGAAACCATGAGGTTTGACCAAGGATCAGCTGGTAGAAAGAAGTCTCATTATTTCAGCCCACCCATCTGTAAATGGGTACGGATATTCTGGGAAAGATCATTGCCAAGATGTTTGACCAAGGAGCAACTGGTAGACAGGATTTTCAAGATCTTAAGTCATTTCTGTCATATAGGTTTGCTATTGCTTTCATAACCCTTTGAACACATAGTGTGAACAAATGAAACATCAAATACCCTAAATTTTGTGACAAGACATGCTCACCTGCTCAGCAATGATGCTGGAAGAATGAGTCATTCTGAATGACTGGTCATGTTGAAAGGGTTAACTACAATTATCTTTCTGTTATATAGCATGACTGTTGCTTTCACTCAGAGCAACTGGTCGTGTTGAAAGGGTTAACAGTCTTTTCTTCTCTACTTTCAGTTTATACAAAATGTCTGTGTCACATTATGGAGGTGATGAGTGGACCGTTAATACAATCTCTAGAAAACAGACTGAAAATGAACCAATTAAAAATGGAACAGTTACTACAGCAACGGTGAGGATCTTAAACAACGCTTAAAATCTGTGAAAAATTCTTGAAATTTCTTGTGGAATTTTAACTTGGTTGAATACTTTTAAGAATGTTTTTGTTATTGAAAATCTGTTTTTGAAAAATAAAATAAAAGTGGAGAAATGAAAGGGGAAAAGATGTGCAATGTCTTGCATTGTGCAATAAGGACAGTGGCATAAGCCTACTTTTTTGTTATTTCCAACTGTTGAGAGATCTTTAACATTCACAGCTTCTAGCACACAGGGCCTCTTATTGTCCCATCTAAACCCAAAAACCGGGCCCATTCACTGACAAGGGTGAAACTGGCTGAAGAATCAAAATTTAATCTTGACCTGTAAAGTTTTTGAAATTTGAGGGATTCTGAAAGATTTTGAAGTCTTGACTCCTAAGCATGTGATTTGTTTAAAATACAGTCAGACAGAACTGGTTGAAACATGCAAATAAGTACGTAGGTATAAAATTTAACAACAGAACCCTAAAGAGAGTGATTAATATTTGAAATTGGTAAAATATAGTTAGTTGTTTGCATGTATGTGAGATTTGACATAAACTTTTACTTGTTAAGAGTTTAAGAAATGAATTGAGTTTTACGTCCTACTCTTCTCCGACCTATGGGCTAATGAAGACGGGCAACTCCATGCATCGTGCAATGAGAAATTCTGCCAGGACAGCGGCATTAGCCTTCTCTTTTTGTAATCACTGACTAGGGGAAACTGGGCTGAAAAATTCGACCTTTGTCTAGTTGTCCATTGCAGACAGCATGGGGTTACCTGCCTCAGCCAAATGAGGTGCAGAAAAGTATGATTTTTAAATGAAATGCAATATTTCAAAATTTTTCTTTTCTGATTTAAAATTTAAGAATAGTTTAAAACGAAATGATGTAAAATATTTATTAATTTGTTTATATTACAAAAAGCTATATGAACATATATAGCACCATTAAATATTGAACCCTTTTCTCAGAAATATGTTGTTAGATTGTGAATGGCCTAAAGCAAAAAGGGCTTGGCCTATCCTTGCATCACACAGATCAGTCTGAAGTTGATATTGCATTTGTGTGTGTTCTGTTGTTAATTCCAGAACGACATATTGAGTGCACATGGCTTTTGTCCAGAACAGTCAATCAAGCATGACTCAAAAATGTGTAGTTTGTACAGTATTAAAATCATTGGTTAGAGTGTGAGTGCAGAGCAACCAACCACAGTGCATTTGTCCAGAGCAGCCAACTCAAAATTGCAGTCTGTCTATTGGTTAGAGTGTGCAGTCCTGAACATGCAATCAAACACACAGTACATTTGTCCAGAACAGCCAAGCAAGCATGACTCAAAATTACAGCCTGTTTATTGGTTTGAGTGTGCAGAACTGAACAAGCAATCAAACACACAGAGTATCGGTCCAGAACAGCCAATAAAGCATGACTCAAAATTGTGCAGTCTGTGCAGTCCTGAACTTGAAATCAAACTGACAGTGCATCAGTCCAGAACACCCAATTGAACATATCCTCTAGATACAGAAAAAGTCTAAAAAAAATGTATAATAATTCATTAATAATTACATGACAAAATATCAAATTACATTATATATCAGATCCACAATTAAAACATAGAAATCACCCAGTCCTACATTTTACTCTAATAACTAACACAGGATCAAATGATTTCAAGAGCATACTTTTGAGCAATAGACTTAAAGATAGGTTCCCCTCCAGAGTAAAATAATTTGAGTTTTTTTCATCCAACAGTTTCCTCATCCAATGAAATTTGAGAATTTTAGTTTTAGATCCTACTGATGAAGAACTTATGATGAAATGAAATTATAACAAAAACAAAAATGGGCCATGATTAGTGTAACATGAAATTTATAAGCATTCATTTCAGAGCATGAATCAAAGTATGCAGAATTGCAAGGTGCTTCTTAGTCTCAAAATGCACTCAAAACTACAAAGTTATCTGTAACATGAAGATGGATCATAAAATACTGAATGATCTGATCTACTTTCAAAATAACCATTGAGGGGAATCCATCTTAATTTTTAATTATCAAAACAATGTAGAAAATGTAAAAATGGGTGAAAATTCGACAAAAACTTGTGATATATTATGCAATGTAAGTTATACAGGAGGTCCAAATTACTGGAGTAGGGGAGATGGGTCTTATTCTGTACACTAGGGAATTTAAAGGCTTGGAAAGTACAAGATGAATTAGTGAAATAAATGAGAAAAACCTGAACAAGAAGGTACAAGATCCCATGCCTTATTGACAACTCACTCTATAGTGTTCACACAGATTTTTTACTCATGTTATACTCTTAGAAACAACAACTATATCTTACAAGGATAACAGCTTAGGTTCACAGTTAAGAATCCTTCCTGCCAGCTGGTCCTTGGCCAAACCTTTTTTGGTATTGATTTTACAAAGATAACAACTTAGGTTCAAAGTTAAATTTTATAAATATATATAGAAATATATGAACTCATTATCTTCTTGACTCTCCAAGCCGTGAATGCCCAAAATTAGCTACTCGTATAATTTTCATTATCATTATGGGACTAGATATGAGATTGTTTCTGCAGAACTACCTGTAACCCTTATAAAATTCTAAATTCTAAACAGGATACTAGAGCGAGAGAAAAGTTATGTACATAATATCTGGGGTAATCTATATTTAGTAACACTACGACGCCACTATATCTTACAGGCAAACAAAATCTTCAGATGGACAATATCACCTTGGCCAGTGCTTGTATAGGAGAATCTGAGAATCCCTTATAATACCTAATTATAGGTAGGGCAATATATTTTTTCAACTCTCATCCCCTTGTTTTTAGTACACTAAAAATGTCCTATAGGACATCCTAGGATCTTATCTTCTAAAGCTATTTCTAGGAATGTCCTATAGAACATCCTAGAATCTTATCTTCTAAAGCTGTTTCTAGGACATCCTAGGGTCTATCTTCAAACACTGTTTCTAGGATATCCTAGAACTAAGATTATTTTGAGAATATGTTGCCAGGATTTTCCATCCTCGGATTTTGTCGTCTGTAATAACATTTAAGATGAAAATGAAAAAATGAAATTTTTAAAAACACAATATAAAGTAACATCAAAAGATAGCCCTATAATTTTTATAATAGAATCAACAATCTTTACCAAGGTATACCATGAGTGAAACAAATCACAGACTGTTTTTACGAACTGGTACTTAAACTTTTATTTCCAGGATTCCACATGCCAAGAACCTTTTTCTTTTTAACTAGTCTATCAAAATCCTTTAACCCTTTAAAACTTTATCATCAAAATCTTTTCCATCCTATCAAAATCTTATCCACCCTATCAAAATCTTATCCACCTTCAAAGTCATTTATCAGAATTTCAAATAGGCATTGATTTCCTGTCCAATCTACTTCGACTCAAACTTTGACACAAATCCATGAACCAATTTTACATGGCCATCGTAATGTAATGAAATAAAAAATTTGAAATTTCATATAAAAAAAATGGTTGTATTTGAGGAAAATGATTTGACAAAAAAAAACGACAAAATTTTGTTCTTTCAAAACAAATGTGGCACATGAATAAATGATAAATAAAAATTTAAAAAAAAGAGAATACTGAAGACAGGTATTAAAAACGTTATCGACCTCCGGCAGCCGGCGATTCTATCTCAATACTTTTAAAACACTGGTCAGGAAGAGAGTTTTTAATATCTTCGATATTGTTCACATCCTTCTCAAGCTGGGAATAATCTTCAGAGTATTTTCGAGCACTGCGCTTAATTTGTTCGTTCGCTGCGTTCAGTTGAGTGAACTCCTGTTCAATGTTCGTGTCGTTCAAGTCCTTTTCAACGTTGTTCAAGTCCTGTTCGAGTTGATCTAGTTCTCCGGGATTGGCGGAATCTAGTGAACCTGAAAGTATGAATACGATAAAAAAAACTCAGTAAACTGTCACAAAATAGTACAAAATAGATTAAATTCCCCACACTTTTTAGGTCTTATTAACCTATGTATTGAAACTAAAGCCCACTACACTTTCGTTTTAACATGGTCTTATTAACCTGTATTAAACTAAACCCACTACACTTCGTTTTAACATGGTCTTATTAACCTGTATGAAACTAAGCCCAATACACTTCGTTTTAACATAGTCTTATTAACCTGTATTAAACTAAGCCATCTACGCTTCACTTTGTAGGCATAGAAATGAGAACAAAGCATCTATAATGATTTGATTGCCTAAAATGTCCTAGAAAGATTCATGGGACATTATTGCTTTAGGTATGAATATTAATTTACAATGGCGTAACCATGGCCTTGAGGAAGAATGACGAATGGGCGTGTGGTATGAACACAACACTGATTTGAATTGCTTTGGTTCTTAAAGGCTTCATTTGCCTTAACATTCCAAATTTCCATTTGTATGAAACTGACTAGGGTTCATCTCATGCTGATGAAGCATGTTTCTGATAAATCATCAGGACAGCTCTCTCTCTTACCTAGTATTCTAATGATGTTTTCTACAGTTTCTAAAGCTTTCGCAACCTTATCAGAGGCGTCCTCCGCGGTTAATTTAGCTGTGTTAGCTTTCTCCAGGGCCTGAAAATAAAAGAAGAGAAATAACCATATAGACATAATATTTCAAGAAAGGTATTTCGATCAAGATTATCATGACTGTAAGCTGTTGTCTTAGGAATGTCCACAGAAACATAGGCAGAGGGGATAAGGTGACATATTCAAGTAGCCACTGGTATTTTGCCCCTAACTCATTAGAGCCACAGAAATAAAATCCAAAAACATGGATGCAAACGTGTGATAAATATTGTTACCTCCTTGGAGAGAGAAGAATCTTCATCAGCCTGGGATTCTAACTCTTTGAGACGAGCATCAGCATTAGAAACATCATCAGCCAAATCATCAGCTTCCTCCTTCAATCCAATGGCTTTATCTTTGGTCTGGTCTGACTCATCTCGGATCCTACTGGCCTCCTGAAAAGAAATAAAATGGAGTTTTACTTCCCATACTGAATCTTGTGGTAACAAATGAAAAGCATGAATACTGCGTCTTAAAATAAACACAAATTTAAAATGTTAAACTTGGCCAATAAGAGTATATATTCATCAGGAGATAAACCTGCTGTCATCAATAACATAACAGAATCTTTATAGAATCCAAAGATAAATCCAAACAAAGCAATTTTCAATAATTACTTATTTTTTTTCCAGATTTTACAGAGATTCTGTTACTTTATGACACCAGTTCACTGATAAATATATACTGGTAATCATATTGACAAATCTTGACACAGCATCACTTTAAGAGATAACCTATATTCCAACCTTGGAAGCATCTTCAGCAGTAGACTGAGCTTCTTGTGCCAATCTGTAAGCTTCTTGAGCATCTAATTCAGCTCCACTAAGAGCAGTCTTAGCTACTTTAGTTGTGTCTTCAGCTTCTGTGATGGTCTTCTCAATATCAGGAACTTTAGTCAAGGCATCATCAGCTTTACCCTTACTCTCCTGTACCAACTCATCAAATCCTGGAAAACCAGAAAAAATGGAGTTTTACATCCTATCTTTCTGCATCTAACTGGCTAATGAAACCCGTGGAAACAAACATCTTGCAGACGAATGCTTCTTATGAATGGGCAATGAATCAGTGTGCAACCAGGTAATTTCAACAACACAGAAGTACAACAAAAAATGACTGCAGCCCAAACAGAAAGGATATGAAATGAAAATGAGTTTTACATCCTACTCTTCTGCACCTTACTTACTAATGAATACAGGCAACGCCTTGCAATGTGCAATGAAATGAATATAGTTTTACATCCTACTCTTCTGCACCTAACTGGCTAATGAAGATGTTGCAGTGGAAAGAGGGAAAATTTTAATGCAGATAGATGCTATCCATGTCTCCATTCAGTCAGACGTCTGTGGTTCATGTACAATCAAATAAAATCAGAGTGTTAGTCAATGTTTAAATCACCCTACCTTTAAGAGTGGCAAGGGTTTCATTAGCTTCTTTCAAGGTCTTCTCTCCCAGATCAACGGCATTACGAGCTGTGGCCCTGGCAGCATCTACCTCGGCCAAGAGTTCATCGGCTCTCTGCTGCAGTCGTACTCCATCATCCAGTTTGGTTTCAGCACTGCCTCGTTTCTCCTCTACATCCTGCAACAACTGTTCATTCTGTTCCAAAAGACGTTCTGCTTCAGATTTGATTTGTCCAGCCTGGAATACAAATTTACACAATGTGTGCTTTGTTGCTTCAACCGATGAAGAAATATTTTTGCAAACACAGTGTCATAAGACTAATTTTCTTTTAGTTGTTTTTTTATTTCCAACTGTAGCACACCCAGCTTTGGTTTATTGTCCTGTCCAAAAGACTAAATGCAACTACAAGCAGTGTACTATGAGGGAAATTTTGCCAGGACAGCAGCATTAGTCCATCTGTAGCACACACAGCAATATACACTCCACAGTTTCAAGTGGGTGAACAAACAGGTTGTTTCACTGCTGCTTTTTTCCATTACCCGAGTTATCCAATAAACCTACCTCCTCCTTGATCTGGTCCACATCGTTCATCAGCTGATCCACGTCAACTTTAGGAACTTGTCTCTGAGCTTCAGAATACAGACTAATAGCATCATTGTGGGCCTCTTTAGCCAGGATCTGCGTTCGTTCCGCGATATCTTCTGTCTGACTGTACAGTCTGTCTGCATTGTCATGACTGAAAAAGGGAATAATAAAAGTTTTGATTTAGAATATACAAACAATCCATATGATTTAAATTGTTTAATCTTGGGATTGAGAAAGCCATTTTATAAGTTGCAAGTTTCTGCAGTGGAGGAGTTTTACTTCCTTCTCAGCTAAAACCTAATGGGCTTATGAAGACGGGCTAGACCATGCTGGGTGCAATGAGGGAAATTTTTTTCTTATTGAGATTTCCAACTGTCGAGAGATCTCTAATGTGCACAGACTGCAAGACACAGAGCCTCAGTTAATTGTCCTTTCCGAACAACTACCGGTAGACGCTTTTTCCATGACAGTCCCTCCGACTTGCATCACTGACTAGGGGAAACTGAGATGAAAAAAATCTGAAAGTTCATCTCGACCTTTTCTGTGATTGAACCCTGGACCCTCAGATTAACAGGTTACTCATTGAGTAAGATCACCTCTTCTGGATTTCTAATAAAAATCTGATGTTTTTTTTATTTACAATGTTGAAATGAAATGAATGGAGTTCATTAGGCTAATGAAGACAGGATATATAATGTAACGGTTATATAAGGTTAGCTGGAAGGTTAGATGATATACTTACTCTTGTTTCAACAGTTGTATCTCTCTAGATGTTTTATCAGGTTGAGAGAAAGCTTCTTGAGCCAATCTTAAAGCTTCTCTTGATGTATTCTGAGCTTCTTTAGCCATCATTTCGATTCTCTCTGCATCCATCATTTGTCTGAAGTGAAATGAAACTAATAGAGTTTTACATCCTATTCTTCTGCATATTGGGCTAATGAAGATGGGTAGGGTGGGGGGTGCAAAGAGTTAAAAAATAATTTTGCCAGGACTGCAGCATTAGCCTACTATTTTTGCCATCTCCAACTGTTGAGGGATCTTTAACATTCAGCCTGTTGCACAAAGAGCCTTGGTTTATTGTCCCATTGGAACGACTAGACACTTTTTCCATGCTGTAGGTGGGTATGATTCATCGGAGATAAACCAATGTCAAAATCAGCTAAGTGGACAACAGCTGTTGATTTAACTTTATTTGCCCATCATGTCTGATTGGAGTTCCAAAATGACTGACTGCAAGTTTGATATTTAGGACATTTTCTATGCAAATCTCTTATAGTTTTGTCAATTTTCATGCATTGATGAAAATAAGTCAAAGATTTTAGTTAAAGTCTTATAATGTCTGGATGGGAATTTTTTAAATCAACATCCCTGGAGTGGACCAGTTCAAGAGAAGCTCCTAGTTTAACCTACCGTTTTGATTCCATGGTAGCACGCTGAGCGATTTGAGTCATCTGCTGTGATTGTTTACCAAATTTCTCCAAAGCCTCTAATGCTCTTTCTAAAGCAATCTTTCCTTCACTGTCAATATAGTCTTCAGCTGCTTTCAGAGCAGTCTCTGCTCTGTCTATTGCATCCTCAGCTTGTTTGATATCGTTGAGACTCTGGCTAGAGACTTCAGTGGCAATGTTAATGCTTTTGGAGATCTTGGCACATTTGTCCAGGACATCATGCAAGGCTTTACGAAGATCTTGTAGTTGTTTACCAATAGTACCATCTCCAGCTAAAAATTAAAAATATCAATTAAATAGCAGCAACAGAATGACATAGTCTTGTTTCAGAATTGGCTGTTGCGCAGTTGGTTAGAGTGTAGAAATATTTTCATTAACATGGGTTTTAATCTTGGTATAGAATCTAAAAGTCTGCATATGGGTATGGATAATCCAGGGAAGATCAATGCCAAAAGGACTTTCAAGGGATCTTTAACATGCACAGCCTGTAGCACACAGGGCCTCGGTTTATTGTCAAATCCGAACAACTAGACACTTTTTCCATGCCAGTGTCTGCGACCTGCACAGCACTGGTCTGACCATTGACAACAAACATCAGATTATAAAATGCTGATACTTACTGGACGCACCACGAGCATCATTCAACAACACATTGACTGATTTATTAACTGTTTTCAGATGGTCGATAAACTCAGTATCATTAAAGAGACCAGGGTTGGCCTCGATATTATTAATCAGGTTAGACAAGTCCCTCAGTTTACCACGATGGATGTTCACTCTTTCTTGAACCAGGTCGTAACAAGGGGGACAATCTGAAATCAGACAAAATTAAAATTGTAAAGAGTGAAAAGTCAAAATGAAATGAAATGTTATGGTGTCTAGTTATCTTCGATTGATTTGGGCTATGGCTTTGACACATGTTTCTGAAATACAAGCCTCATCAGGACAGCTGGCATTTGAAATGGAATGTTAAAAATTGTACAGAAGCAAAACTAAATGTAAGTAAATTGTCTCTTATCCAAAGTTCTTTTTAATCTTTATGCATGTGTTCCTGAAATAAAATCTTCATCAGGACAGCTAGCAATGGAAACGGAATGTCAAAAATGGACATAATTCTGCACCAAGAGCTTCTTTTTTGTCATAAACCAGAATCGATTAACTGACAACAAAAATATAAAGACAATTTCCTCACCGATACAACCGGCTGAGATGTTGAACTTATTTTCAGCACATCGATCACATCTTCTACCATCAACATTGGTTCTACAGGGACAGTTACCGTATTCATCACATTGGTAGTCTAGAGATCCTTCTGCAGCACAGTCACAAGCTGAAAATAGATAATATAATCACAGTTTAAAACAGCTGAAAACAGACAATCAGACTTTAACAGAGCTGATTTTAAGCTCCTTGTGATTAAGAGTTTAGAAATGGCTGCCTTTCTCTAGCAAAACTTCGAAAATTTGAATACTAACCAGTACAGCCTTCCATAGAGAAACCATAGTGATATCTTTGACAGCTGTCACAACGTCTACCAGACACACCCACCTTACATTGACACTGACCAGTATAGGGATTACAGGTGATATTGGTGGAACCTATTCTATCACAGTCACATGGTTCTCCTCCTATAATATAGATACAGAATATAATATGAATGAATGGATGAATAAATGAATGAGACAATGTAACAACCCTGTAAGTATGACTGATCTCTAGTAGGAGACAATGTATGAATGTGAATGAACTAACGTATGAATATGAATGAACTAAAGTAGGAGTATGAATGAAAAAATTATGAACATGAATGAACTAACGTATGAATATGAATGAAAAAATTATGAACATGAATGAACTAAAGTAGGAGTATGAATGAAAAAAAATTAAGAACATGAATGAACTAAAGTAGGAGTATGAATGAAAAAAATTATGAACATGAATGAACAAAGTAGGTAGTATGAATGGAAAAAAATTATGAACATGAATGAACTAAAGTAGGAGTATGAATGAGCTAAAGTAGGTGTATGAATGAAAAAAAATGAAAAGGTATGAATGACCTAGTGTATGAATGGATGAACTGGAATACGAAAAGATGAACCAGTGTATGAATGAATGAAGGGATGAGCCAGAGAAGAAATGAATATATGATTAAATGATTGAATGAAAAAATTGCGTAAACAAATAAAAACTGGATTCATAAAAGCAAGGAGGAAAATTACCATTGTGGCTTTAAACTCCTCAAATAAAAAAATACAACTAACCATTTCCACTGTTAATATTCCAATAGCCAATTTCTAATGAGTCACAGCGAGGACCGATAATATGAGGTAAACAAGCACACTGTCCTGTAGTTTGATCACAACCTATATCATCTCTAGTTCCATTCTCAAAACAATTACAAGCTAAAAATATACCACAAACATTGTAAACAGTTTTAGAACAGGATTGCTCATACGATAGCGCGTCTGATCTAGTAACCAGAATCAGAACAAGAGGATAATTAGGAGACATTTTAAAGGTGTGACATCCCAGAAATACTTTTCTATACAGGAAAATATCAAGACCATTTACATCATTCGACTGATTTAGTCTGGTGTTGTAAATTGATGGACTCCAATTAGGTTCCGGTCTGTTATTTCTTTGAAGTAAGAACAATGCGATAGTTTCAGATCCCTTTTTTGCATTCTGCAATTTATCGCGGCCAAATGAAAGCTAGCTTTAAAACCGCCTTTTTCTGTTTGGCAATAGAGAAGTACTAGTTTTATGGTTGTACGTGCAACGTAGGTAGTCTGATACATCGCGAGCTATCAATAATATGAGACTATTTAAACAAGACTAAAAGTGGTCAGAAAAACTTGGCAATAAAGCTGTCTTTACTTCATAATTCTCAGTGGAAACACAGTGTGTTCTGCAATAAAGCTGGCTTTACTGTCACAATTCTCAGTGGAAACAAGATTATAATAATGGTTGTGTTTTCCTTTATACTTACATTTACAATCTCCTTTAGGTAATTTCAAGGCCTCACCATAGTAACCTATCAGACATTTCTCACAATAATAACCTGCTGTGTTATAAATACACTTTCTACATTCACCTGTAGTACTGTAAATATATAGGATAAAATATTAATGGTGGCAAGACCTGGTAATGCCGACAGATGAATTAATTCTCTTATTGTTTAACTTTGAGACTTTAAATTTTATGTCCTTTCAAAAGGCTATTTCTAAAACACTCATTAATAAGATGAGCAATGCTATGTAGTACGCAATGAGGAAAATTTTTATATTTCGGTTTATTGTCCTATTGAACGACTAGATGCCTATTTCATGTTAGTCCCTCAGAGTTGCATCACTGACAGGGGAATGGTTGAAAAATCTGAAAGCAAATCTCGATATTTCCAGGGATTGAACACTGGACCTTCAAGTCACTGAGCTATTCTGGCTCCCTTCTTAATCACTGTCAAATGTTTAAGAGTAAGGGAGTAATAATTTTACCTGTTGCAATTTCCGACAGCATTAGGATCTATGTTCTCATTACAGAAACACGTCTGACACGGTCGTCTGTCACCATAGCGACCTTCAGGATCACCAAAATAACCATCAGTACAGTATTCACAAAGATTACCTGAAAAAACCAATATGGGCTAATGAAGACAAAAAACTCCGAGCAGTATGCAATGAGGGAAATTTTGATAGGACAGCCACATAAGCCTACTCTTTTTGCAATTTCCAACTGTCGAGGGATCTTAAATGTGCACAGCCTGTAGCACAAAGGGCCTTGGTTTATTCTCGCATCCAACAACAAGATGCTTTTTCAGAAAGTTACTTCACTCACCTCCATATCCCTTTTGGCATTCAGTACACACAACATCTTTATTGGCTGCCTGAATACAAGCTCCGCCTCCTGGGCAGGGACAGGTCTGACAATCATCAGGAGACCCGCCTCTAGCATCACCATAGAAACCATTATTACAACGCTCACAATTGGCTCCCATGGTATTATGTTGACAAATACATCTTCCTGTCAATCAAAAAATTCAAAGAACTTTGATTTCAATTGAACTGAACTTTTCGACTTCAAAATGTGTGAAATAAAACCAACTAGGCTATATTAAAATCCTGTTATCTGATTGGTTCATACAACAAAATTCAAAATTATTTAAAGAAATTGTCCAATCAGAAAACTGGAATACTTAAAAAAATCTACAATAAATATATGTCGTAAGTGTGGAATTTTAATTGAGATATACCATTTTTCCCACAAAATTGATTATGAAATTTTTTGTGACTTTAACCTCTGGTTAATTGTCATGATACCATGCCAACCCCAAAAATTGTACCCACTTTCCACCCACAAAAAAAACCCAAGAGCACTGACCTGTATTGACGTCACAGATTTCTGAATGGTTGTTACATTGACAGGGGACACATTTAGAGAAGGGTCCACCATTAGCTGGGTCACGTTTGTACCCTGGGGCACAGGACTCACAGAACTGACCCACATAGCCTACAGGACAGGTACATCTCTCTACCCATGAAGCTTCTACACCCCCTTCAAAACCACGCCTGGCTGTCTCTAGTTTTATATCATCGATAAACCCTACACCTGGAATAGACAAACGAAAGAATGAATGAGTGAAGTCTCTTTTTAATAAATAATAATTAATAATAATAAATAAATAACAATAAATAATAATAAATAATAAATAATTAATAAATAAAAAATAATCAATAAATTAATACATAAATAAATAATAATAAATAATAATAAGAAATAAATAAAAATAATAATAATAAAATAATAAATAAATAAAAAATAATAAAAAAATTAATAATAAAATAAATAAATAATAAAAATAATAAATAAATAAAAATAATAATAATTAAATAAATAAATATTAATAATAATAATCATTAAATAAATAAATATTAATAATAATAATAATTAAATAAATAAATAAATAATAAATAAATAATAATCAACAAATTAATACATAAATAAATAATAAGAAAATAATATATGAATAATAATCAATTAATTAATACATAAATAAACAAATTAAAAATACTTATAAACCCAAAAAATTAAATTTAAATATTCTCAATAATTGAAGACTAAAATTTCATGAAAAGAGAAAAATCAACCAAGGAAAAACCCCTAAAAGCCAACTTACCTTCAGGGCTATAAGTAGCCCTAATCTTGATAGAAGTGATATTGGCCAATATGGTGATAAAATCTTGAGGTTTTAACGTGGGTACCCATTGATACTGTTTACCATCCTTTAATCTGAACTTGTATACTTGGCCAATAATAGTGGGTAAAGGGTTTCCCTGGGCGAAAATGGGTATAGAGATCTGTTGGCCTGACCCCTCAATGATGATATCGATGACGGAGGCTCTCGATGTCTCCTCCCCGATTCTCAGTTTAAATGTCAGATGCTGGTTATAGCTGAAACGTTGATCTCCCAAATACCGTGCTGAAAAATAGGATTCAAATATCGCCGGTGTGTTTGAAGATGATACTGTTTCTTAGCATGAACATAAAATTTGAATTCTTAAGAATGGTCAATATGAAGTATATATTCATCAGTGAACTTACCTGGTGTCATAAAGTTACAGAATCCCTGTAAAATCTGGAAAACTCACAAAACTAAGTTATAATTGAAAAACGCTTAATCATTTGAGCGTTTTTCAATAATCAAATGCATGGCAAAAAGTTGAGGAGTGTAAAATAGATGACTGGTACACTATATCCAGTCTTGTTTTCAAATAAATTTATTTAAATACAAACCTGGAGCATTGAAGTAAACAGAATCAGCCTCTGGAGCAGAGACTCCTACATTCTGTAGTATACCATTATATTGAATAGTTATTTCTGTATTTCGTCTGTTAACAGCAGTCCATCTCTGTTTACCTACAGATACAAAATCAGTTTAGTAATATTTCAATATCCCACACTCTCATAAAGGAAGTCCAACAATGGCCCAAGTGTAACAAGTTTTACAAAATGAAATGAATAGAGTTTTACATCCTACATTTCTGCACCTTATGGGCTAATGAAGACGGAACAAGTTTGACACTTGCAACATGGAGTGTAGTTCTTATGAAAAAATTGACACAGTGCAGGAGGTATAAATTTGAGTAATATTTCAATATCCTACGTTCTGGGAAAGAAAACCCAACTAAAGGCCAAGAGGTAACAGCTTTGAAACAACCAGCAAGGGGAGTCTAGAATGTAACTTTGTTCTAATGACAAAGCCACAAAAGCACAGGCAGAGGAGGTATAAATTGAATGTTCTTAATTTAATTAAACAAAATATGTGTTAATAATCAAATGTTCGTCAATCCTGGTTACGAACATTTTAAACCACAACGCAGGGATGGTTCAAATCTAGACAGATTGTTTGTTGCCAACCATCATTGACTTGATTTGGCTGGTACAATTTTCATATTACATGGCGATTTGAATTCGCAGATGGAAAGGCTCACTTAATTCACAAAATTATCCCTAATCAGTAGGCATCATCGTGATCTATAAAGGGATGCATGCTACCATTAAGAAACTTGCATTAAGTTTGTTACCTGTTTCGAAGTCGGTTGAAATAGTTCGAGCAAAGAATGAAGGTGATACATCACAAACAGACGCATGACCATAACAGAAACAGGGGAGACAACCAGCTGGATTGTCTTCACTTAATCCAAAATATCCTGGTTTACAGCTGAAAAAGACAAATTTATACATAAAAACAGGCTAACAGAAAGTTGATTGAGCTGTTTATGAAGAGGTGGGTAGGTGAGTATTTATCACATGAGACCAATCTTATCTTACTGCATCCAATGGGTTAATGAAGATGCAGTGTTCAATGAAGCAAATTTTGCCAGGACAGCAGAATAAGCCTACTTATTTTGCGATTTCCAACTGTCAAGGGATCTTCAACATGCACAATATGTAGCACATGAGGCTTTGGTTTATTATTCCATCTGAACAACTAGACGCTTTTTTCATGTCAGTCCCTCCGACCTGCATCAATGACAAGGGGAAACCAGTTTTGAACTGCTAGGATTGAAACCTGGACCATCAGGTAGCGAGCAAGTTTGTAACTCACCGAGCCACCACAGCTCTTCTTTAATATAAAGACTTACGTATCACAGTTCTGACCCTCAACATTGACCTTACAGGAACATGACCCCGTTCTAGGGTCACAGCGAGATTCACCATCTAAACTACCAGCTGCAGAACACGAACATTGTCTGGAACATAGAGAGGTAATATTTTAAACCTTGGTCTAAAATTATGTCCAAAGCAATGGTCCTTTTTATATTTTTAAATATTTTTAAGAGGTTTTGGGAAAAGGTGGAAAAGTAGCCTATTCGATGTTGGTCTGCAATCTTTAATTTTCTATGTTCCTGTGAATTGGTCTAAAATCATGTCCAAAGTACTGACCATTTTTATATTTTTTTGAGAATTATTAAGAAGTTTTTTTGGGAAAAGGTGGAATAGTAGCCTATTTAATGTTGGCCTGCACCATTTAAAGTAATGTTCCCCTGAGTTTTAATAGTATATTCAAGTATAAATGTATATCATGTAGATATAGGATTGCTAACAAACCAGCTAATGTAGCTGAGCAGAAGACTTTGCCCCTGTGGATCCCACCCTGATGACGGGGCTGCTGCAATTGTGTCCGCATGATGTCCAGACCTTTAATATCAATAAGCTTCTCATTTTTTTTAATTCCATCGCTAATCCCACACTGGACATCCTGGTCTACTTTAACCTTAAAACAGAAATACATCATAGTCTCACCTGCATCCAAGTGTACCAAAGTCATAATAGTTGGTTTCACATCGGTCACATTTACTACCGGCGACACCTGGTTTACATCGGCACTGTCCGGTCTCATCACACTGCATGCTCTCAGATCCTAAAATCAAACGAAATGGAGTTTTACTTCCTACTTTTCTGTACCTTATTCGGCTAATGAAGACAGGCTATGCTGTGCTGTTTGGACAGGACTTTAACTTCAATGGCAGCAGTCTGATTTCTTATATTGGACCAACTTTTTAGAGAAAGGTGGTGGATACGTCTTCAGAATGTCAAGTTTAATCAACTCCATCTAATACCTTGACAAAATTTGATACTTTCCTAGCATAACAGAAGTTTGTAAATGTATTGGATTTTACACAAGCAAATACAGCCAATTACAGCCCTTGACAAGACGGCTGAAGTTTTAACTACTAGTAGTAGTCTGTGTGGTGAACTTCTGCCCCTAACGTCCAGACTTACCAATTTCATTACACTGACAGTCTCGACACCTATTTTCAGGTTGACGTCTGTAATGATTCACCAGACATCTCTCACAGTTCACACCGTCGGTGTTGTCACGGCAATTTTCACAATGGCCGCCATGACCTGTACGTCTGTAGAGTTCAGCATCAAAATAACATTGGTTGGATAAACCATTACAATTACAGGCTGAAAAAGAAAATAATTATGTGTTCTTTAAGTTTTGAGCATCCACAAGGCAACAAGAAGTTTTAAATAGGTACAATTTATTACAAAACCCTGTTCATTTTGGACATATTATATATGAAATGGACTTTGTTGGAGCAAATATTATCCAATATAAAAAATGATTTAAAGATGGGTTCCCTTTTCTTTTCATTAATCATACATACATACGATTATTGGGTGGCTGATACTCATACAAAACCTTTGTACATCGTTATTAATACCGATAATTATCAAAAAGTTATCTTAAGTCAAATGAAAGCTTTAAACTGAAGATACTAGATTTAAAAACAAATAAATTCAAAATGACAACAGACAATAAAAAATGAAATAGACAATTTAAAAAAAACAAGTTCTTGAAACATTAACGCATAAATTCATTCCAAAGTCAAGTTCTGTACTTACTTTGATGTTATCCTTCGAATGAAAAGCATGATAGAAAAATATTGGATGGTCTGAATGTGATAGTTTAAAACAAATCATGTTTTATCATATATAAATCAAAGCATGTAAAATAGCTCAGAAGCTGACAATCTGAGTCAAACAGGTCCAGTAATTATCTTTCAATTGGTAGTCAAATTGACGCATATTTCCATTCATGTTTTACTAAATATAAATGTTAAGTACGTAAAATAGCTTGGAAGCTTACAGATTTGTGTCAAACAGGTCTAGTCTAATGCTTGGCAGATAGAAAATATTAGAAAAGGAAACAGAAATGATGGTGAAAAAGATCATGGAATGACAATGACCTTCAGAAGATTGACATTTTGACTTTCCAAAGAAGTAAATACCAATATTGGGATCATAATCAAAAGACTGGTCAGTGAACACTGTAAATGAGCTAGGTATTGAATGCAGCATGAGATGTTAATTCAATTATTAGGATTTATTCTGATTTCTGAAACACAATCACCATATTACTCTAAGGGAGACAAGCTCACTATTATGGGTTGGTTATGGAGTAAAGGTGGTTAGGGGAGAAAAGTATAAACTTACGTTTGCATTCGTTAGCCTCTGTTTCATAAGCTCTAGACCAAGGTCGGTCGTTGTAGAATGGCAGACATTCCTGGCAGTTGGATCCAGTGGTGTTGTGTTCACATTTACAGACCTGCTGGTCTTCAGTACCCTGAGAATAGGTGTAACATTCATTAGCATGCCCGTTACACTGACACCTGAAATAGAGAGAATGTATGAGTATATATGACACTTAATGAATGAATGAATGAATAAATGAATGAATGAATGTTTCACTGGCATTTGTAATCAAAATAAAACAATAAATTGTCCACTGTATTGAATGAATAAATAAAATAAAAAAAAATAAATAAATAAAAAAATAAAAAAAATAAAATATTAAATAATATATTAAATATATTTAAAAAAAAGAAAATAAAAAAAATAAAAAAAAATAAAAAAATCAAAATAAAAAAAATAAAATGGTATCAGAGTGGACAACCCAAACATTCATTAAAATTGTGAAAAGCTGTAACTAACCTAGCACCAACAGATAAATCAGAAATCGCGTAGAAATACGATCGTAAGACTTGAGGATCACCGAATACTTCATCACCAAATGTATTCATACGCGTCAGAACTATTTTAATATCTGTGGCTGTTACCCAATCCTAAAAGGATAAAATGTAAAAAGGGTCATTTACAAAATTTGAAACATTTCAAACATTTTTGATGAATAAACTTTGTAGGTCAGGCCATCACCTATAAAGGAACTTGCTCCTATAAAATCTTCTACACAGCACCCCTTAAAAGATAGCTTGCCTGGCAAGGTAACATACGCCCACTTCAGCAAACAGAATATTCCATGTTTTTTCATTTAATCAAGGGCAATAACTCATAAACGGACATCTAGAATCGCACCATTTTTTAACTTGTCCGAGATGTTATTAAGATGAATACACATACCAAGTTTCATTCCAATCGGATAAGAACTACAACTTCTATTATGTACACAAGTAAATTTTAACGTTTATTCATTTAATCAAGGGCCATAACTCATAAACGGACATCTAGAATCGCACCATTTTTTAACTTGTCCGAGATGTTATTAAGATGAATACACATACCAAGTTTCATTCCAATCGGATAAGAACTACAACTTCTATTATGTACACAAGTAAATTTTAACGTTTATTCATTTAATCAAGGGCCATAACTCATAAACAGACATCTGGCGAGATATCAAGATGAATACACATACCAAGTTTCATATATATCGGATGAAAACTATAGCTTCTATTGCATACACAAGTACATTCTAACGTTTTTTCATTTAATCAAGGGCCATAACTCATAAACCGACATCTGGAATCGCACCATTTTCAAACTTGTTTGAGATATTATTAAGATGAATACACATACCAAGTTTCATTCAAATCGGATGAAAACTACAGCTTCTATTGCGCACACAAGTAAATTTCAACGTTTTTTCATTTAATCAAGGGCCATAACTCATTAACCGACATCTGGAATCGTGCCATTTTCGAACTTGTCCGAGATATTATCAAGATGAATACACATATCCAGTTTCATTCACATGGGATGAAAACTACAGCTTCTATTGCGTACACAAGTAAATTTGAACGTTTTTTCATTCAATCAAGTGCAATAACTCATAAACCAACATATGGAATAGTGCCATTTTCGAACTTGTCCAAGATATTATCAAGATGAATGCACATACCAAGTTTCATTCAAATAAGATAAGAACTCTGGCATGTATCGCGTACACAAGTAATTGTTGACGGACGGACGGACGGACGGACGGATGGACGGACCGACGGACCGACAGGGGTGATCGCAATACACGTCCACATTTTCATGTGGGCGAATAAAAATGCTCTATTCTAAACTCCTTTTAAAATAAAGTATTATCGTTCTTCAGAAAGGAACAGGTCAATTTTGTGTTCAGAGAAGCCTTTCAATTCTTGCCAACCTTAATTTTTTCAAAAGATTACTAAGAGAAACTTGTTAGAGTAAAGCTCTTAGTAACTAAAGGAACAGGAACATGAGGAATACAAATCTTTGTAACACAAAAGGCTCTTAAGAGATTACTAAAAATTTCCTGCACTCAAAGTCTATGATAATACTTTTTATAGACAGGCTACAAGAGATTGCTAAGAGAAACCTCTTAAAAGTGAAAGGCTCTTAAGAGATAACTAGGCTTAAGTAAAGTTTTCCTGCTCTTAGAAGCTATAATAATCTAGTAATACAGAGAAAGCCACAAGAATTTGCTAAGACAAACCTTTCAAAAGTAAAGCTCTTAGGAGCTATTTGAATACAAATACTAGTAATACAGAAGGGGCTCTCAAGAGATTTCTATGCTCAAGTAAAGATTTCCTGCTCTTAGAAGCTATAATATTCTAGTAATACAGAGAAAGCCACAAGAGATTGCTCAGAGAAACCTTTTAAAAGTAAAGCTCTTAAAAACCATAGGAAGACAAAAACTAGTAATACAGAAGGCTCTCAAGAGATTACTAGGCTAAAGTAAAGTTTTCCTGCTCTTGGAAGCTATAATAATCTAGTAATATAGAGAAAGCCACAAGAGGTTGCTTAGAGAAACCTGTTAAGTAAAGCTCTTAGAAACAATAGGAAGAAGATAGCTTGCCAGGCAAGGTAATATACGCCCACTGGCAGCATTTATTTCAAATAAAAACTTTTCAGTAAGGTTACAATAAGTGGAATGAAATATTCAACCTTCCAACCTATTTTTTTCTAGGGTCTCTAGTTTCATTAAAAACTGTCAAGAATTGTACCTAATAACAACTCATTAAATATTTTTCGGTATTTTTATGATTTGCAATGGGGTTCAACCTTAATAATATTTTGATATATTTAATTCTTAATAAGGCTCATCCTTGGTTGATATTAAACAATTTCAGCGAGTTTTGTCAAAAAGGAATGTTTAGAGTGTTCACAAGCCAAAAGTTGAAAGCGTTTTTGAAATCAGGCGCAATAACTGACACTAAATATTTTTCGATTTATCTGATTTTCAATAGGGTTTATCCTTGTGAGAAAACAAATACTAAAGCCAAGTTTCATCAAAATCCATTCAAAATTGTTCTTTCTAGAGTGTTTACAAGCTAAAATTGAACGCGTTTTCAAGAACAAGGGCTATAACTGACACTAAATATATTTCTATTTATTTGATTTATAATAGGGTTCATCCTTGGGTAAAAACAAATACTCAAGCCAAAGTTAATCAAAATCCATTCAGAATAGTTCTTTCTAGAGTGTTTACAAGCTAAAATTGAATGCGTTTTCAAAAACAAGGGCAGTAACTCATACTAAAAATTTTTTCGATTTCGCTGATTTTCAATAGGGTTCATCCTTGAGTTATAACACACTCTCACACCAAGTTTCATCGAAATCCATCAAGAATTGTGCCATGTAGAGTGTTTACGAGACAAAAATTGAACGCATTTAAAAGAACAAGGTCAATAATTCATATTAGATATATTTTAATAATAATAATAATAAATGTATTTATATAGCGCTGAAATCCACTCTGCATGGAGAGTGCTCAAAGCGCTGACATGTGTCTTTCACAAGCATTGTTCACATTAAGTATAACGATGAAACAAATGTGTTTTCAATTTGGATTTGAAGTCTTGTATATTTGACGATGATTTAATGGATATGTTAAGGGAATTCCATAAGTGTGCAGCAGCATACGCAAATGTTCTACCACCAAATGATTTTAAATTAAATGATGGTTTCACAAGTTGAAGTTTATCTTTAGAGCGGAGATTTCTAGGAGGAACATATGGTTGAACAAGATCTTGAATGTAGGAAGGACCGACGTTGTTGACTGCTTGAAAACATAAACATAGAATTTTGAAGTCAATATGCTCTTCAATTCGTAGCCAATGTAATTCGTTTAAGACAGGGGTAATATGAGCAGTAGATTTTGTACGTGTAACCAGTCTGGCACCTCGATTTTGTATCTTCTGCAGTCGTTCAATCTGGGTGTTTGGTAAACCATACAAAAGACTATTACAATAGTCTAAACGACTGAGGATGAGACATCTAACAAGTGTGGCACACGTTTCGCTGGTGATTAGATGGCGAATAGCTCCTATGTTTCGTAGATGGAAATGACAGGTTTTACAAAGATGACTGATGTGATCCTCCATTCGTAAGTTTTGATCCAAGTAAACTCCAAGGTTTTTAGCCGTAGGATTGAAAGAAATGAATGATTGACCTAATTGGAGACCATCAAGTTCATGACCAGCCAGTCGAGAAGAGGGTCCAATTAACATGGCCTCAGTCTTGTCAGAGTTTAGTTTTAACATGTTGGCACTCATCCACTGCTGTATATCGGAGACACAGTTCTCCATCATGGAGTAAGTTAACTTGTGGTTTGAAAGAGCTGGCGAGAAACTGTCAATAGAGAATCATCAGCATAAAAATGATGACCGATATGGTAATATCCAATTACTTTACTAAGGGGTTTGGTATATAAACTGAACAACACGGGACCAAGGACCGAACCTTGTGGTACACCACAGGCAAGTGGAACAGTTTCTGATGATGCATCATGAACAATGACGGTTTGAGTTCTATTAGATAGATATGAAGAGAACCATTTTAAGGCTACACCACTGATGCCATACTCATTTTCCAATCTACTAAGAAGATTATTATGGTCGATCGTGTCAAAAGCTGAGGACAAATCCAATAAAACAAGTAAAGACACGTTTCCATCATCAACAGAACTTCTGATTTGATTTAAAACTGAATTTAAAGCTGTTTCTGTGCTGTGGGATGTGCGGTAAGCAGATTGATATTTTTCAACAAGATTGAACTTATCAAGGTGAGTCATAAGCTGTGACTTCACGATTTTCTCCACAATTTTAGAGATGAAAGATAGATTAGACACAGGTCTGTAATTCTTCAGAACTTCTTGATCTAAATTTGACTTCTTTAACAAGGGTCTGACCACTGCTCTTTTGAAACTTTGAGGGACAATCCCTGTTTCCAAAATGGCATTTATGATTTCAGTTAGTGTTGGAAGCAGTACATCTATTATCGACACTAGGAACTTGGTTGGGAGAACATCAAGTGAACATGTAGTTGGTTTTGATGATAGAATCAGTTTCTTCAAATCTGTTTCAGAAATAGGTTGAAATGACTTAAGCTGTGTTCCACTGAAATTGCTTTCCTGGTTGTTAATTTTAACATTGTCTGATAATTGAAGACCTTCACGAATTTTGGTAATTCATGTGGGCGTATAACAAATACTAGTAATACAGAAGGCTCTCAAGAGATTACTAGGAGAAAAGTTTTTTCAGCTTTGTGACCTATTAAACATATCAAGATAAATGAAACCAATGGTAGAATAAACAACAAGAGTATGTACTAGGAAATATTAAATTTCAATACATCTGAACAACAACTGGCTTCCATCAATAAAATATACATCGCTCAAGACTTTATATACTTCAAACAAATCATAAACACAGTTAATAGTTAATAATGTTAGATCTCCAATGCACAGTGCCATTAAGTGCATGTTAATTTTTTATGCCATGACTTGAAAGGAATGCTATGTCTTAAAATAGGCATTAAATTCGACATCTCAAACTTTGGTTAAAATGAGTCTTTATTCGTCTCCAGACTAACCAGGGACCTGTTTCACAAAATTTTAACAAAGATACAATCAAGATTTTAAGAAATACAGTAACCTGATTGGTCAATAAACAATCAATTTTAGTGATTGACCAATCTGACCACTGGAACACTAAAATCATCCTAAGTTAAGTTTTCGTGAAACAGGCTCCTGGTGTCAAAGCTATACAAAAAAAAAATCTAATACATCTATAAAACTAAGTAAAATGCAATAAATTAATTTTGAAACAAAATTTGAAGCCTTTATTTTCAATAAAGTTTAGTTTAATAGATATATAATGTTATATAGAGACTCTATTCTTTAGTCATGACACCTGATAATTCCAACTAAGAAATATATAGTCTTATTGACATTTTGCAGTGTGTAATTTGAGAAAATGAATCAGTCATATGCAGCCCTGTCCTGGTTCTCCCCCTCACACAGGAGGTTTTGAAAATAATAAGTACTTTACGATTCCAAGGCGCCAAAAATGTTCATTTTTTTGGCATAATGTAAATTAATCAATTTCTGAAGAATGATGGAGATGACAATTAGGGGGCTAAATTTTTACTAACAAGTGCCCAGCCCACACAGACCCCACCCTAACAACAGGGCTGGTCTAAGTAGTCAAAGTTATATACCCTCCTACAGTTTGATGTATAAAATGGTGTGATAAACAGATGTTAGTGAGTCTGTCTGCACTGACTGTGATAAAACATCAGGTCAAACTAACATCAATATATCTTCTACCCTGACTAATTGAAACTCATTTAGATAACTCAATACAATTTTACAGTATACTACTCCTTAGTTTTATTGTACACGATGTTTCAACAATTTACATTGTCATCATCAGATTATATGGTATACTACTACTCCTGGGTTTTATTGTACACAATGTTTCAACAATTTACATTATCATCATCAGATTATTTAGTATACTACTCCTGGGTTTTATTGTACACAATGTTACAACAATTTGCATTGTCAGATTATATGGTATAGTCCTAGATTAGGTGTACACAATGTTTCTAAAATTTACATTGTCATCATCAGATTATATGATATTGTCCTAGATTTATTGTACACGATGTTTCTACAATTTACATTGTCAGTCAGATTATATGGTTTAGTCCTAGATTTGATGTACACAATGTTTCTACAATTTACATTGCCATCATCATTTTCTCTGGGTTCTCACTATTTTTGTTAGGCTCATATCGTCCGAAACAACTCGCCTTTTCTAAGGTCATAGAATTAACAGACCATAATCTAACTCCAGACTGAATCAGTCAAATTATGTAAAGGTTCATGATATTTTCCAGTATAGAAAAGTAGTTCAGCGAGGTCACGCCTTTAAACTGTCTCTTAATTATCCTTATGTCCTGGTTCTGGTTAACTAGGTCAAACCTGATCTCCATGACCCTATTATCAATTTATTTGTTATCTATTTTGACTATTTAAATACTTGTACTGTCAACACCAAGATAGTACTAGCAATATATGGTACTCATTAACTAACAGCTTCTTACAGCTTCAGATAGTGGACTGACTCTGGTAGCACATCATCAATCTTATATATCACCCTCCCTTTACTAATTTATTAGTACTACTAATTTATCTTGTCTGTCACAATGTTAGGGGTTACCAGTATACCAC
The DNA here is from genome assembly GCA_030562195.1 of Nipponacmea schrenckii. NCBI lineage: Eukaryota > Metazoa > Mollusca > Gastropoda > Lottiidae > Nipponacmea > Nipponacmea schrenckii. The sequence continues at coordinate 20,187,686 of JAUJPP010000012.1, read as the reverse complement.
TAAAGTTGGCAGTGCACTGTTTTTGGTACCGGGTATAATAAAAAAAATTCTTATGGATTTAGAAGTGTTAGAAAATACACCCTAGGATATCCTAGAAACCGTGTTAAAAAAAAACCCTAGGATATCCTAGAAACCGTGTTAAAAAAAAAAACCCTAGGATATCCTAGAAACTGTGTTAGAAAATAAACCCTAAGATATCCTAGAAACAGTGTTATAAGAAAACCCTAGGATATCCTAGAAACAGTGTTAGAAAATAAAACCCTAGGATATCATAGAAACCGTGTTAGAAAATAAAACCCTAGGATATCCTAGAAACGTGTTAAAGAAGACCCTAGGATATCCTAGAAACAGTGTTAGAAAATAAAACCCTAGGATATCATAGAAACAGTGTTAGAAAATAAAACCCTAGGATATCATAGAAAACGTGTTAAGAAATAAATCCCCAGGATATCTTTGATCCAAAAATTCATTCATATTTTGCTAATATTATTGCAATAAAAAACATTTCTCAAAAATTTAAACTAAATAAAATCCAGATTCAAGAAAAGTAGTAATTTGATTGGATAAGAAAACAAAATGTAAAAAAAATTTTTTTGATTAACCAATCAGATGACTGAAACACTAAAATCATCTTAAGTTAAGTTTTCCAAAATAAGACGCCTTAATCAACAACAGGAAAAAGTTTTCACAAGATTTTTTAGGACCTTGACGACATCTGTCAGCTATTTATAAAATATCAAACTATTTCCTTCACTTTTAACTTTTCTCAAAGAAAGAATTTGTTCATAGGGAAATGGACCATTTCCTATCAAATATTTCACTAAGAAAGTCATCAGCTTACAGTCAAATAACTTCCTGAAGGGTAGCTCCTCCATTTTTTAATATTCAAGTAGTTAAACAAGTGAAATTCAACAAATGGAGTTACATCCTATTCATCTGCACCTAATGGGCTAAGGAAGATGGGCAACGGCTTGCAGTGTGTAATGAGGGAAAATTAGCCAGGACAGCAGCATAAGCCTACTCTTTTAGCGATTTCCAACAGTCAAAAGATCTTTAAAGTGCACAACAGCCTGTAGCACACAGGGCCTCAGTTTATTGTCTCATCCAAACAACCTGACACATTTTCCATGTCAGCCCCTCAGACCTGCATCAATGACAAGGGGAAACCGGATTGAAAAATCCGAAAGTTCATCTCAACCTTTGCTTTTCCGTGCCATTTTCTGGGATTGAACCCTGGATGCTCAGGTTAGCAAGCAATCTGGTTTATATCTGATAATACTATGTGGAATCATTTGTATAATGCTGTTCAATGTTCAATGAGGTAAACTTTGAATGATTTAAACAGTAGCCAGCATTCTGAGAAGATGACATTCTAAATACACTACCTACAGATTCTATAGAGAAATCTGGTTTATATCTGATAATGGCATATGGAACTCATCCACTCTGTAAACTAACAGAAGTCAATCATCTTATATAAACTAACAGAACTACTCTCTCGTGCCTTGTTGAGATTTCTCATTCTGTACTGTGATAATTATCTCTCGTGCTAAGAGAACTGAACATATTTTTATAAGCTAACTCATCTACCCCCTGGAGTTTTGAAATATATTATTGTTTATAGTCATATCAAAAGATATCTCATCAAATTAACAGCACATGGATACAACTAGCGTTTTTATATGAAATCGACATCTTGAGACAGATTTAATCTGTAATGAAATGAATAGTCAGATTTGAAATTAGGCCAGAATATCCAGTCTCTCAATGCTGCTGGTAGAGAAACAAGAGACCAAACTTGTATGTAGATGGATATTTGGTTGTGTTGAAATATTGTTCCCTTGATGTTTTTATTAAAAAAACAGACAATTCTCTAGTACAGTGAAACCCCTCTAAACCAACAGGTTGTCGTCAACGGATTAACTTCAATTAATACGAATTCAGATGCCGGTTTAGAGAGACCAATTAACTATAATGGGACCTGATTTAGATGCTGTTTACCGGGGTTTATCTCCTATGTATTATATAGTGAGTCGGTCAGGACTTTACATATATGCCAGTTTACAGGGGAAGCTGGTTTATAGAGGATGTGGTTTGGAGGGGTTTAGCTGTATTGTTATATGAGGTCCGATCATAGAAAGTATAATATCATTATTAAAGTTGACTTACCTGTAAAATTGGACTATCCTCAAATTGGAAAGCACTGGGTCGACCTTCTAGAGTACTGAAGGCCACACTGCCACCAGTTAGAGGTGATATATCACTGAACTCGTCCGTACAAATAGCCACTGCCTCATTATCCCTTAATATCACTCCACGTCTGGGTAATCCATATGTTTTCTCACAAGATCCACTGTAGAATTGATAAGGAATCCAAGGATTGTTTCCGTTTCGTTTGTAAATGGCAAAACTTTCTGGTCTAGGTGAATGAAATCGAATTCTGACGTAGGTGATAGAATAGGCTTTTTCTGAAATTAGAAAAATTGGAAAAAAACACTAATAATTTATCAAGACATATATATGGATAAGTGAAACATAAATGGAGTTAAATGCCCTACTCTTCTGCACCTTATTAGACTAATAAAGACAGGCAAAGCCATGCAGTTTGCAATGAGGGAAATATTGCTCGGTAGCAACATTAGTCTATTATTTTTGCAATTTTTAACTGTTAAGGGATCTTTAACGCTCACAGCTTGTAGCACGACTAGACGCCCTTTCCATGTCAGTCCTCCAGCCAGCCTGCATTACCTGACAATGGGGTGTGAACCCTAGACCTTGTGGAATTGGAAAGAATATGACTTTTAATTCTTATGGATGTTGGGTTTAATTTTTTTAGATAGTGAAAATAAACACATTAGAAATAGTGAATTATATATGAAAATGTATTTTATATTAGCAAGACATACAATAGCCCAAAATCAAGATAGTGTTTCAGCTTTGATCTTTAGGGAATAAGCTCATATTGAGCTTAACAACCATCTAATTTCTATATACTATTGTCCTGTCATCTAACATGCCTTCTTTAGAAACATTTCAGTAATCTAATCATATTTTCTCTAGATTACTTACTTCAAGTTCAGAAAAATTATATGTATTTTATATTGCAAGGACTTATATGAGCCCAATATGTAGCCAGATGTGAAATGTGGTTATAAAAGGGGCAATAAAAATGTAGATATAAAAGACAAAGTGGGGCAATTGCTGTTTGAAGATATCTCGTCTAGATGTGTCTGACTACAGACTATATTTCATACTTTAATTACCTGTCAGATACAACACAATTATTCATAACCTCACCCCATGTTCATTAAATATCATCTTCACTTGATAGGGGCTTCAATTTAATAGGGGGCTTCAATCTAATACAGACTAGATGATAGGAGCTTCAATTTGATAGGGGCTTCAATTCAATACAGACTTGATGATAGGGGCTTCAATTTGATAGGGTCTTCAATTTAATACAGACTAGATGACAGGGCCTTCAATTTTAAAGGGACTTCATGATAGGGACTTCATGATACTGTAATAGGGACTTCATGATAGGGGCTTCAATTTTATAGAGACTTCATGATAGGGACTTCATGATACTATTATAGGGACTAGATGATAGGTACTTCATGATACTGTTAAAGGGACTAGGTGCTAGGGGATTCAATTCTATAGGGGCTTCATGATACTATCTTAGGGACTTGGTGATAGAGGCTTCAATTCAATAAGGACTTCATGATACTATTATAGGGACTAGGTGATAGAGGCTTTAATTCAATAAGAACTTTTTGATACTTTTATAGGGACTAGATAATAGGGACTAGATAGTATTGTGAAGATGGTGTATATCTTGTATTGTGAAGATGGTGTATATCTTGTATGGTGAAGATGGTCTATATCTTGTATTGTGAAGATGGTCTATATCTTGTATTGTGAAGATTCCTATATCTTTTATTGTGAAGATTCCTATATCTTGTATTGTGAAGGTGGTCTATATCTTGTATTGTGAAGATGGTCTATATCTTGTATTGTGAAGATGGTCTATATCTTGTATTGTGAAGATTCCTATATCTTGTATTGTGAAGGTGGTCTATATCTTGTATTGTGAAGATGGTCTATATCTTGTATTGTGAAGATGGTCTTTATCTTGTATTGTGAAGATGGTCTATATCTTGTATTGTGAAGATGGTCTATATCTTGTATTGTGAAGATGGTCTATATCTTGTATTGTGAAGATGGCCTATATCTTGTATTGTGAAGATGGTCTATATCTTGTATTGTGAAGATGGTCTATATCTTGTATTGTGAAGATGGCCTATATCTTGTATTGTGAAGATGGTATATATCTTGTATTGTGAAGATGCCTATGCCCCATAGTGTAGTCACTGTTACCACAGGCCTAATTTAAATTGTAAATTTCATTGAAAACTTGTAGGCCATATAATAGTCCAGCATTGACTGGAGTTGAAAATGGCCTACATAATGAATGTCATATGTTGATTTCTTTCTTTGAAGCTAAATTCAAATTACTGAGGACCAGCCAAGCAGAAAATCAACATTTTATTTTGTGGTCTCAGATGAAGTTTAAATTTCAGTGCAGAATCTCATAGCAGTACCCTGGCAGCTCTAAAGAGTAGGGCATTTGTAGCCCCAGTTGCGGTGCAGAAAGGCATCCAACTGTAGGAGTTAAGAACCCACATTGCCTTGGAGACGATTATTACAATAAAACTAATTCAATTTGCAAGTATTTTAGTGAATTTTACAGCACCTTATATCACATATTACACTGTATTGAACTGAACATGACCATAATGTGTACAGTGGAAAGGATTTGAACCTAAACACTGCCTTATACCTCACCAGGCTGTATCACTATATAAAATAATATAACATGACAATAATGTGTACAGTGGAAAGGATTTGAACCTAAACACTGCCTTATACCTCACCAAACTTTATGAGGGTATTGAACCAGCTATAATGGGTATATTACGTGACTATAGATAATAAATAAAAAACTAGAGAGGGTTTGTTACTATCGACTTGTAATAGAGGGCCATAATAACAGACTAGTATCAAATATTAGTATCAAATATCAAACATGATCTATAAGCATTTAGTGCAATATTTAGTGTCAATTAGCACTGCACTGTCAAAATCAAACATAACAATAATTGTAGGTTAATGGTTGAGAGGCCTCTCTGGAGCATTGGTTGCGGAATCGGAAATTTGACAGATTCAAACCAATGGCATCTTTTTGCCTATCAGACCAAACTTAATGGAGAGATTCCACTTTATTTTGGAAGCAGAATTATTTAGCTTTCCTGGAATTTAAGTTGAAATGAAATGGAGTTTTACTTCCCACTCTTCTGCACCTAATGGGCTAGTGAGGACCTTGGTCTATTGCCCCATCTGGACGACTGGACACTTTTTCCATGTCAGATCCTTAGACCTGTATCACTGACAGAGGGAAGTGGGTTGAAAAATCCAGTCTTTCTAACTTCTATAGGATTTTAAAAACATAGACATGGTGGAGGATCAAGGGTTGGACCAATTTGTGATCTTGTTGCTATCTAACAACTATAGGATTTTATGACCTGTATATATTTGTCTAATAAAAATACCAAATTTAAGTAGGTCAGAGGTCAATGTTTGTATAGGCCTGGTCAGTCTTGACCTATTTTCTATCTGATTTAATGCTCTTCTCACCTTCAACATGGTTGATTTCTTGTCAGGGTTAGACTGATCTGCCCTTTAGCCTTGGGACACTGACAGCATACATTTGCACCATTCAGATTTTTTATCAGATATGTGTGGTTCCTATAATTTTATCAATACTAGGCATTTGATAACAAAATTACTATAAAGACCCATTGCAAGTGACCTAATATACATCTAGGCAAATTGGAATGGTGCAATGGATGCAATCAGTGTGCCTATACGCGAACACAACTTTACAGTCTCTTTAAGCAATAGTAAGTGATCGCACAAGATAAGTTGAGGGTCTGAGTTGGAAAGTCAAATCAGACCATCCATACTACAATATGTGAGTATTTGTGAATCAAACAGATCAGCCTATCATTCTCAAGTAGTTTTTAAAGTATGGAGCACTTGACAACTGACCATTGAGGTTAGACAAAATGAAACACGCCAAAATCAAGCTGTAAAACCACCCATTTCAGGGCAACGAGGACAGGCAACACCATTCAGTCTCTAGTCTGATGACCTGGAATAAGTCATCTTCACTCATAATTCCAGTCCACCCAGTTGTAAAAGGGTATGGATAATCCGGGAATTCAATGCCGAAAGGTGGCCAGAAAGTTTGGCCAAGGGCCAGCTGGTAGAAAGGATGCCAGAAGGTTTGGCCAAGGACCAGCTGGTAGAAAGGATGCCAGAAGGTTTGGCCAAGGACCAGCTGGTAGAAAGGATCCATAACTGTTTTATATTCACTCTTCTGCACCTTACGGGCAACAGCAAGCAGGGCGCAATGAGGAAAATTGAGCCAGGATAGCAACATTAGCCTACTCTTTTTGGGATAACCAACTAATGAGTCCCTCGGAGGGATCTTGCACAGCATGTAGCCCACTGGATTCAGTTTATTGTTCCATCCTAATGACTAGACGCTATTTCCACGTCAGTCCTTCACACCTCCTTGACAAGTGGAAACCCGGAAGAAAATTCATCTCGACCTTCACTGGCATCAAACCTTGGACCTTTGGGTTACCAAGCAAGCTAACTCATAGAGCCACCGTGGATCCTCTGACCAGCCAAAAGTGGAGTTGGATAAAGGAAATTAAGTTAAAGACGATGAAAGGTGTCTGTTTTCAGCCATGAAGTAATTTGATATAACCTAAAGTAATCTCAGTAAATCCAATCTCAACACACATCATCTTATTTATAACCCAAATAATAGACTAAAATATCGTTTCTGTCACAAGTTAATCTCGTTTGGATCACAGTAAATCTCTGCCATCTTGAAAATGTCTTTTCGGTCTGTTTTTCAAATGAATAGCAATGATTTTCTTAGGGAGGGGGCATGTGTAGTGTTGAAAATAGCTGTACTTGTAATATATTAAGACATATTGGGGGGTAACATGGAGTAAAATGTCTTCAAAACATCTGTGAACATTCACTGTCTGCAGGGCTGTTGACTCTTTCCCAATCAGACATGTTTTAAACAATGTTTTTGGGGTGACAAGACCTCCAATTGTTCTATTTATGTGTGCTCTTCTCATCTTTCCATGCCCTACCCTATAAGCCTAACCCGGTCTCTTTAAGCCCAACCCTGTGCCCAACCCTATCTAAGCTATTAAGCCCAACCCTATCTCTACACCTAACTCTAAGTCTGTGCCTATAATTAATCAAGAAAAAAATAAAACCAACTGTCTAGCAGTAATCTAGTAAGTATTAAAACTAATGTTTTAGATGTCAACAGAAATAACTGTGTGTTGAATGTGTCTAGTGTCTGCCGGCCTGTCTGAGTCTGTCACTCCAGCCAACTCGCACCACTGAATTCACCTAATGTCAACTTACACGCAAAGGTCAAAGATCATTCTCATGTTTAACTTGAAAATAAAAAGCAAAGTTTAAGGTACTTGATACTAGTCGACAATCAGCTAACTTGAACCACAAAAGCAGAAGTCAGGTGATCACAGAAAGTTGGAAATGAAATGGAGTTTAATGTCCTACTCTTATGCACCTTATGGGCTAATGAAGATGGCCAACGCCCTGTATTGTGTAATGAGGGAAATTTTGCCAGGACAGCTGCATAAGCCTTCTCTTTTTGTGATTTCCAACTGTAGCGCACAGGGCCTCAGTTTATTGACCCATCTGAAAAACTAGACGCTTTATCCATGTTAGTCCTTTCGACCTGCATCACAGACAAGGGGAACCTGACTGAAAATCAGAAAGCTCATCTCTACTTAACCTGGATTGAACCTTGGACATCAGGTTAGCAAGAAAGAGGCTTTCTCACTGAGTCAATACGGCCCCAACAGAAGAGTTGGAAGAGAGAGTCCTTTGTGTGCAGAATTCATCAGATCTCAGTCAAACGTCTGGAAGAATACTTGTTTTTTGTAAACAGAAACATATATCCTTGTGCAAAAGTTTGTAGCATCAATAAAATGTCTTTTCTTCAAAGTTTTCAAATTTTATTAATGGGCAGACGGCATTCAACTCTCCCTAAAAGAGCAATGATGGGCGCTAACAGTTACTAAGACAGGTAATGAATTTGTCTGCAAAACAAATAAAAAATGGCTGAAAGTCGTTCACACCTCATTTTCAGTTTATCAAAGGTAAGCGAAAGTTTGTTTATTGGTCAAAATCAACTTTGAAGTTTTCTGTGAATCGAAAATCTGATACTTTGCTTAAACATGTGGCCAAGGGTTGGTCACTTCATAGCAACGACCTCTAGAGGTCAAATAAACACAACTTCACACCATGATGTGAGACTGAGTCAACAGAACAATGAATAGAACACACCCGTCAATGAATACCAAGTAGGAAGAACGTGTTCCAGATAGATGAATAAAGCATGTATTTGATACACTAACTAACTGATTCACAAGTTACTCAAAGGTACACACTAATCTCAACTGAAAGACTGGATCATGTTTCACAAACGGCTGGACAATCAAAACTTGTGTCAAAGAAAATCAAAAGGTTTCTCTTTTGGTCACCTTGATAATTTGATTAAATTGCAGGTCTAGTTGTTTACAGGTTACCCCAACACTTGCCCATTCACGATCTGACATAATTCCTGACTAAATTGTATTCTGTGGAATTTTGGACATAAAATCATGAAAATTTACTATTATTAATAAAAAAACTTTAGATGATTAGAATGTATAGTATTGGTCGATCACTAAAAATCATTGCATTTCTTTCGTTATTTAAGATATACTACCTCCAAGAACGGACATCAAATCTCAAAATTTTAAACTTTGGATAATAAGAGCATATCATCAGTAGAAATACCTTCTGCCAAAAATAACATAAAAAAATCCTTAAATAATCTGATAAATCCAAAAACTTAGTAATTATCCATAAAAATGCTTTTAATTAGAAAAAAACTAAGGATTTATTATTTTTCAATAATTACTTAGTTTTTGTGAGTTTTCAAGATTTTACAGGGATTCTGTTACTTTATGACACCAGGTAGGTTCACTGATGAATATATACTCATATTGACCATTCTTCATAACTTTGTATGTCCATTCTAAGACGCAGTATCCCTTTAATATCTTAGTTAAATTGCTGTGAAACAGGTCTCAGATCTCCATATTGAAGATCCAGTTTGTTCGTTCTATAGGCGGACGGATTAGAGTTTGACAGATACTTCAAACTTCACAATAAACATCATCATTCTTAAAGGTCATGTAAAGGTCGAATTCATGAATGGGTTAACTTGATTGGTCAGATTTGATTGAGTTTTAAGGGCTTTCCCCTTGAATTAGGGTCCATTAATGAGCCCATTATTTGCTCATGTTTGTAAGTGGTTTGTAAATGAACAGGTCAAAAAGTGCAGATACTGATTGAAAAGAAAATGGCCACTTGACTTTTATGTGTGAGTAAAGTTGTCTTTTCTGAAAGTTGACGACACAAAGATGCACTTTTATAGCTTTTGAGTTTATTTTCTTTTTTCTTGCCATAATTTTCAGATTTTGAAATAAATGTTTTAAGTCTTCCTTTTCTGCATCTCATTAGGCTATGAAAAGTGGGTATTGCCATCCAGTGTGTAATGAAGGAAATTTTGCTAGAACAATATTTCCAATTGATAAGGGATCTTAAACGCACAAAATCTGTTAAACACAGCGGCCTCAGTTTATTTTCTACAAAATGAAAAGAAACGAAACAAAACGAAAAATGAAATGAATGGAGTTTTACGTTTTTGTAGACCTTACAATCGAAGAGCAAACACCATAAATGCATTTTCCTTCATTCATTCATCTAATTTGAATGGATTAAATTGTAATAGCTCCAGAAATACATTCACCTCTTTTCACAGCTATGCATATTGTGTTATTAATTGAAAATATGTAAATTTTATACAACAATACACACTTAGGTATAATAGCTAAAGAATATCATTTTATCTATGTAGACTCTCTAAAAAAGGTCACATATATTTACAAGTATAATACATGTGATAATTCAATATATGTATATTTATTGCAAATGAACACTGCACCTTATTTTTAAAACAGGTCATATGACATCAAAATGCATTGGATCAATGACAAAATGTAATATATCGCTTTATTCATTAGAAGGATTGTAAAAGATTTTTTTTTTTCAAATTATTATGTGTGTACAGGACACTGATAGCATCAATTTGCACCGTTCAAATTTTAATTGGGTGTCTGTGGTTGTAATTCCATCTCAAAGGCTCTCATAGCAACTGTTGTCATAGTGATGTCATAAAACTAGATTAGCAAGAGCTACAGACGTTTGATTGAAAATAGAAAACCTGGATTATCTGGCATGCGTCGGGACCGCCCGAAAATGCCGGTTTAGACAGGTTCTGGTCTGGCCAGGTTTTATGTAACAGAAGGGGGGATAATCGTGATTTCCGGATGTGGAAAAAACAGTTGAAGATAAAGGCATACATGTGTAATCTACCGATTTCGTCGGGTTTCTACCGCTTTTGCATGCTGACTCAAATCTACCGATTTTTTTTTCTTTTCGTAACCATAATTTTCACGTGGCCTACCGTTTTCAATGTCAAAATAAATCAATAAAATATTCTTTACTTGTATTTTATTTGCCGGTGACACGCGTTAATCTCACCCCGTAATAACATTATCATTGTCTGATTAATTAATCCCCCGATTAAGATGATAATTTGATCCATTTTTCACCCGATAACGTTTTTATAACAACATCCGGTACACTCTACTTTCGCTTTTATGATTAGCCTTAATTTTACCATAAACGAAATTTTGAAGTCTTCGCGATAGTTTATGATAATCGTCAATTCTGTGTGATTTATAAATAGCATAGACATCGTTTCAAAATTTGTTTTGTATTATCGGTAGATTTAATTTAATAGTATCAGAACTTCGTTTCTTAAAAACGCTTTATAATTTGACTGTAGCATGTAAACAATCATTTATTATATGCATAACAGGCTACTTTCGATATCAAAGTGTCAAAATGGAAGCGTATCACGTGAACAATAGCCGCCGCCTGAGACAATCAACAATTCAATTTTTGTCATAATCCACAGTCATTCTTTTTAATTATCAATGGACATCTAATTAGGATATCTATTGTATAATGGTCTAATCATTATTTTATTTAACACGAAATCACTTGACCGACGTCGGTGAATAGCTTTTGATGCCGGTTTGTGCAGGTGAAATATAGTTGATTCTGTCATTCGGGACCGACGATTGATGCCAGTGCCGATGTATAGAGGTTGCCGGTTTACAGAGGTTAAATTTAGTTAAGCAATAGAGGAAAAATATAGGGACCGTAGAATTGTGCCGGTTTGAACAGGATTCCGGTACATCCAGGTTCCGGATAATCCAGGTTTTACTGTATGCAAATTGATGCTATCAGTGTCCCTGATAGGCATAAATAAGCATATAAAGAGGTTTGGCCAAAGGACCAGCTGGTAGAAAGGATCCCTATCACGGTGGAATTGTGAACCTAAGTTCTTATCCTTGTAAAATATAGTTGTTTCGTTCTTTCCTTTACAATGATACACACATTAAATTATATTACCAAATGAATATTATGGAGTTTTATTACTTGTGAACTCCCTTAAACAGGTTAAAGCTTAAAGGTTTTTTTAAGCCTTTGTGTATTTCAGTCTATACCTACATTCATTCAAAAAACATGTTGAATGAAACTTCATTGATAATACAAGTTAATGTAAGATATTTATGTCTGAAATTTTGTATATTTGAATTAAAATATGTATTATAGGTCTGCATTGTTACATATTTAGATTGTTATAAAAGGAGTTGAACAATAGTTTTCAAACCAACTGTATTATAAGGGACAATATTTGCAATAACATTATAACATTTGCATTATAAAGCTTCTTTATTGATATCTAGATCATAAAAATTCTCTTGCATTCAAATTTTCAGATATAGGATTGTTCATTCATTATCCCTTTTACACCTAGCCGCTATGCATAATTGTGGGGTTCTATAGCACAGCGTTAGGATTGTTGGTTCTTTACTTCATGATGTCATTTGCTTAGATATGTTGAAAATGTTGAATGTGAGTTATAATGTCGACCGTGGTGTGAAAGTTCGATGACCTTGAATTAGTCATCTGCACTCACAATTCCAGTCCTCCCCGTAAATGGGTACGGATAATCCGGGAAAGATCAATTGCAAGGACAAAATGTGCTCATTTAAACTATATGTTCAAGTTGTCTATGAACAATACCTCAGTTTCAGTGTTTATGAACAGCGTTTGTGGCTTGTCTTCTTTAAGAAGATAAAATTAAAAAAGTAGTGACTAATTACTGATGCAATAAAACAATTGCTCTACAGGAAAAAGGTGAAGGTCGTTTATATGACCTGTGCTGAAAAGCATTCTTGGAACGATTACTATTTTCATTACATCTCCAGGATCGACTCCTACACGCAGGCCAGAATTGGAACAGTTTTGCAAACCCCTGACTGTTTACATTCCACAAATTTTTCCATTTAATTCTTAGATGCTTGCTCACTAACCTGAAGGTCCAGGTTTCCATCCCTGAAAAGCTTTTGATGAACTTTCGTATTTTTCCCCTTGTTAGTGATGCAGTTCAGAGGGACTGACATAGAAAAATATCTAGTTCTTTGGATAGGACAATAAACCAAGGCTCCGTGTGCTACAGACTGTGCACTTTGAAGAACTCTCGACACTTGTAAATTGAAGTCATTATTAGCCCAGAAGGTGTAGAAAAGCAGGATGTAAAATTAAAATTATATCAAGGGATTTCCTAGAATTCACAAAAACTTAATTTATCCCGGTCTAAACCAGTCTATACTGAAATGTGACATGAAATATAATTCAAGAATTTTAATTATGCTAATTCACTCAATCAATTCAAATTGAGTATAATTATATATGTATAATTTATCTCATCCAACAATACACACCATTACCCAATAAGATTTTTAACCTCTAGAGACCGGTTTCCTTACCTCATTTGTTCTTCAAGGACGAGGGTCAAAAATAATGAAATTTTGATTTTTTGATTGATTTTTTTGAAAGGTACGGGAAGGTTTTGACCCATTATCTTTGTACACCTGTAGAGACCTGTTTCCTTACTTCATTTGCTACCCAATACCAATCATGATTTCTACTCCTGTTAAGACATGTTGCCAGTCTCCTTGAAGAAGTAAGAAAAAATCCACGTAGTCACCCTGTGTCATTATTTGAGAAAACTTTTTAGTGTACTACTCATCTGATTGGTCAATCAGCAAAATTTATTGTACTTGTGCATTTTTAAAGAGATACTGTGTCTTAGAAGGAAAAATTGTAAACTTTGCCAATAAGACACAGTATTCCTTTAAATAAGATTTTGGTGTTTCCACTAAAAATTAGTATTTGAGGACGTCACTCATTCCTATTTATTATAAGGAATTTTTCAAATTTTTATAATTTTTTAGTGGAATTGTAGTCTAGATGTGCAATTGAATATTGGAAATGAAATGAATGGAATTTACGTCCTACTCTTATGCATCTAATGGGCTAATGAAGGTGGGCAACGCCAATGAAGAGCAATGAGAGAAATTTTGCCAGGACAGCAGCTTAAGCCTACTGTTTTTGCAATTTCCAACTGTGCAGCTTGTAGCACACAGGGCCATCAGAGCAAGCAGATGCTTTTTCCAAGTCAGTCCCTCTGACCTGCATCACTGACGAGGATAAACCAGATGGACTATTAGAATGGTGCAAATAGATGCCTTAATTTAATTGTTCCACCCTAGGCCTGTACATCTGGGAGAATCAATCCCTCCTTTCCCTTTCCTGCACTATTTTGCAATGCCAGCGATTTGATAGCCATCATAAACCAAAATTTAGCCCAGTCAGAATGTTTCTGATAAAAACTCAAAACAAGTGTAAGAACTGTATAAAATTATTGAATTAGCTACAAATATAGGTGTTAAAATAGAAATAAATGAAATGTTATAGAGTTTTAAGCACTTCTAAGACAGAGATGTAAAATAGAACCTGAAATATAAAAGAAGTCTTAATTAGTATGATAAACCTACACCTCATATTATTCTCCTCAACACTCCACTTACAAATTTCAACAAAGATGCAAATGAAATAAAATCTAATGAATGGAGTGTTAAGTCCTACCCTTCTGCACCTAATCAAGCTGAACTATTACGTGAAGCGAGCAATGAGATATTTTTTGCCAGGACTCCAGCAAGGAATCTTTAACATGCACAGTCTGTAGCACACAGGGCATTCATTAATTGTCTGATCCGAACGACCCCTTTTCCATTATGGAAGTGGCTATTTTGAATCACTTCCCTGTATGGAAGTGGCCATTTTGAATCACTTCCCTGTATGGAAGTGGGCTATTTTGAATCACTTCCCTGTATGGAAGTGGGCTATTTTGAATCACTTCCCTGTATGGAAGTGGCCTATTTTGAATTGTGAGCAAAGTACTTATATTTTAAAAATATCCTGGGTAGGGTGTATATCCTATACCTCCACCTACTCCTCCGTAGTAATAAGGATTGGGACTTCCCATAACCATTCCGCAGTAAGGATTATACAGTGGTGCAGGATTAAAAACTGCTGCAGAGTAATTATATTGGGAGTATTCTCCAATTGCAGGATGGCTCATGTAACTTGAATAGCTGTTATTAACACTTTGATAGCCATTGTTGCCATTAAAGCCATTAAAACTAGAGTGATTTACTGCTTGAATTTTTTTCTAAGAAAGAAAAAAGAAATATTTATATCTATATAAATGTATAAAAACAAAACAATTAAAAAACTGGTCAGTCTAATTAAAATATAGACCTCAATTGCACCACTTGTTCGGGTCACATTACCATGTCGCAGGGAATGGAAGCCACGTGATTGGTTAAAACTGATTTTGGTAAAAGGTCGTTCAGACAGTTCGTATTGAAGGGCAGTGTTAGACATATGAAACGAAACTATAAAATACAAAAGAAAGTAAGGTCAATATTTTAATAAGACTAAAAACTGGTCTGAGTAGCATTATGGGTGTGTGAACGCAATTGATTACATGACAAATATGTAACTCTAACTCCATTATAATGAGGCCGTAAAAAAAAAGCCATTTTATGTGTAGAAATATTTTTCCAAAACAGCAATAATAATATAGGAATAACACATATAAAATACTCAAATAGCAAGGATTGTGAGACATTGATAGACCTTTGTAAGGATGAGGTACAATCTTCCATATTAGCTAATTTGACCTTCAGCTATCAAAAAAACAAAATGGCGACTGAACAATACTTCCTGGTGAGCCTTCGTGGAAATTTACTGTATATAATGTGCATCCACAGTTTGGCAAGCTCTAACTCACCTCCACTTATACATGATAATATACAACATCTTTTCAATCTCGTAGAAGAAATTGTATTTATTTAAAGCATTAAATTGCACAGCTCGACATTCATATAATAAAATCATTCAGTCGAACCAAAAATGAAACGAAGCACCTTCAACGAAAATTTTGATGTCCTACTTAAGCAATATACTTGAGTCAATTTGTAAACAGCACATTTCAAATAATAAATGTTAGAAAACATAACAAAATTGATACGTACCTCCTGATAGTTTGATGTTGTCACTTTCTCAAATACAGCGCAAGAGAATGATATAAGGAAAGGGCGTGACTTATATAGTGAAATTTACTTCTCTCTGATTGGCTGAAACAGGACACGTGTCACTGAAGTCAACGCTAATTTCCCCAAAATTCACCGAAACAAGTTATATTTTCTATTAAAAACCAGTTTAAGCTATTTTCTACTTCCTCATTGGGGACATCATGGCCATGGCCCTCCCCCCTTTTCCAGGTATTCCCAGAAAAAAAAAACAGTTTAAGCTATTTTCTACTTTCTCATTGCACACAACATGGCCTTGGCCCTCGTCCTTTTTCCAGGAATTTACAGATTCTAGATATTTTCTATTAAAAAACAGTTTAAGCTATTTTCTACTTTCTCATTGCACACAACATGGCCCTGCCCCTCGTCCATTTTCCAGGTATTCACAGATTCTAGATATTTTCTATTAAAAACTGGATTTAGCTAAGCAAATATCACTGAAACATTATAATACCATTTGGTCCATCAATTCAATTTGTGTTAATTGTGATTTCTACTTTCTCATTGCACACAACATGGCCTCGCCCCTCTTGCATTAGATGAAGAAGAGTGGGAGTACTATTCATTTCATTTTTTTACTCTTATAAAAAAGAGAAATCAACATGACTAAATGCTATGTTTTTTAGACATTTTTATTGAACATTACTGCCATATTTAGACAACTGCATCTCTTTTTTAAAAACAGTCAAGGTATAGTCAATACATCTGCCAATATTAAGATGACTGAATACTTTTAAGAAAAAGACAGTCTATATAACTACATACTTCAAGTTAAACCAGTCAATATATAGTAAATATAACTGCTATATCTATATAAATGCATTTTGGCTAGACGACATGTAATTAATCTATTTTAAGATATGTCTGCTGATGTCATTAACCTCTCAAACCACCTCACAGTGGAGTTAGCCCTGAATTTGATTTTCCTACCACACCAGTACTCTTTTCCTACCATACCAGTACTCTTTTCCTACCATACCAGTACTCTTTTCCTACCATACCAGTACTCTTTTCCTACCATACCAGTACTCTTTTCCTACCATACCAGTACTCTTTTCCTACCATACCAGTACTCTTTTCCTACCATACCAGTACTCTTCATACCAGTACTCTTTTCCTACTATACCAGTTCTCTTTTCCTACCATACCAGAACTCTTTTCCTACCATACCAGTACTCTTTTCCCCACCATGCCAGTACTCTTCATACCTGTACTCTTTTCCTACCATACCAGTACTCTTTTCCTACCATGCCAGTACTCTTCATACCTGTACTCTTTTCCTACCATACCAGTACTCTTTTCCTAGATGCCAGTACTCTTCATACCTGTACTCTTTTCCTACCATACCAGTACTCTTTTCCTAGATACCAGTACTCTTCATACCTGTACTCTTTTCCTACCATACCAGTACTCTTTTCCTACAATACCAGTACTCTTCATACCTGTACTCTTTTCCTACCATACCAGTACTCTTTTCCTACCATACCAGTACTCTTATCCTACCATACCACACTCTCTTCGATGGTCTTAAAATGCACATGACATGAATTGGAAGTCACAAACTTGGTTAATAAGAGTATAAATTTATCAGCTGATTGAAAAATGAAGAATCTCTATATAATATATTATTTATTACTTAGTTTTCAGGTTTTAGTACCTAGTTTTATAAGGTTTTTAAGGCTACATGACTAATTTCATACTTAGTTTTAAGTTTGTATTACTTAGTTTCATACTTAGTTTTAAGTTTGTATTACTTAGTTTAATACTTGGTTTTAAGTTTGTATTACTTAGTTCAATCATTTATTACTCAGTTTCATACTTAGATGTAAGGTTGTATTACTTAGTTTCATACTTAGTTTTAAGTTTGTATTACTTAGTTCAATCATTTATTACTCAGTTTCATACTTAGATGTAATTTATTACTCAGTTTCATACTTAGATGTAATTTATTACTTAGTTTCATACTTAGTTTTAAGTTTGTATAACTTAGTTCAATCATTTATTACTTAGTTTCATACTTAGTTTTAAGTTTGTATTACTCAGTTAAAACATTTATTACTTAGTTTTATACTAAGTTTTAAGGTTTTGTTACTTAGTTAAAGGTTTATTACTTAGTCTTAAAGTTTATTACTTAGTTATGTGAATTTATTAGATAATAGAGGATTCTGTGTATAGTTTTTAAGTATTTTTACCAAACCAATTCAACATCACTAACTTTTTTTCCATCAATATGGGGTGCATATTATTAACAATGACAAATTATTTTTGCTTTGTCCTAGACTTTACTTTGATAATAATACCATCAAATACATAACAGAAAATATTTCTAAAATTAGATTTATAATTATTTACTTTTCACTTTCAAAATTAAAAAGCAAACTTTTTGAAGCAGACTGAATAAATTATACATTCTTTATCATAAATCTTCAGACAGCAAAAACACATCATGTCTGCACTTCAATTGAATAGATTTTAGTATTGACATAGTTTTAAGGTGATTTCAAATAATGAAATTCAAATTTAAGTTTGAAGGCATCATGTTCACACCAATCAAAATTGACCTAAGAAATTAATGGGAAATCAAAGCCAATCAAATCAAATCAATTCAAATGTGCACTACATAAATCAACAGGGTGGGGTCCATGGGGCTGGGGGCTGGCTGGTGAGAATATAGCCCCACCAAGTGTCTTCTCTCAAAACCTTCTCCAGTTAGCAGAGATTGAATAATTTATATATAAACCAAACAGAAAACATCTTGATAGGGATGTTGGTGCCAAGGAATTGCCAGAAATACGTTTTCCAGGCTTCTAGTTTAGTTTTTGACATTTCCTAGGGGTGGTGGAGAACCAGGAAAAAAATAAGGACCCCAGTACCAATTTTTTCCTGTTGACAGGGCTGACATAAGTGTTATTTCAATGTAAAAACTATACATAGATGTATCTCACTCCCAGAGAAAAGGGCAGGAAATTTGACATGGGTTCTGATTACAGCTGAGTCATCACTTTTTTAAGAAAATAAATAAATATATATATATCTATACAAGCCCAGATAAAACTTCTAAAAATAAATTAGAGATAACACAGCAAGATGAAAGAAAACTTGCAAAGTTAAGAGATCATAAAACTTTTCTGAACACTTTACCCGAGTACAGTAATTTTACCACTTCAAGATAATTCAATACTGTATTTCTTCTAATTAGATAAATTTCACTTCATTACACACTGCAAGGCATAGCATATTATTGTCATAAACCAGATGAAAGAACTCTTACAAAGTTAAGAGATCTTCAAACTTTTCTGATATTACTCTGTACAGTAATATTACCACTTCAAGATAATTCAATACTGTAATTCTTCTTTAGACAATTAGACTAAATTTCCTTGGGGGCATTAAGACACTGCAAAAATAGGGCCCTGTACATTAGTCTAGCCAGAGGCTGAACTCAGATTTTTTTAAATAGTTACAGAAAGTGCTTCTAGTTTTGAAATTTTCTGGGGAAGGGCTGAAGCAGGACAAAAATAAGGGCCCTGGTAACATCTCAGTCTTAGCGCAGGGGCTAAACTTAACATTTTTTGAATAGAGTGACAACAAGTGAGTCTAGTTTCTTAAATTTCTGGGAAAGAGGGAGGTGAACAGGCAAAATTAAGGACCCTGTACATCTTAGTCTTAGCCAGGGGTACACTCAACATTTTTTAAATAGAGTGACAACAAGGGCGTCTAGTTTCTGAAATTTCCTGGGAAAGAGGGAGGTGAAGCAGGCAAAAAATAAGGGCCCTGGTAACATCTCAGTCTTAGTGCAGGGGCTACACTCAACATTTTTGAAATAGTTAGAGTGACAAGAGTATAATAACTGACAGTGTTATTATGATATATGTTAACCTGAGTTTACTGGGTCAGGTCTGGGTTTAAGCTAAATATTTTTATAACTGGTATTGTAATCTATGCTATGTTATGTAATTCAGTACTTTTCACTCATGGACTTGAAGAATTTTAACTATGATATACCGAAAAATGCATTGACAATTTTTTCCCACAGATATTTAACAATCAAATGGTTTTATTGTAAAGTACAGAATTTTAGAAGATAGCTTGCCAGACAAGGTAATATGTGCCCACTGTCAGCATTGAATTTGAATAATAATTTTGGCAAACTCCAAAAACATTCAATGAATTTTTTTTCTCCATTGCCATTGCTCGCACCAAATTTCATCAAAATTTTAAACCTTCATCCTCTATGCACCCACAATACCATTTTGATGCCATTTACTAGGTCAATATATCCAACATATTCATGTGGGCGTATAAAAATCAATTAAAAAAAATATAAAAATAATTGGCCAAAAATCAGTTTGTTGAAACAGAGAAATCTGTATTGTCTTTTGGTGACCAGTGCCAGTGCTTCTTTAGAAGACCAACCTAATCTGACTATCATATCCCAAATACAAGTTTAATATAGTCTTATCAACTGATATTAAACTATGCACTGTTCTTTACAAGTGAAAAGCATCTATAATAAGAAAAATTCTAGAGCCAATTTTGATTGGACAATTTAAATCTATGAATATGTAATTTTTGATTTGATTGGCAAAGATTTTCCAGAATTCTAAAATTTTGATTGGACAACATAGCTACAAATATATGATTTCCCTCACATGTATTACCATGGTCCTGAGGTATGACAAATTGGGGTGTGGTTTGGACAATATTTAGCTATGAATATGTAATTTCACTCACTTGTATGACCACGGTCTCGAGAAAATACGAGGAATAGGGGTGTGGTTTGGGAAATATTAAAAATGGGGGTGTGGTTTGGGAAATATTAAAAATGGGGGTGTGGTTTAGATATGACATACACTAATATACAGGTGTAACATCTTAACTGTAGATGCGTAGATATCAAATGGTGATTAACATGTGAGTGAATTGTATTTGTAACTTAATTGATAATCCCACGTGCAGGTGTTGGAAACTTAATGCAAATCGACAATGTATTTTTGAACGTATCTTTAAAGCCAGTAGCCCAGAGGGTAAGTAATTTATCCAATGGGGATAAAAATTGCCCAAATTTTACAGAGGTCAGTCCATTTTTTGGGAGGCATGCTAAGTTTTTTTTATTTATCAGATTATATAAGAATTCTGTTAATGTTCTTTATGGCAACAGGTATATCTACTGATGAATATATACTCTTATTGACCAAGTCTTTTTTTTTACCTTAGGCCAGTGGTCAATAAACTGTGGGGTACTAGCAACAACATTCTTAGGTAACAACTGACCACGCCCTTGTCCACTCCAGGTATATCCACTAAGTCTACTATATTTAAGTACACCTAAAGAAATATACTAACAACTGCTATAGTCTTCTATGGTCATGTACTTTACTATTGTACTAGTAACATGACCTACAACTCAAAGATAAAATTTATTGTGAAATGAAATCTCTTCTGTTTTAGTCAGGTCTTATGAGAACAATGCAGCTATGCAGTGATCAATGAGGAAAATTCAGCCCTAATTTCTGACATACACAAAGTCTAGAATTAGATATATAATCATTTTCAATTAATTTTCAGACACAAAACAAAATATAACATAAAAATATGGAGTTTTACATCCTTCCATTCTGTTAAACAAGACCTGGCTAAAGAAGATGAACAAAGCCATGCAGTGATCAATAAGGGAACTAATAATACATACAACTAGATTCAAAATCTGCCAAAGCTCATGTACTAGAAATTCAAAAACATCAATGCAATGGATAGCCAATAGCTATTTACACCTATTTGTCAAAATTTGTAGCTAAAATATGTTAGATTTCAGATAAGAAATTGTTTGTTCTTTACAATTTTCTCGCAAGTTTTTAGAGAAACAATAAAGGCTGGTCATATCAGATGGTAGAAGTATAAATTATAGAGAGTAAGTGGTTGAGGTGCCCAGTGAAGCAAAGTAAAATATTTTAGTTATGAATGACCAAGGCACTCCATTAAATCTAACATGTCTAAGGCTGACAAATAACTTGGCACATAGAACAGTCTAAAAAATCTACTTAACAGGGATTTTATAGATATTTTTTCGAGCTTTTCTAAAGAAAATGGAAAGAAAGAAACGAACAACTATATTTTACATGGATAACAATTAAGGTAGCAGTTGCCCATATACATATAAAATTTTATGTAAAAGTTTCCTCTAAGGTTATAAGCAGTTATCTTCTTAAATATACATTATCATGTTGTCATTAATTACTTTATTTAATTGCAGGCAAACCTGAATTCATATTTCAAACTGAGAAGTAATACAGACTAAATATATTATCCTACATGCTATAAGTAGAGATTGGAAGATGATAATAAGTTGAGATTGACAGACACATCTAACATGACAAGATAACAGTATTTTTCAAGGTCTAAAAGATAAATAAAACAATATATGAACAGTCATGTTTTAATGTTAAACTGATGGCGTCAAGGAAATAATTAACTAGACAGTTTACATCCATTAGCCTGTTTTATTCTTACCTGGTCTGATTTATGCTTATCTGGTTGGCATGTTTAATGCTTATCTGGTTGGCATGTTTAATGCTTATCTGGTTGGAATGTTTTATGCTTATCTGGTTGGCATGCTTTATGCTTAGCATGTTTAATACTTAACTGGTTGGCCTGCTTAATACTTATCTAGTTGGCATGTTTGATGCCTATCTGATTGGCATGTTTAATGCTGAACTGGTTAGCATACTTTATGCTTATCTGGTTAGCAAGCTTTATGTTTATCTAGTTGGCATGCTTTATGGTTATCTGGTTAGTCTGATTTATGCTTAGGCTATCACTGTCAGTAATGCAGGATGGAGGGACAGACATGGAAAAGGCATCCAGTTGTTCGGATGGGACAATAAACCGAAGCCCTATGTGCTACAGGCTCTCTCGACAGTTGGGAATTGCAAAAAGATTAAGCTTATGTAGTCTTTCAAAATTGCACATTGGATGGAGTTCTCCATCTTAACTCATTAGGTGCAGAAGTGTAGAACATAAAACTTAATTTATTTGTTTCATTTTTACCTTACTCTGGCTTACAACTACACTATTAGGCCTATCGTACCTGATATAGACAGTGCATTTTACATCTTAGAACCAGGTGGCCCATACAGTTAAAATACATTCTATAATGGTTTGAATGAAAAGTCTAACTAATTAATTTGTCACTATTCAGACCTTTTACATACTTTCATTTATCATCTACCTCAGTCAAGCAGAAACTTTACGATATTGTAACTTGTGAACTTTCCATAATGCCTATATATAAAGCAATATCACATGTTCAATGTTTCATAATGTTTATTATTTTTATATTCTATCTTCACTCAGTAAAGTGTTCAAAATGCCTACCTGCCTATCAATAACCCACAGTAAAGCATTCATAATATAATATGTATATGTATAGTAACATCACATGTTCAATGTTTCTTAAGGTTTAATTTTCAATATTCTATCTTCACTCAGTAAAGTGTTCAAAATGCCTACCTGCCTATCAATAACCCACAGTAAAGCATTCATAATATAATATGTATATGTATAGTAACATCACATGTTCAATGTTTCTTAAAGTTCAATTTTCAATATTCTATCTTCACTCAGTAAAGTGTTCAAAATGCCTACCTGCCTATCAATAACCCACAGTAAAGCATTCATAATATAATATGTATATGTATAGTAACATCACATGTTCATGTATGTTTCATAAGGTTCAATTTTCAATATTTTATCTTCACTCAGTAAAGTGTTCAAAATGCCTACATGCCTATTAATAAACCAACAGTAAAGTGTTTATAATGCCTATTTGCCTACAATGTCTATGTGCATAGCCATATCACATTTTTAAAAGTTCATTATGCCTGCTTGCAAGTCAATAACACATATTACAATCCACGGTTTTATTTCACCTTTGATGTCGACGATGATTACTTCATGAATTAACCTGTGGACGAGACTATCGGAAAAAGGGGGTTAATAGTAAAAAAGAAACATAGTTTTCCTTGGATTGTAAGTTAGATATAGACCTCAAATCCCTCGGTTGATATTTCAAAAAAAATGTCTCAGACAAGCCCTGACATTATTTAGAATATTAATCTGGTATTGGTCTATGTCTTATAGTAAAATGTTCATAATACCCACTTGCCGGTCAATAACACTTACATAATGCCTACTTGTATAGTAAAGTGTTGATTATGCCTTTATGCTTGTCAATAAAAACTGAGAATTGATAATAAACATCAATGCCTACTTAATATTTTACATCATTATTATTGATCAGCCTTTCAGCAAACTGCATAATTATATTTTTAAATAAAAATAAAAAGTAAACAAAGAATGATGTATAGATTTAAATATGGATATTGAGTCAGTGTTTATCTTGTAATGCTCTGTTGAAACAATGATAATGCCCTGCAATAAGATGTAATATGACTGATATGGCCCAGTATATAATTGATAATTTCCACTTAACTTTACACAAGGTTATACATTGTTTTGAAAGGTTTAAAGTGGCACTAGTACCATGTTTTATAATATTGCAATAAATCTAAATGGATTCCAAATTTTCTACAGTGTATTTTTCAACACAGATGAAATTCTTTGACAAGCCAAGGGGAAAATGAGCATGGAATTAAAAACAATGAAGCACAGACGACTCAGAAAGCCCATCCTCTGGTTTTGCCCTTTCCTGAAATTATTCCTAAGGTTCTAAAGTAACTGGAACTTATCCTGAAATTAATGAAAGAGGGGGCACAGGGCACTGAGAAGGAATTGAATAGGGACTTGAGATCAAGGGGAAGAAATCAGGGTGAGAAATGGGGTATACTCACTCAAATGAAGGGTTAAATTGACAACATTGGGGTATTGAGTGCCTTCCAGCATAGTCTGCGACTGCCACCACGTCCAGTTATAATTATTGTTAAAATCCGTCATGAATTCCGGAGGGTGACTATATCCAGGGCGGCGGGAATCACAGTAATTGTTACAAGCTTTTGATACTCCGGTTACACCCGTTTGTAAACAATATTCCTCCGTTTTGTCCAAACCACACGTATTCGTTGCCTCTACGGGCAATCCGAATGCAGCGTTCACAAATTCAGGCATACATCTTTGAGCCCGTCCATACGAGTCGTAACAGCTACTACGACCCTGAAACGTTTCACTCTGAGCCGACACGGAGTGGGAGAAAATTCCTAAATAAGTTAATATCACTAACGAGATCATTTTGTCTGCTAAAAATCCATAGGAAGAACTTTTAAAACTTTTCCGTCCGACACCTCCGCTCGCACTCACCGCCATCACTACAGGCAAGAACTGGCAATCAAACGCAAGGCATGCTGGGAAAAGTATTAAAGTTTTGCTTAATGGTTAAAGGTCCACTTGGACTGATTTTCAAAACTTTCAATTTTTTGACAAATTCTTTAAAACATCAATGTTTGCTTATATCTTTCCAAAAAAATTTCAAACATCTGGATTTCGGCAGAATAAATACCTTAATGTAAAAAATATAAGGCATTGAAATTTTAAAATTCGACCCAAATGTGTACAAGGACCCTAACTCGACATATTTCCCCGGCTTCTCAAATTTCCCTGCCGAGAAAAGAACTATTAATTGACTGGTTTGAGGGGGTGAATATACAGCAACACATGGGTACAAATTTGAAAACAAAGAGACCCCTTTTTAAATTCATTTTTGAAAAAAATCGACCCCAAGTATCAATAGTTTAAGCATTGGAATTCTTGGAGATACCGTGTTCCTGAAAACAACAGGGAGGAGATTGCAAAGAGTTTTCATGAAAAGTTTTGTGAATCAACTCAACAGAAACTAGGTTAATAATTTTGTGGTTCCATTCACAGCAGGAATTCCTGATAATGTAGAAAATGTGCTAAAAGGCTTTGGTAAAGAGAGATCATCTTTCAACTTCTAGTGACGATCAGTTTTCTTAGAGACGGTTTTAATTACGGGTTAAACACTGAAAACATTGAAGAATTTTATGTTTATGTTATAACATTTTTTAACAATTTTGCGGTTTGATTCCAATTGTTTCCATTTTTTGTTTTCGGTATTGCCCTGAGAAGGCCCTATCAACGTAAACATTTTTAAAAATATCGTGCCACAGTACGTAGTCTCACAAAAGCACTGGCCTAGGTCACAACTCACAAAGCAAAGATTATTGTTAATGCAAGGTGCTTAAGTTTAGAAAATTAGGTTAATTATGTAGGGCTGCTATTTAAAGGAATACTGTGTCTTAGAATGGACATACAATTTAAAAATTTAAACGTGGCCAATAAGAGTATATATTAAATCTTATAGAACAAACTCTTTACACGTTCCGAAATTCGTCTCACTTTTGATGCTCTGCCTTAATTTCACCCCTGACGCCTAAATTACAAACATAACAGAGTTATCAGTCGATCTCAAAAGTTGGCCTAGCTGTTCTAATGAGGATTGCGCACCCGAAACTTATGTAGATCGACCATTTTGCTTAAGGTCCGTTGCAAATCTGCTGTATTCTGGAGGCGACCATTTCCGTGATTCTATAGATTCCTAAATTCAAAGAAGAAGGCTTTTTTGAGAAGTAATCTATTTCTTGCAATATGGCAGAGATTCGTAAGAATTGAGAACGCCTCTTCAAGTTATAGATCATGAAATCATATCCTTGAAGAACTTTTGGTTTACATGGTAACGTATCTATATAAACTAATAATAATCAGTGGAACTGTTGATAACGGACCACTTATCTTATATACGTCACAGATAACAAAATTGTAAAAGCAGCAATTTATTAGATGATATATTCCATTTGAACAGTTAATTGGAACATCGATTTCTTTCAAAACGTTTTGGGGAAGCCACCTGAACAAATCAAAGGGGTTGAGAGTCGCCAAAACGTGCCACTTAGCATCTGGATCAATGTAGCCGCGCTTAATTTTGGGATGAATTGTTTGTTCCAAAATCCCACTTTAAAGTTTTTATGAATCCCACCCTCATAGAATATGACTCCTTTTACATATATTATGTTTCATGTGCGACGAGCCGTGAACGTTAAAGATCCCTCGACAGTTGGAAATCGCAAAAGGAAGAGTCTGCTGCCCGAGCAAAACTCTTCCAATAGCATACTGCATGGCATAGCCCGTCTTCATTAGCCTATCAGGTGAAGAAGAGTAGGACGTAAAACTCCCTTCATTTCATTTACATCAATAATGTACCCCACCCTCCTCTATGCTATCACACTATTGCTCCTTTGCATATACCCACCCTGATCTTCAGGTTTGCCCTGTGGAACAACAATTTCAACAATGTATATATAATGTTGATAGAATTATCGTGTCTTTGTTTAATGATGATAAGATACAGACTAATTAACATAAAGGTAATTACTTAATACATGTATAATCAACTGAGTTGACATTCTCATTTACATAACTTTACATCATATATAGGTCTATACGAGCTTTGTAACACATTATTATTTGTATAACACTCGATCTAATAGCAACATTTAAGAAAGTGGTATGGAGTCTTTGCACTCGATTGGGATATTGAAGATGGGCTAAGCCATGCAGTGGGGAATTGGGGTAGTTTTGTCAGGACAACGACGTCAGCTTGTAAGATTTACATCGACAATGGAGACGAGAAGAAATGGACAACTGACAGTCGAAATCATTGGCCGGGTACATATTTATGCCTTATCTTTATATGCACTGCAAAAACGCCCCAACCCTACTTTCGAAACTTGCACCCATTAAAGTAATAAAACTCTTTATTTTAAATGGGTCAGAATTAGGTCCAGTACACATGGGCATGATCCTGTCTAACATTTAGCCCATGGGGACAAACATAGACTCTTTATTTTACATGGGTCAGAATTAGGTTCAAGACACATGGACATGGTCCTGTCTAACATTCAGCCCATGGGGACAAACATATGCTCTTTATTTAACATGGATCAGAATTAGGTCCAATACACAAAGACTTGGTACTGTCTAACATTCAGCTTATGATATGGAAAAAAGGGAAAAAAACAACAAATATTTCACCGAACAATTTATTCAAAAATATCGAAGTACATGTGTATTTTACATTCCTCATACAGTAACATGGATACAATGACGAAAATTCAAAGAACTTCATTCAGACATATACTCAAGTAAAATGTGTTAATCATCTAAATCACAGCAAAAATAAATATGTTAGTATTGGAATCGTGGCATCTGGACGAGAAAAACACGTGTAAATTCCTGGAGGAGAGTTTTAACACGTGGTTATCGTTATCGGTACCATCTGTTGAGCGGTCAAGCATGACAATTCCTGATAATTGACCAGTCCCAAATCCTGTCTGTGATTTCTTTGTCCTGTTGTTGAATGAAACTGACCATCGTGTTCAAACCACGCCCTCATTCGTCATACTTCGTATATAACATAAGCTGCATTTGAAATTATTATTCAAAGACTAAAACTATACAAATTTTTGAATGCATTAATAGCTTTCATAAATTGTTACTTATCGGAGCGCGATACGGAAACTCGCCTACACTCGCTTCAATTCCCGTCTTAGTTTCAGCTATTTAAGGGCTATGGCTTGGTGGTCATCTGGTACATATCTTTATAATTGTACTGAAACCGCATTCAGATCTTCCTTTTGAGAAATGTAACAGACAGCTAGAAATTGAACTTCGTGTCGTTGATTATTTAGACATCTATTTTGAAATGGCATGAAAACGTCGTATGTCGTCACTTCCGCTTTATTTATTTTTTAGCATTTGTAGACGAACTTAAAATTTGATTTGCATTTTTAATTTCGATAAAAGGAGAAGAAATTCAGCTCTTTTAGAAATCTTCAACAGCCATGTCCCTATAATGGTGACAGAAATAAGCACAAGCTCACTGTAAAGACTTTAATAAAACCACGAAAGTGACTGTTCGTGCATTTTACCGAGGTAATCAGACCAAATTATAGAGTAATTAAAATAACGAGAATGTACCTGGGTACAAATTTGACATGGGTTTTATCGGCATTTAATACGATAAGTTCATGGGTTTATCTCTGTTCACCAATTTAGAATAATGTTTATTTAATTATGGTTGGACTATGTTACCCCAAATTTGGTAGACCCATTGACCAGGGGGATTCATTGACCAGGCGAACACTAGACCTGGGAACGTATGAGTTAGGCATAATCTGTTCTAAGACCAATTTTCAATAGCTCGGAAGAATGGGCTCCAACTTAGCTCTCCAGAATTTGCAGCTCAAATCAGGGCCATCGTTCAAATTTCCACTAGAATTGGATTGGTGTCTGCTTGGCGATAGAGTGCAGTGGGTTAGTACCGTGTTCAGGGTTTAAATAAATCCGATTCCACAACCAGTGCTTCCGAAAGTCGGATACCTTGTCAGAACAGTATGTAGGGACATGTAATATATGTTAACTGTTGTCTATTTTGACATTATGAGCAATAGAGTTACGTCCCTTGAAAGGTGAAGTTTTCATATTTAGAGTTGACAATGGTCTTACAAGGAAAATAACAGAACAGATAAATGAAAACGTAATTATTATTTTTAGCAAATTTTGTATCATTTTAACATTTTACGACCTTCATTTTATGTAGTTGTCTCATTTCGGATCTGGTTTTGATCTCGTTTTATCCAAAATCTCAAATTCAGACGACATATGCTTGGTAATTATCGTATTTTTGGCATCATTCTTGAATTCAATCAATACACATTGAATGGCACTGTGATTGAACGCTAAAACAGAATTTAAAATACGTTGTTACTCAGAATTTCACTCTTCAGACAACTGACCTATTTCAGCCTGCATTTCTACCGAAGTTTGATGACTAGATCTGGTTTTCTGTGTCTGCTCTTAGTGACATTGTGATTGATTAAATGTAATGTCAATGATGCTAACTCCAACTACTCCAAGCTAGCATGAAGGTGAAACCAAAAGAGCCTTAAAAATTTGAAACATTGTTTGATTGACCTTTGAATAGCCCACTTTCCCTTCCCTCCTTTAGTCAAAATAACCCCCAAGAATTGATACCGTACACTAAACATTCAAATGAATTGAATTATAATTGAACAAAGAAGAATTAAATATTTATTCTAGCTAAGAAAATAAAAGATGCCACCTAAATTTGTACGAGTTCCTGGTAGAGATGATATCAGTAATTCTAGAGATGTAGAAAGAGTAAGTAGAGAAAATTTATTTCTAAAGAAATCTATATTGACGCTATACCCTTTTTGCAGCAAGATTTGTAAAATTTTGTTTTCTTTTGTCAAAGGTTGGTTGCATCGAAACTATTGTGTCGTTTTTACGTCATAGAAATAACAGACCCAAACCTAATTCGGTTCCATTAACATTACAACACTAGACTTAATCAGTTGAATGATGTAAAGGGTGATATTTTCAAGTATAGAAAAGTAAATTTGCAATGTCATGCCTTCAAAATGTCCCCTTGTGTCCTGATTCTGGTAACCAGATCAGACGCGTTCGAGGTTTGTTAATCATATAAGACCACAATGGCTGCTACTTAAACGAGTCTTGTATTTTGTATTTCAGCAAAATTTATTGGCCGGTGATTCTGATGATGAAGACTTCTTTTACAAGTATGTAGATTTCAAAATTTAGCAGCAAGAGGTTAGCTTGTTAAGAAAATAATCTGAAACACAAAAAGTACTACCTAGCTGTAAATGAGTATATGTACTCCAGGAAAGATCCATGCCAAGAGGTTTGTCCGAGGACCAGTTGGTAGAAAGGATCCCTGTCACAGTGAACCTAAGTTGTTATCCTTGTTAAATCAATACCAAGAGGTTTGTCCAAGGACCAGATGGTAGAAAGGATCCCTGTCACAGTGAACCTAAGTTGTTATCCTCGTAAAATCAATACCAAGATGTTTGACCAAGGACCAACTGGTAGAAAGGATCCTTGGAAACAGAAGTTGTTATCCTGTCACATCAATACTAAGATGTTTGTCAAAGGACCAGCTGATTGAAAGGATCCTTAATTGTGAGCCTAAGTTGTTATCCTTGTAAAATATACATTCCTCGATTCTTTGTTTCTTTCTTAATGTTTGGCCTTATATATAAAATTATTGTTATATTTGTAGAGGTCCAAATGTAAATACAGGAAGCTTGCGGGGTGACCCGGCCATGGACAGGTAAGAGAATTTTAAATACAAATTGATCTTCATTTTTTTTTAATATAATTCTACCCTTTTTCATTGGATTTTACAAAACAAAATGCAATATTATGGTTACTTCCTTGAGTGGCATTAAGTAATTTGAGAATATATATAAGGACACAATTATATGGATAACAATTACTTTTTTATATATATCAGGACACGATTATATGGACATCAATTATTTTATTAATATATATCAGGACTCAATTATATGGACATCAATTATTTTATTAATATATATCAGGACACATTATATGGACATCAATTATTTTATTAATAATATCAGGACACAATTATATGGACATCAATTATTTTATTAATATATATCAGGACACAATTATATGGACATCAATTATTTTATTAATATATATCAGGACACGATTATATGGACATCAATTATTTTATTAATATATATTCTTTTGGACTCAATTATATGGACATCAATTGGATTTTATTAATATATATCAGGACTCAATTATTTTTTTGGACATTTCAATTATTTTATTAATATATATCAGGACCAATTATATGGACATCAATTATTTTATTAATATATATCAGGACACAATTATATGGACATCAATTATTTTATTAATATATATCAGGACACAATTATATGGACATCAATTATTTTATTAATATATATCAGGACTCAATTATATGGACATCAATTATTTTATTAATATATATCAGGACACGATTATATGGACATCAATTATTTTATTAATATACATCAGGACTCCATTATATGGACATCAATTACTTTATTAATATATATCTGGAAACGTCGGAAGTTAATTAATTAAGTTATTGTTATCCATATAATTTTGTCCTGGTATAATACAATGGTGTTTCTATTGTATTAAACAGATTAAGAAGTCAAGTGAGTGATGTAGTGGGTGTAATGAAAGATAACGTAGGTAAAGTTATAGACCGTGGTGACCGACTGGAAGATCTTCAAGACAAATCCGACGACTTGGCCAGCAATTCAAACATGTTCCGTGCTCGAGCTAAAAGTCTACACAAAACCATGTACTGGAAAAACTGTAGGGTGAGTAACACTTGGGATATTTTTATAGTATGTAAACTGTGTTGAAACATTATGTACTTTGTTATTAAAGAAGTATGTTCAGACGTATAATATACCCTTGTGCTATTATGTTAGTATAGTCATTGTAGAGACCCTGTGTTTATTTCCTCTAACATCCCTGTGGTCATAGCTATTTTTTATTTCAATGGACAATAAACCAAGGTCCCGTGTGCTACAGGCTGTGCATTGCTAAAGATCCCTTGACAGTTGGAAATGGCAGAAAGAGTTAGTTTAATCCCCTCATGCACACTGCATGGTATTGCCAGTCTTCTTTAGCCTGTAAGGTATAGTGGGATGTAAAACTCCATCTCATTTCAAATATACTTGAACTTTCAGATGAAGTTGATATTGGCTATGATAATTATAATATTATTAGGTGTTATCATCAGTAAGTATCTGTTTTCAATGGGTTGAGATAAAACGAGAAGGGTTGGCTAGGGGTGGTGGCTAGTTTATACAAATTTACTCAAGGTACAGCGCTGAGTTTCTGGTACACAATCCTTATCACCATATATAATTAGAGCACATGTCATGCTGGTGACACATGTTTCAGATACTCAATCCTCATCAGGATTAGTAGTTTTAGAAATGGATACTCCATTGAAAAGGATCTGTTAAACGCCTTGCTATTTTTAACCCTCTGAATCACCTTATTGCGGTTTCTTATGGCTTCTTAACCCTGTTGAGTAGCAGCACTGAGTTTCAGATACACAATCCTCGTCAGGATAAGACAACTGGAGCACATCTCTGGTGACACATGTTTCAGATACACAACTTTCATCAGGATGGACAAATAAAGTACAACTCATGCTGGTGAAACATGTTTCAGATACACAACCCTCAGAAGGACTGGTAGTTTTAGAAATGAATACCAACATCTAAAGTAAGGGAGTGAACTCATTGAACAGGATCTCTTAACAGCTTGCTATTTTTTAACCTTTTGAACCAACTAATTGCTGTTTCTAATGGCTACCTAACCCTGTTGATGTCATATTTTTCTCCAACCAATAATTTGTTACGAATTAAACATTTTTTCTTTTCAGTTCCAATTATTGTACATTACCAGCAATAAACTTACCAAGAGATCTTGAAGATGAATTAGTTGTGGTCTGAATATCTGTGTTGTTAACCGTCAATCAACTGAATTAGAATATGCCCACATACTCTCATCAACTATACTAGTGCAAACTATACTAGTGCAAACTATGCTGTCAGTCATCATGATACGTATACGCCCACAACAAAGTTAAAATACAATTAGTTGTTGATTATCTAGATGAAGACACTCCTACATCATCTTCTCATATGGTAGATTGATTGTTATTTGATTTTTTCGGTGGTGTAGAGCTATCAATCATCTGGTTTAGAGCACACCCACTTCAACATCCTGAATGTGGCAATCTAAAATGAATAAGATAAGGTGCTGGCTTTAACAAATTAAATCTTATTCCTATGTGAATGAATTGTCTAGCTATTTGTTTATATTTGATGTCTGTCTTTATAGCTTCAACTTCAGCTTCAGCTGTATTTAATAATTTTTGTGACAATTTTCATCATTTTGTATAGATTAACAAGTTGCTTCTAGAGTTGCTTCTACTTGTCCGTCATGATTTTGTATCTCAATAATTTATAATTTCTGTGAAATTTATTTCATTGAGGCCAAGCCTTATTTTAGCTTTTGAAGTTTAATTTTGTATGTAATAAACATATATACTATGTATATTTGACATCACTGTTCCAAACTGATCATATAAAAAAAATAATATAAATAAAATAGAAAAATCTAAAAATTTAAATTTCAGCTTGGCATTCATATTCAAGTGTATTAAAATTGTTTGTCTAATTTTGTGTATAGAAATGCTAAAACTTAAATTTGGCAAGTCCATTATTTTAGAGGTAGTTAAATGATAATCAGCATATTATAAGATTGACTTGTATAATTCAATTACTACTTTTTCTACCCCTAATATAAAGTGGACTGTTTGTGTTTGTGATGAAAAATCCTCGTTCAGCGGTTAGTATTCTGTTTGTTTGTATGTTATTTATGTTCTGTTGTGATTTGTTTAAAGCTGGGAACAAGATTGGTAATTATTGTTTATTCTTAATATGATGTACTGAATTAACATATTAAAATAGAACCTAAAAACATGTCTATATTGCTCTATAATATATGTATTGAGCACTATTTTAACAGTGGTATTTCTATATCGCTCTACAATTGATGTATTGAGCACTATTTAACAGTGGTATTTCTACATCTCTCTACAATTGAAGTATTGAGCACTACTTTAACAGGGGTTCCTCTACATATCTCTACAATTGAAGTATTGAGCACTACTCTAACATTGGCATTTCTATATCTCTCTACAATTGGTGTCTTTATCGCTCTACAATTGGTGTATTGAGAACTATTTCAACAGTTGTATTTCTATATCACTCTACAATTTGAACAGTTATAATTTTGTATTATTGTAATGTATTGAATATAAGTGTTGTTAATATAAAGTTGTTAATATAATATGGGATTGTGAAACCTCTGACTTATCTGAATCTACTTCCTTCACAACAGGCGACTTATTAGACATATATTTTAAGATTATACTTAAACATGACTAGCTAGAATTCTGAATGTAATTTATTGAAATAAGTATTTATTGTTAATATAAGATGTTAATGTATGATATTTATTATAATTTTTATAAGGAGGGTTACTTATAATGTGATAAAATAAAATGTTGAAAGTTCTATTACCCACCATTTTGTTTTTAAACCAACAGTATTGCAGAAGGATCTTGTACTAAAAACTTCAAAATGAATCTTAGCCTAATGAAGCCATGGTAATGCCATGAAGTATGCAATGAGGGAAATGTTTTACAGGTTCCTTAGTCACAAATAGGAAAATATATAGCCTACAATTCAAACGTCTTTGAGAAATCAAGAAATTGAAGGATTTAATCCTATTACGTTTTGCGTATTTGATATGATAATGCTATCACATCAGATATTACATTATTAGCTGCAGTGTTACCTTCTGATCATGGTCAAGAGGAGAAAACTCTATTTAACAACAAATGTAAGGAAAAGATAACTCTAAAAATCCAAAATGGCTGCGCCCTGTAAACTAAAAAATCTATTTACGAATTAAAGTCCAATATTTACGAAAGCTTAGACTAAAGCAAGCAAAATATTGTACAAATGGCAACTGGAGGTGATGATACAGACGATGACAAATGGACATCCAGTGACAACGCCATTGATGTCAATTTTAATAAGGTTAAAAAGTTTGTTTGTATCCAGCATCCTGCAGTTGTTGAAAATGTCGACAAAGCTTTCGATACTTTGGGCGGTTTGAAGACAGTTACAAAAGTAAATATAATGCTTTATTTTATTCTCACGTCTAAATGTTTTGATTCCATCAGGAGTGAATTGAACTCAAGAAAGAGTCAACTTACATGGCATGAAAACAGTTTTCAATTAATTTCTGACATGAAAGTTTTCATGAAAAAAAAAAAACCCTTTTGATGATAACTCAGGCATTGCTTTATCTTATGATCAATCATTAATAGATTCAGTGAAAAATAATAAGGCTGACAAATATTCATGCACTATGAAAACTTGTCAAGGGCAAAGGCTGAGAAAGAAGAGTAAAAGGTCTTAACTCACAGACTTCAGTCTTCACTCACAGACTTCAGTCATATTCATCCAATTGGATTCAGAGTACAGACATGTTCTAACAGTGTGAAATAAAATCATTTTATTATTGGATAGACCTATATTACCATAGTAGCCTGCAAGCAGAGTTATAGCTGAATGTATGGTGAAACATTTTGAAAATAAGACGATCTATAAAAAACATTACAAGTAGTTGTAGAATTCTCATTCTATTGACATTGATGAAACAAAAATACCAATTTTTCAAGAAATTGTTTTTTATAAAACTGTGTACAAAAGGATAAATAACAATTGCTTTATTGAAGCTGGCACATAATTTAAAGAAATTGTAAAATTTTGAAATTTTGTTCCATTGCAGACGTGCCAAAATCCCAATAAGAGACTGGAATTGAAATGGCGGCCTGATGATATTTATTGTAAACCGACGTATGGTAACAGAGTGAATAAAGATAGCCTGGTGATGAAGGTACGGAGAAGAAGAAGAAAGAAAACGACAGAAGGAATGAATGAAGGGGATGAATATGAATATGAATACCAAGTTGAAGTATTGGGAATGATCAATGTTTTTTATGATTTTAAAAGTAAGTCCTTTGGGGGCCTATAAACTTGTTTGACCCCAATTTTTACAGATTAGAACTTTATCTAATCATTTTTGTATGAATTGAATTAACAACTTCAAAAACTATTAAAAGTCCAAGATTGTTTTTGAATTCAATTACAAAACAGACAATTCCTGTCATTTTATCAAGAATTGTCTGTGAGGGAACTGTATTCATTTTAAAGGTAAAACCAACATTCCAGATACTTCTATGGATTGAACAATCTAAGACATTCTGCATCAAATTGAATATTTTTTTTAAATGTTCATTAACTGGTCATTTTTTTGCTGTACGGTATCTATACTCATTTTTCTGTACAGTGTATAATTTTCATTACAGGACCTACTCATTTTTCTGTACAGATCTTCCATTTTTCTGTACAGAATCTGTACTCATTTTCTCTAAGTATCCATTTTTCTGTAAACTGTAATTACTCCTGTATCGGTATCTGTACATATTTTTCTGTACGGTAATCTATACACACATTTTTCTGTACAGTACTCATCCATCGGACATTTTTCTGTACAGTATCTATACACATTTTTCTGTACAGTATCTTTAAACATTTTTCTGTAATATGCTGCTGTTTGTTTATTGACAGATTTATGTGATTTCCAATACTTACCTACCATTCAAAAACCAGGACAGAAACCAGTCAGTCTTCTCAACCAGTTAAAAATATCCGACTTCGTCAAACAAAAGGAATATCTTGAGAGGGATGTACCGTTATTTATGCCGCCAGTGATATTTGCCAGGATGGACGTTCCTGCAGATTATTTATTCAGACAGAATCAGTTCCATGGAACTGGCGATAAGAATGCTGATCTTGAAACCCAGGAGAATCTGATCGGCACTTGTAAGTATTATATACTGTAAGCGGACTATACTGAACAAAAAACCCTTAAATATGGATTTTTTGAATAAGGGATGAGTTCAAATTTTGCAATATTTCTATATATGGCTTTTGATTTCGCATAAGGGAGGGATGATTCTTCCAGATGTACAGACCTTGGGTGGAACAAAAACTTTATTGAGAAATTGGGATAAAGGGTTTGGACAAACATGTATACAGGTCATCTTAATCGGAGGATTATTTAATCAGGCAATGGATAATGTTATTACGGTGGGTGGAGATTAACAATGAGATCACGGGCAATTAAAATACCAGTAAAGAATATTGTATTGATTTTATGGTAAAGAATTTTGACACTGAAAACGATAGGCCCCAGAAAATTATGGTTACGAAAAGAAAAAAGAATCCGTTTAAATTTGGGTCTCCCAGCGGTAGATCGGGAACAACATCCATAATCGGCTAGAAACCCGAACGAAAATAAGTAGGTTACACATGTATTTTGGATCAGCTGGAAAATTATAGTACCTGTTATGTACAGATTGTTTTTAGTTTGCTACAAACAAGATTGTCATTTAAGTTCTTATTTTATGTATGGCTTTTGATTTAGGGAGTTCACTCATATTTTGTAATTTCAGCTCGTAGAAAGAGGACCATATTTACAATATTTGTGGGTTACCATGACACCACACCAACGGGACCAATGGAAGGAGCCAGTTCAGCTCTTCACAGTAAAGTTAAAAATCTTGCTGAGGCCAAACAAGTTGTGGAAGAGGTATTTCATATCTAAATTCTGTCGATTTCACAAGACAAGGGCAATAACTTTACAGAGTTGTTAATATACAGTTTTTTTAGGTTACATAGAAAACTTGGCTTTTAACCAGTCAAATTTAATAACTAAAATGATTTAAATTTTTTTTTATCACTCAAACAACATTCTTAGACTAACAGCACCATTTTTAAAAGTAATATTCCTGACCCTTATTCTTGAAAACTTATCTTTAAACGATTTTAGTGTTCCTGTCATCTGATTGGTCAATAACTAGAATTATTTTAAAATTAATTTTATCATCATCAGAGACTCTTATTCATTAATAACTTATCTTAAAATATTTAAATGTTCCAGTCATGTAATTTCAATAACTAAAATTGATTTTAAATTTATTTTAGTAAATACGTAAGAATTTTTCCAAATTTCTTTCTCTTTTTGCAGTTATTTAAAGAACGTCCTATCTGGTCTAAAAATGCTTTAAGATATAGACTAGACCCGAAATATTTAGCAAGGTTAAAGTTCGTGCTGCCACTGGTGTCGTATTTCATGACAACTGGACCCTGGAGAGTTCTGTGGGTCAAGTTTGGCTACGATCCAAGAATTGATCCCAAAGCCAAGATTTATCAGACTCTTGATTTCAGGAGAAGACAACGTAAGTTCTTTAAAGGGAAACTGCGTCTTAGAATGAACATAATATTAAAAACTTTTAAACTTGGCCAATGAGAGCATTTATTCATCAGTAGATATACCTGCTGCCATAGTTGAATGGGACAATAAACCAAGGCCCTGCATTCTATAACTTGTGTATGTAAGATTTCTTGACAGTTGGTCTATACTAAACTTATGATATACCATACTTAGAAATCAAATTATTTAATAGTATGTTGAAATTTCAAGGTGGTGCAGGTGATTGTATGCCAATTGGACATAAAAGAAGTACCTATACATACTCTCTACCGACTGCTGTCAACAAACCAAGATGTACTATCGCCCAGATTTCTACAGCCAATCTAGAAAGCAACAAACCAACTAAAGAAGCTCCCTCTAAATTTCTGGTGAGCAATTTTTTTTCTTCAAAACTTTCATATTAAACTCAAAAAAACTGTTTGGCTTCATAAAGTTGTATTGCCATAGATACCCAGTCTAATTAAAGGATTTCTACCTCTCAGAATGAACAAAAGACTTACAAATTTTAAACTTGGTCATAGAGCATATATTCATCAGTAAATATACCTGCTGTCATAAATAACATAACAGAATCCTTATATATAGGGTAAAAACCTGCACACTATATTCAGAATTATACAGTAATCAGATAAATAAAAAAAAAAGTTTAATACATTGATGTGACCAAGCTGCAAGCGATAATACTTTTATGAAACTACATGTCAATTATTATATTATACTACGCTTATAATAGGAAAGTAAATTTCAGACGAGATTGGATCATTATTATATATGCAAAAAAATGAAATGAAATGAATGAAGTTTTACATCCTACTCTTCTGAACCTAATGGGCTAATGAAGATTGGCAATGCAATGCAGTGGTCTAGGTTTTACTATCCCATCAGAACGACTAGACGCTTTTACATGCCAGTCCCTCCAACCTACAACAATGACAAGAAAGCTGAAAAATTCCTCTTATATATGTAAATAATTTTTTTTGACAGGAGAGTACTTATAAGTTTCGAGCTGAAGTATTACCACCTTATCGACAAATGTTCTATCAAATCTGTGATATAGAAGATGAAAGGGTTCAGGAATTACTCTCTCAAAATAATGGTCAGGTAGGTGTCATCACCAGTCTTTTCATTCTATTTTAAGGAAATTCTGGGAGCCTCAGTGGCTCAGTGAGTTAGACAACTGCTAGCTAACCTGAAGGTCCAGGGTTCAATCCTGGCAAAGGTCGAGATGAACTTTTGGATTTTTCAGCCCGGTTTCCCCTTGTCAGTGATGCAGGTCCAAAGGACTGACATGAATGAGATGAATGATTTTTGGTACATTTTGACACAACCACCTCTTGATATCCTGAAAATTGATGAGGGTAGTGGGCGTATCGTGCTAGGCATCCACTTTAAAAAAAACTATATTGTTTCTATTTCAGGAGACTGTATGTGATGAAAAAGAAGGCTGGTGTATTCCTGACTTCTGTGACCTCTCACGAGATATTCTCTACGGCCATGTTGAAAATATTATAGCCAAAACTTCCTTCTCTATACCTACTGATGGTAAGTTAGGGATGGGACTTTGCGGTAAAGTTGGAAATTGAAAAAAAAAGTAGGCTTATGCCAATGTCTTGGAAAAATCTTCTCCATTTCATACTGCATGGCGTCTGTTTTCATTAGCCCTTTAGGTGCAGAAGGGTAGGACATAAACCTCAATTCCTTTTTCAGCATCAAGAAGATCAAGGCATGTAGTGGCCAAGATGAGGGAGTTTCAGTTGTTAGAAGCTGCCACAGAAGAAGATTTTGAGGACACTGTGACTGAGGGGCAGGGCAAAGAAACTGAAGAGGAAGAGGATCATCTGAGGGCAGAGGGATCAGGGGAGGATGAAGAAGAACAATTTGAGGATGAGGAAGATTACGAAGATGCTATTGACGATAATGAAATGGACACAGAGATGTTGGACTGTGTTTGAAATCTCATGGGGGGGGGGGGGGTTGTTTGTATAGTGTGTGAGGAGAATGAGGATCATCTCGGGGAAGAGGGACCAGAGGTGGATGAAGAAGAACATTTCAAGGATGAGGAAGATTACGAAGATGCAACTGATGATAAAGAAACAGATACAGAGATGTTGGACTGTGTTTGAAATTTGTTGCAGGACAAATTGTTAAAGTGACTAAATGGGGGAGGGACTGACTGAAGGAACAGGCCCTTTTAGCCCATGGGCAAATTTTGGATAGTGTTAAATCATTGGTTCTGCCCACAAGCATCCCCCCCACCCCCCTCACAATTATTGATGCCCCTTCCCCTAAACTACGGTCTTGTGAAGGGTTTGGAGTATAAGACAGTGTTTGGAATTTTCAGTCATAGATCATTTCATTACTGAATCATTTATTCATTTTCATGTATTCATTCATTTATTTTCATTATTTATTCATAAACATAAATTCATTTCATCATTCATTCATCATGATAAAATAAACAAGTTTAAAAAGTTAATCTTTTTGTAGTCTTATCTAAAAAGGCGTTATTTCCCTTTACATAAGTCCAAAACGAATAGGCTAAGAAATCTAAAAGAAAGTGAACTGCAGAACTTGTTAACCTCAGGGTGAAGTTGACTTTTCCATTTGTCAAAAATAAAGATTTCTAATGCAAACAAGTTTCCTAGGGGATCTTAACTTGACCCTGTGTACTACAGGCTGTGCACATTAAAGATCCCTCGACAGTATTGTAAATCGAAAAAACATAGGCTAATGCCGCCCTCATGGTAATATTTCTCTCATTGTACACTTCATGGCGTTGCCAGTCTCCATTAGCCCATAAGATGCAGAAGAGTAAGACGTAATTCTCTATTCATTTGATTTCCATTTCATATCAAGACAGTTTTTCTTTCAAGTTTTGTACGAACAATAAGATTAACAAGTGTCCAGGTGGTTGAATGATCCATTTAAGAAGACATGATTCTTCTATTAAGATAACAATATTGTCTCAGCTTGCCCGCTGTTAGTCTGAACTACCCGACCAACAACATAAAGTTTAAAATCACGAGTTGATAACGGCCTCTTGTCCTTGAAGATACGTCCTGCTGTGGATTTTCAAACCGGTTTGTACTGAAGGCGTGAACGAGACAAAACAGCCCCAAAATTGATATAGGCCTACTTTTTATATCATTTTCACAATGTCAAGATATTAAGAACATATGTACTTATACCTTGACTGCGATAGTCACTATTCTTGTATCACATCTTCACAATGTCAAGCTATTACAAACTTCCTACTTATACCTTGACTACAATAGTCACTATTCTCGTATCACATCTTCACAGTGTCAAGCTATTATGAACTTCATACTTATACCTTGACTACAATAGTCACTATTCTCGTATCACATCTACACAGTGTCAAGCTATTATGAACTTCATACTTATACCTTGACTACAATAGTCACTATTCTCGTATCACATCTACACAGTGTCAAGCTATTATGAACTTCATACTTATACCTTGACTACAATAGTCACTATTCTCGTATCACATCTTCACAGTGTCAAGCTATTATGAACCTTGACTGCAATAGTCACATCCTTGTGTCATTGAAGTATTGATATGGCTACTTGTTGCAGAGCAGGCATTTTTAAACTGATAAAATAGGCATAGGCACTAATAGCAAGCTCAGCACAGCTCTGTTTTTTTGACATGATATTTCTCGTGTATATTCCGCATGAAATAACTGACGAGTGTATATTGACAAGGTGCTCTGAACGGTGTGGGTTTATTGATACAGTAGAAATCTCAAATCATTGCCCCTTTGTATATTTTCTACCATATCGAATACAATACAATGTCTGTTCTGGGCTTCGTATCTCGACCTACCAGAACACCTGATGGGAGTCCCATGAGAGTCAACATAACTAATTACTGGTATACTTGATAGCTTTGTTGTTCGGTATTCAGAATGAAAAGGATAATGTATATTTTATTCACGTCGGTAATTGACCGTTTACGTTTGTCCCCATGGTCATTTTCAATCTATATAGGTATTATAGGTATCTTGCTCGATTGAACTTTGAGAGTTGGCGTACTTTTGAAGGGGGGACTTTGGAAGTAGCCTTCTTTGAAGTGGTGTATTAGTCTTCTTATGTAGACCACTATATTAAGGACGTAAAACTCCATTCCGTATTAATTATTACTATCAGAAGATTGATAGATTCAATATGTAAATTAACAGTCGATTGACATCCGTTACCGACTACACTAATTGGTTCTGTAATAGACTGGGCATTTGACATTTTGTATGTCTTTGATCATAACGCAATTAGATCATCAATATGACTGCATGCTAGCTCGCTAACCCGAGGGTCCAAGGTTCATTCCCAGCAAAGGTCGAGATACTGTTCCTATCTCAAAAGATGGGAGCCACTGTGGCTCAGTGAGTTAGATGCTAGCTCGCTAACCCGAGGGTCCAAGGTTCATTCCCAGCAAAGGTCGAGATACTGTTCCTATATCAAGAGAAGGGAGCCACTGTGACTCAGTGAGTTAGATGCTTGCTCGCTTACCTGAAGGTCCAGGGTTCATTCCCAGCAAAGGTCGAGATACTGTTCCTATATCAAAAGAGAGAAGCCACTGTGACTCAGTGAGATAGATGCTTGCTCGCTTACCTGAAGGTCCGGGGTTCATTCCCAGCAAAGTCGAGATACTGTTCCTATATCTTGAGATTGGAGCCACTGTGGCTCAGTGAGTTAGATGCTTGCTCGCAAACCTGAAGGTCCACGGTTCAATCCTGGCAAAGGTCAAGACGAACTTTCTGATTTTCAACCCGGTTTGCCCTTGTCAGTGATGCTGGTTAGAGGGGCTGGCATGGGAAAAGTGTATCGTCATTCGGATGCTAAAGGTTGTGTATGTTAAAGATCCCTTGACATTTTGAAATCGCAAAAATTGTAGGTTAATGCCGCTGTCTTACAAAATTGATCCCATTGCGTTGGTCGTCTTCAAGAAGAGGGGGACGTGTAACTCTATATCATTTCATTTTATTTTCAACTCCTTAATGCTGTTTATGACCCTAAACAATCCAGTTACCACTCCCTATTTTAAGCCATATCAAACTTCAAATACATATCGTTACGATACGATCTATGT
The DNA here is from genome assembly GCA_030562195.1 of Nipponacmea schrenckii. Taxonomy (NCBI): domain Eukaryota; kingdom Metazoa; phylum Mollusca; class Gastropoda; family Lottiidae; genus Nipponacmea; species Nipponacmea schrenckii. The sequence goes on along the minus strand of JAUJPP010000012.1, from coordinate 20,143,886 downwards.
CAGTTATTTACATAATAATAAACCGTAACCATCCTGAATATTTCATATAAACAAGTTTATTTCGGTGAAACAACTCGACTTATATCCATACAGGTCAAAGGGTCGAGCAAAAAATGTGGCAATCCTCAGGGTTTTGTGTTTCCTCCATCGTTGTCTACATATCATCCAAATAAAAAGTAGTGAATGAGATTATGACAGCTTTTAAGTAAGCCAAAATTCACTAGACCTGTACATCTGGGAGAATCTATTCCTCCCTTCCCCAAAATCGATATAGGTCATCGTGAGGTTCTGCAACATAGCGGCTAGAGCGTTGGTTCTTTACGTCATGACGTCAATTGCTTGAATCACAAGAAACTGCTTGAGCTTCCCATTCGGATCAACCTTCGCCAATGTTCGTTAGTTTCCGTGAGTAAAGCCGCATTCTTATCCCGAAGATGATGCAAGCGAAGCTTCCCACCAAATCAAACTCTTCCGAGTTGACACTTTCCGATACATCGTCTCTTTAAATTGTTAAACTGTCAATGAGAATGGATCATATTCCGACGAAGATTGAATTGTATGATCCAGATTGTGTACCCTACCAAACTCTTGCCACACGCCTTGGCTTAACCATCCGCCTACCAACTTCTAATGCCTTATTCATACGTGACTAAACCTGGCGCGTTTGGTACGCTTAGGCGACGCTAGCCTCAAAAGGAAAATACACCCAAACCAACCCGCTACTTTTTCCTATGCCATTATTTAGGCACTGGGCGCACCGTTACTTTAACTCGTCAGCAACTTTTAAGCTAACCGCAAAATCACCCATTATCCTATATCTTCGTCCCTTTAATTTTTTTCACCAACCAATGGGAATCAAGCACGTTCTGATAACATTAGACACGTTTGAATGGTTATTATGTAGTTTGAAGGTTATAGTATGGCGTGGTCTCTCTTTGATGTTGTAAAGCAATAAATTATCCCTCAATAACATAAATCATGACACCAAACCGAGCCCACATCATAAAAAACTGAAAATAAACTATTTCAGGTTATGAATAAATGAGAATTACTCCCACTTCCTCGAGAGCAGTGATATAGAACAGTAAATGGTAAGTTGAGTGGATCCCGACCCCCTCCCACATAATTCCATACGCGCCCCTTGGCCCATCTGATAGCCCAAGATACTGCCTAATAACTCGGGAAAATAAAGTATTTCAGGTTATGAATAAATGAGTTTTTGATGCGAAAATTACACTTTCTCGAGGGCAGTGATATAGCACAGAAAATGATAAGTTGGATGGATCTCGGCCCCACCCCCAAATCCATACGTGCCCCTGGGTCCACCTGATAGCCCAAGATACTGCATAATAACTAATATAGGGAAAATAAATTATTATAGGGTATGAATAAAATAACTTTTTAAAGAGAAAATTACCCCCACTTCATTGGAAGATTCGCCTTTGGAGCAGTGGTGGCCCAGTGGGTTAGACGCTTGCGCGCTAACCTGTAGGTCCCGGCAAATCTCTTAATTTTTTGGGATTTTTCAGCCCGGTTTCCCCTTGTCAGTGATGCAGATCGGAGGGACTAACATGGAAACGGCGTCTGTGGCCCCGTGTGCTACAGGTTATGCACGTTAAAGATCCCTCAACAGTTTGAAATAAAAAAGAGCAGGCTAAATTTCCTTCATAGCACACTGTATGGTGTTGCTCGACTTCATTAGCTCATAAGGTGCAGAAAAGTGGGACGTAAAACTCCATTTAATTTGTTTCATTTCGCCCTAGCCTTAACCTGACGGAATCTTGTATATCCGGAAGCAAAAGGGTTTATTCAGCTGTAAGGAGACAAAATGGGCCAGCTCTACTGTAGTTAGAGAAGAAACCTGTTTACCTGTAGTGAACCAATGACTATAAATATTAATAAATAAATAACGATAAATGGACTTGATGGTCGAGTATCATGGAGTGATAATGTCCATTGCCCAGTTTTATACGCTACTAAATACACCTGGTGATTGAATATAAAACAGGTAGACCTGTCAACTATAGGCCACTGACCTAATGAGAATGTGAATTTTAAAGCTGTTGTCACTTGTCTACCATAAAGAAGTAGTAATAATGAAATGGAGTTTTACGCACTGCAGTATTACAGCAGCTTCAGGCACATAGCTATTTCAATGGTAAACGTATATGAAATGTGCCACGCCATCGGAACTTCGAGATTCCTTGACGAAGTCCAGTACCCTTATCTATACCAACTCATTTTCCCCCAATTCTTAATAAAAGACAAACCGGATGTAGTACAGGATAATAACTTCCGGTCAATTCCAAAAGATTGCATAAAACTATCGTAACAGATCCATGACGATCCGTTCCAACCGTATACAAACTTAAAATCTCATACAGGATGCATATCGAATACACCGTGTACGCAATGTGCAATACAATAATTGCTTATATTGCTAACTCCCGAAGAGGTCAAACCTTAAATCCATTAATAGGTATTTGTAAAGCTGCCATACTACAAACGCCAATTGATCTGTTTGCCCGATCACCTTCAGATCGACCGTGTCAATAATTTTCACCAAATCGTCGCCAAAATTTTGATGAAGTGTGAAAAATAGATTATTTTAAGCGACCTTGAATTAGCAGAATACAAACATTTTCTTTATGTTTTATGGTCGACCTCTCGGTGACCTTGTGGCGCCCCCAACTGGGAATTAATGACCTAGAGAGAGGGTATATAAAAATATTGTTTTTGAGAAAAAGAAAGGGGATCTTCATTTCATAGGGCGAAACCGGACATTAACTGCTCTGCGGATGTCCACCGAAGATTTAAAAAAATTCCCGTGTACATCTTGCAACGTTTTGGAACTTTACCGAAAGCGACGTTATTTCGTTTCGGCACTTTACTGCAGGCGACTTTTTATCGTTTCAGTTTTATATTGCAAGTGAAGGATCTTTTTGCACTTTAGAACGTTAGAAAACAAGGTTACCAATTCTTGATATGTTTTGAAGAGGTTTTCACCTATGACGCACAGAGCTCCATCTGTATTGAAGCACATGCCTGTGACAGCTCTCGATAGTTCCGTAAAGACGGAGGTATGTCGAAGAGCGCCCACGGAACATTTACGATTGAACGTTTGTCATCGATCATGGTCATTCCGTGTCAGGTTGAAACCTGCTGACTTGCAGAAAAAAAAAACAAATCAAATTAAAATCTTTCAATTATTCGTATGATCCAACCCATTGAATCAAACTACGATTCAAAGGCTGGATTAGTGTAAGCCTTAAGTTGAATTCAATTACTGGTCCGGATTATTCATTCATGAATTTTATTTGATGTTTTTCGTACGAGGCTAACAAGTCCATACATAGTTTTCAAACTGGAGTTAATATAGGGTCTACTAGTAATGTGTATAGGGTTTCTCATTTATGAAATGGAAGTTTATGTTAGATTGGGCGGAATGTTTTCTACCGATTTAGAAATGAAATGAATGGATTTCTACGCCCTTCTCTTCTACACCTATGAGCTAATGAAGACGGCAACTCCCTGCAGTCTACAATGACTAGCAGCGGCATTAGCCTACTCTTTTTGCGATTTCTAACTGTCAAGGGATCTTGAACGGCCTGTAGCACGCTGGGCCTCTGTTTATTGTTCCATCCGTACGACTAGACGCTTTTTCCATGCCAGTCCCTCTGACCTGTATCTCTGACAAGGGGAAACTGGGATCCAAAAGTTCCTCCCGACTTTTGCCGGAATTTAACGCTTCCTTAAGGTTAGCGAGCATGCATCTAACTTAATGAACCACTGTTCATGGAATTTGTTGATAAATATGTAAAAAGCTTAGGACCAGAGATATTCCTTCAGTGTTTCATGTTCTATTATTTCTGATAATGTACGTATCATATACCTCATTTCCCCTTTGATATCCCTGTTAATTACTCTTACCGCAAATCAATACAATCTATGGTATACCAGTTCCCTATTGATTTATCGGATATTGTCCAGTTTTAATCACTCTCCCGAGACACAACCTAGAATCACCTTCCCGTAAACAAAATCTGTTACATTCTTAATGAAAGAGAACAGATCTTGTAAATAGAGAATTTGTTCAGTGTTGAAGAGCTAAAGGGAGTGACCTCAACCCAAATCGACGACACCTTTGCTAAAGCTCATATAGCACACGACCCAACGTGATCGTATTTTGTATATTTTAAACTGGAGTAACGGAAATTTACGGAAGTAACCGAATGCTCGTATACAAGAAACGGGTTGTATATGGCAAGCTGTGATTGGCTAATTATGACGTAATGAGAACATGGCTACGCTAGAAGGACCTGTTAGATAAGAATGAAGATAAAAATGTCTAAAAAAAAGAAGAAAGTCACGAGATTGTAATCTAATATGAATTACATTGGCATCAAATAGACGTATATAAACTAAATTAAAGACCTTATCCGGATTCGCATGCACTCAGCAGATTCGTTTTCGTTAGCCTTGTAGGCTATTCATTATTACAAAAGATGCTGCAAAAGCAGTAGGCTACCTGATCACTAATAAACCAGCCTGTGGTTCATTTGCAGAGAAATGCAAATTATACGAGTTTCAAAAGGTGTCTTCCTCGTAAGTTCAATGAGACAGAAGTAAGCCCTTAGATATAGTGCTTCTTTTCAAAGCAGCACCATTACACTCAGCGACCTTGACTTGAGATATAGCCTTGACCTTAATGATGAAGTCCTACAGGTATTTTATATTGTATTGTTTACTGGACTGACAAGTATTGATTTGGAAGCCATCAATAATATCAGTATACTGGTATGGTGTATCGCTGTATATTAATTATTTAATGGTATATTATATAGGAGATAGAGCGATACGGAACATGAAAGGTTGTTTGGTGCATTGGTAATACGCCTACGCATGTTTGTCATAAAAACGTGGAACGTTAGAGAAAATACTGGATAAAAATATATCTTATCGAAGAGCTCAAAGAGACAAATGTTGTTCTTGAAAAAAAATTTGTATCATCGCACACTGACAGTGTCGCTACTCTTCATGAACTCTCCTTATGAACCAATGCTCTTCTAAAACAACCCCTAAAAAACAAAAATAAGGGTAACTTTTTAAAGCCTTTGACTGTAATAATGGTTTAAATTGGTTGGAGACGAATTAGTATTTTCCCCCCACTAACAACACCCAAGACCAATATAGCCAATGCCACGTCAAAACTGCTTACGTGTACCCTAAATCCCCAAAAGCACTAAAACTTAAAAGCTTGATTGTTTCTTTTATAATTTTAATGCGCTTCGTCAACGATATTATCGACGTCAACAAATCGGATACACAAACATTCATAAATTATGAATTTATGGGTAGTCTTTATTAACTAGATCGTTATGAACGATCCCGTTAATAACTCACTGAAGAGACTTAGTATTCGAGATTGATTCGGGTGAGCCCTATTTACCACGTTCTAATGAACACCCGGTCATGCATGACAGTCAATTCCCATACAGGTCACATCTAGGATGATAGGGTAATGAGAAAATGATGAAATATTCAAAATCTCTTTAAAGGGATTAACCCACCTTTTTCATTACCTGGATAGAGCTAGAAATTGAGCGGGTACAGGGACAGCTGACGTGGTTAAGCTCGACCTTGTAAATGCTAGAATAAATTGAGCCTAACTTTCCATTTGAAATCGGGTCATGATAAGGTTAAAGATAGCTTGCCAGGCAAGGTAATATACGCCCACTGGCAGCATTTATTTCAAATAAAAACTTTTCAGTAAGGTTACAAAAGTGGAATGAAATATTCAACCTTCCACCATATATTTTTTTCTAGGGTCTCTAGTTTCATTAAAAACTGTCAAGAATTGTACCTAACTCCATTAAATATTTTTCGGTATTTTTATGATTTGCAATAGGGTTCACCCTTAATAATATTTTGATATTTTTAATTCTTAATAAGGCTCATTCTTGGTTGATATTAAACAATTTCAGCGAGTTTTGTCAAAAATGAATGTTTAGAGTGTTCACAAGCCAAAAGTTGAAAGCGGTTTTGAAAACAGGCCCAATAACTGACACTAAATATTTTTCGATTTATCTGATTTTCAATAGGGTTTATCCTTGTGAGAAAACAAATACTAAAGCCAAGCTTCATCAAAATCCATTAAAAATTGTTCTTTCTAGAGTGTTTACGAGTTAAATTGAACGTGTTTTCAAAAACAAGGGCAATAACTTGTACTAAATATTTTTCGATTTTCAATAGAGTTCATCCTTGGGAGACAACAAATACTCCAGCCAAGTTACATCAAAATCCATTAAAAATTGTTCTTTCTAGAGTGTTTACAAGCTAAAATTGAACGCGTTTTCAAGAACAAGGGCTATAACTGACACTAAATATATTTCTATTTATTTGATTTATAATAGGGTTCATCCTTGGGTAAAAACAAATACTCAAGCCAAAGTTAATCAAAATCCATTAAGAATAGTTCTTTCTAGAGTGTTTACAAGCTAAAATTGAATGCGTTTTCAAGAACAAGGGCAGTAACTCATACTAAAAAAAATTTCCATTTCGCTTTTCAATAGGGTTCATCCTTGAGTTATAACACACTCTCACACCAAGTTTCATCGAAATCCATCAAGAATTGTGCCATGTAGAGTGTTTACGAGACAAAAATCGAACGCGTTAAAAAGAACAAGGGCAATAATTCATATTAGATATATTTTGATAATTTTAATTTTCAATTAGGCTCATCCCTTGCGATATCCAACAATTTCAGTGAGTTTTGTCAACATTGGTCATGAATTGTACCTTCTAGAGTATTTATTAAAAAGTTAAACCTGTTTTCAAACACAAGGGCAATAACTGACACTAAATATATTTCGATTTATTTGATTTTCAATAAGGTTCATCCTTGGGTAAAAACAAATACTCAAGCCAAGTTTTATCAAAATCCATTAAGAATTGTTCTTTCTAGAGTGCTTACAAGCTAAAATTGAACGCGTTTTCAAACACAAGGGCAATAACTGATACTAAATATTTTTCGATTTAACTGAATTTCAATAGGATTCATCCTTAGGTGATTACAAATACTCATGCCAAGTTATGTCAAAATCGCTCAAGAATTGTGACTTGTAGAGTGTTTACAAGGCAAAAATCCAACACATTTTATAGAACAAAGGCAATAATTCCTATTAAATATATTTCGATATATGCTATTTTCAAAAGGGTTCATTCTTGGGTGATATTAAACAATTTCAGCAAGTTTCGTCAAAATCGGTCAATAACTGTGCTTTGTAGAGTGTTTACAAGCTAAAAATTGAACGCGTTTTCAAAAACAAGGGCAATAACTGATATTAATTTTTTTTCGATTTGACTGGTTTTCAATAGGCTTCATCCTTGGGTGATAACAAATACTCAGGCCAAGTTTCATTAAAATCCATTAAAAATTGTTCTCTCAAGAATGTTTACAAGCTAAAATTGAACGCGTTTTCAAGAACAAGGGCAAAACTCATACTAAATGTTTTTCGATTTCGCTGATTTTCGAAAGGGTTTATCCTTGAGTTATAACATACTCTCACACCAAGTTTCATCAAAATCGGTCAAGAATTGCACGTTGTAGAGTGTTTACGAGCCATTCAAGAACAAGGGCACGAACTCATACTAATTTTTTTCCGATTTCGCTGATTTTCAATAGGGTTCATCCTTGCGTGATCATAAACACTCATATTAAGTTTCATCTAAATCCGTCAAGAATTACACTGTGTAGAGTGTTTACGAGCAATTGTGGACGGACGGACGGACGGATGTGGGTGACGACAATATACGCCCCCATGTCATGTGGGCGTATAAAAATTGATGAGGAGTAGGGGCGTGGCTCAGCTTGACCTTGTAACTGGAATTTAAACTACTGCCAGCACTTTGAAGCATCAGGGAGAATCCGATCAAAATATAACAAGCTTATGATTGTCCTCATCGATCACCTCGATATCTTCAGCTTACTATACAGTTGTTTTCAGAATGAAAACCTGGCGTTTAGTTTGTCTACAATTAAAAACTGTCAAATAAGGTAAGGATGACAATAGAACGATGCGATCCCTTTAAAGTAGCTAATCGTAAACGATAGCATAAAAAAGCCAAAAAATAATTGATCACGCTCAGCAAGATTTTCTGTAAAGCAATAAACCTCAATACATTCATTGGCTATTATATATCAAAATATAACGTAGATGCATAATTAAACATTTTCTTTGAGACTTGTTACAATCACAGTGTTTGTGCTTTCATGGGCTCTCTCAACCATCCCTTTTAACATAGATCGACTCAAAAGGCAATGATTCGCCATTTTCAGTGTTGATTTGGGCCCTGAATCTATACATGTATATGTATCAGTGATTCCGGTCAGATGGAGCTAGGGTGGGAAAGCATCTTGTCGTTCGGGACCCTGCGTGTCTCCTACAGACTGAGCGCGTTAAAGTTTCCTCGGAACTCGAAAAATAGTAGGCTAATGCCGCTGTCTTGGTAAAATTACCCTAATTGTACACATCATTAACCCATCACGTGCAGTGTAGGACGTAAGATAAATTCAGATTGACGCATTATCAAACTCAACTACTAGTAACGCATCTGTGAACGCTCATTAAAGTGTCAATTTTACCCTGTTCAGTATCTTATATATACCCGACCACACGATCTTATAAAACCCACGCTCGTATTTGATTTAATAAATGAACTGAAAAGAGCATTCAAATCAAACCAGGAAAATCCTATCTTTAAATAGCAATTATAGCCAATAGTAAAAAACGATTGAATAAAAATGATCAACGCCACGCTGGAAAACGGTGTCAATATATTCTTCTGTTGGCCCTTTAATAACTGGAAGTTGTTCCTTTTAAACAAGGGTTACCATAGGTCGAACCGATTAAGGTGGTAGTATTCGCTAATTTTACATAGAATAGTTTGAACACAAATATTTAGTAGTAACGTTATTAAATGCCAATTGGAGTGCAACTACAAAACCACACGTTCAGAAAACCTCTTTGCAATTAAGATGAAATATGTGCATGGAGCACAAAAAGGACAACAACCTTTGGAGCATACAGAATGGTGCGTATACTATCCACAATGAAACAACCTGAATATAGCATTGATGCCTAAGGCTACTAAGAAAATTGCTTAAAACAAGAGCAGTTTCTGTGATAAGATTCAACTAAAAGAAAGCACGATTCTGCCTTGCCGTCAAAATCTCAGCATTACATGCATCGCAGTAATCCATTTGGGAAATTCTATAAATCAAATCCTGTCCTCTTTAAACTATTCGCCCACTGTTTCAAGGTTTAGAAAGTTCGCCTTTATGAAGTTGAAGTGTTCTTTCATAAGAAAATTACACTGAAAATGACACTTCGCTGTACAATACAGGCCTCGACACTTCAGCATAAAAGAATTTTATTTCATTGTGAAGTTTTCTATTGACAAAGCCTACTTCACATTTACTACAAGAAGGGCAGACATGATCTACAGTGGGCGAGGAGTTGTGAATATCAATTTACTTGCAGATGATATTAATATTTATCCATTACGTTTACATGTCGTTATACTGCGAAAATCCTGTTGTAAACTCGCCCACCAGTTTGGTGCCGTTACGATCTTCAAGCTGTCATGACGATTTTCCCCAGAAATTGACTCCCGGTGTGTGGCGTATTGATACTCCCCCCCCCCTTTTAAAGCCTATGATAGTTCGTTTAAATGGGAAATGGTTGTGGGGTGGTGGTGGGGGGGGGGGTTGTCATATATACATTTCTTTCCGATATATTAGCCGGGCTGTGTCAAATCTCAGGCAGCTATGCCAACTAAATGCATTGGTATCAGCACACTTATAATATTCAAGATCTTAACATGTAAAAAGGGTGGCATCTATGTCGAGAAGCAAGGACCCCTAACACCTCATACCGCTCTACGCCGTGTTCTATCAATAAAGAATGTTAGTATGATATTGGTCAGTGTTATACAAGAATCCCCAGAACAGCCGATGCGGGTATCCCTGATCTAGAAGCAAGAACGCCTAACACCTGATACCGCTCTACGCCGTGGTTTATCAATAAAGAATGTTAGTATGATATTGGTAACTGTTATACAAGAATCCCAAGGGCAGCCGATGCGGGTATTCCTGAACTACGGTAATGGTGACATTACCCATTTAAAAATACCTCGTTAGAGTGTTGTTTTATACACTTTCAAATATCCGAAAAATCAGGATAAACCATAAATTTTCTCATTTCGTCAGCCGGCGTCCCGAATAACAGTCATAAATTTTATAATTATTCAAAGCCGGTAGGTATACATCAAGGCGACCTATCAACGTCGTGCGTTTTATTGTATTGTATAAGTGACATGCGTGGGTTTGGAAAACGGGTCGACGTAGCTATTTCGCCAATCTAGAGTAAACACAGCGTTTGTTACTCGACAGCTTCATAAAATTATGATAGATTACGCCCATGATAAAATTGAAGTTTTAGTAAATAATTTAGTCACAATTGGGTCAAACATTTTTAAAAGGGTGGAAAATAATTAAAGGGGTACGAGGTGGTACGTGGTGTGTTTATAATGCACTCTGGCACACAAAAAATACCCCCCAAAAATAAAATTCGAATTCGGTATGCTGTCCACCCACACATTGTGATCCATTTTCTGAGTTCTGAGTGCAACTTGCATGGGCATGATGGACCAGGATCCGGTTTCTCATAAATAGAAATCTTGTATGGTTGACTACTTCGAAGTCATTTGTTATTTCTTTCCTGCCTTCATATCTACAACGATAACCTGTGTCATTTCTTCCCCGCTTTTAAATTTGCATCGAATGTCTGTCACCTATTTCCTTTTTTCAAATATACTACAAAAATCTATTTCACTTCTTCCTATATAGGTTCAAATCTACGACGAACGCCTATGTCACTTCTTTTCTTTCTTCAAATCTACAACGAATACCTGTTTGTTTGTATGACACCTATAAGAAACTTTACACATCTAGGGAAGCAATCAAAATTGGATCTAATTTGTTCATCTTAACCCTCTATGGACTGACAAAATCAGATGCCTATTATTGTTATCGGGCAAGGTAGTGTTACAAACAGGCAGGGCAAATGGTATGGAGTTTTACAACCCTTCATCATTTAATACTATCAATGCTGTTTCGGATAGGACAGCCTCATTAGCACAGCTTCTAAACATCGTGTTCAAACCACAACCCAAACTTCCATAATAAGACCATGTCAAAACCAGTATTCGGTATACGATGAGCCACTACAGCAGTCTGTAGAATTTTGAACTAGCTGTCTGCTTCCAACCATGGATCTCATATACTCCACTTTAACCCTTATGCTCTTACTAAAACCCCTAAACCGGTCTTTAACCCTACGTACTTAACCAAAACATTTTGTGCTAGTCTATTTAATCCCTTGAATAATATGAGCTCTCACAGAAACCCTTTGATACAAGATTATTTCTCAGGTTTGAGAAAAAGGGACGATTGTTTACGGTGTGAGTCATGTTTTATACCTTATATTATTTTAATAATAGTTGTAGTGTTTTCAAGTATATAGTAGACATACATTTATATCACTCGTAAAATTACTGAATTAGCATTTTCCGTCCTGAATTTAGTTCTGGTGTGTGTAAAGAAAAGTCGCTTTGATATTTAATAAAGACGCCGAGTTGACACAATCTAGACATAACTTGCAATGGGGACCCTCCGACAATGACGCATCATCTGAACATTACTTGTAATGGGGTTGGGACCCTCCGGCAAGGACGCCGAGTTGACATCCTTCACAGTTGCATTAGGTGGTTCAGAAAGAATAACCATTAACTTGACGTTCGCTATAGCACATATTGTAGTTCGCTGTAGCATATATTGTAGTGCGTTATAGAACATATTGTAGTTAAGTTCAATGCGAAACAGCGTTCGGATGCAATATTGTCTTGCATTACTTATCGGTGGTTTAAAAGAAGAACACTTCCGGTTCTAAAACCAAATGAGCCACCTCGATGGGAAAGATATTCACCCTAATGTGCTAGATACATACAAAATTGCACTTAGAAATCGAACCAGGCTCAATGTGGGCAACTTAATGCTTAATGCCTTTATATCCTAAAGTCAGGACAATCACTACGCCCATCATGGATGATGCCGTGTGGTGGTTTGCTATTCGTTTCCACCCCAATGAACCTTAGCAATCGGGCTACTTGTTTTTAACTCGCTACAGAAATTCCGTATTTCTTTTCAAAGTTATATCTCCATAAAATCTAATGTTTACAGCTGAGTGAACGCTCAAAAACCTGATGTAAATTGCATTACGTATTCACCTACTTAAATTGTTTTTTTTTTACCGGCGAAATTTTTAGCTGATTTGACAAGCGACATTTTTGAAATTCCCAAATATTCAATTTTGGAGTAAACAAGTCGTCGCCTACTGTGATTGTATATTTGAAATGAAATAAATGGAGTTTTACGTCCTTCACCTAATAGGCAAACGGACAACGCCATTCATTGTGCAATAAGGGAAAATTTGCCAGGATAGTGGCAATAGCCCCTTCTTTTCGATATCAGTTTCTAGCACACGGGGACTCGGTTTATAGTCCCATCCGAACGACTAGACAGTCTTTCCATGTTAGACCTGCATCACTGACAAGGGAACCAGGTTGAAAAATCTGAAAGTTTATCACGACTTTTACCGGGATTGAACCCTGGACCTTCAGATTGACGACCAAACATATAGTACCCGGAGTCACTGTGGTTCCGATGTTCATTTGAGTTATTATAGGTGTATTGAGTTTGAAGTGGGTGGTTGGTTAATCTATGTGATATTGTCATGTATCCTTATATGACCCCAATTATGACCTGTCAAGTCGACACACCCAAAGGAAAAACATGTCGAGATTAAAATCTAGTGACATTTGTCTCCCTGTTGAATGTTCTATTGTTTTCACACTACAGCCATTTAGTGAGGAGATTTATAGGCCTGTATTTTCCCAACTCCTGTTCGTATAGTAACCCATAATGCTCTCAAAAAATGAAAGAAATGAAAATGAAAATGAAAAATGAAATGCCTGCAATAATCATGAGAGAAAATAAATGAAATGAAAATGAAAATGGAAATGAAATGGAAATGGAATGAATGTTACGTGAATGAATTTCACCTTGATTGAATTTTGAATGGTAGTGTGAAATGAGTAAGGTGCAAGAAGAGTGGAATGATACTACTCCTTACCGACTCCCGGTGGATTTCTTAACGAGTACATTGGAACCTTGGTGTTTTGTCCGATCACAACGATAAGTACGCAGAGGCATTAAGTGTAGAGATCGGATAGGGGCTAAATGTTCCAGGGGACACAGAAAATAATTTCAGACTGTAAAATGATAAGAAATTCGGGATGGGGTCAGCCTCTTTTCTGGTGCCTCCCCCCTCCCTTCCGTAAAACACGTCACTGCTAGGTTGGTCCAGGCTCCAATAACTAAAGGATAATAAGCCAGTATCAGCAATAAGCCACTAAAGATGAGGTAACAAGTAAGAGTATCATACTAACGAGATGATCTACGAGTGAGGTGACGACTCCTAATTGACCTGTCAACAAGATGGACAGGGGTCATTAATTATATACTATAACAGGTTTATCCTGCTTGACTATTAGTTTCATTGTTTTATAGAGCTAACTACCTGCCATTTTTTAACCATCAATTTTTTATTTAAGGTGGTGATAGGGTCAAGGTAACTCTTGATGACCTTCACCTGATAGTAAAGGGTTTGAAACAGCTAATTAATGGCCGCCTAAGAAATGTGTTTCAGGTCCAACTTTTCTCTCCCGCAAGGCAATACAATTGATGAAAAGGCCAAGGCAAGGGAATTAACTCATCCTTTCAAGGGCCTATAAATTAAAGCCACATAAGAGAAAAAACCAAAAGATCTACATCGGTCTAACGTGAAGGGCATTCTGTCAGTTGAAACAAACGGGATAATTTCGCTGCTTCAATTGGGAAATGAAACCAGCTGAAAGACTGGCGCAAGACATGAGTGTGTTTTTAACAAAACTTATCTCTTTACAAACCTTTTCTTACTAATTGTAAAAGAAACTTAAACCAACAAAGATTACCATTCATTCAACTTGTATTTTAGCCTAACCCATACTTACTTAAGGTCAAGTGTTGACCTCCAGGGCAGTAAAGGTCAAGGCTGAACACATCACGTGACAACATAATGTATTGTAATGTGATGTTTGATGTGTGTTTTGCTCTCCTGTTCGCCGTCTGGTATTTATTTTAAACGATGTAATGTGTATTTTGAAATGTTTAAATTTATGTAAGAGTGTCGCATAGTCAAGAGACAAGAAGACCACCTTCGAGGCACCTGTACTTAAATCGTATCCAAGCACTATCACGTGACCGGATGTGATGCCAAAACATAGTGCGATCTGCAAAATAATTTGAACAAGATCGTGGTTTGTCAGACTCTTGAACGTTGCAGAGGAGAAATGTCGAAAAAGACGAGGAAATCCAATTGGTTTCTAACACATACATACACCAGTAACCTTTTTCAATTGGACTTGATTGGTCAGAATCATCCATGCTTCTTCCGCTTCACTTGGTCGATCATAGATAGATAGGTGCGACCTTATTATCTGATCTGGACTCGTTAACCTGTTTCCGCATTGGTTAAGACGGGATTTGAAACGCCTGGATACAATGACAATGCAACGGGGGTCACCCAAGTAGATGAAAGGGTATGCTGAACGTTGCTCTCTTTGGCGCATGCCCGTAGCTACATGAGTCGAAGACGTCTGATTGAAAATTGGAATGGCGGAAATCGATGCTTTCAGTATCACCGATACACATACCAATTTTATAGTAAATAAACCATTTTTTAAATTAGATACTGCCTTTAATCCACATGCTCTCAGATAGTCACAGGCATTCTTCTAATACTCGAAGTTATCTGGCCACAGGCATTCGATCTGCATTAGAGACAAAGATAAAGATGGATGGACCATAAGTCACTAGCTTTCCCAGCTTTCTACCATCATATCACTTGACACAGATATAGGGTATCTTTAGATCTATAAGATAATTTCTTTTCGAGGTGGCCAATTTTATTGCTCTCTACATTTATTCATTTATTATAATGTATTGTATGTCATTATATCGGTTTTCTCATCGTTTTTTGACGACAGTCTGACGTAAACAGGTCAGCTAGTCCATACTGAAATAGGTCGTTTGTGGGTTAAATTCATATCACTCGTTGGTCATAACAGTTCGAAATATCTATACTTATGTAAATAATAAATAAATAGCCTCACTCATCTTAACGTCGTTTGTCAAGAACGTAAGTTCGTGCTTTTGTACCGTCCTCATTAGACCATCGGGGTGCAGAAGAGTAGGACGTAATACTCCATTCCTTTAATTTTATGAACATCTTTTAAAATAAATGAGTTTTACACCTTTCCGAAATATCCAACGTTTGTTGGTGAAGTCCACATCGAATCATTGGAAATAGAATATAGGTCAGCTCTTTCCCGATCCAGATTAAATCATAGAAGAGAGACGAGCCATTCAGTGTCCGATATGGATAATTTAGTGCCAGTCCTTCAATACTGCAATTAATTACAGGAACATCTGGGAGAAAAAAAAACTGATGGTACTAATCAGTGTCGATTTTATTGGACCTTAGAGAGATGAATGGCACCATATTTTGAAAACAGGATCACTGAATAGCAGGAAGGTATGGAGAATGAGGTGCAGTTAGGGCACGAGTGAACGGTACCTTTAACACGTATATATCCGAAACGACCCTTCACATTTGCGATATTTTCCTTCAAACAAAAATAACATTTGAAATGAGAAACTGGATAATATTTTCTTGACTTGTCCCATTGTTGATATAGTGGACGGTTGACCCCAAACTTTCTATAGCTTTAAAAGTCTATTGGGTAACATTATAGCCTAAATTGTCCGCCATCTTCTGGATTCGCATACAATATTGACGAACTCGTTAGTTTAAGGGACCCGTCTGGTACATAATATATACTGGCTTTAAGATAAGACGTCCCGTATTCAGGATTTGTTGTGTCCGGAGCCATCTAGGTCAGTCTTACAACCCGTATATGATAAGAAATCCAGCTTAATGTCAAATGTTTGAAATGAATGGTGTTTAACGTTCTTGCCAAGTTAGAAATAAAATGAATGAAGTTTTACATCCTTGCCATTTTTTAAATGAAATTAATGGAGTTTTACGTTATTGCCATTTTTAAAAGAAATGAAATGAATGGAGTTTTAAGTTCTTGCTATGATTGAAATGAAATAAAATGAGTGGAGTTTTACGTTCTTGCTATAATTGAAATGGAATGAATAGAGTTTTATCCTTACCATGTTTGAAATGAAAAGAATGAAGTTTTACGTCCTTGCCATGCTTGAGGCAATACCGAACAATCTAACAATCAATAGAATAGGTCATTGACTTATAGTAATATTGATTTCTTTCTTCAGGTGTAAAAATGAATATTTTTTTTAATACAATCAGCTTTTTTCACGATTAATTTATGGAAGCCCAATTGGTCTTAATTTCTTTTGCAATCTAGAAGAAAATTTCTCCTTGATTACACATATGAATATGAGAAACACCAGAAATATACGCCATACAGTGTGTAACGAGGGAAACTGTCAGGACACCTAAATTAGTGAACATTTTCCCATCAGAGATCTCAATATCTAGTCTTCCGACCTTTTTTGGCTTCCATAATAATCCTAGCCTTTATGACTAAAGCCAGGACTTTATACACCATGCAGTGTGTAACGAGGGAGCTTTCAGGACACCTAAGTATACCAACAATTTTTCCAGTAGAGATCTGAATATCTAGTCTTCCGCACACTTCCATAATATTTGTAGCTCCATTCACTAAAACCAGGGCTCTATACACCATTCAGTGTGCAACGAGGGAGCTTTCAGGACACCTAAGTATACCAACAATTTTTCCAGTAGAGATCTGAATATCTAGTCTTCCGCACACTTCCATAATATTTGTAGCCCTATTCACTAAAACCAGGACACTTACACCATGACATTCAGTGTGTACCGAGGGAATTTCAGTACGCTAAATTTCTAATCTTCTGTCCTCCTTTGGCTTCCATAATATTTCTAGCTTTATTGACTACAAACAGGACTCTATTTAGACGAGATTTTAATGTGTAAAGTAATAATGAACTATTGAAAAGGGTGGCTCATAAAAACTGACCAGATCGTTCGATAACAATAGTGTAACAATAACAGTAACAATACCTGACAATATAACTATATATAACCTTCATATTGTTATGGTAATTCTCCGTATTTTTATGACCAGTCCTCCAACCAGATTTAGCCATTGTCATAGAATTGGTTACACGTGGACGAACCTTTGATGTGGTCAGATTTCAGTATTCAAATTCTTCAAATTCAGAGGGTCAGATTTTCATTGGTATAATATAATAAATAAGCTTTACCTCAGGGTTTGAAACCAGGCTCTATAATGCGACTAGAATAAAAAAACGTAGGTGAACAGCATTGTCTTTCTTTTGCTACCATCTTCAGTAAGTGGCCCATAAGAGTTTTCTTGCTTGCTGACGATCTGCAAAATATAACAACGAATGGCGTTACAATATTGTAACCACTGTTACCGATAGGAGAATGAATGCTTTGAAGATTCATCGTAGGTATACAGAATAAAATTTCTTTAGTTACCATCTCTAGTAAGTAAGTGGCCTGAATGTTTGACGGTTTAGCGGTAGACAGTCAAAATATTCAATCTGCAAAATATAACCATAGTTATGGAATTTGTTCTTAACGAACCATTTCAAATGTCGCTTGGCCGTCTTCATTAGCCTAAAAGGTGAAGAAGAGTAGGACGTAAAACTTCATTCATTTCATAAAATTTCAAAGGTAGCTTGACCGTCTTCATTAGCCAATAAGGTGAAGATGAGTAGGACGTAAAACTTTCATTTCATTTCAAAGGTCGCTTGGACCCCAGATCAAATACATCTCACGAGGTAAGACAGGTCGACCTAGCATACAATTTAGGTTTTACATTTTTTCCACGCCTACGCCCACCAATAGATGCACTAAAGACCTTTAAAAGTCAGAGACGTGTCATTCCCCTTCTTCCGTATTCAACCTTAATTTGTAAGTTCAAGATGTAAACTAGATCAGAGATTAAACTTTGACATCTCGATTGACAGTGATTGACAGGTTATGAAAGACGACATTCGAAATTGCACAAAAAACAAAATGGCAGGTGCAGTACACTCTTTAATTGTTTTGACCTTGTAGCGTCATGTTGAAACACTGTGATTAATTTCAGGCGGTAAAAAGACATTGTGAACCTCACGTGAATGGGTGCAGATGATCCTGAAAGGACTAAACGTTGGCTGCAAGATCACCGATCCAACTGGAATACCTAATGCCAAGACTCTAGTACAAGTTGCAATAGAAAGAATCACCGACCCAACTGGAAAGGGGTAGTGTCTATGCCAAGACTCTGGTACAAGCTGCAATAGAAAGATCACTGACCCAACTGGAATGGGTAATGTCTATGCCAAGACTCTGGTATAAGCTACAATAGATGAATCACCGACCCAACTGGAAATGGGAAATGTCTATGCCAAGACTCTGGTATAAGCTGCAATAGAAGAATCACTGACCCGACTGGAAATGGGTTATACCTATGCCGACACTGGTACAAGCTGCAATAGAAGAAACACCGACCCAGCTAGAAATGGGTTATACCTTTGCCAACACTGGAACAAGCTGCAATAGAAGTACTAGTATCACTGATCCAGATGGAAATGGGTAATACCTATGCCAACACTGGTACAAGCTGCAATAGAAGTATCACTGATCCAGCTGGAAATGGGTTATACCTATGCCAACACTAGTACAAGCTGCAATAGAAGGATCACCGATCCAACTGGAAATGGGTAATACCTAATGTCAAGACTCTGGTACAAGCTCAATAGAAGGATCACCGATCCAGATGGAAATGGTTTATACCTATGCCAACACTGGTACAAGCTGCAATAGAAAGAATCACCGACCCAACTGGAAATGGTAATACCTAATGCCAAGACTCTGGTACAAACTGCAATAGAAGGATCACCGACCCAACTGGAAATAGGTAATACCTTATGCCAAGACTCTAGTACAAGCTGCAATAGAAGGATCACCGACCCAACTGGAAATGGGTAATACCTAATGCCAAGACTCTGGTACAAACTGCAATAGAAAGAATCACCGACCCAACTGGAAATGGGTAATACCTAATGCCAAGACTCTGGTACAAACTGCAATAGAAGGATCACCGACCCAACTGGAAATGGGTAATACCTAATGCCAAGACTCTAGTACAAGCTGTAATAGAAGGATCACCGACCCAACTGGAATGGGTAATACCTAATGCCATGACTCTGGTACAAGCTGCAATAGAAGAAACACCGACCCAACTGTGGAATGGGTAATATCTAATGCTAACACTCTAGTATAAGCTGCAATAGAAGAAACACCGACCCAACTGGAATGGGTAATGTCTAATGCCAAGACTCTAGTACAGGCCGCAATAGAAGAAACACCGACCCAACTGTAAAATGCGTAATATCTAATGGGTAATATCTAATGCTGACACTCTAGTATAAGCTGTCATAGAAAGAATCACCGACTCATCGAGAAATACGTGTCGATTATACAAGAAAGATCGTTGCTGCAGTGTGTCCAAAATACAGGATATTCGAGAATCTGTTATGTTATAAAATATGTTATTTTTTCAACCCTGATTGATATCTGAAAAATACAAATGTGGCAAATGAAGAAAAGATACAAGCATGGAGATTCGTCTAAACCCACGGTACCTTGGTCCTGTTCTGAAAAAAAAAATGTTATGAAATACCTTACATCGCTATAGCAAACACGTGAAATATGGTCTAAAACACAAAAGAGTGTAGGCGACTAATTGCATTCATATGACAGTAAGTCATACTATAAATCATAACGAAAAAGAAAGAAACAAGAATTATGCAAGAAGGATGCAGCTGTTTGTAAGAAACGCCAAAGCTACACGTCGTATCAAGTCACACGTGTCTTGTCGTTGGTTTGATCCATCATTCTGCTGTATCTTCGTCAAGATAGACATGGACACAACACGAGGAGCATGTCAGGCCACATATTCTGAATAATGTAGTATCTGTCGCGAGTAAATAGTGAACATACCATTGTCGAATTGTACATCACAATGGCTATATTTTTATGTGGTGAATACATATGGCATTTGATCATCATAATATTCTTTTCTGTGACACGACACGACATGACACGACACAAGGAACAAGCCACATGTTCTAAATAATGTTGTATCTGTCGCGAGTAAATTGTGAACATTGTCGAATTGCACATCATAATTGCACTCACTATATTTTTATGAGATGAATAGGAAAACATATAGCATTTGATCCGAGACGACACGAGTATGTATTGTCTAATTGTACACCATATTTGCACTCGATATGTTTCTAGAGCAACAGAGCAAAGATCTAAAGAAGTATAGACGATGGCCGTTTTGGTTTCCGATTTTGCAAGACCTATGACCTTGAAGTCATCTTCAACCATAATAATCACAGTCCACCCAGCAGTAAATGAGTACGGATAATCCAGGAAAGATCAATGACAAGAGGTTTGGCCAAGGACCAGCTGGTTGAAAGGATCCCTGTCAGGCCTGCCTGGTTTATTTTTTTTTTCATCACACACCCACTCTTCCCTTTTTAAATAGCTTCCAGAGAAATAACAAAATAAGTAGGATATGTCGCGAGTTATATCTGAGAGTTTTTTTCCTTCCTTGGTGCATCTGGTTGAGTGCAATGAGAGACATTTTGCAAACTACTCTATTCCTTTCTCGATTTTCCAATTTTCGGTGGATAGTTATCGTGTACAGGCTAGCCTGTACCTTACGGACCACCCACCCCACCCCTTTCTCGCACCTGCATACACTGTTAAGGGTAAACTGGGTTGAAAAATCCGAAGGTATGATCGCAACCCACGCCTTGAGCTATAACCCAGATTTACCATCCCTGCAGTAAAATATGTAGTAACTGTCGCGAGTAATTACAGTGCGTGTAAATAGAAGGTTATTTGACTAACTACCTACATAATTTCTATGAATGTAAGTGAAATTCTTCTATCTTGTCGACGTGCAACGTGATATAATAATGTCAATTATGCACCAGTTTTAAAGCGACGGATGTGCAATATTAACAGGGTATATTTAGAAATTTATATTTTTAAAGAAACTTTACTTCTTCGAATGGATATAAAATATAAGGTCTTAAACTTGGTCAATAAGAGTATATATTCATCAGTTGGACTTACCAGGTGTTATGAATATAGAATTAAATATCTCATATATCGAGATATATAAGCGATAAGCGATTTAACAAGTAATTATTGAAAAACGCTGCTAAGCGTGTTTCATAATAATTCAGTTTAAGCATTATTACTTTGTTTTATGGATTCATTGGATTATAGAGATATTCTGTTGTATATTAAGCTCTTTTGGGTGGAAAAAAATTGCCACATAGTTAACTCCTTTTTAATGAAACCATATTAACAAAATTCAGCAACAATGGGAGAGAGAAATTTTTCTCTGTTTTTATGAAATTTGCACACATTCTCCCTTTAACATTGTGATGTCTAATTATACGGATCTACATTTAAATGACAGTTATTTATATTTTATGCAAATTCTCGAGTTTTAAAGCGACACAATACATGTTAAACAATGTGAAACACATAGAGGTTGAATATTTGACATTTTGTAATAAGAACTGACCAAGTCCAGCCCTACAAAACATGTAGATCACCGAATTTCCATTTCAACTTGAGGTATACGGAATGTCTTTATACTCAGAAATCAATCGCGGCCAGATAATGAATTCGGATTACGCAGAATGTCAGATACTCAGATGTCAGATAACTCTTACAAGGCCTTTGACTCCCATGTCACAGCATTCCGCCCACTTCCCCACCCCCAGAAAACTTCATTGACTTATTGAGTAAATGATAGTAAAATATGTAATATAAATTATGAGCCCCACCCGGTTTCTACTTGACTTATTAAACTATCTTCTCAATATACAATACCACTTCAATTTTAATCCCTCTTGGGTTTGTTAAGTCACATGGATTAATGCTTTGGGTGCCCCGCTTGTGTATGATATACATACCAGGCCGCAAAGTCCCGAAAATATATTACTGATACATGTACTGAATAAAGGTGAAAATAGAGGTATTATCGATACAGTTGGAAATAGCAGTATGCGCATTCAAACTCTTGAATTCCCTACTGTATGGTTAATCCCGGACAGGCATCGGACCAGGTGCCGTACCTCTTTTCCCACCTTGGCCCCAACATGCCCGATACTGCCGGCAGTAGCGCTCAGTTGAGAATATTATTCATCCAAACGTATGCTCAGAGAGTCAACATGTTCTAAAGAAGCAAAACTAGCTAATCTTTTTGGCGAGTCAGCATGCCACATATATTGGCTATATTAGACGCACTTCGCACATCACATTTTTTGTGAGTTCGTAAAGCTATGCATTTGAATGTCTGTATGCATCTGTTGGTATTTGTATGTGTTTAATACCCCATATCCACCCAGGCCTTTACCCCTTTCCACATAACACATCCTCCCTCCCCCTCCCCCATCCCCAGCCTCTTTCCGTTTATCTTGGCACAATTTGCCAGGGCATTTTCTTCTGAATGATACGATCGGGCAGATAACGACGTCCCACTGAGATTGGAATGTTTTTGGACTATATCTATTGTGTTTTATGGTCACTCGTTTTCACTGACCAACGTCAACTATAATCTACTTAATCTCTTTTAATCCACTTTAAATCCGACAGATAGAGTCAAGTAGGGGATCAACGAATCTTAAGAAAGTGAGATCGTGTTCTTGGTAACGGTACATACGATCTACGCAGGCGTATACCTATCATGTATGCTTGGACATGCTGTCATATATTTTGATGTATCGCATAGTGCTAAGCTATGTTTCGCTGAACTACGTTATGCAATATTGCACCATGTTTAAGTGTCTTCTATGGCTCTTTTCCATCCAGCCCTTTTTTCTTCTAATTATAGTTTTAGTGCAATGTTGTCTGTTCTCTTTCTGTACTATTCGGTTCCATTTGTGTTATGAATAACAATGCTATTCTATTCGTTTTAGTGCAATGCTATGCTAATTGGAACCAAGTTTTAGTGCAATGCTGTGCCATGCCATTCGTTTCAGATATGAATGAATATGTTATACTTGACATACTAATTGGAACCAAGTTTTAGTGCAATTTGTTGATTCACAATCATATGCTATGCTAATTGGCTTTTAGTGCAGTTTTACTATCCTTTCATCTATTGTCTGAAAATATCAATAGACTTTACAAATCATGTTTTAAATACTAACTCATTTGCTATCAATTGGTCTTGAAATAGAATTTTAATTCATCATAAGAAAACATGTTTTTCAATAACAACTATAAACATGACCTTTTCTATAAATATTTCTGTAAGCAGTCTCATTAAAATCGTTTGAAATTCAAATAATGTTCATATGTCTAGCACATTGCGTCATGTAAAAGGTACTTCGACAGACATATCCTGCAGAAACACCAACGATACCTTTGAACCCTGTAAGGGATCGGTTGTTCTGGACCTGCTATCGGGGGACGAGGAAGTACATGTATATATCAATGGCCAAAGGGGTTGGTAGATTGAGGCCATTCATCTACTAACAACTATCTAGATTGCGATATCAGCAACCGCTGGAAGCGAATATTAACGTGCCATCCTCCAACAACTACCTAGTTTGTGATATCAGCAATTACTGGAAAGAAGCGTTAACTTGACATCTATCAACAACTACAAAATTTGCGATATAAGCAATTACTGGAAAGAAACGTTAACTTGTCATCTATCAACAACTACCAAGCTTGCGATATCAGCATCTACAACAAGTGGACGTTAACTTGTCATCTACCAACCACTTTTATTACCACGACCAAGAGGAAGTGAGACGAATGGGTGCGTGGTTTGGACACGATGGGATCTGCTCTAAAAAGTGAAACTGAAAATTGATTAATATGTCACTCTCCACCTCTTGACTTTCCCCAACTTTGGGCAGGCAAATATCATCAAATATGATTAAAATGAAAAGGTCGGCTGGGAATAATTGAATCTAATTATCTGATTTCCTTTGGCCTATCAGTCATATCATAATGTCATTCAGGATTTATTGAATTACATGCAGAGCCTGTTTTTTTCTTTCTTTTTTCTGATTTGAATCCGGTTGATATACAACTTGATATATGCTACTTGAC
This sequence comes from Nipponacmea schrenckii, assembly GCA_030562195.1. Taxonomy (NCBI): domain Eukaryota; kingdom Metazoa; phylum Mollusca; class Gastropoda; family Lottiidae; genus Nipponacmea; species Nipponacmea schrenckii. The sequence continues at coordinate 20,119,464 of JAUJPP010000012.1, read as the reverse complement.
ATACATGTATAGTGTTGCAGCATAGCCGTCTTCCTTATTAACCTTGCTTCTTTCTGAGTTTAGACTATCCTAAAACAGTGTTAGAAAATAAGATCCTAAGACATCCCTGCGTTTATATCGTTTAGAATATGCGACCTGAATACTGAATAGCGTCAAACTTTTTGTTACAACATGTTTTTTCAATATTTCCACCTCGGGATTTTTATTTGACTTAAGCCACCTTCCCACGCTGTATATACCATGTATGTATATATATTAAACACACCTTCCCATCTGTGTCAGGGTGACACAGTAAATAATACAGGATATATGATAACTCACATTGTATATATAACTGTACATGTCAAAATCTCAAATAACGTCGCTGCTACAGACGACATGTAAAAAGGTTGTACAGAAATAACAAAACCAAATGTGGATGTACAATCCAATATCTGTGAAACGACCAAAGTGCAATTAAAAAATGGATTAGTGTAAAAAAAATGCGATATTCTAACCCAAATAAAAACGCGATTGGGAAGATAATAATCCTCCCCTCAAACACCCCCCCCCCTTTTAAAAATTACAGCCCTCCTGAGACCTTGGGCTAGATAAGAAACAATATAATCTAACGTTCATCCCATGCCTGTTGAACAATAATTCATTCCTATTGCAATACGATAAAAAAAAATGGTTATGATGATTCAACAAACTGTTTTTCAATTCACCTTGGGGCAAGTAAAGGTCAAGGACGTTAGAATATAACTCTACGATTAATTAGGCCACGTATCTTTTGGAGCATTTTAATTAATTTTTTAATCAATTATGGCTCGTATTGGATTATAAAATGAAATACCGTTTTCTTTATTTAATAAGCGGAGTCTGTTTTGTTTTATCGCCAGAAACAAAATACAGGTGCTTTTACTTTTTTACACGATTCACGATTGGTATACAACAAGGGATATATATTGCTCGGGGGAATGGGGATAAGGTCGGTACCAGAGCTTGAACGTTGAGGGTTAAAAGAAAGTCAAGCTTAAATTATCGAGTCTTATGGTCATCGCTTTCAAACCACACCCCAATCGTTTTCGAGACCACCGCAATACAAGTGAGGGAAATAAAATATAGATAACTAAACATTGTCTAATCAAAAAGTGGTCCTAGAAAATATCTTCCAATCAAATCAAATCATTTGTGAATGACGCCCTTTTCTCATTTTCACACCTACAAAGCGACCCGACCCGTTGCGAGCTTAGTTTATAAGACCATGCCGAAAACCGTATTCGAGATGCGATGTCTTGTGGCATGCTACAGCGTTTAGTTAGTTAGTTATTATACAGGTAAATTGAAATAAAGAATGAAAACAGAGACAAACATATCAAACCATTACCACTTTAACGGCACCGAGACCCCAAGACGTAGAAAACAACTCAACAAACATTTAAACAGCCTTTTCTTAACCACCAACGACCTTGAGACTTCAAAACTATTGTTGAGTTGTGAGCAATAACAAGATTAAGAAAGGCCAACCTGAACTAGAAATTGATTTACTAGGGAAATCTCTTTACCAGGTCATGGTGTTTTTTAAACGAATTGAGTATTTATGTTTCTATTTATTAGTATAAAATACAAAAAATGATCAATAACACTAGCTGAGATCACACCGCCATATTTTTGCTGCTGAATGGTTGCAGAGCATTGGTTTCTGGGAAAATAAATTTTTCAACTCAATGTTTTTAATCGATTTTTTATAAGTATTTATAACATTTCTATTTATTGGTATACAATACACTGAATGATCAATAAGATTAGCTGAGATCCACGCCGTCATTTTTTTGCTGCTGAGTGGTTGCTGAGCATTGGTTTCTGGGAAAATGTTTCTGTTTTTCAGTATACAAAATACAGAACGACCAATAACTTTTTATCACTAAATTGAGATCCTCGCCGCCATTTGACCTTTTCTCTGATTTCTGTGAAAGTCAATTTTAGTTTTATGTATATAAACCTTTTATCACTTATTAACATGAAGTTAACAACCACGCCGCCATCTTGTATTCATCCATGTTTTTGCTGCTGAATTGATACGTAGCATTGGTTTCTGGGAAAAACTTTTACGATGTTTTTGATCGATTTGAGTATTAGTGGTGTTTTTTTTTTATTAGTAAATAATATACAGAACGATCGATACGTTTTTACTAATATAATGTATACCTAGATTGGAGATCCACGCCGCCATCTTGTTTTCATCCATGTTTTTGCTGCTGAATTGATACGTAGCACTGATTTCTGGGAAAAAACATTTACCTAGGTCACGATGTTCTTATTCGATTTTAGTATTTATAATGTGTCTATGTTTTAGTAAACAATATACAGAACGATCAATAAGTTTTTATTTATATCCGAAGCTCAGTTTCATTCCGCAATGTTGCTGCTTCCTTTGTTTCTGATAATTGAAATGTTGCCAGTTAATGGTTTCTGAATTCATATACCTTACATAATATATCATACATATTGTTTTTGTCTGATACAGGAAGAGGGGGGCACCTTCGACAAATTTGGGGTCGAACCCCTTGAGGTATTTCAAAATTATTTCTTATAACTCTTCAAATATAGATTGCAAATACAAGGGCACGAATAATCGAGCTTTTAGTTGTCTCGTTTGTCCAGACGATAAATAGTATCCTCACGTTTAGTTGTCTCGTTTGTCCAGACGATAAATAGTATCCTCATGATTAGTTGGGTATTTAGGTAGGGGCCCTGGAAAACCATGGATGGTAATATATTGCAAATACAAGGGCACGAATAATCGAGCTTTTAGTTGTCTCGTTTGTCCAGACGATAAATAGTATCCTCACGTTTAGTTGTCTCGTTTGTCCAGACGATAAATAGTATCCTCATGATTAGTTGGGTATTTAGGTAGGGGCCCTGGAAAACCATGGATGGTAATATAGCTACAAGACTTATAATGGTTACATACATAAGTATACGATGCAATAGTCTACGTTATATTCCCGAGATATGTTTTGGTACTGAGATAGGGGCCCTGGAAAACATAGGGTCCGAAGCTACTCAGTTTGCCCCTCAATCCAAACAAATAATGTAGCTACACAGGATTATAACGTTTACATACATAAGTATACGATGAAATAATCTACGTAATATTCCCGAGATATGTTTTGTACTGAGATAGGGGGCGTGGAAAACATAGGGTCCGAAGCTACTCAGATTGCCCCTCCATCCAAACAAATAATGTAGCTACATAAACTCATAATGGTTACATACGTAAGTATACGATACAATAATCTAAATAATATTCCAACGATATTTTTGGTACTGAAATAGGGGCCCTGGAAAACCTAGGGCGAAATGGTACATAGTCTGTCCCTCAATCCGAGCAAATAACATAGATACACAGCATTATAATGTTTACATCAGTGAGCTAAAGATACAATAATCAATAACTATAGATTAACAACTACAGTCAGAATTCTAACATGGATTTAAATCAATGGTTCTCACTCCCACGTGGTTTCCGGTATCTTTTCTGCTGACACGAACAGGTTTTTACATACTAGTAGATAAATACATAATGGATAGGTTCTTAGAGATGAAATGAATGGAGTTTTCCGTCCTGCTCTTCTGCACCTAATAGGCTAATGAAGGGAAGTTTTGCCAGGACACTCGCATTACCCTAATCTTTTCGCAATTTCCAGCTGTCTTAGGATATATAACGTGAACAGCCTGAAGCACATGAGGCCTTAGTTTATTATTCCATTCAATGCTTTTTCCATGTCAGTACCTCAGACGTGCATTGCTGACCAGAGGAACCGGGCTTACCCCAAGGTAAGCGAGCAATGCGTCTAACTCGTATGAAGAAGACGGCTCACAGCAGAGACTATATACCCTTCCTTCGGTTAAACTGGCATATTGAAATACAAGCTTGATATTTAAATGCTACGTTTTTAATGTTAGGACCTTTTAAATGAATTGTATATAGAGTTTTTGTAGGTATTTTGGTCTGTAGACAGTAATTACATGTACCGAGTCAGACTGACCCCACGTCCTCCCTTCCTGTTATTATTACATTAGACCATATCTGATCTCTGACTTGATATGCAGGCCAATATTATACTAAGATCTGCTATTAGGCTTTTATGCCTTTTTTAACGAGGATGCTATATGCATATGTTGTGGAAATGTTCACTTGAATCCGTATGTAGTCCTTTTCACAGCGAACTTCGTATTGTACTGCAATACTCGCCATTCTTGTATCACGGAATACAACGTTTGTTATAGCTAATATTACCTGACCTGTGGTAAATAGTATCGTCTAACTCTGGTCCCGGGTGGGTTCCATTCGATAAGGCCATACGCATATGGTTCTAACGTAAGGCTTTGTCCTTTTGAAATGTAGTTTTCTCAGTACGCCAATCTCGAAAGCTGAAATTGCTTTCAATTGCAAGTAGTTCTACTCTAATAGGCCATTTCGCCAATGTATGTGTTTGGTCTGTTTTGGGGTTACAAATTGTGGGTTAGCTGGGTAGCCGAAGTGTATGTGTTCGGTATAAAACAGAGAGAGAAATGCTATCGGGCCAAGGAACTAGAATATTCTTTGAAATCTTCAATCACCACGACATGTTGTAATAAGTATGTCCCCAAATCTACATTATGTATGTCAACACCAAAACAAATATGGCTGACATTAAGTCCTCAACTAATTTGAATGTGAAGACGGATAAAAAATGGAGATTGGCTTGTTAATTTGGTCATAACAAGTCAACGAAATTTCAACTTGACCCATTCTCACATTTTCATTTTTGTCAAACACAAACAACGATTGCTTGTGATCTTTCAAGATGTCGGACTTTCGGAAGTATATGTTCGTAGTCAAATTGTTCGGTTTTTATTACTACGCAATGTGAAGTAGTTCTCTGAAAATTCTTCTGACGTCTGGAATATTCAATGTTAATTTATTTTGGCCAAGTTTAGCTCCCTTTTTAAAAACGTCTTCTAAGATCGGTATTATAAACTCGCCAATAAGCCATTATTTCAGCAAATCATTAAAAATTCATGAGCCAGACGCGTTCGATAACCTGGCCAATGGTCCAATAGAACTAACGGCGAGTGAAGCATCGGTTATGTTGATATAAGCCCGTATTATATTTACCTACAATTTTCAATGGTCAAGCCAAAAAATTAATTGGATAGAGTTTATTCACCGTTTTTATCGCCTCTATCTGACACACTGAATTTCACGGTCAGTGATATCAGCTTAGGCGCAAATTCTCCCTAGGGGCAAATTGACTTGTCACCGGTTAGCCTATGACAGTTGTTACCTCGTGGTCGATTGGTTTGTCGCTTTTAAATATAGAAATTTGTTGCTAGATTGATTACTCGGTTTACTTATTGACATTCACACAATGAGTGATGCAGAATAAGGATGAAATGGGAATGTTATTATGCGAAACCGGAAGTCGCTTAAAGCACTAACGCATACCTTCACTTCCGGATTCGGTTTAAGGAAAGATGTGCATATGAGCATTATCTTAAAATAATGATTTTATTTTTATTTTCATTATCAAAAAGGTCGTAGTAGGGCTATGCTGCTGTCCTAAGAATAGGACTAAAAAACTCCATTCATTTCATTTCAGTTCAACATTGTTCGCGAATCAATTTTGTAAAACAATGCTGGTTAATGCCTAATAAAAAACTTGGATTGAGCAGCCAATAAGGTGCAGAGGAGAAGGACGTAAAACTCCATTCATTTCATTTATTGTAACATTGTTCGCGAATCAATCTTGAAAACAATACTGGTTAATGCCTAGTAAAATAACTTGGATTGAGCAGCCAATAAGGTGCAGAGGATTAGGACGTAAAACTCCATTTGTTTCGTTTCCATGAATTGACCTAGGCCCTTGGCGGTTACTCAGCACACAACACCCCCCAACGTAAAGATAATAGCAATTGACTTTTTAAAACAAATTATGCAACGTTCGCATATATTGAGAGTTGTGTCTGTAAATTAATAGGCCCTATGATATGAAAGTGGGCGTGACCTACTTCTCTCTTATCACGCTGAGAAATAAAACTAAATTTGAGAGGGGCGTTGGTTTGTTTTGTTCACCTGAGACCACCGCCTACATGTACTTGACTGTCTGTGCGATCGGCGATGGTATCCGAATTTCATAGTTTCTTTTAGTCGTAGGCGCTTTACTATGAAATTTTGTATCACGTTCTTTTATTGCAAATTATGAAGTAGAGGAAATGAAGCGGGCTTTAAGTTGTCATCTACAGACCGACCAAAGCACCCAAATTTAGAGTGTCTGTGATCGTCGACGTTTTTATTATGAAATTTCGTATCACATTTTCCAAATAATAAATGTCATTTGCTCGATGTAACCAAGCAAATGATGCCGACGCTCAAGCAAACTGTGTTATAGAAACTTGTACGTCAATCTATAATGGTGTTTAAAGCCCGATGTACAACACAAAAAGCATACAAATATCTATGCATTGACTTTAGACACGTACTACTTTCCATCCCAAATTAAAAACCTAATGAATGAAGAATTGTGGGTTTTGGGTGTGTCAGGTTTCAAACAGGGTCTCTATTTACCTGAATATAAATTCTTCAATTACTATACAACTAAACTGCCTTCATTAGGTCATAAATAACCTCATTACTTCATTCGAGATATTTATACTTTCTACTTGGGACACAGTGGCTCGTACATTGAATTTAATTGGGTGGTATATGTACAACGTTTTTTTTTAAAGGAAAGGGAGAGGGGGTATAAAAAGTGAGTGGATGGGGTATGTACAACTGTAATGCTTAAAAAAAAAACTAAAATAAAAGGGAGGGGGAGGGGGGAGGTTGTGGTATATATAAATTAAAATAGAAGTGCGCATCAGCTCCATACACCAAGGGACAATAATTTTGCTTTTACTATATAGTCATAATTTTTGATATTATATATTTCAATTTTCGGCGTTATATTGTGAAAGAAAATGTGCTGTTTGGTTTAATTTCTTTGAATGCGTGTTTAATAGACGAGAACTACTTTCAATTTTCTTCAGTTTTAACTCTGGTCATAGATATTTTAAAATAGGGCCTATCCATGTAAGTAAGTGCAAACTCCCACTTAAAGGCATTCATTAAATGATTTCTTACGTATCCAAGGTCTAAAGGCTTTTCGATATCATTTCAACCTAAGCCTACAGGAGTGGTATATCACCTTTGAGGTGACGAATGACTATAGTTAACGTCCTTGCTCCCTTATGCGGATATCAAAGACTTTTTTGGTGGTAGTTGTTTAAAGATTTAGCACGTTTGAGATCAACGCCCACCCTTTTACCCTCAATCCCAGCCATCACTCTACAAGGGATACAATTACAAACAGAATTGAAGGTTAAACATGAAATAAAGTGCATCAATAAAATTATTTGAAAAATTGATGAATGATGTGTATCTACTTGAACAAGTTCCCCCCAGGCTCAGCAATGTGTAGGTTTTGTTTATTATTTCTAAATGATCCATTTAATATGCATGTTGAACAGAAAAATTTCTATTTGAAATAGTTCACTCATTCAAATATAACAACGTTTCAAATTTCGAATTAGTTTCTATTAATTTTAGCAAACAATATACACTATAAGGGACACATGCATTCTCCTTGCGGGATACCGTCATTTAAATACGAGGGTATACTAGTATATAAAAAGGCAAAAACCGGTTTACCACCATTTTCCTGCCGTCGATAAAATATTCTTTATAGGGCTATATTGCCTTCGATATTAATAATGAATGAAGTTTTACATTCCACTCTTCTGTATCTAATGGGGTAATAAGGAAGGCGGTTAACGCCATGCAGTGTGAAGTGGAGGAAATTTTCCAGGCATTCATTTACACTTGACGATTTTCAACTGACGCTTTTTCCATTCCAACCAGCCTCTCTCATCTGCATCACTGACAAGGGGAAACCGGGTTTAATATCGACCTTTGCCGGGATTGAACATCGGACCTTCAGGCCAGCGAGCAAGCATCTAACTTACATAGCCACCACGGTTCCATCGACCTTAAAGAAACTAGCAAATGAAATGGGTGGTGTATGGCTATGGGAACGTCGTCTCTTTTTTTTAAAAATATTACATGAATCCGTCAATCATTTATCAGTGTGAGGAGTTATTTATAACTATAGTCAATTTAACCTTATTCAGCAAAACACATCCTACAACCTTTGTTCACAAACTTAAAGAGAATTGGAAGACCTTCCAAACGTCTGACATTAGCACCACTTAATAAATCACAAGAGGCAAAGCGAAATAGGGAACATTTCAACCAGAAGACTTTAATTGTATCTTTAGAATGCAGCGCATTTCATCCCATTTGGTGCTAAGAACATTTTGAAATAATGTTTGCCACAATTTTTTACCATACTACAATTCCTGTATATCAATTGTACCACTATTTAATGCGGAAAAATACCCACCCAGATACGCCCCTTCAAAGCCTTCTGATATTTCATTTCGGATATTCGTTTAATTCACAAACAAAAGTTCAATTCAGAAACCACAGTGGTCAGAATGCAGTTTCAATAACACAGCCGGACATATTCTTTACATACATCAGTACAGTAATGTCTCCATTTAAACGGATAAAAGCATCCCACAGCTAGAACATTTGAAATGCACGGGTCAATGTGACATGTCACGATTCAGCAATCTTATATTCATATTTAACATGGAAAAAGATACAACAATCTTTGAGGTATGCAGTTATGCATTATCTAGCTAGGAATCTGCGTTACATATGTGTCGTGCATGGGCAAGCTACTTTTATCTTTAAAAAATAACTTTTATAGCCTTAGTATTGACACCGCGGGAAACATTCGACGTCTGAGATATCTTCCCCCGCTCTCACTGCAAAAAGGTAGCCTTCGTAAATATTCATAGAGGGCCATGTGAAATGTGAGACCATAATTGTGGTAGCGTGACGGTGTAATGGGCATACCAATTGTCTTAAGAGCCATTTAGATACCGTTTTACTGCTGTTACATTTCGCTTCGACTACTCTGTTTTCCTATTTGGTCTATAATCAAATCAGAGTTTTACACCCTTCTGACTAGACAATCTTAAGATATATATTCATAGCCAAAATTATTAAATTATACGAAGAAGCCTAACAACTTACTTTAATGTTAATTCATTTCTGTCGGATTAACGCTCGGATTATCGCAAGATTTACTGATAATCCCTTTGTAATGCTTCAAAATATGATCTGCTTTGGATTTTTAGGCGATTATGGCTCGAAGAATCCAGGATTATCGTCACGCGAGCAAATTATTCTAAATCTCCATTAATATGAATTTATTTGTTTGGGTTTTCTTAATAAGAATTAGTACTGCAGGATTGTAACGTTACCTTTAACTGTTGCTGGTTGGGATACTGTTTGCAAAATGGCTTTTGGTTCTTGAATCAAATGGCGTCGTGGAAATTTTGAACAAAAAGTTTTTAATCAAGTGTGTCTGGCACGATAGCTACAGGCTTCTTGAAACGATTTTCTAACAGTATCCCGAATAGAATATATAATCAAGGGATAGCAAAATATCTTCTTTGGCCGTGAAAATTTGTAAAGATTACGTATGTGATCGATCGCATACCGAAAGTAAAGGAACAATGACGAAAATGATACCGATAATATCATTAACAAATATTGAATAATCAGCATTCAAATCCCTTTATAAAGTTAAATGCGATAAGAAGTCAATGAAAAGGGGATAATATTAACCCCTAAGGGCGATATTCAATGGTTAGTTGACCCTCAATAGGGTTGGTATAACAATATTAATTGGATTATTCATTAACCCTTTTATTTCGGTTTTATCAACAGGTTAGCTGACCCTTAAATCATTAAAGTTACGTTATAGATGTCGTAAATTCAGATGAAGTGACATTTAAGGTGTTTTGGGGGGGGGGGGGTGTCTTACGGTGACTGTCAGTGGATGATAGTAGTCAAGGCTCTTATAAACTGTGTACTAGAAAACAGATTTCATCTGTCAACTTCGGTTTCGGACTTCGGTGTAAATCCGTCCCCTATTTTATCAGAAAACTTCTTTATAATGCCCCTACAATGTTGTATACGCGAGGCCAGTCAATGACAGTCCAGAAGAATTCATATCTCTTCATTATTTCAGTCAAATGAACCAGCTTATAACGAAAATCTTCGGACCTTATCTTTGCATCCCATTGCATCTCTGTTCCCATATTTTTGATATAACCTTCAATTCAAAATGAGTCAAATATAGGTTTAAGTGCCATCTCATCTCATATATTAAACTTTGACGTGTATAGGTGTCACCTTTAACCTACGGCGGCCGAAAAAAAAACACATTCCTTCAGGGGAAGAAAGCACTTGGTAAACTCAATAATAATTTCAATGAACTGTTTTTTCACGATGTGTATTTACTCACTTACTAATATATGTTGGGCCTTCACTATTTGAAAATTGCTGGAGGCAAAATATTTGTTCAGCGTTTTATCATTATCATAATTTTGATGGTTGAAATCACAAAAAGCCCTGTTACTTTTGTAAAGGGATGTGGTATGTCGAGGGTACAGCGATGAACAAGTACCGTTATTTGGTGATAATAAGGTCTATTGAAACCGCATAATTCTAAGGCCATTGACATATCCAGGATATAGTAAATTCGAGTCATTCTGCACATGTCTAGCCATCCATTAAAAGAAATAACCCTCAGAGAAGAGTCAGTCTGAGAAGCAGAATTAACCATAGAGGGCAGGAAATAATCGAAATCTGCATAAAGAAACAGAAAGTCAGAACTATGAGAATTTACTTTAGAAAATAGGCAGCCAAATTGTCCTCTTTGTACACCGTATAGTGTAAATATATGGGAGTCAATCATCACAAAATGACGAAGGTGTTTAATTCGTTGCTCATTATTCAAATTTTGTTTGCAGATACTTCAATAACTCGCTACAGAGAGCAAAGATATTTAAATGGTGGAAGTAAATCCGATAGCATGCAATAAAACAATCCAAGATAAAAACTGCACGTATTGATTAATGTAGGAACGGAATCGGTCTGTTTACTTTCAGGAATGAAACATGAAGGAATCTGTAATCTGTCAAATTCTCTTAGTATGTCCTTAGGATGGAATAAATCGACATCATCATCAGCATTATTCCAGAGAGTAAGTGTAGGAGTGTAAACATAGGCAACAAGTAATAGCCTAGGGCAGCCTAGGCAGTAAGTAAGTAACAACCAGGTCTAATAACAGATAGCCTAGTCAAGTAAGAAACAACCTAGTCCAATAACAGGCAGCCTAATCAAGTAAGTAAAAACCTAGTCCTAGTCAAAAGAGATAGCCTAGTCAAGTACGTAACAACCTACTCAAATAACAGAATCCTAGGCAAGTAAGTGACAACCAAGTCAAGTAAGTGACAACCTAGTTAAGTAAGTGACAACCTAGTTAAGTAAGTGACAACCTAAGTAAGCGCCTGCCTAGTCAAGTAAGTGACAACCTTGTCAAATAAGTGTCAGCAAGCTTTGATTTCCAAAAACAATGCCTTCTCGACGACTTCGGCTACGCATTCAGATGAAGTTCCTCGATCTCATATATTTGACCTTTGACACCCAAATTACAAAAAACTCATTATTTCCAACTTTACATTACGTCGGTATAAAACAGGTCATATTGTAATTGAAATTTTAGTCAAGCAAATAATGAACAATTATTTTTATCGGTAATTTATATACAGAGATCCATTATCCATTCAAATCTAGAGTATATCGATTGTATATAGCTACAGGTGTATTTTAATGTAGGCCTACTACTTGTATAGACAACATATAGTATATCAACTAAAATGTCTCATATACTATATGTGTTCAATAATACTTCAGTTACAATTAAAGGTTATACACATATTGCCACTCTTCACATTTTCGTACTGGAAGCCAAATATTGTTTGTTTTTTCTTTGCTGGCACATCATATTTCAAATTGTTGTCTCACACCCTATACGTAGGTGGATTTTTCGGGTTTGACTAGTTACAGCACAGTAGGTATTTGGATTTTGGCCTTGTGCTTATGTAACTGTAACAACCAACATAGTATACGGACAATAATGAGTCATATAGGCTACTATTGGAGCTCAATATACATTGCTTCAATAAAAGTTTGTAGGCCTATTGCTTATCTTATCCTTACATATTAATGTCGTAACTTCTACTAGTAATTCGGGAGCGGTATCTGACATTGCATATACCAGTTTTCCTAGTATAGTATATCAGCTAAAATGCTTAATATACTATATACGGCCAATTATTGCGCAGTCAAATACCTTCATCCATAAAATGTTGCGTCCTTGAGCTACAGAAGAACTTTTTTTGTGTTGCATGCTTCAATAACTTTACTGGCCTTGACAAAAAAAAAACATAGATGCTGCGTGAGATTTTGCCTGCTCGAATGCAAAAGGGATTTTGGATTGGTTTGGAAGAGTAATCGAACCCAATCATTCCAACCTCAAAATCCCGATTCCCTCATTTCTACTAAAATTTTTCTTTAAAACAAGGAAATTAAACACATTATAGGTAAATTGATTCTAACAAACTCGAATCTAATATATTTTCTATTCACTGGAAATATTTCTCTTAGAATATCGATTGAATTCACAGTCTGCATAAGCCTAGATGTTATATGGACCTTGTATAGTATATCAACAAAAATAGCTCATATACTCCTGAAAGCTTGAAAATTTAGGGATTATAGATAAAAATATGTAATAATAAATCTCTTTTTGTAGCTAAGACACCCTGTATTTGCTGTATAGCGTTATATATTATTATATAGTTCTATGTTTAGCCGATAACCCGTCTAACGAGTCCATTGGTCGCCACTGAGCATGCCCGGACGTGAATAGGTAGACGACTACGTATAAGTGTAGAGTTGACAGCTACCAATATTGTCAGTCAGCGACGAGAGAGGCTTGAGGAAAGGTCTACTTGATTCATTTTTACTTATTTTTTACTTTGGATACACACAACTTAGGAAACATTAACCATGTCGACTAAAGGACAACAGAAACAGGAATTCGCTTCCTCTGGACGAGGTGGCTCCGGATTCATCCATGGACGTACCACATTGATCACTCGATCTGGAAAGAATCCAACACCAAGCAACTACAGCATGAGAAGCTCCTTCGGTGGAGGACTCTTGAACATGGCCCCTGGAACCTACCAGAACATGTCCCACGAGGGAGTTGTCAACGTTAAAGGAAAGCGAGAACATGAGAAAAAAGAAATGCAATCGTTGAACGAGCGTCTTGCCTCGTACATCGACAAAGTGCGATTTTTGGAAGCACGTAACGCCCAGTTGGAACAGGAATTGGACGTGTACAGAAACCAGAAACAGGCCGATTTCAAACCAATTCGTGAACAGTACGAAACTGAATTGAATCAGGCCCGAAGAGTCATTGATGAGCTCGCCGCAGAAAAGGCCAACTATGATGCGAAAATGGCTGGACTCCAAGACTTAGTCGACAGTCTTAAAGACACGTAAGTTTCATTTTTTTTTTCAATTATTATCAACGATTTTCTAAAATTATATTCTAATAGGTCCCACCCTCTTCAAGACTTCGCCATAATGTATGCTTAATCCAGGGATCATTTTTCATTTAATCTGATTTAAAGGAGACTTATCATCGAATCTCTTAACAAAAGTAATCATATAGATCCCAATCATCTTCTTAGATGGAATAATCGCGAATAGTGATGCAAATACAGCTCGGATCTTTAAATGGATCAATCCAACTTTAATGATACAGGTTAAACTAATCTGCTTTCTCATTTGTAAAATTTACTCAAACTTGGCGAAATATACCGAAAAATCAATTAATTTCTTCAACTGACTAAGAAAATATATATATCCGACACGGCTTACTACTCTAGTAGAAAAAGCCGGCCGGCGAGTTATTTTGCTGACGTGCAAGTCACGGTTTCGCTCAGTCACATATTTATTGTTGCCTTATATGGGATTAGCCACGCCCATTTATCAAACATTATATGACGTATGAAAGGTGAGAGGTCATCTAGGGACGTGAGGTGTTGATTCATACCCTGTGCTTCAAAAAAGGGACAACCCAGAGAGGTTTAGCTTTACGAATGTGGTTACGGCACCGCTGCCCTTAAATTAGGAAGTAAAAGGTGTATAACAAAAAAGAAAAATAAATAACCTATAAAGGGCACCGTAAAAAAATATGATTTTTTAAATTAAAAAAGAAAAAGAAAAATGAAATGATTTATGCGCCGTCATTAAAATTACGACATATTTTGTGCAGCCACGTGTGTTGATTAGTACATTCAGTACAGAGTGATATTCCTTCTACAACATATGGATATAAAATCTAAAATCCCGGGCCAATGATTTCGGCTTGCGACAACTTTATTAAGCCCCCTTAAGTAACAGACAATGATACACTAATTTATTCATTTAAAAATTAAAAGCGATTTTTTTTTGTGTGTAGAATGTCAAATATGTTGTTTCGTTTTCCAGTTAAATTTCATTTCATTTAAATGTATTTCCTAGAAATGTACGAATTCCTTAAGGTGATCCGACTATGTACTATGATAGCTATCAACTTATGAGTAAGGCCATTAAACTTAAAGTGAAAATAAATCATTAGAAAACAAACTCAAATGATTCATAATACAACTTTTTTTAAAAATAATTTTATCAAAATATGCTGCAATTGTCGGCCATTTTGAAATATTGATTTTTGCACTAACATCTGGCCAACTTTTCGAACAGAAGGTGATACAAGTCCATTGAATGATAAATTATGCTTAATATTTATTGACTTTTATAAGGAAATGTGTCAGGTGTACAAAAGAATCGGCGATTGATCTTAACGACATCATACGACATGCTTGGACATGGTATGAAAGGGAGTTTTACGTCCTACTGTTATGTTTCTTAGGGCAGGCGATTAAAGTATATGACCCAGAAATACCTGAAGAACACATTCAATAGCAGTGACGAAGTATGTGTTTAGTTACATGTCCAATGTAATTCAGATTCCGGAATTAATGACTTCATTAAAGTTTACATTCAGGTCAACGGAAAGGTCATTTTTTTTGGGTAGTTAGAAATCGTGGCGTAACTAGGGTTAACATGAATGAGTTATTTTTACACTGACATTAACCCATTTAAAGGGCACGTCTCAAATTTACACCATGAATGAAGTATTGTATTCTATAATGAATATTTTTCTTTACGCCCGACAAAAACAATCTAGTCTGTACAGGTGTCTCTAATGTGCTAATGTGTCATATTTTATCGGAATTTATCGTAAAGTAACCTTATGTAACCAAGTCGGGGCAATTCAACTGTAGCACTGTAATGATCAAGTTTTATCTTGATGCTTTTTGTGGTTTTTAAGGTGTCTCTAATGCGCTAATGTGTTATATATTACCGGAAGGTATCGTAAAAGGTACTTGAGAATTGCAATGTACCAAATTTCTATTTTAGCGTAACATTGTTTTCAGAAATTATTATTTGACTCATGGCAAAAAGCAATATATATTACAGGTGTCTCTAATATGCTAATGTATCAAATATTACCGAAATGTATGCTATATAATGATATAATGCATTTGAGGTAGGGTGACTAACTCATAATGTGTCAAACCTGAATTAGTCGAGACCAAATTTTAAATATGTATGGCTGGAGTAAGATATGAATTGGCAATACATATGTTGGACCATTTCAACAATTTGCTTTCTCCTTTTTTCGTGGTTTTGCTGAAACATGCTTCAGCCCTAAACCGATAAAATAGGATCAAGGTCATTAAATTGCCAATGAATTGACAATCGACGTTCTTGACAAGGTTTAACTTGTTAACCCATTGTGCTCCAGATAAACTTTCTAATCTTTTGTTAACCCTTTGTCGTTCCAATAATCCTTTATGAATAATCATGTTCATTCATAACTTTTTTTTAACACCAATTTATAAAATAAGAGGTTATGGTTCATTCAGTTCGATACTATAATAGAAAAACGTCGCCATTTTGAATTTTTAAAATTTGTCGTTTAACTTTAATGAAACGAAACCTTTTTTGGAATCCGATTATTTTTTGAACTTTCGACCTTCTTGTATAAACTATTCAATGAAATTCTAAAATATTAAATAAGCGTGTGGAGTCTCAAAAATTTTCTTTTGAGTTGACATGCATAGTTATACAATGGTGGTAGGTGTTTCAGAAAGGAATTAATCAAAACTATAGCAAGACTCCTCAAAACATGAGTCAGCACAATTTCAAAAGGGGACATAACTCGAACCTGTTATCTGTCGGAATGTAAGTGATCTATAGTAAAAGTAGAGACTGATTCAATCCCGTTATATCAATATTTGTTTTTGATTAAACTTCTTCAGATCTCCTTTATCACCGATAACTCTATTGTTAAGCAAACACAGGGGAGATAATTTCGTTAACGCCCAATTCAAGATACACTATGACGACTTCCAGTTGACTGACGTGTGGGAAAATGATTTCTATTGGAATTTTAATCTTGTTATTTTGATATATTTGACATTGGATATTTTAAACAAAATTTGATGACAAGACCAATTCATGTTTAGAATGCTACTGTAGCCAGAACATGTGTGACTTAAACACACGTTGGTCAACCGTCTGTTTTGCGCATCCAATCGATATCGAATGTTCCAGTATGTTCTTTAAAACCCTCAAGGAGAACCCTAGTTGGTCATCAAATAACGTGAATGATCCACGATAACTGATCTTATTCACTGACTTCGACATTCTTTAATATCTTGAATGGTCCCTTTCATATTTAAAAGATACCAGACGTTGGCATTCTTTGGAATCGCAGAAGACCATCCAACGACAATGGCCATTTCGGATCAACTTTGTGGCTCTTGATCCAGGAACACTAGTCATTTGGAACCAACTTTGTAACACCTGATCAATGGACACTAGTCATTAAGGATAATCCTTGTGGCTCCTGATTAAACGACCAACCCAACCATGTAGCAGTTCCCTGGAGCTGTTGGCTCCAATTGACATCTGACCTTGTCATCTGTAACACCATATATGATTCGAGGTGTTGAAAATATTCATATTAATAACAGCTGACTGGGCGTCATTTTTAACATAGTGAGTGATTCAGAATGGCAATATACTCAATTCGCCCACATGTTACTTTAATAACTTCATAATCGGTTGATTGATTTAATAAAATATTCAGCATCTAAAACCGGAAGTGCCAGACACATGGCGTTCTCAAAATGTGCCGTCTAAATTAGCCCATGAGACCATACGAGTAGGACGTAAAACTCAATTCATTTCGGTTTTCATTTCTCAATGGTTTGGCTGTTGTGAAATTACAGGAAGTGATGTAACTACCCTTTTGAATGTTAAAAGTGAAAATGTTATGCAGATATATTGAATGAAATATGATAAAATATTGCTATCAAGCCTCCACAAAGCTCGTTCTTAAGTTGCAAGATAACAGATAACGTGAATCACATGTCAGTCACTTTGAATGACAGTCAGTACTCATTTGATTGACATGCAACCTAATTAGTACTTAATGAACATATGAATAGATTACATGTTAGTCAAGAGTGCCAACGTTATGGTCAGTCTCCGAACTTATGAAGTACGACAGCCGTAACGAGAAACGTTACTTTTTTTTTACGTCAATGACCAACGTAGTCGCAGTAAGATTAATATCAGAAGCGTTTATAAAAATTTGCCGGAAGGCTTACTTTGTGAGTGACGCCACGCATTAAACAAAACTACCTGGAGCCATTTACGACAATCGTAAATGATTACGAAGTACAAAATTTGATGACGACAGACGCTTGTTTGTCCTAGCGTTTAGGCTCCCAGCAATATTGGTTGAAATATAATACATTATCTTCTAAAGAATCACTCTTTGATGTTCCGATCACCTTGGGCAGGATATAATTGCAATAATCTGTTATTGTCATTTCGATAATCAAGAATGAAGCAATACGGCATTATTAAATGTGCACACATTTTGCTACGTCATCAATATTCGTGTAATATCATCATTTTTGATTGTCTTAAACTTCCCAAGGCTTTGGAATTCCATCTATTTTCCTATCTAATGTGATGAACATTACAGCACTGTTTAGCCTGCATGTCACGTCAGTATGACATCTTTAGGAAGCTTAATAGGTAGCTAAGTCAATTATCAATGCTATTTGGTCCATTTGTACGTGACATTAACTTGATTAGACTCTGGTTAGTCGTATAATTTCTAATTATACACTGGACATCAGTCCTACTGATCTACATTTGTCTCGAATAACGAGGAGCTCAATCGACGCGAGGAAGCAGTCCTGACTCCTCTGGCAGTGGTTTCGAGGATGTGTCTTGTAATTGAAACTATCTTCGTATCTTCTCGCGTTTGTTCTAGGAGTGAGCAATTGACTAGGGACACAACTTGACTTAAATATCTAACGGTCCTCGACAAAATAAACCCTGAATGGATATTCCCAATATGCAACATAATTGAGTTAATGCAAAATCATACATTGTAAATAAAATCGATTTATCAAATGACTCAAAACTTCCATAAAGTAGTCAGCGTTATCAAGACTCACTGTTAAACCTATAAGCATTATTCCTAGATGATCTGGTCTACATGCACAGGTGCAATGACAGATTGCAATTTGAAATTATCTGAGTAATGCGATACGAGGTTATATAATATATATAAGGTTAGAAATGTGTATAGAAATTAGCTGTTATATTGCAGTTGTAATTGTACGAAAACACGGGCACAGGCATGTAGGCGTAACCTCGAGTGGGAGAGGACGAGAGAGGGTCAGGAATAAGTGCAGAATATAGGTTAATGATGTAAGAGGACCCTTTATGTAACAAAGCTCATTATAATAGACCAAACTGACCTTTAACCTTCCTTGAAATATGCAACAACCACTTGAATTTGACTTGTCCAAATGTTATATTAGGTGTTATTTGATTTAAGTTACACGTTAAAGACGGTAGAGGGAATGTGCTGATGGTATGTGATAGGTGTGTCATTAAAAAGCTTTTTACATACGAATCAAACACACCCTTTTAGACATTAAAGTCAAATAACTACCCTTTTACATTCAGTAGGACATAAATAGATCAGAAACATGTGGTTAGAAATTTATATCCTGCACCCACCTCGTCTAGGATATTGGGCGTTCAAGGCCAACGTTATGCATGTCACCCTTTACTATGATAAGAAGTCTTATAGGCCACGATGACTGGACAGGTGCGTGGGGGTCATTTATTATACCTGATAAACCCAAATTCTGTCTTAAAGATATTAAAGATGATTTCTAAACGAAATTAGTATTTCAAATTTTGTATGTGTATTGCAATTAGTGATGTCATCAAATATTTCGATTAAGTGAAAATTTGAATTATGCAAATTGATGATATACGTTTCCCGATATACATACAACCTCTTAACATTCCCTTTAAGTAATAAGTTAATTAAGGAATGTATTCAAAGCTTAATTGTAGAAGGTCGTACTATTACAAGTGCAGTAAAATGTCATCATTAAATCTATTTCAATATAGGTCGTTCTTTATTAAGTTAGTTTATAACAAAGTATTTCAGTGGTCTAGCTAATTTGCATATTGTCATTACTGTGATATATTTAATGTTTAAACAGTACGTTCATTAAAATATTTCCTCCTGAATTAATAAACAGTTTGTTAGCTCAACTCTTGATATGAATTTAGTTTGTTTGGCTAGTTAGGGCAGGGCATGCTGACTTTACATGAATCATGTTCCTCATAATTAACCTAGATGGTTGACGTTCGCTATCTATGATTATGTTAAAAGCTAAAAACAGCAATATTTCAAAAATGTGGAATTGTTTTAAATGTTGGACGCTCCGAACTTTTTTATACGCCTACATTTAAGTTCGAATGTGTTAATAATCAGTTGAACGGTGTTTGAGTTAATGCTCTTGACTTAGTAAAATCTCGTCAAATTAAGCTTATAGGATTTGGTGATAAACTGCTTTTTGAGATAATGCCAAGACAAATTCATCTGCAAGTTACGAAAGACTTTGATATCCTTTTTGATATCTGGTAGTGATCGTATACCATGCATGACAAGCTTGTTCAAAGCCGGAGATGCAACTCAAGCAATGTCAAAACAGATGGATGAGGGATTCTTACAAATTACAAGATTATGGCCTCGCAGATCACTGTTTAGAAGCATTAGTATCTCGATGTTCCCACAATCTCTTGCAGCTAAAATGCATACCAAGGGAATTGTTATGAACTGGAATCGTTATAAATGAGAATCCTTATACACTAGAATGTCTAGCTCAAGTTTATTTGACCTGGCATCAGGTGGAATGTCAGAATTAATCAATGTATTTGTTCTATATCAAAGTCTATATAATCGCCAGACAAGTCGGGCTGTAAAGCCATTGAAATATGGCACGGATCTGTTACAGTGGTTCAAATATCATAAGCACTAGTGGAACAAAGTCCAAGGGCACCTGCCCCTAAAAGAATACCCACCAGAAAAATTAACTAGGCTCTTTAAAATGCAGAAGGGGATGTGTTATAATATATCCTCTCGAGAAGTGAGTTGGGGGAGAAGCAATTTAAGTCCATGTGCCCCAATTGAGTCCCTTATACATAGACACTAAACATTCAATGTCTGTGTCTAAACATTCAATGTCTGTGTCTAAGCATTCAATGTCTGTGTCTAAGCATTCAATGTCTGTGTCTAAACATTCAATGTCAAAGGTTTGTCGAGCAGAATGCCTGTGGGTTTAAATGACCACGATAGTTCCAAGGTGAAATCAGAAGACGTTGAAACTGCGAATTCTTAAGTAATAATCTTCATTTTAAATACGTTCACTTCGATTTCCCGAGGGAAACGTCTGGACGATGGAATCAATATAAGCGATGTAATAGTCTAGGTTATTATGACCTCTACAATTTAGTTAAAACTATTGATATTAAGAAACCTTGAAGTGAGTTCCACGGTTATATTGACAAAAGGAAATGTGATCATTACTGAAACCTAATAGACTTCATTATTGCTTCCAAACCTCAACTAGGTTAATAGTGTAGGTTCAGCCATAATTTTGATTGGTTGACTGAGTGGGTGGTACTTCCGGTTCCTGGAAATAAATGTCTTAAGGCAGCAGCGTTGCAGGGATCTAAAGCATTTCTCAGCGAACTAATGGAAATAATAATTGCACTTATTCAATGAACTATTATTGATTTTTACAGTCGTTATGATATGATGTTTTAGTTTGAAAATCATTTGAGTAACAATATACCGTACAGACACCTGTTACATCAAAATTGAACATATATCAAAATGATTTGAATGAAAATATATATTTATATAACATTGGACAGATGGGCGTTTCTAAGGGAATATTTAGTTACAAGTTATGTTCGATATACAATAAAATACGGCAAAGCTTAGTTTAAAAATGCGATTGCAGATCATTCGGAAACCCCAATATCCGAACTTATGAATGACATAAACGATTGCAATAAAACGTGAAAACATATCTATTAAATAGATAAAATCTGCCCAATAAATCATGCATTGAAGCCATTGGGGGAAATAAATGAATGGATGACATAACGGAAACCAATAAAGCATACTCATTTTTGAGACTTGAGATGGCTGTAACATGTCAACGAATCAACGAACGAATAAGTATCTGATGAGTGAATGACCTAATGAATGAATGAATGAATGTCAATGACATTTGGAGAGATCATTCAGGTAAAGAAATCCAATCACACAAGATTGATCAATGTCGATTCACTCTAATAGTAATATCACCATGGCAACTAAAAAACGCTTGAGGCCAGTCAACTGAAAAAGCTCATACATATTCATATCGTTTGACGAATATTAATTTTCCCTAGTTCTTTTATGGTCGAGATCTAACAAAATTTTATGGTTTGCCTCGTTGAAAGGGCCGGATTGTTACTCGATTGACGCCGCTAATATTGAAAGAAATATAGTAGGTTAACGTTACAGTTAATAGGAATTTATGAAGAAAATTGAAGGCGCCAAAGGTTCCTTTATCAAATAGGACAATTATTTGTGTAAATTAAAAGCTCCGAAAATGCTGCACAAGCAATATTTGACTCGTTTCATTTGAATATACTCAAAAATAATTTAATTGTGTAAATCCATCCAAATAAGTAAACCTTCAATAAATGGTCAATAACGTGTAGAAAAGTAGGATGTAAAACTCCATTTCACTTTTTATCTAAATTCCAAAGAGAAATAAGTAGGATTTTGTTAAAGGACCAATAATTTGAAGAATAGCACGATATTAAGCACCATTTCATTTCCCAAATAGAATGTTGAGTAAAACTATCCAACCACACAAGTTTCATGCTGTAAGGGATTTATAACGCAATATCATCTAATATACTGAAAACAAGCAAACTAGCAAAATTCCATTTTTCTCACGCCTTATTTACAATATCGATTATGAATTATTGAACAGTTGGTGCTGGACATTTAAACAATATAATCAACTTTCAACAGCTGTTATAATATTCAGGCTTGTTTTCTTAAATACTGATTAAAGAGGCACTCGGTCCATCTGGTTTGAATCTGGACCAACCGTCTGAACTGTCACTCCGTTATGTGCTTACTGGCCACCTTTCTTGGTACATAGTTTACGTAAACTTTTATTGTTTTTAAATTTTTGGAGTCTGAAGGTATTTGGGCCGTTTAGTACACACCTTTTCAATAATGAAAATTCTGAACACTATTTCTTTAAGGAAGTCAATGAAGAAACATTTTTCTTGCTCTATGAGAAATGTCCTCAGGTCAGGTCAAACATATATATATATAGATTTTCACCTTTGACCTTTGTCTATACATTATTAATACTAACATGGTCAATCTTTTTATTTTTTCAGAAATGAGACCCTCGAGAACCACAACAATGAACTGAGACAGAAGATCGATAACCAGAGCACCCAGATTGGAAGCTACGAGGGTGAACTCGGAACACTCAGACTGAGAATCGAAAGCTTGGAAGATGAGAACAAACATCTTAGAGAACTCCTGAAGAAGAGAACTGATGAAAACATGGCTCTCAGAACCGTGAGTATTTTGGAATCTTTTTTTTATGCAAGTGATTACCACATCCTGCACAATTAGCAATGACATATCCGTGAATCATATTTGTGAGTTTTGAGCCAAAATTGTCAAGGGCATTTATAGCAACAGCAACTTAATGATAAGAAACTCGAGGAGTGCTGAGGGGGGACAAAGTAAAGACGGACACAATAGAAATGCCACTGATCAATTATATATTGCAATATATATATCTTTGGAGCTTCACCTCAAAATGATTTAAATGATACTAATGTAGGTAAATCACAAGCTTATTTGCAGATCCATTAACATCGTGGCTCGTGATTCCATATGAAGATTATTGGAATTGGTCCTTCTTGACTCGAAATAAAAAACATAAGTTTAAAATGCCTCTACTTATTTCAGGATTTGGACAACGAAACTGCTGCCCATATTGAAGCTGATTGCAGAGCTACCACCTTAGAAGAAGAAGTAGATTTCCTTAAGGCTCTTTTGGACAAAGTAATTATCATACCAATTCTATACAATTCCATGATAACAATTGTCAATTCTATCGAAGGAAGTTAGCCTTGTCATATTGAGTCCAAATCACACTTCCCCTAAGACCATGTTTAAATCCACATTGAGGATACGATCACATAACCAATGCAAAACTAATAAGAAAAATGCAAGATAGTTATATCGTACTAGTGAAATTGATGCTAATGCTTCTACTGGTGACATCAACAGGTGAAAATAAGCAAAATTCCTCCTTGGGTGAATTGTGAAATATAGAAAGGCATAATTCGCCAAAACAAAATCACATATATATCTGTATTATAAATTGAAATTTTCTCTTACAGATGCCACAAGAAAACCAGAAACCAGTCCTTATCAAGGGACAAAACTTGGAAGATTTCTGGAAGAACAGCATGAGCAAGGCTATCCGAGATATCCAGAATGAATATGAAAACAAACTCGATATCATGAGACAAGATATGGAAATGAGAATGCAATCTCAGGTATAGACTTATTTGATTAACAAAACAAGAGTTATCTCTCTTTGTTCGACTTGGCTTCTATAACTAAGAGATCTGTCACTTTGCATCAAATGAAATGAAAGAGTTTTACTTCACGTTTTTCTTCTCCTGATTCTGTTAATGCAGTGTGCAATGAGTCTTGACCTCAGAGTTGTAAACTCTATCGTTTTATTTGGATAAAAAGATGAAGTAAAACAAACACTTAGAGTAAAGCATTAGATAAAGTAATAAAATTTATTTTCTTCAAAACAGGTCCGACAACTCCAGAGTGGTGCTGTCCGAGACAACATGGAAACCACCCACGCTAAAGAAGAAAGCAAAAAATTAAAGAGCCAATTGGGTGACACCGCCTCAAGAATCGGCAATTTGGAAGGCATGGTAAGAGAAAATTCTGTATTTGGGAATTATAAACCTGTTGTTTCTCGGAATGTTTTTAATCATTTTAAGAAATGCAAATATATATAACAAAGTTTTGAAAGCCCTTCTCGATTAGTGGAATTACAGGAACCACAGACGTTTGATTGGAATTTGAATGGTGCTTGCTTATAATATATCCCTTTAAAGCTACACTTTACTTGATCATAATTTCAAAAGACTGAATGTCCGGATTAAGTCTCGCACTTGCCTTCAAGATATTGATATTTAACGTTTATTCGTTCAGGTTGCTGCACTTGAAAGTGAAAGAAACGAATTAAGACGAAAACTTGCCTTATCTGAAGATGAACTCGCTACCGAGAAGGCTGCCCATCAAGATGATAAAGCACGATTGACCGCTGAAATGGAATCCGTTTTAGCCGAATTACAACAGATCATGGATGCTAAACTATCTCTTGAATTGGAAATCGCTTGTTACAGACAACTCTTGGAAGGAGAAGAAAACAGGTAAGCAAGTGTTCTTCTTTAATCCTTACTCAGCTTTAACTTGAAGGACGTAAAGCTCCATTCTTTGAGTAATGTTTTCTTTTGGACATGTTCTTATCTTTTACGTGTTACTCATAATCAATATTAATTCCTTTTTGTAATAGTATCCGCTCAAATGTATTGTTTGTTGAACTGTACATGCCCAATGATAATCGTCAGTAAATGTGAAGGAACTTATAGGTTTCGTATGGATTTTGCTATGAAAGAATGCATGAGATTGAAACTTACACAAACATTGTGGCCTTTACGGGAATTTACTCATTTGTTTTGTTTTTTCACCATTTGATTCGGGTTTTTTTCAGACTTGGAATGAAAAACATCGTAGAACAAGCCATTGGTACCCGAACCAAGGGAGCAGGCCAATTGTCCGACATCGTACAACAGACCAGTTAGTATGGTTGTCCTATAACTACTACACTACGCAAACCACCGTTGACTTTTGAATTTTACTCATCTGACAGCGGTTGGATTAATTCAAATTCCTAACCAACTTTTTGCATGAAGCGAAACCTTTAACTTTGTTTTATTCACTTCGTTTCATTTTAGTTTTTTTTTTCATTGGCTTCCATTTCTAACCCTCGTTTTTTGTCTATTCGTGTTATGTTTTTGTTCGGGTATTGGGGGGGATAGAATAGCTAGCCACTTCCAATAGACTTAGTTCTTTTTTTTTTTATTTTTTTTTAATTTTTAGTATTAAACCTAGATGGAATAGACATGTATTAGCCTCAAAAGTATCATTGGATAAGTTCCAATTTGCGTATTTTTCTCCCCAATTTTAAAAGAGTATAAAGGTTAAATTGTGATAGACGTATTATTTTGGAGCGTTTACTTTTATTTTTCGGAAAATCAAATATATATATTTTTTTCTATTATCAGTTATTATATTTTTGTTAGAGCTTCATTTAGTTTTTAAACAGGCTGCAAATCTTATTTTATTAAGAAACATTTAAAGTGTCCCACTGCCGGAAAAATGGCGAGGGGCTTGAATTTTGAAAATTGAAAAATTTAGCTTATATGCTTTATTAAGATCGCTTTGACAAAATTATAACCAAATTTGCTTCAAATGATAAAATTATTTGATAATGATTTGCAAAAAAAAAAAAAAAAAAAAAATCAAAAGTGGTCTATAGTCGTTATATTTTTTCTCCAATGGGACCCTTTAAATGAGTGAAAGATCAAATTTTATTGTCTTATAACAAACTATACATTTACAATATATATATAGAGATGGAACCTTCATATAATAAATATTAAAAAATATTCTTTTTTTGTCTTTTTGTCATTCACTAACTATTAGAATAGAATTAACATTTTAATTTAAAGGGAGAAGGCATCTAAATTGAGATAGGTCCAAATTCGTCTCAAGATTTTGCGAAATTGGTAGGTCAAAATTTTTCTAGAAAAATGTAGGTTTAATTTAAGTCCAAATTTTATTTTTTTTTTTTACAGAAATTTATAGGTCTTCTTTTTTACAGAAAAATATAATTCGTTTTCGTATATTGAAATTTAATAGAGTTTGTTGTATGTCTAAATTTATGTTCGTTTTTTGACAACTCTCAGGTCGAAATTTTAGTGAAACCTTTAAATTATGTTAATGATGTTGTTTTGAACAAACCACACAGACTAATATACTTCTAAATGTGTTTATATGTGACGTATTTGTTAATCTAACCCATTCAGCACTCTAACGTATATTTTCGTGAAACCACATTTGAAGTATTTTTTGTTTTAACAATTCTTTAAAACAGTTATATTTTTTTTATAATTATTGCAAAATGAATGAGACTTTAGTAATTCAAATTCAAAGTTTTCTTTATGGCTAAACAACCATGTATGCAATTTAGAGATCTAAAATTTCGAATTTTTAAACTTTATTTGTAGCCTATTTAGAACTTAAATGAAAATGCTTAATTCTTTCTAATATACCCTTTATATATCCCGTCTATCGGTTACTGGTCTATATATATCTATATTTAAACATGGCGGGAACGCATGCCTTATAAGGCAGAGAGATTGATATGCATATATATATAATATATTTCTGCGACATCTCATAATGGTATAGGATTAAATCGTAGTATATATAGCATGTTTTGGTTGGGAATATTTATTCGAAAGAGGATTTATCTTTACTTGTGCAGCTCAGCTTTAGATTGACTAATGGAATGCAAGCGTTTAGCAAGAACGCGGGAAATAGTGTGCAGGGCAATTGGCGGGAAAGAACACGAGCTTTTGTATGCAAGGTGACTGCATACTCAACTATGAATTCCTGGGAAAATGCAATTATAAATGTCAGATGAACACTGATTTATTGTCTACATGACATGTTTAAGTGCGCATGATTGAAGAGTTGCAATATTTCACTATGAGCGACTTGGATTGTCATCCAATTAAATTTTCAAAACTTGCTATGGTTTGACGTCACCTCCACATTTCTCAAATGGAATGATTGGAATTCAAAAACATGTGTTTTGTCACGATTACCTTAGTCTCATTCTTTTCTATTGTTGGATCATGTTACTCACACGTTTTAGTCTAGATCTTTTATCCTCTAGTCTAGTCTAGATTTCTTATAGACATTGCCCTGTCTATATTCTTTCAGTTTTTTTTAAGTGCTTTGTGCATAGACCTATTTCAATAAGTTTTTCATTTCTTTTGAAAACAGATTATCTTTCATAATCCACTTGAAAAAGATTATTAGGTGCAGGGCATTCAATATTATTAATGGGTCTTTATCTTGATGTACTGTGCTCAAGATTTACATAATCATAAAGCGTTTAAAGTATTTGCAACACAATTTTGGATGATTCATATCTAAAATGTCTGGATAGTTAAGACTACAATATTTGAGTTCAAAAGGCGTATTCATTTCGATACTGTTTTGTAATATAAGGGTCAATATATTGGTAAAGTTTTGTTTACATAAATCTACTGAGTCAACATGATACGTATTGTCAATCTTTGAAGAGAATTCTACCTAGGTCCAATTACTATTTTATGTAACATTCTGCCAGGGGATATTGGCCGCCATTTTGTTATCACGTGACTTGGATTGTATTTCAGTTCATTTTATAGCTTTAAAATTCAAATCATGAAATTTCTAGAAAACGATCTAGTATCGTTTTTCGTACATTGTAGTTGTTGGTAAAGCTTTCGAGTTTTGTTCGCTTTAATTTATAAATGTAGGCGAATTTGATTGGTTGTATCAATTTCAAATTTTGTGTCAGCCATTTTGTTTCGGTTAGGCATTGTGTGTTTTCTATTTAGGCATTTTTTTCTATTTAGGCATTTTATGTTTTCTTGTTAGGCATTTTAATTTCAGTACGTAATCAATAATCCGAAATCTTTTTTGTTTTCCAGGTTTGAGTGAATCCACAGGAAAATTGACAGTCTCAAGATCAGCACGAGGACCAATTGGATTCAGTGATGCTTCACATGACGGTAAATACGTCTGCATCGAAAACACTAGCAAAGGAGCTAATGCTAAGGTATTTGTTAGTTGCATTTTCAATTTATACAGTTACTCATAAAGTGCACAAAAATGTTTCCTTTAGACATGTCGATATAGAGCCGAATTTCCATTTGCTCTGACGAAGATTTTATATCCGAAATGTGTGTAGAAAGCATACGACGACAGACATCTATAAACAGTTTAATTCTTGATGTATCGTATTTACACAAATATTGTGGAATCTCCACATCATGACAAAAAAAACAGTTGCAGACTATACCAACAGGTGTCACGGAAGGATGAAGAGGGCCTGTCTCACAAATGACATTTAGATTTCAATTTTGTTTTAGAATAATGATCTGGTGGAACTTCAATTACACGTAGATTACCCATTTTTCTTATTAAACCTTAAACCAAATTCAATTCCAGGTTCAAGATTTGACAGGATGGACAATTACCAGACAGATGACCTCTTCAAACAAGCCAATGGTCTACAAATTCTTAGATGGTGAGAAACTCCAACCAGGAAAGTGCCTCAAAGTAAGTATAATAGTTGTATTCTTTATCCGAATATTGGAAGTTTAATAGTGGTTGTAGCTTCTAAAATCGGGCAGCAAGTAATTGAACAAGTAATCGTAACTCATAATCCAGTCAACCGAGCTGTATAAATGGGTACATATAATCAGGAAAAATCAATGTAAAATGGATACGGACCAGATGGCAAAAGGGATCTTTGTAAACCTGTTGTTAGCCTGGTAAAAAGTGTATACATCTTTCTCATCAGAGACTTTTAGTTTTCTGTTACAGTGCTTAATGTCTGCCTTATTGTGCTCTTCATACAGTTGTTGAATTTTGTTTTTAGATCTACTCCTCTGGTGGCGCTACAGAGGCCAATGTCCGAAACGAAGCTAACTCCTCTTGCGACAGATCAACTGATTTCTTCTCTTGGGGAACCGGATCCGGTAACACCAAACTTACTGACACCAGTGGAACGGTTAGTATTCTTCTACACATATTCAGTATAAAGAATCTTGGAATACTTTTGAAAAAGATGAGAAGCGCCTTGAGGAATTTGATTGGTCTCGTCAAGACGACTGGCAATATTCGCAACATACTCGCTTTTCCTGAATTAATTGGTTACAATGCTGCATCAACATTCGGAATTTGCGTTCAAGTCTTAAGTCAAGGAAGTATCAGTGCGGGAATAAAACGTCCAATCGTTGAAGTGTTATATGGTGTTGTTGCTACATTTGTGCAGTTGATAGTCAATGTCCTTGCTTCTGCTTTGCTCGCGCTCCAATTACCTGTTCGCTATAACCTTTCTAACAGCACTGCTTTGAGTGGCTTGTCGACACCTATAAGACATCTTATAACCTACCCACTA
Source organism: Nipponacmea schrenckii (assembly GCA_030562195.1). Taxonomy (NCBI): domain Eukaryota; kingdom Metazoa; phylum Mollusca; class Gastropoda; family Lottiidae; genus Nipponacmea; species Nipponacmea schrenckii. The sequence continues at coordinate 20,089,530 of JAUJPP010000012.1, read as the reverse complement.
CACGTATCTCACAATGTTGCTAAAATACCCTTTCGATTGGCTGCATGGCAAATATCCAAAAGTCTTCAAGTTGCATCTGCAACAACAAATATGGCTACGTACCCAATTACAACTGGGCTAGACTTGGTCGGTTCTCCAGATGTCAAATGCGTCAAGTCCATGTTCAAATTTGCTTCTAAATTTACCCCAGAGACTGTTCATAATTGTTTTACTAATATTCTGCCTCGTCGATACTCTTGAATTTTAGGAAGCTCCTCCCTTCAAATGTTTTACTCCACAAATCTTCCTGTGATAGATATCGCTGTAGTTTTGGCACTTTCCTTGGTATGATTGCTGTGGTTCACTGTGTTAAACTAACCCGCACCCCATCTTCACATGTTTTGCGTTTTTCAGTTGCAACAATTCCAAATTCACCATTTATTTACCCCTAACAAACGTCGAATAATTTCCTAAAATTACCACTAATACCGAACATCAAATTACATTCTATTGCGAGTCAGGTTGTGCAGGCGATGCATACGGGATTCCACGACAACAACCCAAAAGTCATTTTTTAATCCACTAAAAAGAAGTCCTTTTATTGGCAGTATCAATTAATATTCAAGATCAATTTTTACTATAAAGACTTTGCACTGGTTTAAATTCAATTCTGTCTTTATAAAAAATGGAGTCGCCTCCCTCTGTCCAATATTTTCAATGCCTTGGAATATAATAGAATAACGATGTCCATTTTGTGTGGTTTGCTGTGCCGAGTGATTGTAATTATAAAGCTATTTCAATGAATAAACTTTCATTTGCAATGCGTTGCTCTTTTAATGCTTGGTTTCTTATTCGAAAGTGAAGACTACAATTTTGTTTTGCTATTTGCTAAGTCTGTTGTGTTCGCATTGCGCCTGTGCTGTATAATAAGATAGGCGCTTGTTTGGATTTCAGTGGTGCTGTACCTTCTTATTTCTCTTTCTAACTTATCATCAAATTGATTGAACTATGGGACGTAAAACTTCGTTTATTTTCTTTCAAAACATTTTCTAAAGTACTACATCGATAACTGTTTTATTCATTTGTCTGATTTTTCTTTTTTTGTTTTCCAGGAAAGGTCTTCTCTTAAAGCAGTCTTCAAGTAGACAGCCATTCAAGATGACGAAAAAGTCCACAACAATCATCACGAACACAATTGTTGTTTCTGCAACAAGTGTGAAGAGTTCATTTACATTTTGTAATTACTTTTTAAAGAATCGCTTTTTTCTATTATTAATTTACTTCTGCTCACAGTTACTGTAAATATATCTACCAATATTTGTCATGACGTCATTATTTAACCTTACCTTGGATTACTTCCGGTGGAAAGGTCAATTAGAAATTGAAAGTAGATAGAAGCTGAAAGGGAAAGATCTGTTGTATAGTTTAGATTATATTATTTTAAGTTCTTAATTTTACGTCTTCTTGCTCAGGCTTTGTTGTGGATTAAACATTGAAAAAATGTGGAAGCGGTGGTAATACTGAACGATACACGCTCAATATATTCCGAGGCACACAACCTACCTTGTTAGTTACTAATTCAATTTGGAAGAATACACTTGTTAACCAATAACTTTCGATGTTTACTTTGCAATAAAGCCTCTTTTCATGATAGCTTGGTTTGTGTTTTGAATTAAAAGTGTTTAACCCTCGAAAGAAAATGGCGAACAGAAGGAGAATATTTCGTGAAAGGTTGAAGTTGGTTGTTCTTTTTGCACTTTCTCCCGTCCGTCTTAAAAAGGCAACATATACACGAACAGTGCCTTATAGCAATATTTAAGGATGGTATTCATAGCCACCACTCGAACGTACAATGTGGTTGGTGCGTTCGAGTGACTGACGTCGAACACCAGTCTAAAATTGAGGGACAATTGTATAGCGTTTTAGGTTTAATTTTTGTTGTGAATTTGGTAGTGGATACCTAACTAACCTTAAAGAGCAAATGGTCGAAAATCATAGAAATTTTGTTAAAAAGCTCTTATGCTGGATTTAAATCAGATATCAAGATTTAAATATTTGTCCTTCAACGGGTACAGAGAGTGCGTTTCGTTTTATTTTCATACCTCATTCTAAAGCAACCATGACTCGGCAATGCAAAAGTTGTTTGGTGATGAGGCCCGTTGTTGTGGTCAAGCATTTATAGGAAAACACGAAACCTTTTTTGATATTTTGGTTTTAATATTATTTTTTGGTTATTTTTTAAACGAAATGTTATTTGCATTATAATTTGCATAATTTTTTATATACAGAGTATATTTGTATATTTTTGAATTTGATTTTTTTTTAATTTATGACTCACATTCCAAATCTTGTCTTTCGGCTGTAAAAATTGTTCATTGCTTGCCTACTTTTTACACATTTCTTAAATTTTTCTTTGATGAATATTCAAAATCGCTTACAAAGTACCAGATAGCTATGTCTCAATGAATTCCATCCATCGGAGATTTTTTGAAATTGAAATCTTTGAAATGATTGGATAATAACGATCATGCGCATTGGAGAAACCATGACAAAATGTCTACAGAATATGCATCAAAAATAAATTATATTTAAGAGAATCTATTTTCCTATTATTAGATTTTGTATGATATAAGGCGTATTTATCAATCACAGGAGAACTATTTCTCCAAAAATAATTCAAAAGCCCACCAGCAATTCACTCAAGGTTCAAACTTTTGGTGAAAATGGTTGCAAGTTCAACGCCATGTGATTGATAAATGTGCCTATCTACCGTTTTTTGTCTTTGTTCATAGTTTATCAATAGAAATTATATAAATAATCTTTACTTTTACATTGATTATATTCTAGAATAAATGATTTACGAATTATTATCCCGTTTTATGTGCACTGTACTCAGGCTGATAGCTACAGGATAGCAATGCCCCCCTACCCGAAAAAATGCATTGCTCCCATGAAACAAATATTTACAATTGACCGACTTCAATTAAGCTCATACTCCTTTGTCCTCCGGATAAAGTGCTTGCCCCTCTGGATATAGTACCTCCGAACAATCAAGTCTGCTTACGCACCTAACTTGACATCTTGACGTTACTATGCAACCCCCTCTCCCTCACCCTCCCTTCAGAAAAGAGGCTGCACTCATACCGACCCATGAAACAAACTTTCAGATTTTTTAACATATTACATATTGACACCCTTGCCCCTTTCTCCAGCCCTTCCTCGGAATTTTTCCTTCAGGTTTCCTTAAGAAACCACCGTTAAAACGGACAATCCAATCAGTTAAACAGTCTTACAAGAAGCATCTTGACTACCGAAGATGCTGGTTTAATTGACCAAACTGGCAATATGTTAATAAGCTGGCTGGTATCACGGGAATTACCAGACATACCAAAATACTTCTGGGTATTTCTTTGATATCGCCTCGAAAATAAACACTAAATATATACAAAGCATAAACCTTTCTTTCTCCACCGTTTCTATATAATAGACTTTTGAATCGGAAAGATTTCATTTTAAGAATTTCTGTAACTTTGTTAAAACGTAATTCAAGTCATATATATATCAGTGCTACGCTCTAAAAACAAATCCAATGGATTAAATAATGGACTCTGGTGATAAAATCTTATTTAGAAATTCATATAGAAGTGTTCTATACTGTTTTTCACAATTTCTCATTATTTGGAATAATAAGACGAATTTTAACGTGAACTTGACAAATGAACGTATAAAAAATTCTAAACAAAATTTAAACCGGAAAATTTAAAACCCCGAAAAAGAAATGGATCAAACGAATAAGAAGCAAAAGCATACTTACAATTTTCAAAACCGACAAATCGATGGGTTAAAAAAGTGCTATTACAGAGGTTAATAACGGGAAAATTAGTGACAATTTCATTGCAAAAAACGAAGAAAATTTAAGTGTAAAAATATTCATTTTGAGGAAAAAAAACTCATTCTTGAGCGGAAATTAATCATTTTCAGGAAAAAAGAAATACTTATCATGGAGGAACAAAATATTCATTTTTCAGGAAAAAATATTCATCATTGAGCAAAAATATGCATCTTCGTGGTCTTATTTTGCCGATAGGAAAATATTAAGTGTTGCTCAGTGCAAATACAATGTCAATTGATTATGCAAAATTGTAAAGAAAGAGAGTATCATCCTACCTATCCTAGTTCGTCTGATTTGTGAAACTCTTCATTGTCAAGGTAAGAATTTGAGTAAACATTGGATCCCTATAGCTCAATTCCTTCATGTGTTAAAACCCTACAATGGGTACAAACGGTAGGGTTGGCTTATGATGTGAACAAGCGATCCGGATCAGTTTACAAAGAAAATATCTGTCTGTTCATTAGACCTATTGACATTGTAGGTTTGAATCTATTTTTGACCGTTTTTGATTAATTGGAAGGTACTTATGACCACGTCTTACAGATTATCCTTATCTATATATCTTAATTGCCATAAACCTTACCTTATTGTTGAAATATGTAGTTGATCACGTTCTCTCACACTTGATATCCACCAAATCCTCTCGATTTCGGCAACTCGGCACTGACGACAAATCTTTTCTTTCATTCCAATTCCCAAACAATGATAATTGTCCATGTCAATGCAGTCCTCACAACACAAGATACTGCTGTTTATTTAAGTAAAATAGCTTTGAATAGACATCACAATACTTTAAAATATCATAAATGTTTTTTTTTTTACTTCCACTGTGTTTTGACTAATGACTGCCATGCTCTTTTTCCCGCTTAAAACAGTTAGGCTCGCTTGAGTAGAGCAGTGAGAGTTACGTCCCTTATTACAACACAGGCGTTCGCTGGATTTGCACTACGTTAAAGTTTTTTTTATCAAACATATTTTTCTGATTGAAATAATCTTTTCAATTTCTTTTTCCAGAGATTTTTATTATTTATTGTCTCAAATTATCAGTTTTGCATGTTTTAATTCTATTATAACTACTAATAGTTTGGACGTTTTTTCCCCATCAACACACATACAAAGGCATTCGCTATTTGATAATATTTATTCTTTACAAAAATAACCCTTGTACTTTGTCATTTCAGTGATCATAAAATGCCCGGATGTTTATCAGCATACTATTTTCAGTGTTTATTGACCATGATGTTTTGTGTACAAATTTTATGTCGGGTCGATTCGCACAGGAAGGAAAACCGGTGCATGAGGCATTATTTTGTTGAGACGATTCGACACCCTAGTCGAGATTGTGAACAAAAGGTAGGCCTAATAATAGTTTGTTTTTATTACTTAAAAATTTTAATGTTGGCTTATCGAAGGGAATATTGCATCGAGAAAGGTTTTTTCACTCCCAAATTGCAATACAATATAGCTTCGATCGAGCCAAAAACAATAAGGGTTTCGTAGATATATCCACTGATTTGGGTTAATTGGTTAACAGGTCAACGTCCAAGAACAAACGTACCTCACTGAAAACAAATTCCACAAAAAATTCATACTAATTAGCGAATACCTGAGTGACGTCATAGGTAAAGTACGTTCGGGTGTGTGTTCCTGTGGGAATATTCGAACATATCTAGACACTAGTGTTAGTAATCAGGTCGTGGGAGGACACATTCCTCGAATACACCCAGCACTACAGGTTAACAGGTGGTACCTCTGTGGTAACCTACCTTACATGACGAGGCATTTTTGTTACATCGTCTATTTCGTTGGCCATTGGTTTTCTCTTCTTCCGTTCATTGGCCAAATCGCAACAGAGCAGGACATTTAATTCTACATGATTGTACTTTAATAGCAAGTTCAATATCACGATCTGAAAGTAACATCGGGTGCTGGTCTTTGTCAATTTTCACTTTTTATTTCATCAATTTACGATTCAATTCACGAAATAGGCCAGTAAGAGTACGAATTTCTTATAAAAAAAATTCAAAGAAACAAATATTCGTTTACCATCGAGATATACGTTTAAGGTACACCTTCGGTATAACTTCTTATAGCTTTTTTTTTTAAATTCACTCTACTTTCACTTTCATGTTATCGGGATGCACGTGCGTGTTTGTTTATGTCTATTAGTCATGATAGAAAGAATATAAAAGAGAAATAAAATGGAGAGAATACTCCCTCGGGGAGAAATAAAACCACGACTAAGAAGATTTCCAGATGAGCCTGTATCAACATCCGGGTCAAAGGTCACACGATTTGATCGTTTGAAGAACTCTACTGTCAGTATCTTCGCAGAAGTTTCAACACTGAATTGAGAATATTTCATGGACATTTTCAATGTTATACAACAATGACTTAGATGTTACAGTGGTTCAAAAGGGTTTAATTTTGCACAAAGCAAAATCGTTGTCCTTATATCATAGTAATCATTCTCATTAGAATTAACCGCGGCAGCAACAGCAGTGCTGTTTGATATTTGATCCATCATCATCATCATTATCATCAACATCACCATCATCATCATTATCCATCCATCCATCATCATCAAATGCCTACGAATTCATTAGTCATAGTCATCGTCATCATCATCAGTCATTGTCTGCTTCATCACCATCGCTATCATCTGCAACCGCCATTATCCTCACCATCATCATAGTTCATCGGCCATCATTGTCATTATCATTCATCGTTGGCAGAAACATCATCTCTCTCAAGACTTATAGTTAGCGACCATGTTCTCTAGTAAAAGATCCTCACAAAAAGAGTTTCAATAGAACAGGACTTCGAGTATATGTTTGGCAGTTGGTTTATTTGCAGATTCTGGTTGTGTAATTTAAAGCCCCATTCGAGAAAATTAACAGCCTTATTGTTGTGCCATATGACGTGTTTCAAATAATAAAATTTACTCACGAAACTATAAAATCTTATTTATTACCAGAAAATCTTACGTATGTTGAATCTGGTAAATAGTTTGAGAAAGGCAGTGTACGGTGGCTCACATACGACAAATTTTTGAATTTGAAACCTTAAGTTTGAATTTCAATTTAATTCTTTGATTTTGAATTTAATACTTTAAATTTGAATTAAATCTTTATTTTTGGATTAAAAACTTTAAGTTTGAATTAAAAACCTTAATTTTGAATTTAAAATTTTAATTTTGAATTTAAATCTTTAATTTTGAATTTAATATTTTAATTTTCAATTAAATTACTTTGATTTTGAATTGAAAATTTTAATTTTGAGTTAAATACTTTAATTGCGAATTGAAAACGTTAATTTTGAGTTAAATACTTAAATTTTGAATTCAATACTTTAATTTTGAGTTAAATACTTTAATTTTGAATTTAAATCGTTAATTTTGGATTAAAAACTTTGTGGTCTCATTTCACCGTCGATTAGGACATTAAGCTCCATATTATTTCTAATTTCAGAATGTTTTGTTAGCAAGATGCGAGGGAAGCTGCCGAAAGTCAAAGACTATTCCAAGAATTTCGTTTTCCCCAGTTCTATATCGGCCCTTTAAGTACAGCTGTCCTTGTTGCCGCGATACCCTGTCAATCATGAAAGCGGTGCCTTTGAAGTGTAAAAATAAAAGACGCGTATTTGCGACATATAGATATATTATTCAATGTGCGTGCCATTATTGTGGATACAGCAAAAAGAAACGATATGGATTTGGATAACATTGGATTTTATATTGGACTCGGTTTTATATAATATCTAGGGTCGAATAAACGTTGTGTATTTGCCACATAGGCTACGATACGGTATAATCGATTTAATAGAAAATATATTGAAGATGCGAGTTACAATATTGAAAATGTCTCGCATTTTAAATAGGCACAGGAAACACACATACGCAAACACTGTACTGTACAATGCGCATACGTTTGTGCAGGGCGTTGTGGCGTGTCCATTCAATTTGGGAGTTGCAGAATCCAAGACTTCCATGAGAGACAAAAATAAAGAGCCTTAAGTTAATTATATATGTATACATACGAACATAGGAAATACCCCGCACCCCTCCCGTAAACACACCTACCCTATAACTCTGCAGAGTGTGATTTCTAATTATAACCATGTCACACTAATATTTTGGAGCAGAAAAATAAGACGTAAAATTCCATTTAATTTTATTAAGAACGTCGTAAATGACAGTTTGTAAATCTCAGAAAGAAGGAAAATTTGATAAGTGTTCAGTATTTATTTCATTTTGATAAAATTGTACCCTAAATTGATGTTGGCACTTTAATGCCGCGTGAATGACAGATTTTATGTGGCTATTTGTTCAATGTTTAATTCCTTCAATGCCGTGTTTGTTGGAAATGGTGATAATGCTGAACTATGGATTTTAGTATTTGTGTTTTTACATGGAAATAACAGCCATTTTGAATTTCTACCTCGACTTAATAAGTCGATAGTTTACGAATTTCATTCATTTATTAACTCATACAGGCACAATATAACAATAACAATAATAACAAAACATTTCATAACATAAACCCATTAAAATAACAAATCTATGTCCATGTAAAATTTAACTTACAACCATTTAAAATCTATCTAAATCTATGTAAAATTTTGTCAAAATTAAAGGCACGATTTATTTCAGTTAAAACATTTCTTTCAGCAGACTTTAACCATAGAAAATGATATTTTCTAGCACACATTCAATAATAACTTAAATATTCTAATATTTAATTGTACAATTTAATCAGCATTTTCATTTTAACATCAAGAAACATACTAATAATAAAAATAATGTGCACTGGAAATGAAAGAAATATATATTTCATTAATAGGAATACATTTTTGATATTGCATTTGAGTACATATTTTTCATTTGAGTACATATTTCATTGGAATACATATTTCATTTGAGTACATATTTCATTGGAGTACATATTTCATTGGAATACATATTTCACTTAAATACATATTTCATTGGAATACATATTTCTCTTAAATACATATTTCTCTTAAATACATATTTCATTTGAGTACATATTTCATTGGAGTACATATTTCATTTGAATACATATTTCATTGGAATACATATTTCATTTGAGTACATATTTCATTTGAATACATATTTCACTTAAATACATATTTCATTTCAGTACATATTTCATTGGAATACATATTCTATCTGAGTACATATTTCACTTGAGTAAATATTTCATCAGACTGAATATAAGACAGGACCATGTCCTTATGTATTAGACCGAATTCTGACCTATTTAAAATAAAGAGTTTATTATTATCAAATACTTCCAAGAATATGCAAATAATGTGGAACTTGCATACCTTTCAGTTTTGCACCAGGATTGTCATTTTCAGTCCATTACAAATATCAAAGATAACATGGAATGTAACAAACCACAGGTTAAATCTATCTAAACCAAATTGGATTTTATACTTCAACAGTTTGTGAATAAATCAAAGGCAAAGGGATATAATCAATAAAAATTTGCTTAAACAATCACTGGTTTAAAGGAACACTCTCACTTAAAAACTGCCTTGACAATTATTATACACAAAATGATATTACAATTAAATTTGATACTTGATTATCCAGACATTGTTTCCACTAGGCAGAATAACACAACAGAAGTGTTGAAAAGGTAAAGGCTGAATATAAATCAAAGTGGAACAAAACCACCCTAAAGTTTAGAAATGAGCTCTTCCAATTATAATTACAGTATCCTTTTGATAAAAAGAATGCATGTGAGGAAAAGTTCATTAGAAAATTGAGGGGTGTCAAATAGATGATTGGTTTACTAAATCTGACCTGTATGCTTTGAAATGCATTTATTTGCCAGGACAGGTCAGAGGTCAATTTTTTTTAAATGATATCAATTACATTACAATAACTATTGCCTTGATTTTTAAAGCTTTGCTTGTATAAGCAATGCCCATCTTCATTAGCCCAGAAGGTGTAGAAGAGTAGGGAGAAAAACTCCATTCTTTTCATTTGGATACCTTGGGCAAGTTTTATTAGCCCATTAGGTTCAGAAGAGTAAGACGTTATACTCCATCCAATTCATTTGTATAGGCAAAAATCAAATGGCGCAACATCTTTAAACCAATGAATTAAGTTTCAGTGAGGTGGAAACCTATTCAGATTATATTAGCATACAATCTGTTGCCATCCCAGTGCTTTCACAACTAGTAATAATTTATATCATTTGTATGATATATTAACAAAAATCTTATCAATATTAAACTGAAGTTAACACCTTGTTGAAAAATATATACAGTTAAAATAATAATCAGCTTATAGAGCATAAGATTGAATATATGTATTGAATATAGAGCAGCGAAATAGTGAATATAGATGGATGAATAAATAGCACAATATTGCATATATAGAGAAGTGAACAGTCACTAGCTTATAGAGCATGAAGCTGCATATAGAGCACTAGTCTGCCTTTAAAACTTAACAGTGCAAACTAGAGCACAAATCTGCCTTTAGAACTTAACAGTGCAAACTAGAGCACAAACCTGCCTTTTGGACTTAACAGTGCATATTAGAACACAAAACTGCATAAAAAGCACAAGACTGCATAAAGAGCACAAGACTGCATAAAGAGCACAAGACTGCATAAAGAGCACAAGATTGCATAAAGAGCACAAGACTGCATAAATTGCACACATCTGCAAAACAAGCATAAGGCACCTGAAATTTTTATTTTACCAGCTTGAGCTATATATCTGTTCTGTCTAGTGTTTAAAGAGATTTCAAATCAAGCTTTATCAGCTGGTAAATAAAATATATCATATCCCTTGAAATATTTCCAATAAAACAGTTTTATGACAAAATTTAAAACTTAAAAACAAGATCCATAACCATCACTCATCACTCTCTCACATTCAAAAACATAGTTTTACATTTAAACAAAACTACTGCATGGCTCTAACATTGAAATAATACACATATACATACTTCCCAACCATTTGAATATCTAACATGATTTAAAATATGCTTAATGCTTTAACTAAGCCTTCAAATCACATTTTAACAGTAGCCAAGGGGGGGCTTGCTCACTACCTGAAGGTCCAGGGTTTAATCCTGAGATATTAAAATAAATTTTTCAATCCAGTTTTCCCCTTGTCAGTGATGTAGGTCGGAGGGGCTGACATGGAAAATGTTTAGTTGCCTGGATGGGACAATAAAGCTGGGCTACATGTGCTACAGGCTGTGCAAGTTAAAGATCCCTATAAAGATGGATATTGCAAAAAGTGTAGGCTTATGCTCCTGTCCTGGCAAAATTTCCCTCATTGCACACTGCATAGCTGCATGTCTTCATTAGCCCATAAGGTTCATTTCATTTAAAGGCTAAGAAATAACATTAAAGACTTTTGAAATATTATAGCCATTTTCAAAATCGAGTCCAGTTCGAGATTCAAAATAGTTGTGAACTATGTCTTTGTGTCATTTCAATGTCAGACCTATATATATTTTCGTTTTAAATGGCATTGTCACTTGCACTGATGTAATGGCAAATGCCTTCAAAACATTCACCAACCCAATTAACATCTTTAAGGCACTTCTATTATCTGAGTCATTGAGAAGAATTCACTTATGGCCGGGTGCTCAAAAAAACATATGCTGCCACTAATAATGCTAAACCTCCCAACACAGGTAAAACCACTGTCCAAACTTTCTGTTTATTGGCCATGAACTCCTCTTTTCTCTTTCTCTTTTCTTTACTGGACTCTTTCTTTGCTTTTCCTTTCAGCTGTCTCATTTTTTATGCCTTTTTTGCTGCTCACTGAAATGAAAAAGGTATTTTAAGTTGTTTTAAAGACATACTACGGTACTTCTTAGATTCTTTAATAAAAGTTGATATATCTGTTATATTAAGTAATTATTGACAAATAATTGTAAGAAAAAAAGCATCTTCAGAGAAAATCAGATTTTTTTCTTACAATTTCAATTGACCAATTTATTCATGAAACAATATGTGGTCATTTATGGTGATTACACTCGCCTAAAAGAAAATTCCAATCGGCAGACAGACAAGGCCTATAAATTTAATTTTAGATAAAACTGAAAGATGAAAATGATTTACCAGGTGTTGCATAGACTGATATTTAACTCAACAGACTTCCGTTCATTGACAAGGACGACGTGTCACTCTGATCAATCTTTCACCGTTACCGAAACTTGAAACTGACAACAATATCACGTGACTATGCCACATTGCCAAGCCGATAACAAGTCTTGCAAGTTTGATGATGTCGTAAATAAAGGTTGAAAACTGATTCATGGGAGGCAACTCTTTTATATCAATAAATTATTTCAGACTACTATTAAAGTCTTATATTGGATTCTAGCCTAGACCCTAGCGAGCTTACGAGCCCAATTTAGCTTTGATAAGCTGCAGAGTTCTAGAACTATCTGCTTTGTTGTTTTTGTTTGTGTCTGCAGCTAAAGCCTATTTTATTTTAATTTGTTCGAGTTCTGCTCATAATATGATAACTATATGGTTCTGCTATTGTTAACTGTGGACTATGGGAAGTAACTCTTGTGAAGCCAGGCTAAGACGACAAGAAACACACTATTTTTAGAGATAGTACAAATATTTAAATCTCTCTTTCAAAAAAAAAAAGAAAAAAAAAACATGGCACATAAATATTAGATATGATTAAATAAGTAAAGATTTACACCTTAGTGGCTTATGTCAAATTTTACATAAAGATTGCTTCGTTTCGTTATCAAGAAGAACAGGAAGTAGGTAATTTTAACATCAATTTGAAACAAAATCAAAAGTAGGCCGCCGATAACACGGTGACATTACAAACCAAGATAGTGAGCAATTACTTCCCTATTTATTATTTGATAAGAAATAAATATGTGAACACGTTGCACATTTTTTATGATTTGTGAAAAAATGAAGTTACGGAATAGATTTTCACCATTTCAAAGCGAATCTTTGGCCAACAAGAGCAGGGCAAATAAAAAAGTGAATGATCAAATAAAATGCTCGACATTTCGACAGCATCTTATTTTAACTCGTCATTTTAGCAGAGCACTGAGCAAGCAAAGACATCGCTGTGATCAGCATAGTAGCCATTGTCAAACTCAGGGTGCAGTTTTGTGAATTAAGGAAAGTTGTTAGGCTTAGGGCATCATATTCTAAACTCAACCCACACTTTGACTTATTTATTAGCTTAGTTCAAGGTATCTTGTCACTTCGTCGATATGTCAACTGGTCGACAGCTAACTATTCTACTATAAATGTGTTTTTCATTTCAGATTAAAATGCGACCTCGGAAAAATAAGCAAAAATGAAACGCAAACAGAGAGTGAAAATGATACCAATGATGGAACAGAAGAAGAAATGGATGCAGATGATAGTGTAGACGGAAGTTGTAGTTTACCACCAACCATAGGCCTTACAGGATCGCCAAGATTGACCAGAAAGGAAAATTTGAATTCATCGATGCCAGACTTGACCAGCCGCTCTACAAGATCCACAGCTTCAACTAGTGATTATTCCATCCGTACACGTAGCGGCCCGAACCAGTCCTTATCTAGCAACAATTCATCTATAGTTTCAGATTCTGATTACAGTAACAGCCCATCGCCAGTATCTACATCCATAGATCATCGCTACGGATCTTCTCCAAGTCAATCAAGACCGGGCACCACATCTCCATTTAAGCTTTTTTCTAATCTTCCTCAACGTGAGTCTGAACAACCAACTGATAGTAAGAATGATGAATCTGTCCAATCATCTTCATCAGCAAAACATAGCGAAGATGTCGGTCAAAATTTAATGAACATTGTAATTATAGTTTTAGCAATTGTTGCTATTTTTTTTGGCTCTCTATTTTGGAAATTCTTCACCAAACTCAAAACCAATGGTATCGTTCAATCAATTCGAAACATTCGTCCAAAATATTGACAATTTCAAACCGTTGTTTCCGGCACAGGAAAATCGGTTTTGGCGTACAGTGAAAGCGTCTGGAAAACATGTTTTAAATGTATCTAATCCTGATTATCCAGCAATATTGTTATTCGTGACCAAATCTAAACCAGCAAATGATGATAAATTCGATGTGGGGACTTGTTTGGCTCGAAAAATCAGTGCTGAATTTGATTCTGCTAGTATGGTGGTGACCCGTGGCTCCCCCATTGTTGATGTTGGGAAATTAACGACAGAATCCACTAATAAACAAAAGCTGGAATTTGATAACCAATTGCGTAGTTTTCTAGAAAACGATTACAAATCAGTGATTGTCGAACATTTGGAACTTTTGAGTCCGTCTGCAGCCCTTCTGCTTCATGGCTATTGTGATAATGACAATGCTCCTTATAAGGATGTAATGATAATAATGGTGCTCCATGTTGAAAATGATATCAGTCCACGTGCTGCCGAAGCTATGTTAAAACAGTCGTGGGAAAGAGAACTAGAGACAGATAAAGTGGATGCCCTGATGAGCCGTGTAGCTAATAACATTGTTATTGTTCATCCTGAATCCATTGCTTCTTCATCCAACTGTTACTAGCTTTAGTGCATAGTCACAAAATGAGCTCCATATACTGATTTAAATCTATATTTTATTTTTTGTAACCAAATTATCTATGACTAAACTTAGTTACTTTATTCAGCTCTCTTTGAATAAATTATCTCACCAATACTAAATTTGTCATTCTGTTATTAAATTCAGCTCACTGTGAATAAATAAGCTCACCAATACTAAATTTGTCATTCTGTTATTAAATTCAGCTCTCTGTGAATAAATAAGCTCACCAATACTAAATTTGTCCTATTATTAAATTCAGCTCTTTAGTGAATAAAAATGAGCTCATAATACTGAATTTGATCTATATTTTATTTTTTGTAAAAATTATCTATACTAAACTTGTTACTTTATTCAGCTCTTGTGAAAAAATGAGCTTACTATATGAATTTTGTTATACTATTATTAAATTCAGCTCTCTGTGAATAATGAGATTACTGATACTAAATTTGTCATTCTGTTATTAAATTGAGCTCTCTGTGAATAAATAAGCTCACCAATACTAAATTTGTTCTATTATTAAATTCAGCTCTCTATGAATATATGAGCTCACCAATATGAATTTTGTTATACTCTTATTAAATTCAGCTCTTTGTGAATAAATTATCTGACCAATATGAATTTTGTTATACTTTATTAAATTGAGCTCTCTATGAATATATGAGCTCACCAATATGAATTTTGTTATACTCTTATTAAATTGATCTTTGTGAATAAATTATCTGACCAATATGAATTTTGTTATACTCTTATTAAATTGATCTTTGTGAATAAATTATCTCACTAATATGAATTTTGTTATACTATTATAAAATTCTCTGTGAATAATGAGCTTACTGATACTAAATTTGTCATTCTGTGAATAAATTGAGCTCTTTGTGAATAAATAAGCTCACCAATACTAAATTTGTCATTCTGTTATTAAATTCAGCTCTCTGTGAATAAATAAGCTCACAAATAATAAATTTGTCCTACTGTTATTATTGGAATTCCCAGCTCTCTGTGAATAAATAAGCTCACAAATAATAAATTTGTCCTACTATTATTGAACCCAGCTCCCTGTGAATAAATAAGCAAACCAATACCTAATTTGTCATTCTGTTATTTAATTCAGCTCTCTGTGAATAAATAAGCTCACCAATACTAAATTTGCCATTCTGTTAAAGAATCTTTCATATTTTGAACAAACTGCTCTCCATAAAAAAATGTGTAAACTTTTGTCAAGATGGCTGTCCATAAAATGGAAATTACTATTCACGCAGGCGCATTTCTCTACCGGCCATTTTCGCTCTGAACACGAAAGGTGAGAGGGATATATTCTTTGTTATTTCAATTCCTAATAGATCAAGAATTTGTACGATCGTCCAAAAAACTGTTTCCGATAAACCGATCTCTCATGGAAAGGTTATTTACATAAATATTCTTTGTCTATCTGAAGTGGCATAAAGAAATTTAAAAGGCCACATTTTCTTTTTTGATTTTTTTCATCATTATAATTTTTAAGCCTTTTTCCGCTTCCTGCAACTTGGACTTTTTTATTACAATGATTGCGCTGGAGTTTATGATTTTAATGCCTAACACAAGGAAAAAGTAAACTCTAGTATAGAGCCAGAGGTGTAGCCAGTCCAGGCCTACTGCCCTACTATAACACTCAACAAATTTTTGTAAAGAAATAAAGATCTCAGCAAAAGCCAAAACTAACTTATAGATCTATATAGATTCTATTAAGATTTAGATCTAAATAAAATCAAACTGCATGTTTAAATATAGGCCATAAATATAGCCTTGTGAATTTGGTTTACCTTAAACTAAAACAAAAACAATGTCTGCATTGGCATTACAAAAACTCACATAGCATTACAAGGGACTTTGTTGGACTAAGGGTAGGGCCTTTTTTTGCCATTTTTTTAAAACTCAAATTATTTTTTTTTCCATATTTTTATTATATTTTTTCATTTATATTTTTCAAGTTTTTTTTCAAGGTTTTAAAAAGTTTGCTCCATTTTGAAGCAAATATTTTTCTAGTTTTTTTTCTTCTGCAATTGAAGTTGAAGGTAATTCTTTTTTTTTTTAATTTTTAAAATCAGATTATTTTTTTTATGAATGATTATTATATATTATTTTTTTGATTTTACATAAAAAAAAACAAGAAAACTTTACAACCTGTGCAAGTATTTTATAAAAGCATTTAAAAGAAATATTATTGAGCTTTCAAAAGGATTGTAATCAAGTTTATGTTTATCAGGGAAAACTGGTAGAATCGATTTACACCATTCCAAATTTTATACAGACATCTGTAGTTCCTGCAATTCCGATAACTTAGTTTTCAATAATTGATGTTATCAAACACTTAGTTTTTTTGGAATTGTGAACCAAAGACACCTGATTGAAAATTTGAAAGGTGCAAATTGATGCTGTCAGTGTCACAAAAATAAGAGGACCTCTTAACAATCCCTTTTATAGCTAGATATGACTTGTTGCTTCTATTTGAGTTAGTATTTTAAATTATAATGCCAAATGATGCAAAAGATTTTTTTTTGGAACCAATAGAAGGTACTTAACGGTACTTGTTATATAAAATGAAAGGAAAAGACTGCTAGACTCAAACCAAGAGATATAATTTACTAGGACTGAAAAGATTCCTGAATATTTATGTGCATTGAGAAAACATTCCACCATACCAATTTTCAGTCAGACATCTGTGGTTCCAATAAAACTCAGTCTAATTAAAATATAGACTTAACTTTCTTTCATATTTTATTAGTTTCGTTTCGAATGTTTTTATTAGCTATTGGCTTTGTACGTGAGTTAGGTCAAAGGTCATTCAAACAGTCCGTATTAAAGGGTAGTGTTAGACCTAGCAGTAGTGGTTACGTACAAAGACAATAACTAATAGAAACATTTGAAACGAAACTAATAAAATACGAACGAAAGTTAGGTCTATATTTTAATTAGGCTGAATAAAACTAAGCTTTTGATGACATCACTGATCGAGAAGGCCTTATTTAATTTAAGTATATTTTGTGATTAGTGACATCAAATATTTAACTTTAATGGAATTACGGGAACCACAGACGTCGGATTGAAAAAACTTGAATGTTATCAGTGCTCCCAATACACTAAAAAATTTTAAGAAATCTCTTTACAATCCCTTTAATATTTAATCAGTATTTTGTTGAATAATCCTTTTTACAAGCTTGGCTGAATCTTTCAGCAATCAGTAGACTTGTGTAATAACTAGCCCACCCCACTGTCAAATGGATGCCTCAATTACTTAAATAACTATAGGCCTGTCCCTCTGCCCAATGTGAATGGATGCCCCAATTACTTAAATATTTCTTTTTTATTTTCCCAGGTGTTTTTATATTTTTTTTATATTTTTTTTTTATTTTTAACTTTCTCATGGATGCAGTAAAGAAGAGTCGAAGTGGGTTAAGATGGAGGCCTGCATGGAGCACGGAGTGGATGATGGAGGAAATATGGATAGAAGAACAACCAACTTGATCATAAATTACTTACCACAAACCTTATCAGATGAAGAATTCATTTCTATGTTCACCAGTATTGGACCAATCAAATCGTCCAAAGTTATCCGAGATCGCGCTTCAGGCTACAGTTATGGATTCGGGTTCGTTGACTATCAATCCGTGGAGGATGCAGCGCGGGCAGTTCACACATTAAACGGACTACAGTTACAAAATAAGAGAATCAAAGTAGCGTTTGCACGTCCAGGTGGCGATACTATCAAAGGAGCGAACTTGTACGTTAGAAATATTCCATCTACTTGGAAAGAACAGGAACTAATTGCCATGTTTGAAGGATTTGGACAAATAATTCAATCTCGTGTATTGATCGAGCCTTCCACTGGGATTTCTCGACGTGTTGGATTTGTTCTCTACGATAAAAAGGAATCAGCTGATGCCGCGATTAAGCAGCTAAGCGGGAAAGTCCCGCCAGGAGAGACTGATGCTCTGATGATTAAATATGCTGATGATAATTCTAAGAAAGTTCGCCCACCAGTATTCCCACCAGCTATGACGCAAGGTCCACGATTCGGGCATGGCGGTCCAATGAATGCAAACAGTCGAGGTGGACCAATGAGGAACCAAGGAGGCGGAAACCGATTCCGTTATAATCCAATGATGATGGGTCCTGGAGGTCAAGGAAATCAAGGTCATGTGATCTTCGTGTATAACATCGGCAGCGATGCTGACGAGAAAACTTTGTGGCAATTATTCAGCCCGTTTGGCAGTGTGACAAAAGTGAACGTTATTCATGACACTGCCAAGAATATGTGTAAAGGTTATGGGTTCGTGACCATGACCAACTTGAATGAAGCAGCCAACGCAATACAATGTTTAAATGGCTATTACTACAATGGACGTGCCTTGCAAGTTTCGTTCAAACAAGGCAATTAAAATCGAAGGGAAGACATGGGTTTTATTTTAAAATTATAATCGATCATGTTATGCTTATTGTGCTTTGCAAATGGCCATCCCTCATGTCAATATATGTGAGTTCTATAGTGCAACCAAGATTGCTTCATTAAAAATTTTCAAGGTTTCAGACAATTTTTAATTGGAATTAAAAATTGAAAATGTTGTTACTTGTTGCTTTATTTGTGATTTCATATTAATTTTCATCACCAATTTTTTGTTGTCAATTTTGTGCATTCAGTTTTTTTTTTTTCAAATTTCATATTTGTTGCAAAGATACCAAACTGTATCTTTTAATGTTGTTTCTTATTGCACCTGTTAAAGAGATTTTCAGCCCACCAGCTTTATTTTGCCATGTAGATTTTCTGTTCTTAAAAAATATAATAGAATTGTAAATTTTTTTTGAAATATTGTGGAATTATCTTTTTTTTGAATTTGATGATAGTCATTTTTCTCTAGTGATTCTTTAGCAAGTTTTTAATAATCATTTTCATAACTGTATTTCAAGTTTACATATGAGATTATGACCCAGGTGTCAACAAGTTTGATATATATTACCAGGCCAACATTGCAAATGATACTGCTTATATACTCAGAAGTTAAAGAATGAGAATTGACATGGTATAGTTTTACACTTAGTCAATAAAAGTATATATTATGATGTAATAAGGTGCAAGTTGTTACAATGGGTTATTTCCCTTATTTATTAGACAGGCTAATACAATGGGTTACTGCCCTTGATTTAGTAGACTGGCAGATACAATGAGTTTTTGCCCTTGAATAATTAGAATGGCAGATACAATGGGTTATTGCCCATAAAGAATGACATTGAAGGCACCTCAATTTTCAACACGAATTTACCATTTATGAAAATTAAGCTGAATATGTAGCATTTTGTGATGGTATTGAAGTCTAGTATTGTTATGAAAATACAGAATTGTAACAAAAATTCAGAAATTGTATGCTAGCAATGGCATACAATGGTAAGCAATATTATTTTGTGAAGATAGAGGTGTATTGAAATTTTGTGTTTGTAATGAAACAAAATTATAGAGAGCTGAAAATGGTTGTGAGCCAAGCTAAGTCAACCAATTTACCAAAGAAAAGTGTTATTTACCACATTGACTGGTTGTTCCATTACAAGAATTACTGTGTGTTATATTGTATCACAAGACAAGTGTAAAAAATGAACACAATTTCATAATAAAATCACTATTTTATAAAACTGTTTGATTTCTTTTAGTCTTAATTTTCCTCATTACACACTGCATTACATCAGCCCAATGAAGCACAGATGAGTAGGCCATAATACTTTATTTTTCTTAGTGCCAATACAGGGAGTAATGGGAATGGAAAGCTGGGGTGGGGATGAGTTTAGAACATTTTTAAACCCACAGGCACCTGCTTTTAGTTTTGACAAAAACTTAGAAAAAGGGTTCTACAGTATTATAGAGATGGGTCTTTGGGTGATTTCTAGTACCTATGTGTATGATAATACAGGCCCTGTACTCAAAGATCCACAAATCTTTTTATGGGGTGTCTATTTGTGGATTTAAAACTACACTTGTTTGCTTCAAATAGTGATCTAAGACAGGCAAAATCAGTGCCTTGCTCTCTTAGAGCCAATCAAATTAATGAGCAGAATTCGAACAGTCTAGGAGTTCTTATGACTTTTGGTAATAAAGAAAAAGGATGCCAATCCTAAAGTCCCAACAACAAGAATAGACCAGTCAATCTCATCCTTATTACAAGCAAAATATTTTTTAACTTGCCCTACCTTATTCACTATTTCTGCTACATCATTCAGTGAAATCACATGTTATTTCTCGAAGGCGTCGAAAGAGGATTTATTTGTCGTCTGAAGTATGCTACGAGTAATCTCCCCTAATAAATCTTTAATGTTGAAGATCAAAATGCTACAATACAAACTAACCAATCAAATCATTCCATTTAGCATCATCACATCAACAACAAACATTTTTTCATGAGTTCTTCTAAAATTCCACCGAAATTTCCCTAAAACCACTACTATTTTGGAAATATTTGCAGATCGGTAAAGGCCTTTGTTGAGGTTTGTAATGCATATAACTTTTACCTAATTTTATCTGCAAAATTTTGCTTAAAATGGCCACAAAAGTGTCGCAAAATTTTGTTGTCATTTTCAGTCGTGTAGCAACTTGAATTTTTGATTAGTGACCTGTCATTGCCATCTGTCAATTTTCTCCTCGGTTGTGATATTTGTCACTTTGGGTTAATTAATGAGAGTACTTGTGCATTAAATCTGAGATTTATAATAGAAATATTCTGAAATTTGCAATGTCAATTGGAATGTGAACTTGTTTGGACATGCCATTGTTTTCCCGCTTTTCATAAAAATTTTAAATCCTTATAGAATAAAACTAGTTTTTTAAGTTTAAGAAAGTCATTTTAATGAATCAAATCTATGCCATTTATTGAATGTTTTGTGTTGGGAGAAGCTGTAGCTAAGGTGGGTTCAGTTGTAGTACTTTCACATTGCTCTCCCATTTCTCTCTCCAAAACTTGCTGACTTTATTCCCAGCATCTGAAAGCTATTTGATAAGATATGGCTGGGTGGAGTCTAAGCCTAGAAATTGGGGATTTTAAAACGTTTATTTGCATACTGGGTAGATCTACCTCGATTCCACCAACCCCCTATATATTTGGTAAGATGGATAATCTTGTATTATATACATTACCTCCCTTGACAAAGCATACTTTAATACGGGTACATACAGGCTTGTTGTTATTTTAGAAAGAAGGATGACGGTTGATAAGAAACTGAGACCAACATCACCAGTTCATGTACATGTAGATGATGATATACCTGTACATGTTCATGTGAAGAAAACTAAACCCAAGAAATCAAAACTTGTTCCTACTGTAAGTTACCCTTCTTTAAAACCTTGTCCCTGTTTGATGCAGAAATATCATGATCAAGATGTTTTTTTTTGGACTTCAAATGAGTCGATCTATTAAGGTACCCAGTATCTCAAGGAATTTTCTTCTTTTATGCTTTTCTTCTTTTTCAGTCTATCTGAAACGATTGATTAAGCATTTGATGTTTGTAGCTTCACTATCAAATGGACCAATGAAATGTAACTAAACTTAAAGCATCCATGAAATTGTTCAATTTTCCTCATTTAAATTGTATTCCTTCAACTAAAAGCTTACTCATGCAAATCAAATTTGAAGAAGACAACCCAGTCCCAATTGTTTGACTATAGATTGAAATGTTATTGTTTTCAGAAGAAAAGGTCATCCAGTGCCTTAGGGGTCAAAGCATCCATTTCTAATAGTTTAAGACCTAAATCTTCAGTATCAAGAGCCAGGAGTCGCAGTCCTGGTGGGGGACCCTGGGTCCCTCCTCCAGGTAAAACAACAAGAGGGTCAAGATTAGCATGGCAGGTAGGTGAACTGTTGTAGTTAGTCTTGAAACGTTGAGTTGATAAATGTCAGAAATAGTATATCTATATATCTTGTAATTCTATATAATATTTAATAACGCTGCCTGTATACAAGCAATTTGAAATGTTGATTTAATAAATAGTATATCCATATATCTTGTGCTTCCTTATGATCAATATGCTTATTTAACTATAGGGTCCACCACACCGTATAGATATTCCATCAGCTGGTTATGATGGCCCTGTTGATGACCTGTCTACAGATGAAGAAGATAAAATACATGGTACCGTGAGAAATTATGAGAAGAAACTCGACAGTCTAATGTCTGAAGTTGGTACTTTGAAAAATGAGGTAAGTTTTTCTTAACCAGTTAATTTCTGAAGACAAATTCGTTTACCAATCATCAAAGATTCCTCAACAGTTGCAAATTGCAAAAGAGTAGACAAATGCTGCTGTCCTGACAAAATTTCCTTCATTGCACACTACATGGATTCTGGTTGGTGGTAAATGTTGCAGTCTTTGCAAAATTTCCCTCATTGCACACTACATGGTTTCTGGTTGTTGGTAAATGCTTCTGTCCTATCAAAATTTCCCTCATTACACACTGCATAGTGTAACCCCTCTTTATAAGCCCATAAGGTGTAGAAGAGTAGGACATAAAACTATTCTTTCATTTATGTTCTATATACCTTTTTAGTCAAGTATAGAAGTAAATGTGGGAACTGCATCACTGCACAGTGTCAGTCTTCCATCAAAACCTAGTAGTACCGAAACCTACTCCAAGTCGTCTTCTTCCCAATTGAGTGGTACCAAACCACCCAAAACATCAGGCAGATCCAGCACACATGCTGCTCTCCAAGAAGATGTAGAAATTTTGGTATAAATTTGTTTTGGCACTGTTTGACTCAAAGTTAATTTGCATGATGTTAAAAAGTTTTGAAATTTTTCTTCAAATTTGATTAGACTTATTACTTAATCTAATTGAAAGTTCTAGTTTTTTTGTTTTATTTCATGTTTTTTGATACCTTTGTTGAAATGTGTTTTTTTTTCAAATCGTATTATTTATACAAGTACCATTGACTAAAAGATGCAAGGTTTTAAGTTTTATTGCAAGTTGGTTAATTTTATTTAAAAGTGATGTTAATTGCTTGGTTATGTTTGCCAAATGGTGACTGTGAGTTCCAATCTCGGTCATCGAGTGAAAGTCATATGACCTTGAAAGGGCTATCTTCACTCATTCCAGTCCATACAGCTGTAAATGCCTTATTGATAATCCTTGTAAGATCAATACCAAGAGGTTTGGTCAAGGACCAGCTGGTAGAAAGGATCCTTAACTGTGAACCTAAGTTGTTTTTCTTGTACATGTAAAATGAATACCAAGATGTTTGGCAAAGGACTAGCTTGTAGAAAGGATCCTTAACTGTGAACCTTAGTTGTTATTCTTGTACATGTAAAATGAATACCAAGAGGTTTGGCCAAAGACCAGCTGGTAGAAAGGATCCTTAACTATGTACCTAAGTTGTTATTCTTGTAAAATTTATGTATAGTTATGTACCTTTTTTTTTTGACTGATCTGCTACAACACACCTCTCAATGTGTTGTTCAACAACCTCAGCTATATAACAATCCCTTAAATTGAACCCCTATCTTTTTCTAGGTTGACCTACAGAAAGCTCTGCATGAGATCGAAAAGAGAGATGACCTACTAGACACATCACAGCGTGTTATACAACAACAAGATGATGAGATCCATAATTTTCAGGAAGAGTTAAACTGTACAGAGAAAGAAAACAGAATCTTGAGACAAAATGTGGATATTTTAAAAGGAGAAATCATGCCTTCAAAGTAAGTTATTTTATAATTATGAATTTATCTTTCGTATTAGTTTAATAATGTTCAACAGCAAAGACTTGACTTATGGTTTGGTTAAGTGCTTGGCTTCTTTCCTCCTTGTAATTTAAGACTTTCACATACCCATTATTAAATACTAAATATGCAGCCATGGTATAAGTTCATTCATTTTGTGGGGTATTTAGTTTTCACAATAAATTTCAAATCTGTCATTGTTGATGACACATTCCCAAGTTGGCTGAGATAATCACTAGGTTGGCAAAACACAGACACCATAATACTTGAGTGTATCTTGACTGTGACTTGACTCGAGTAAATCCGTCATAGATAGTACGTTCCTATTCTGGACGAAATGATCAGTTAGTTGGCAAAACACAGACACCAAAATATATAGCTTATATATAGCCTCGCCCCTGATCTCATGTATTCAATGCCTCTACCTTAACTGAACTGAAACATTATATTTCTATCTGCTTTGTTCCTCCAGAGAAGCCGAGTTATTCCGTTGTGATCAGGAACAGCTGATGAAGAAGCTGATAGAGGTGGAGATGGATGGACAAGCTGTAGCAGAACAGATCCGAGAACTACGAGATGTTCTTCGTCGATTGAAGGAAGGTTCGTCCGAGAAGCTCAGCAAACAGAAAGACTTGTTATTAGAGAAGCTGTCAGATTTCGATACCACTAACCGAATCCTTCGTCGGTTACTTCGTGACCATCATAGTCAAGAAGCTGCTGCTTTAAGACTGAATGAACAGCGAGAGCTTCTGATGCAGAAGGTGTCAGATGTGGACAGAGCTAATGAGGTATGGTCTAAACGCTTATTTACATTATATAGGCTACCCCTAAAAGCGTCCCCTGTTGCAAATTTACGCTCAACGTCTTTGATGTGGCATTGATTTATGGTGATACAAAGTTGCAGTAGTCCAATTGAAAAATAAAAGCTAACATAGATATAAATATGTTAAAATAAGAGTTTCATTGTGTGAAAGTCCATGCTTCTTTTTTAGCCTGTATCCCTTATTAATTTGTATTTTTTAGAGACTGAAATGTGAATTACGAGATAGAGAAAGAATGACAATAGAATTACAAGATCAGGTTGAATCTCAGAAGGTCAGGACGAAATTATTAATCTGACACCCCTAAACCTGACATTGAACTCTTCCACACCTGCATTTTCATGTTGCTTGGTTACTTCGAGCAAATGGTTGCTGTGGGTTCCGATCTCAATGAGTCATCTTCGCTAATAATTCCAGTCCCTTCAGCTGTAAATGGATAATCCAGGGAAAGATCAATGTCAAGAGGTTTGGCCAAGGACCAGCTGGTAGAAAGGATCCTTTACTGTGAACCTAAGTTATTATCCTTGTAAAATATAATTGTTTCTTACTCTCAAAGTTTTGTTTATCTCTTACCTTGTTATTTATTTGTTTATTTATTTATTTGTTTATTTGTTTATTTGTTTACAGACTGAGATATCAGCTCTGACCAATCTCCAGGGTACACTAGAATCTACTAGAGCTCATCTACAAAAACAACTTCGATCCAAAGATTCTGATTGTAACAGATTGGCTGTTCAGATTCGAGTGAGTACTGGTCTTAGGTGTTATTAAGCATGCGAACACTCTTGATGACTAGTTGGTACACCAGTTAAAGAGTGGCATCAGGTATTCTAGTAGGACAAGCATCCCCTTGCTACTTGCTGTTTGATGTTTTTATTGAGTAGTTTTGAAAACTTGCTTTCTTTTCTACAATTCTGAAAATTTTAATTCCATATTTTCAGACCTTAGAAAGCACCTTAGCTCAAAACTCAATAGAAATGGAACATATGCAGAAACTGGTAGACACGGCTAAAGAGAGAGCTGATAAAGATAAAGAATCATTGAAGAAAGCCACAAGGTTTGTGTATATCATGTTGTCTAGTCTCCTTGCTTATTTATCCTGCTGTGCTTTTTATCCCCCATCTTTGCCCTTTCAAATATTTTTCTTGGTCATAGTTTCT
This sequence comes from Nipponacmea schrenckii, assembly GCA_030562195.1. NCBI lineage: Eukaryota > Metazoa > Mollusca > Gastropoda > Lottiidae > Nipponacmea > Nipponacmea schrenckii. Next base: position 20,063,378 of record JAUJPP010000012.1, on the reverse strand, counting down.
GAATATAGATTTTTAAGCTTGGTATTTTAACCCTTTTTCCTCCATGCCAGTTGGCTGAGAAGGGGTTAATAGAGTAAAAGAATTGTTTGAAATACCTGTTTATTTTGAATAAGCCGTTATCCAATCTGCGTGATATCAAAAGATTTCACGTTTTATTCTTAGAAAGGCTTTTATTAAATGCTTATTTTGACCCTTATATGCTTTTTATGATTCTTTTGATTAGCATAGCCTAAAAGAGTTGCTTAAAGATTGACTTAACATGGCCAGTTCTTTTATACTTCAAATTGACAAACCTAGTTGTAGAGCTGCATCAGGTGTTTCAGAAGTGTGAGCTGTCCTTGTCATAGTGCTTGTTATAATGGAGGTAGTTTACTAGATTTAAGCTTCACGCTTGAACTTATGAGCTTAATTGATTGAGAAATAACCTTAGAAACGGTCTGGCCTGCAACAGTCTGAGTTTGTATAGAGGTTTTCTATAAATTTTATATATGTATCCGAGACACTGATAGCATCAATTTGTACCTTTCCAATTTCAATCAGATGTCCATTGTTACTGCAATTCCACTAAATTTAAGTGTTTTATGACATCACTAATGTGAAGGGCCTTTTTGGATATAATCCCATTTTAATAGTGAAGTCATCAAACACTTAGTTGTAGTGGAATGGCAGAAACCATAGACGTCTGATAGAAAATTGGAATGATGCAAATTAACGATATCAGTGTCCCTGATACACATACACAATCTATATACAATCTCTTTAAATGTTGAGGTTAAAGAATGACCTTGAGGATGAGCTTGTCCACAAGCATGACCTAACATGATCAGAAAATCACCAGGCATAGTCTTTCAATCCTATTTAGAGCACAGAAACAAAGAGCTGAAAGAAGTGAAGATGCTTTAGATAAACTGAATGCACAATTGATGGAAGCTGAAACACAGGCGGATGAATACAAATCTATGCTGGATCAAGCTCAGAGCCGTATCGAAAAATTACATAAAGAACGCCATCAAGCTCAAAGTGAAAATAGTTCCCTCAAATTGTGAGTTCACATCAACGATAAATATGTCCCTTTAAAAAATTTTGAGCTGAAAATTTTTCCTTTATTAGTTAGTTAGCATTTTTTATAAAATATTTTTGCTTAAAGGGATTGTTCAAAGGTTTAAACATGATGTCATCAAAGACTTAGTTTCAGTGGAACTGCAAGAACCACAGAAGTGCTGCTGAAAATTGGAATGGTGCTAATTGATGCACTCAGTTTTCCTGATACACATACAAGATTTGTAAAACCTCTTTTTAAAGGGTTACAAATACAGACACATTTGGCTCTTTATTTTAAGTTTAAACAACCATAGATAGCTCAAATTGAGTTCTATCAGCTGATAATGCTAATATATTAGATGACTGTATCCCTTCATCATGCATTTCTATTATATTTTGCTATTTATTTCATTTTTTTTTTGCATAATTTTTTATTTCATTTAGACAAATTACAATAGCTCAAAATTTTAACATCTTGCTTTCAGCTCAAAATAGTTTAAAGGGACTTACTTCTAAAAATCTTTTAAACCTTAATTCTTTGCCGTCTACCCCAGCAATTTATTTTTTTAGTTTTATATCGCTTTTAGTTCAGCTATATGCTATAGTAGATATATTATTAATAGATTATATAAGGATTCTGTTATGTTATTTATGGCAGTATATCTACTGATGAATTATATACTCATATTGGCTATGTTTTAAATTTGTAAATTTGATGTTCATTTTAAGACGTAGTATTCCATTTAAATGAAGCCAATATATAATCTTAGTGAACATTGCAAGTTTTTGTGAAAATGACTGAACAAGGAACAGTAGGGTGTAAAACTCCATTCCAATCTTGTCCCCTTCTTCATTAATCCATCAGGTGCAGTAAGATGTAAAACTCCATACAAATCTTGTTCCTGTCTTTATTAGCCCATAAGGTGGAGAAGAGTAGGATGTAAAACTCCATTCATTTCTTTTCAGACGTATTAAAGATTTGGAGAATATTGTAGACAAAGTAGAAGAAAATACCAGATCTCATTCTGAAGGACTGTCAGATCGTTTAAATGAAAAATCATCGGAACTCTCCATAATGAAGTCAGAAAATGATCGTCTTAAGGTATTTCAGCAAACATATAGTTGTCAACAAAATTTTTAACTAATGAGTTATTGCACTTTGACTGAAAATGATTGTTTGGAATTATCAAATGTTAGTTTTAAAGTACTGTAATTTGATTGGTTTGTTTAAACTTTACAACCAATCTTTGAATGGTATTTGAATTCTAGATTGATGGTATATTCAAACTATTTATTATTTAGTTACAAAATATTTGATACTTTTGAAAAGTCATTTTAGTTTTCTAGAACTGTACAGTGATTGGTTTGTTTGAACATTTTAACCAATCATTGAACAGTATTCGAATTCTGGAATGATGGAATATCCAAACTGACTCTAGCTTTATGTTGTAAATTCACAAATTGAACTTATTTTGCTGTCACTTGCATGCATGTTGTCATCACCCAAATATTTTTTTTTTTTATTTGTGTTTTTTTTCTCACATTTTAAGCTTTTTGGAAAGGGAGCTTTTTATGGGTTTAGGGTTAAAAAAGATTTGCTTCAAATTTTTCTTAACTTTTTATATTAAGAGAAAAATTTCTGAATATATTTTGATTGAAAAGAACTGATCTTGAAGTGTTTCAGATATAAAAACCTCATCAGGACCTAGCTAACTGATTAAATAAACACTTTGGTAATTTAAAATGACATACGTTTTGGATAAAACTTCCATCATCAGGAAATTTGGACAAAGCATTTAACAAACATTCACAGATAATTTTTGAAGCATCTTTATGAGTGTTAGGATGTGGGAGCTTATTTTTGCTTGTAGTGTAGACTTGTAATTTTGTTATAGTCTAGGATATCCAGTATCGAACATAAGTTCACACAGGCGGAAGAGGACGTCATGACGCTACGTTCAAATCTGAAAAAATACGAACTATTGGTGGAGGAATACAAAGATCAGGTTGGCAATTTACGCCTTCTGTTATAATTACTGTGCCAGTTAGATATGCTTCGTTTTGTTGACTTTCAGAATAAAAAAGGAATTCAAAATAAGATTAAAGTCACAGTCCACCAAACTTTAAAGGGATTATAAAGAGTGTCCCTCAATACATAAACTGATACTATGGCTTTCTTGCGTTATAGGGAAATAAAAGATCCGAACTTAATTAGAATAGAATTACAACGCCAGACTAAATCAGTCGAATGATGTAAAGGGTCATGATATTTTCTGGTAAAGAAATGTTGTTTGACGAGGTTATGCCTGTAAAATGTCTCCTAATTATCCTCATGTCCTGATTCTGGTAACTAGGTCTGACGCGTTTTCGTTCTCGAGAAAAACTTTTTAAAATCCCTTTAAAAATCTGTAGCCCTAATCAGTAAATATTTAGAAGCACTGCACTAACTTACATAAGTGTCGCACGATTTTCGTTTTATTAATTCATTTGAAATAATTTTCTTAGCTTAGTGACGTAATGAGTGGTACTTGTTACCTAGCAACGGTTGGGCGCTTAATTTTGGTGGGTATTATGGGTAATTTTAGCTCGGCATCATGCAACTGACTGGCATGAATTCTTGCTTGAAGTACGGTACCGTATACTTAATGAAAATGAATGCCTGTTGGCTGTTCACTTTTGGTATGTCCTCTCTGATCCTGCTCTTTTAATTATTCTTTTAAAAAATAAGTAGAGTTTTACTTCCTACTTTTCTGCACCTTATTGGCTAAAAAAAAATTTCAATTTTCTAATCCAGTCACTGTATTTCTTAAAATCTTTTATTTAAGTGAAGTATTTGACAATAAGGCTCCGGATGTTATAAATCTAATTGATATTGTTGCATTTCTGGACTGTGTTGATACCTCTGAATGAAAATTTGGCATGAGCTTGTGCTCTATTCAAAATATTGATCACTTTTTAAAAAATTTGTCTGATCAATTGCATCTTCAGCAAGAACTATATATATATTTTTGCATGGGTATCCAAAATATGTTTTTAACCTTTTCTAAAAATAATTTTTTGTCAGTGTGTTGAAAAAAATTTTATTTTTTTATTTTTTGTCATTTTTCTTTTTGAAAAGCTGGTTTAAGATAAATATTTTTTTTTTTTTAAATTTTTCACATTTTTGTTTTTTATTGTTACTCAGGTCGTGCTTTAAGAACTAAAATTATTTTATTTCGTAATTTTTCAATACGTAAATTTCAGATGCACAAATCGCGTCGTGAAGCTGATGATTCTATAATTAAACTGGAGGAACAGAAATTAGAAACAGGGAAATTACAGAAAGATGGGCAGGAAGAATTAGAAAAGGTAACTCTTTGTTCCTTCGAAACTATCGCATTGTTTTTACATCATGGGAATAACAGACCCAAACCTAATTGGAGTCTATTTAATTACAACACCAGACTAAATCAGTCTATTTTTTGGTATAGAAAGTGGTGCAGTGAAGTCATGCCTTTAAAATGTCTCCTATTTATCCCCTTGTTCTGAACTAGGTCAGATGTGATGATTTGATAAATTCATGATATTATATTAATGAATTTCAATCCAGTATTACGTGTCAAAGGGATAATAGCCGTTAGAAGAAACATAAAATTTAGATTTCACTCAAACTTGACAAATAACACTATATATCCATCAGTGGACTTACCTGGCGTCATACCTATACATCAAAATCCCTCTATAATTCGATAAATCTATAAAATACATCCATTAAGCGATTTTCGAATTGTAATTATAAAGGGAAGTAACTCTAACATATATATTTCCTGCAAGCATGTCTTAAGGCTGAAAATCCAGACACCTTTATTCCCAAACAGAATGGAATCGTCGCTTGCTCACTTTTGTGGGATTCATACTTATTTAACCAAAAGTCAATATTAAACACAAATATAAGCCGTAGGACGAGTGTATTCTAACGCCTATTATCCCTTTAAAGGAGATATTTCCAATTACAAGATAAACAAATAATCTTCAATTTGATGGTATCTTATCTTTGTTGTCTTATATAGTCGGACTCTGAAACAGAATCTGTAAGCATTTCTTTCTTCTGTTATATATTACACTTTATATATTCTTTTCTGTTAACATCAAGGCTTGATATAGTGAATCAATTGACACCCCTCAACTTTCTAATGAACTTTTCCACACATGCATACTTTGTATAGATATGATACTGTATGTGTTTAATTGGAAGTGCCCATTTGTAAAATTAGGGGTGTTTTCAGTTGTCTGTACAAATATTTCAAGCCTTGGTTTACATACAAAATATAGCATGTAACAACACAGAGGGAATGGGTACTTGATAAAATGAATTTTTGTTTCATACCCAAAATAACACAAAAGCATGTCAGATAAAACACTTTTCCACTTTATAACACAGGCTTTATGGTCAGTTAATTGTTAATCACACTATAAAGGGTACGTAAAGTTGTTTTCTAGAAAAAATGGCATGTGTATCAGGGACACTCGTAGCATCAATTCTAATTTCCAGTCAGATGTCTGTGGTTTCTACAATTCCACAAAACAAAAGACAATAAACTGATACACAACACTGCATGGACAAGCTCACTTTCATTAGTACAATGTTTACTACAGAAAATACACATTAAAACTCCATTACATTTATGTTTCACAGTATACTATTTGTAATCCAACATTCACTGGCACCGCAAAATAATGTCAGATTAGCGAAAATGTAGGCTTACTCAGATTGGATCTGCGGATGTTAAAGAGATGCCATCGGCGGTGATTACTCACTTATTTAGTTCAGTGATCTTTTGATTCCACATGATTTGATCCCGATTTATCAATAAAATACATAGAGATAATCAATCTGGATCAGAAAACTATGTAAGGTGAGCCAAATGCCAGATGTTAGATTACTCAGATGTCTGATTACTCAGATGTCAGATTACTCAGATGTCTGATTACTCAGATGTCAGATTACTTAGATGTCGAATTACTTAGATGTCTGATAACTCAGATGTAGGATTACTCAGATGTCTGATTACTCAGATGTCAGATTACTCAGATGGCGGATAACTCAGATGTCGGATTACTTAGATGTCAGATTACTTAGATGTCTGATAACTCAGATGTAGGATTAGTTAGATGTCAGATTACTCAGATGTCGGATTACTCAGATGTCAGATTACTTAGATGTCTGAAAACTCAGATGTCAGATTACTTCGATAAATTTTTCCCTGTCGATTTTAACAACATTCATATTTTTCTTTCAGATAACAATTACTATCTCAAAACATAGGAAACATAAAAACATCTTCAACAACCACTAGACTTTATTTATAATACCTGTATCACTTTTTCATATTATCATATTACATATTTCAATGACCAGGGTCTTTTTTATCCTATTACATGATACATTTAAAGGGACTGTAAGAGGTTTATGAAGTTTTAAGTGAATCTTGGAAACTCATAGCATCAATTTACATACATTTTAACGTCCTGGTTCCTGCAATTCCACTAAAATTAAGTGTTCGATGTGCCTTATTGGGAATTATTCTTGAATCAAACAAGGCCTTCTCAATTAGTGATCAATGTAAATTGATGCTATCAGTGTCCCAGATAAATACAAATTTTCGAAAACCATCTATTGACAATCCCTTTAAATCTACTTATTAACAATTATTTCTGTGTAAAAATATAGCATGTTTGAAAATAAATGGGAAAAGTTAAAACTTATGAATAAACTGACTCTCTTAATTTCAATATTCATTCTGGCCCCTCCCCTATTTTCATTTTTTGCTTCTATTTATGGATATTAGGTAAGTCTGTAATGTCATATAGGGATTCAGAAGGGGTTTTCTATCAGTGTAGCTTAGATGTTTACATCATGACCAAACCACACCCCCATTCCTCATACTTCCATTTTAAGCCATACCTCCATTCCTCATACTTCCATTTTAAGCCACACCCACATTCCTCATACTTCCATTTTAAGCCCATCCTCATTTTTCATACTTCCATTCTGTCTAAGCCATACCCCCATTTCTCATACTTCCATTCTGTCTTAACCACATTCCCTTTGTCATACTTCCATTCTGTCTAAGCCACACCCCCATTTCTCATACTTCCATTCTGTCCAAACCACACCCCCATTTCTCATACTTCAATTCTGTCTTAACCACATCCCCTTTGTCATACTTCCATTCTGTTCAAACCACACCCCCATTTCTCATACTTCCATTCTGTCCAAACCACACCCCCTCATTTTTCACACTTCATTCTGTCTTAACCACACCCCATTCTTTATACTTCCATTCTGTCCAAAGCTACACCCCCAATCTTGACACTTTATGTCGAATATCAGTATTTCTTGGAATTCCAGAAAATCTTGATAAGATTATTCCATTATTTGAAAACTACAAAACACCAGAAAACCCCTTTTGAATCCTTTTAAAGTATAATATCTTGTCTATGATAAATAAGGAATACTAGAGGCACTTTTTTACTTCCAGGTAAAAGCCAGACTACATCAACGTCTTAAAGAGTTAGATCCCTTGCCTGAGTTGTTACGATCTACGGAGGCCAAGCTACAAGAGGCCAATGAACGATTACTGATGTACGAAATTAAAAACTCTGAGAACACCAAAATTATTAGTGAACTCTCTTCTAAGGTTTGTTTGTTTGTGTCCTTGATATTGGTGCGTTTCGGATATGAAACCTTTTATTTCTCTCTTACAGCCCTACAGTCAGTGAGGCAGTTCTGAGGGCTGAGATAGGAAAGGCATTTCATCAGTTGGAGGGAATTTTCAATCAAGGCTCCATGTGCATTAGACTTTTACATGGATAAACAAATTGAAATTAAGAAAACCTTTTAACGGTCTCGTTAAATTTCATTTTTATTTTTTAGGTGGAGCATACCAATGGTAATCAGAATAATATTAAATCTAAACTTCATGAAACAGAAGATGAAAATAGAACACTACATAGCAGATTGGACACGTTAGAGAGGTAGGTCACAGAGGTTGAAAGCACACAGTTTACTGGCCCTGGCGAGTAACATTTGAGCCCCACTACTTGTCCTGAGGCCCCTTGTACCTTAAAGATCCCTCAACAGTTGGAAAAAGCAATAATAATAGCCTAAAGTCCTCGCAAAATTTCCTGTGTTCATTAACCCATTAGGTACAGAAGAGTAGGACGTAAAACTCCATTCATTTCATTTTGTAGGAAATTCCGAGATTCTGAAGAACAGATTAGAGATCTGATGTCCAATGTGGCAAAGAGAGAAGAAACTATACATCAAAATCAGGTTGGTTTTTTGTTAGTTCCTTTTTTTGCTGGAACTGGTCCTAGACAAACTTGCATACTAACTTAGATGTCAGTTGTTCAATGGCTGCCCATTTATTTTATTTTTCAACTTGTTTCTACCACAATCCATTAGTTAAAGAAGAGAAGGATGTAAAACTCAATTCATTTCATTGAAACTAATTTCCATCTATCAATGATGCAGATCAGAAAAAGCAAGTTGAAAATGGCATTTGCTGCCATCTTGTCAAATCTTCATCATTTTAATATGCAGACCAGTAAGGATGTACAAACCCATCTAATCCATTTCTGCTCTGAATTTTGTTTTAGTTATTTATTTTGACATTGTATTATAGATAAGACTGGAAGAAAAATCGCGAGAAAATGCCAGTTTAACACGACAATTAGAAAACGCTCTAGCTGACAACAGACGTCAAACTGAAGAGTTTAAAGATAGATTTAATTCTAAGGTAAATTTTTATGAACTTCACAAGCTTATAATAAACTTTTTAAAACTTTACCCAGGTCAGATAGCTGACATAGAACAAGCGCTCTATAAAATAAAAAGAAAGTTTTAAACTAATATAAATAGATTTCCCTCATTCACACTGCATGGCGTTTATCTGTCCTCATAAGTCCATTAAGGTGCAAAAAAGATCAAATCACCTGGGTTACTATTCCACCTTGGGCTATCCATCAAAAAAACGCCTCCCCCTCCCCCATGGGAATTAGAAAGTAAGAAACCAAGAGAACTTATTTATAACTTTTCACAGGGTTTATAGTTTTGGTTTTGTACAAATTCACTACAATTTTATCAATCTCTGTTGAACTGAAAATGGCATGCTGGGGCTTAATTCTGACTTGCTGGGGCCTCAACCCCACCCTAGGGACATGGCTGTTTAAGATAAAAAATGGCTGACCACCGCTATTTAATTTCAGGAGAGAACGTATCAATCTAGAATAGTTGATTTAGAATCCCAACTGAGTCAACTACGTACGGAGATAGCTAGAATTAAACGGGAAAAAGAGGAGGTAAGAAAGAATCAAAGAACAATATTTTATGACACTAACATTTTTGATTCACAGCTAATGATCCTTTCTACCAGCTGGTCCTCGGTCAAACCTCTGCATTGATTTTTACAAGAGTAACAACAAGATTCACAATAAAGGATCCTTTCTACCCACTGGTCCTTTTCGCAGTGATCTTTTCTAGATTTTGACTAGCATTTGATTGGAATGTCTGTTTCATTTGAAGTAAATGAAATTGGGAGGGCCGTGTTCGAATTAGAGAGTTTTGCAACTACTGAATAAAGAGTTATTGTCCTTGCTTATAAGTTATAATATGTTTAATTTCAAAGAAATGATGAATTTGATAAGAGTTCAGTGTCTGAATTGTTTTGAAATTTCAAATTCAACTTTTTGCTTGTTTGAATCCCAAAGATTATCTCCCTTTTCTGTTTCAGAATGAGCGCAAATTCAATTCAAGATTGTATGATTTAAAAGACAGATTAGAACAATGCCACAGCACCAACAGAAGCATGCAGAATTACGTCCATTTTCTCAAGAATTCCTACGCCAATGTGTTTGGCGATACAGCTATTGGACTTCCACCTACCTCACCTATGGCGCTGTGATCACTATATAGGTTTTAGTATACAATGATCATGATTTTGTGTCTTAGTGATCACAATACTGTGACATAGTGATCATGATATTGTGAGATAATATTTACTATATTGTGACATAGTGATCACGATTTTGTGTCTTAGTGATCACGATATTGTGACATTATTTTCACTTATGACATATTAAAATATTTTGTCTAAGTGATCACAATATTCACCATATTGTGATTATTTATTAAGTTATCGTTACCATTTGATCACAATATTGTGACCTTATCATAATATCACGATCACATTATCACAATATCGTGATCTCTCAATGATCAGAGATAATTCCTTCCAAATGTAATATTGTCTCATTTTTTTAATCATGTACTCATTTTTATGGCAGACTTTTTTAAATGGTTTTTAAATTTTTATCTGAAGGACACTTTTAAATGAATTTTATAAGATATTTCAAAGACATTTGGTTGAGTTATTTGATAGAATTATCAAAAGTCCTTAAATTGTTGTAAAGCCATAGCTTAGAATATCCAGACACATTTTCATATTGCTAATGTATTTATTGGCTGCATGCAGAGTTGCAAACCGATCATATTTCTTTCATTAGCATTGGCAATTGTTTTCAAACTTGGATATTGGACTAATTTTTCATGGCAGTTTCTAATTTTTCGATAAAATTTTCGCATTTAGAATCCGAAATTCAAATCACTGATGGTTAAAGATAGAGACAGGGGCAGAAGGCTCTTTTTTTACATTTATATGCTTAAGCCACAAGTTTTATTAATCACGGGGTATATACATATGTTATGGCACATCTTGTTCGATTCAAAATATATACAGAACAGTCCATTTCGAGTAAGGTAGCATATATCATTATGAACTCAATATAAGTCTAGTTTATATAGCACTAATTACTACTTGATCTACCTCCATTTAAAATAGCCTGCTCTTGTGTTTATGTTTTGAATGAAAATAGATGCGCATACATTATATATATTTGATTATATGTCTTGATTGAGGCTTTCCGTATCAAATTATCAGCATTTTTTACTTGTCTTGATGGAGTCACCATATTCCACCATTGTGTATATTTCTATTTATTGTTTTGTTATGTATATATATATATTTATGTTTAGTCTACAGCCTGTGATATGCTAGTATGATATTTTAAACAAGCATTGCTGATTTTCTTAATGCAACAAACATGTTGAGTCTCTATCACTTTTAAAAACAAAATCTGGCATGTAGTTCATATACAATCAAATAAGTAAATGCATGCCTGTGATAAGCTAGTATGATATTTTAAATAAGCCTTGCTGATTTTCTTCATGAAACAAACGTGTTGAGTCTCTATCACTTTTAAAAACAAAATCTGGCATGTAGTTCATGTACAATAAATAAATAAATGCTAGTATGATATTTTAAACAAGCCTTGCTAATTTTCTTAATGAAACAAACATGTGGAGTCTCTATCACTTTCCAAAACAAAATCTGGCGTGTAGTTCATGTACAATCAAATAAATAAATGCATGCCAGTATATTTTAAATAAGATTTACTTTTTTAAATTAAAGATCTAAATAATTCTATAATTAGTGGAGTCTCTTTCACTTTTCAGAACATAATCTGGCTTGCTGTTCATATACAATAGAATAAATAAATGGATACCTTTGATATGCTAGAATGATAAGTGTTACTATTTTAGATTAAGAGTTCTGATTCATTTTTTTAAACTAAACAGACTACCACTTTTTAGAACAAAAAACTGGCTTGCTGTTCATATACAATAAAATAAATACTTGCATGTGAAAGTAATTGTCTTATGAATAATTTGGCTTTGGAAGTATGTTAATGATTTGGAGATAACCTGTGTTATAATGAATTGTAGACAAGCCAGAAGTCAAGATTTTTATTTTGAAAAATGGTAAGGAAAACAAGTTGGTAAAGTAACTATTTAAAACCTACTGTATCTCTATAAAATTATTGTGTGCAACTTAGTTTTAGTTTTAGACCCAATTTTAAGTTAGATTCAGTGCTAATATTTAGGTTTATTTTGGAATTCGGTTTTTACAATTTTTATCCTAATTTTAAGAAAGCTTAACCCAAAGTCTTATTCCATACACCTGGTTGGTTAGGTTGGTTGATTCTCGTTCGGCTTTATCTTGCAACTTTGGATTCCATCTAAGATTTTGTGTAAGTGGCTACAGAAAACAACCTTAAGCTTAAATAATTCTGACCCAGGCTGTTTTTATTAAACGGGAATAGTTGGCCCTGTAAAATGAAAAATGCTGTTTTTGCTTATTAAAAATCAATTTTAAAACCTATATTTTTTATTGTATATAATCTACTGGACTCATTATCACTATTCACAATAAAATATGGACTAAGTGTTGTTTTCATTGATGAAGCAGGAAGCCCCAGTGGCTCTGAGTTATAAGCTTGAGGGTCCAGGGTTAATCGCAGCTAAGGTTGAGATGAACTTTCGCATTTTTCAGCCCAGTTTCCACTTGTCAGTGATGCAGGTCGGAAGGACTGACATGGAAAAAGTGTCTAATTGTTCAGATGGGACAATAAACAGACTGTGTTAGATCCCTTGACAGTTGGAAATTGCAAATTTTCCTTATTGCACACTGCATGGCAATGCCCTTCTTCATCAGCCCATAAGGTGCAGAAGAGTAGAATGTAAAACTCCAATGAAAGAATATGGTATTTTATGATTTTATTCAAAATTTAACAATAAATTAACATCTGATCCAAAAACAAATAACTCTGTCGTGGCTGAATTTCTGTCATTGTACCCTGAATGGCGTTTGTATGTCAGAACAGACCTTTGTAGGGTATTATATTACTTAAAATAGAGCATTGTGATCTCGACTCTACTTCAGTCTTCATCAGACTAAAATGGCTGTGCTGTCCAAAGTAAGCTCTAACCACTACATAGCTCAAATTCACATGATTGTGATTCTTTTCCCCACTCTACGCCAAAAACAATATAATTTGAATAAATGGAAATTAACCCGGTTTCTCTCAGAGCGATTGCATTTCAACATGCACAAAAATATTAACCCTGTATGTTACACATAGATATTAAAGAAATGCAAAATGAATTAAGAAAACTGGGCATATAAGCATCTCTGTGATGGCATTTAGGAAGGGTTTAATAATATAGATGAAATATATACAATTCTTACCAAACTAGTCAACTTTCACATATTTTATCACCAAATAAGGTATTCTACAGTAGATATCACTTGTATGATAATTAAATTTATCACCCAATAAGGTATTCTACAGTAGATATCACTTGTATGATAGATATATTTATCACCCAATAAGGTATTCTACAGTAGATATCACTTGTATGATAGATATATTTATCACCCAATAAGGTATTCTACAGTAGATATCACTTCTATGATAATGAAATTTATCACCCAATAAGGTATTCTACAGTAGATATCACTTGTATGATAGATATATTTATAAAAAGCTTTCTCTACTGTACTATATCCCCTAGTAGATAACGCTTAAAATATTGCATTATTATTTATTTTCTAATTAACTAACAGTAATATCGGGTGATAAAATGAAATATCAAACTCGTCTTTCTTGATATAAAAAATATCACCACTCAGAAAGGTTCGTATGAGACTCTCTATATGTATAATTAACCCTGTTGATCGATATGCTAAATAATGAAGGTTTTAGGGTTGGTTTGAATGTGCAGAGTTTTCAGCAAATCAGGAACTTAAAATCTTACTTGAAAACAAGTCCCTTATCAAAACACCTTACTAGATACATTACCAAACAGCGAATCCAATATAAAGGAAAAGATTGCTGTACTTAAAGTATCTGGAATTAATTGTGCCAATGCCACAAAGGTGCAGGCCAGGAACTTCAAATCTAATTGCACTTTCCACAGGAAGCAGAAGTTTAAAACGTGTCTTAAACAATGAGTGTTTAAATATCACTGAAATGTTGTGTCACTAGAAAAAGCACCTGCTAATCTAAAGTCATCTACTAAGACACAGTACATTTTCTGAGGCAAGACTCTTGAATATGGGGCGGGGCGTGGAACCATTGCGCGTAATATATACTCTCTAGCTGAGGGAGGAGGAAAATCTGGCACGGAGCTTGTTGGTTTCTGAAGATCCTCAAGATTTATGTCCCCTTCCTCATCATCCAGTAGCATGTGCGACGCTCGCTGTGCAGCAGTGAAGAGTTTATGAATGATGGATCCAGCAGGTCCACAAGGACCACCTCTGACCATTACTTCCGGCTGTTTCAACAGACTGTTCACAAAAGTTTCAAGTTCTTCGTCAGCAGTAGGCATATCAAGTAAATCAATGGTGAACTTAGTCTTTAATGATTTAGCCCTTGCGATCACTGTTTCTGACAGCTCGATTAAGCGTACCAAATCTTCATATTTTCTCGTGTCCAAAACAGGACTTCTGGTCACTTTGGCAGCTTTGTTTATCACTTGGTCCAGAAGAGTCTTTAGCTTTTCAGTATCTTGATCCTCGTTTTCGATCACTTTCAAAATGGCTGCATGAACTAACATCGGCATAAGGTGAAGAACAACCTGTCCTGGTTTCATTGAAGCAAGAAAATGGAGAACCTTCTCTGCTTCTTTTGTATCATCAAATAATCGACGTTGTCTACGGGCTGGAATAGGTTTAGCACCTTGCCAGACTTCGACCCACATGTTACCAGGAATCTTCATCCTTGAACTCAGCTGACCTTTGGTGACCTTTTCACCCTTTTCGTCCTCTACTTCTTCAGTGACATAGTCTCTAGGCGAGTACCATCGAACAAAATCTTCCAAGGTGCAGTTAGGATTTGCTGCTTTGAAAGACTCCATGTCTGAGAGTAAACAGGCACTCTGCATTCTGGCTCTAAGCTGGGTACCTTCAGCCGAGGATCCCAGCTTGGCCAAGACCTCCGCATGTTCCTCAAGCATGTCCTCAGTCATTGGAGAAGGTTCTTGAGTTATTGGAATATACATCTGCTCTCTGGAATTCAGGAGCTTCATGTCTTTAATTGGCGCTAGACGACCCTCTGGTTTGAAGGAATGTGAAGTCGTGTCTGAGAAAGCCTCCTGGTTAGCCTCATCTACTTCATCTTCCTTCTCTGCACACTCAAAAAACTCATCATCACTGGAACTACCACCACTTTCAATTCTCTTACGATCTGAAATTATATCATGGAAATTTCAAACAATCATGATTAGATCTTCCTATCAAGCCAAGAAGATAGAAAAATTCTCTTAATGCAAAGTTAATTCAATATTTTCCATCTCAAATTGGCATTAAAATTAGTAGGTTTTAAATAAGAGATGAGACACCATTAACACAGACTTTGTTTATTCAAATTAACAATTGTACCTCCTGTGGCTATGCTTTTGTTACTTTGTCGTTACAGCCTTTGCTTCCAACAGAAAGGGGCTTATCCAGTAAAAAAAAAACCTTTAGTACCCGGTAATTCATAATATGCTTAACCAAAGGTATTACAGGAACCATAGACATACCGGTATAACTGAAAATGGGAATGGTGCAAATCAATGCTATCAGTGTCTCTGATGATCATAAATAGTATAGAAGAACACAAATATTCAAACTTACTCTCAGAGTCACCAGATCCTGAAGATAAAGCCTGTGGACTGGCTGATCGAGGTCTCCTCTGGTAGGCTGGAGATTGTGGTCTGGAGCCTTTAGAGCTATCAGTATCATCACCAGGAAGGTTATTATGGTCCAAATCCTTCCCATAACCATACCCCAGACTCTCTCGCTTGATCTTCCTTTCGATACAGCAGTTCAGCATTTGCAGCTTTTGATGAAGGATACTGGATTTCATGTTTGGTTGCCCATGTTCAACACCAGTGATGTAATAATTGTTTTCCCATCGGTATCTCATTTCCAGGACAAATTCCTGCCACAGATGAGCCACGGCTCTCAATCCTCCTTGATTGTGGTTCACTAAACAGAAACAAATAGCTAATCGATGGCTAAGACCATCAACTGGAGATGACTTCAGCTGCTTTCCAAGTTCTTCAATCAATTTTAAACTTCTTGCACTCTTCTCAGCAGAATCTTGGTCCTTCCCGTCAGGTTTCTCATCTGATTTTTTGGCATCGGGAAAAAGGTACAGAAGAATTTCATTCAAGACTTCTCCAGGTATCGGTGCTTCTTCAGGTTTCATTTTCAATTTGGTGGTAGCGGAAGAAACAACATGGCCGAGAGTTGGGATGTTATAGCCCACTGCAGGCTCTGTGAGACGTTGTAACGCCTGACTAATATCCGCTTGGTCTTTATCGGAATCATCCAAAGCATTTCCCAAAAGTTCATCAGTTGTTTCTGTATGTTGACTGAGTTTCAGAAATTCTCGAAGATATTCGCCCAACAGACACTGAGCATCTTCAGTCATTGTAAGTTTCACCGACCATTGTGGGGCTTGAAGAGGATCCAAGTCAGAATAAACATGATTTTCCACTATCATGTCCTCTGACAAACTAGGCCATGTACATGATAAGTTCAACTCACTGATGGGATCTACACAAGCTCCAAATGGAAGGTTTCCAAAGTTTGTACAACCAACATCACATTCGGATATGGTGGAAAAATCTGGCGGCTCTTGTGGCCAAGGGCAGTGAATCCATTCTTGTAAAATGTATGTAAATCGAACTGACACAGAAACTGGAGGCATAGAGATATAGACACACCCGAGTTTGGATTTAAAAACGTCCAAGAGTCCTGCTAAATGATTATATTGAGGAGGTGTCTTCTTTAAGTGAATCATTTCAAATTCTACACTTGCTCCTGGAACGATAGCAGTGCCTGTATATAACTTCCTCCATCTTTGCTGAATTTGGACATAAACTGGAATGGTGCAGCCAGTGTTATTCAAAGCCACTGAAGCAGAACTCAAAAGTAACTTGGACCTGCTTTCACTATCTATGGCATCAGTGTTGGAAGCTGGGGTGATGATTAAAAATTCTTGGAGACCATACCACCGAGATAAACAATGTGCACGGAATGGAAAATCATTTTCCATGTTCATCAAATCTGAGAAAACAGTAGGTGTTCCTTCTCCTTCATCTTCTTGCTCATTTTCATCTTCTTTCACTTCCTTGGCATTTTTAGACGATGCATGAAAAGACTTCAGCACCATATAGGTCACTTTGAATTTGAAATCAGCAAATTGCAATTCATCACATTTTTCATCCCAGTTACAGGACGCAAAGTCACCCTTTTTCACAGGAGGGAGGTACCCCCTGTTGACCAATTTCCATTCATGAAGAATTTCCTCAAATCTGGCAATAAATCGTTCCCAGTCAGAAGCTGTTGTGAAATCTGTAATTTCGAACACTTCACTTTCGTCTTCGGGCACCATTTTTACGTCGAGGTTTGCGAAGCTTGTGTGTTTCGAGGGCAGACGAACATTCCCGATATGTGAAAATGAATGTTAATATAAGTTAATTATGTAAGATAATTAATGAGAGTGGAGTCCAATTTGTTACAAATCAATAAAACTTAATTAATATTTGACACCTTGACAGCTGGCAGCCATTTCGTCAAGGGCAGATAACCCTTCATAATCGCTTAGGAAATTATAAATAAATATCTTTTGTAAAAATGTTTGCCCTTCTGAAAGGTGTCGATTTTTAAAAACTGCTAAAATAACAATCTTGTCTTTTCCTTTGTCAATCATGACGACTTTATTGAAACTACAAACATGTAATTCTAAGTTTTTAGGTTTATTGTCAATGATGTAGGCAGTCTTAACGAACAATTAAAAAAAAAAGAATTAAATTATGCATAGCCAAATTATGACAAAAAACGATGATTTAAATGGAATCTCTCGAATAAATTTCAAGTGCAATTTAAAGGCCATATTTCGTCATTTATCGCGGTTGATTTGGGTCTCAAATCTTTATGACATTCTTATTACAACCACAATAGAATTGTTGACACAATTTTACGATGTCAAGGGCAATAACTCAAAAACCATTCAAGGAAAAATCGTCAAATTCAAACTTGACCGCCGCCTTATCAATTCCAATGCTCACACCAAGTTTCATCAAAATCCACTGAAAATTGTAGCTTCTATTGCACCAACAATAAAATTTAGATGCAATTTTATCAATGCTCACACCAAGCTTCATCGAAATCCATTGTAAATAGCATGAATTATCTTATTTTAGGCGAAAAGAATCAATTTGAGAAGCAAATAATTTCTTTTGTTTATCGAATGCTCAACGTTTATTTACTGGAGTTTTTGGTAGCCCTAAAATAGCGGACGTCGGCTTCTTACGGAAAGTAACGATCATATCCGGAAACAGAAAAAGGTGACGTAGAACGCAAATCTAAAATCAAAACAAAAGCACAGCTGACAAGAACTCGAGACGTATTTTTGTTCCTATTTTTATACATTATTTTACCATACGACTATTATTTATTGAAGATTATGATAAATGGTTCAAGACATCAAAAACTCCTTTAGAAGGTAATAATAGTAATAATATGGTTAGGTTTTCTGAGGTAGATGTATTACCCAAACTTGTTTCAAGTGTTAGCAACTAGGCTAATAAAGACTAAAAAAGAGTATAACTTTATCATTGAGTGTGATGAGATACAAGGAAGGCTTATACTAACAATAGAATGACTAATCACAAGATATAGACTTAGAAACACTATATTGACTTAATGACAATGATAACTGGCTTTACACCACACATGTCTATATAACTACAGTAGGCTATAAAAGTAGGCCTATAAGCTTTTGAAAAAAAATTTTGACAGATTTTGTCTGGAGTAGGGCCATTTTTCATTAGGCTTTACACACTTCCAAAAAAACAGCATTGAATTACCTTTAGGCTTACTGTAAATAAGTGTTGTGCTTTAGAGATTAGTCTTGTTTTAGAAAAAATAATGTAGCTTAAACATTAAAACCGCTGCACCTTCAACATGTAGAATAGCACACAAAAAACAGGGCCCGGTTTTCTTTCTCTACTCCAGCCAACCTACTTTCAAGGTATGGGATTCTAGAATGGAGGCCGATATTTCAGTTTAAGGACATTCAGTTAGGGACTGGATTACTCAAGGATGCTTTGACTACCAACTTCTTTGTACTCTAACTTTGGTCCATTATTATTGACTAAAATTTTTTTTGGGAAAAAAATTAATAAAAGGATTTTTTTTATTATTTTTCAGATAATGATTTATGTTGATGAGATTGTATTTTAAATTTGACTGCGGTTGGGATGCAAAATCCACCCAAACTATCTGATGGAAAAATACCAATATTTGTTTTTCCCACATCGTTGACATTTTACACTGATGATCAGGCTTCCCATAAACAAGTCCTAACTCTGTACAATCCTTATGATTTTGCTTTAAAATTTAAGGGTAAGTTAAAGATCTTATTTCAAGTTGGCTTATATTTAAATCAATAATGAATTTTGTATACCCAGATAAAACTCATTCAAACGAGAACCTAGTTACCAGAATCAGGATACAAGAATAATTAGGAGACATTTTAAAGGCGTGAATTCACCGAACTACTTTTCTATACCAGTATGGGGAAAAATCATGACCCGTGATGTCATTCAACTGATTTAGTCTAATAATGAACTCAGACTCTGTTCAAGTCTGTTATTTCTATAACAATGAAAACTCATTCTGTGGTATTTTGTATTTAAAGCGTTGGATCTTTACATAACATCATTTTGTTTGGTTACGTCGAACAAATGGTGGTTGGAGGTTCTAATTTCAATTGGTGTGTGAATATCTTAGGACTTTGAATAAGTTGTCAGTAAATTGATATTGTTATTTCAAAGAGTAGATCTAAATAGTAAAATGGACCCAATTTCCCTAAGAAAAAATCTTCTCAACCTGTGCTTTGTAATTTCAATTATATAGTTTTTAAAACCAAGTTTTACCAAAAGATAAGATCTTTCTTTCTTAAAAATTACCAACATTCTAGCTGTCTTTTGTGTGGATAGAATTGAACATTGTATTTGTATAAGGAAGTGAACATGGGCATACCTACATTAAGATAATAAAATTAATATTAATTTATTATTTCAGTATTAAGTACCACTCCTAGAAAATACACTGTAGTTGATTCAGAAGGTACTATTAGACCTAGATGCTGTGTTGATGTGTAGGTATTTTTATTATTATACAAATGTTAAATTATCGAACATTATCACCATACGGTACATCTAGCATCTGTTCTTGGCCAAACCTCTTATCATTAATCTCTGCTGGATTTTATTTCCACATTTCTATCTGGGTCAGATGGAAAATGGACAGATGACCTATTCAACTTCACAGAATTTTATCTTGCTGACCAAAATTAGAACCCACTGCACTATTTGTGTGAGGTTGCTAAGCGAATAAGGTCATGAAAAAATCAAACCTATCACAACATGCAATTCTTATGTATTTTGAACCATAGTTTCTGCAATGTGTAATCTACATATGTGTCGGGTTGCGGCCACTTTTGCATGCTGTCTCCCGATCTACAGACAGGCAACGTTTCTTGTATTACAGAAGTTTGTTCATGTATAATTTTTGACATGCAGAGTCAAACTGTTTACATCCCCTCTGACAAGGGCTCTGAATGCCTTGATATTGTTAATATGTTTGTGTCCCCATAGTAACTTCTTTTATATATTTTATAGAGTTATACGCCATGTTGATATTTGTATTAATAACGAAGGAGTTAAAGATAAATTTAGAATTCAAGTTTCTGAATATGGACAGAGAAAAATACTAGGTTAGTAAAACCTGTATGGTCATCTTGAGTGATTTTGATTGAAGAACGACTTCTGGCATATTTTTTTCCATGTTGCACCGTGGAGTAATGAATATGATACTTATTAAACCAATCAATTTCACTTTTACAACCAAATGATCATTTAGGGTTTGTCTAAAGACCTTAATGTGGAAAATATATTGGGTGGGTCTAAACACCTCAATGTGAAAAATATTTTTGAGCTACCTCAACATTATTACCAACAGTGAATGGAAGTATTGGGTTTATAATCATGAAAAATCTGTTATCAGTACTGGAATTCTATATATATTGTAGAAAATCTGTCATTATCAAATTGCATACTTAGTCATTATCAAATTGCATACTAAGTCAAATTTTCAATCTTGTGATTCTATATAACATTTGATAACACTGCCTGTATGAGCATGTGAAACGTTAATGAATGTCAGAAATAGTATATCTATATATCTTGTGCTACTTAATATCTTTAAATCCAAGACTTGTTTTTCAGGTAAAAAAGATGTCCTGTCTGTATTATTCCCAAAGAAAGAAACTGGACCTCAGACAGAAGAAAATTTTCATTCATTACCACACAATGTAGCAGGAGGAAGCAGTCGATATCCTGACACATCTCAAACATCTATAGCAGCAAGACCCAGTTCTGGTAAGTAGAACTTCCCCATCTTTTGCTTATGATACAATTTATCAATAGCTTTTTCTGATTAAATTTCAATTTATCAATAGCATTTTCTGATTAAATTTCAATTTATCAATAGCATTGTATGATTACAATCCAAATTTCAATTTATCAATAGCATTGTATGATTAAAATCCAAATTTCAATTTATCAATAGCATTGTATGATTAAATTTCAATTTATCAATAGCATTGTATGATTAAATTTCAATTTATCAATAGCAATGTATGATTAAAATCCAAATTTCAATTTATCAATAGCATTGTATGATTAAATTTCAATTTATCAATAGCATTGTATGATTAAATTTCAATTTATCAATAGCATTGTATGATTAAATTTCAAATTATCAATAGAAATTGTATGATTAAATTTCAATTTATCAATAGCATTGTATGATTAAATTTCAATTTACCCATAGCATTGTATGATTAAATTTCAATTTATCAATAGCAATGTATGATTAAATTTCAATTTATCAATAGCATTGTATGATTAAAGTTCAATTTATCAATAGCATTGTATGATTAAATTTCAATTTATCAATAGCAATGTATGATTAAATTTCAATTTATCAATAGCATTGTATGATTAAATTTCAATTTATCAATAGCATTGTATGATTAAATTTCAATTTATCAATAGCAATGTATGATTAAATTTCAATTTATCAATAGCAATGTATGATTAAAATCCAAATTTCAATTTATCAATAGCATTGTATGATTAAATTTCAATTTATCAATAGCAATGTATGATTAAAATCCAAATTTCAATTTATCAATAGCATTGTATGATTAAATTTCAATTTATCAATAGCAATGTATGATTAAAATCCAAATTTTATTTATCAATAGCATTGTATGATTAAATTTCAATTTATCAATAGCATTGTATGATTAAAGTTCAATTTATCAATAGCATTGTATGATTAAATTTCAATTTATCAATAGCATTGTATGATTAAAGTTCAATTTGTCAATAGCATTGTATGATCAAAATCCAAATTTGGACATTTTTGTTGCAAGGGACTCTTTTCCATCTTTAATGATCATTCATTTTGTTGGTTCCTAAGGAGTTAATATTTATATTTTCAGGACGTACTGGTACCGGACCTAGTTATATTATTTTATTTACTGCCATAATGTGTATAGCAGCCTTAGCCTTACCTACTCAAGGTGATAAACTGGAATCCAAGTGGCCAGATTATTTACACTTGTCCTTTTCTCAA
Organism: Nipponacmea schrenckii; assembly: GCA_030562195.1. Taxonomy (NCBI): domain Eukaryota; kingdom Metazoa; phylum Mollusca; class Gastropoda; family Lottiidae; genus Nipponacmea; species Nipponacmea schrenckii. The sequence continues at coordinate 20,040,693 of JAUJPP010000012.1, read as the reverse complement.
AAGCTTATAGCCGCTTATATTTTAGGTAAGGTCTATTCATATCTAGTTGAGCAAGATCGTGCTTGATGGATCTGATTTTTTAAGAGGGAAAATAGTAATACTTTTTAATATGTGATTCCATAATACATGATATGTAGATACAGGAGGATACACTATCTGTTCTTCCCACATATAGATTCATTTATCATATTTCTATGTACGCATGGCCCATGAGCATGTCTATAGTTTGAAACATCCAGTGTTTAAATTACACAATGTGTTACGAAATCATCATCTGATTTTACATTGATATTATTGTTACCATTGCAACATATAGTTTAAATGATATCAATGTCAACATAACTGATACATATCATTGATATCAGTGTCAACATAGCAACTGATACATATCATTGATATTAGTGATGCCATAGCAACATATATAATTAAAATAACAATGTCAACATAGCAACTGATACATATCAATATATCAGTGTCACCATAGCAACTATATATATTATATATCATTGATATCAATGTCAGCATAGCAACTGATACATATCATTGATATCAATGTCAACATAGCAACTGATACATATCATTGATATCAATGTCACCAGAGCATTCAAATTAGTATTAAAATACAAATTATCAATTGCTTACACCCATGATGTTTCATATTTTTATTTTTTCAGGTTTGGTTACTATGGTGATATTAAGAGTTTGACATTTCTCTGTACTTTAGTTGATAAAATCACACTTTTAAATTATAATATATAAATTATAGTAGATTCAGTTAGAGAAATATACCCAGATATTGGGTCCAAAGTCCAAAACTTTATCTAACAGAAGCTTTACTACATGTCACTTTAAAGCCTGATGCTATATATCAATGATTTCAATGGTATTATTTATATAATGCTAGTTTTGATGGTAAGCTGTGTGAATGCATGTTTGGTTATTATGTATTTTATATAAATTGTAGCATTTTACCACATTAGTTTATCATTTTCTGATGTCTCATAACAATTAGCATTAAACTTATGTAGACAGTCTACAGTCGACTGTGAACGCCAAAGATGCAACATTTGATAAGCAGTTTTAAGTGAAATAGAAATTTCAGAAATCTTTAATCTGTACAGTTGTATGAGGATGGAATAGGACTGTATCTCCAAATTGTTAGCAAATACAGCGAATATTTCAAGTTTTTTTTATCTACTTGAACTGATGGTTAAAGACTCCTTCTCCAAAAACTAAGAAGTTAATGCATTATTTTAATTTAGGGCAATTGGATGTATATTTCAGGTTACATGTATTTACAATATTGCAAAAAAAAAACCCAAAAAATCTTCAAGGTCCCTGATTTCAATTTTTATTTGTATTTAAAAATTAAATTGACTTTGTACAACAAATATAAAAACTGAAAATCCCAGACTATGTATTTGATAATGCTGCATTATATTTTTCATATTTGTAGTTAAAAGTTAGCAAATTTTTGTCCAACAAAATATGACTTTATTTTGCGATTATTTTTGTGAGTGGAGAATATAATTTAATGTGTGCAATATTTGCCGAATAAATGTTGTGAAAATTTCTTCCTTTGAAAAATATTGTTGCCATGGATACAGGTTGACTTGAAGTTGGGTGTCTGGTTACTTGACTTACACATGAGTTACCCAATCCCTTGGTCTGTTTTTTATAACTTTTCATCACTTAGCTTTTCTGTTAGTGTAGCATTTTGTGTCCATTCCTATTTCAATCAATCACAAATAAAGTCAGGATATGTCAGGTGACTCCTTTCAGTGTGCAATAAGGACAATTTCTATTTCCAACTCATGAAGGATATTCAATGTGCACACTGTAAATATTTGAAGATCAGATTATTTTGTTATTGTGATGTATGACAGTATGTTCAGAAAGTTTAAGTCCCAATTATGATGAATATAACTAATCATTCATGCATTGAAATACATTTTACAGTTGGATACTAGTTGAATAGTATTGTAACATTGTCTGGTCATCAACAAAACATTGGATTACATTTTACAGTTGGGAACTAGTTGACTAGTACTTAGTGTAGCAAATCACCTAAACACCGTTAAAAAAATGTCCGGCTGGGAAAAAAATAAATCAACAGCCTTGGTGCACATCATACATGACCTCAGTTTATTGTCCACTTAGATCACTTTTAAACATTACTCAAACCTTTGCTTTTTCTGCAACTACAAATTCAAGAATGGCAGAAGATATATGACAAAATAAGATTATCTTTAAGCATTGTATTGATTCATATATACATCAACATCAACATAACAAGTCAACAAAACAAGCAACTAAAATGGAGCACTATTATGCCAAAAATTAGACCATGTAGAAACAACAAAGTAAAAGCTGTTGATATTACAAATGAAGTCCATCCATAACAAAACCTTGGATAGTCGATGAATGACATACAAAATTACGAGTTACAAGTACAAGCTACTTCAGGTGTCTTAAGGAATACTATGTATTAGGATGACCTAAGTATTTTATATTTTAAACTTGGATTAAATGAGTGTTTGTTCATCCACGGACATGCCTGGTGTCAAAACTATACGACAGAATCCCTATTTAATTTATAAAACTAAGTGACAATCCATTAAGTAATATTTTAGAATTTTTCAAAAAAATTACTACTTTGATTAGGCATATATATTTATAATATATATTTGTTTAACCAAGGTGGATTAAGCTTAATTTCAGCTTAACCAAGGATTAGTATCAAAATCTGACTTCTGTTTCATACATCAATTTTTTTTACCTTCATACATGCAGACTTATTTTATGATGTCATTAGTCACAATCTGAACTGAATGATTTACAATTATCCAAATATTTCGCATGGCTAAAATTACACTCAATCAACTGGCATATCAAATATTTAGATGACTTATTCTCTTCAAAATGTAAAAAAATAAGTTTGAAGTTAATAGAGTAAGTTGTAAGTTCAATTCAGACCAGTTTCTAAGGTTAGGATGGAAACTTCAGTAGTAATATCATCAGAAAATCTCATAAACAAAATTGGGACTATGGGTGATCTCAAAAAAACAAAACAAAAAAACACAAACACTAAACTAATGGAGTATGTACAAAAAGTGTGACCATAAATAAATGATTAAAATGATGAATGCTTTTCTTATCTAATTAAAATATGATAACAATTTCCCTTCTTTTTTGTCAGTCAGCTTCTTCTTTGTAATCTAACAACTTTTCTACTGCAATTGCGTTCTAAAGCCGTTATTTTAAACCTATGAAAGCATGTCGTGTAGGACCTGTTTTCTTGACAACCCAAATAATCTATCATATTGCTCTAAGGTTCAACGAAAAATGCATTCTCGTGCTTGAATTGGTTAAAAATAACAGAAGTAATAGTTCGAGGCTGCAGTAAAAACATCGTTAGACTACAATGGAGATGAAAAATAAAATTAAAGGGATAATAGGTCTTAGCATGAACATAAAATTTAAGTTCTCAAGAAAGATCAATATGAGTGTATATTCATCAGGGAACTTACCTGGTGTCATAAAGTAACAGAATCTCTTCAAATCTTGAAAACTCGCAAAACTAAGTCATTTTTGAAAAATGCTTAATCAATTTATTAAGCGTTTTTCAATATTCAAATGCATCTTTATGGATAATTGCTTAGTTTTTTTGATATTTTTTATGTTATTTATGGTAGCAGGTATATTTACTGATGAATAGAGCTCTTATTGACCAAGTTTAAAATTTTCAAATTTTATGTTCATTCTAAGACCTATTATCCCTTTAAGGAAATCATAATCCAATTTTAAAAAGATTGAATTTGTATGAACTTAAAACTGTATTGTGAAAGTTATCTAATAAAACCATATGAATGGCGATATTTCAGAAATGTCTATAATACGCATAAAGCAACCCACATAAAAAAAAGAAACAAAATATTTTTGATATATAATTATTCAGATAAAAATAGGATTTTGAATTCAATAGCGAAAAATAATTCTTTGGCTTGTTTACCAATTGGAAAAGGTATATATGGAATTACGCAACTTTTGATCATACGACTCTAAGAAAAATAAAGATTTACAAAAACTGGTCCAAGTACATGTAATTTGTATAAAAATAAGTAGAAATGAATTTTGATCGTTGATCTGTTTGATTATTATTATTACAATATCTGAGCAAAAATCCTCTCAAGGAAGGAACAATATTCATTGTTAAATATACAAAACCCAAGCATGCCGCTCTGGTTTCAATAATTTCTAAGGTTAAAAAAGGGAAAAATTTGGATTTTCTATCAGAAATGATAATATCAACGCATAGATTAATAATAATAAAATTTAAATGTATTGAAAATAAATGTATGTTATTTTCATCAACATGCCATTAAAATTCAAAGATTTTTGAAAGAAATTTGAACTTTGACCCTAAAGGATCTAGTAATAATTCTGGAGTTAATGGTCCACGCTTCCTTTAATGTTACAGTCATGGAGAGATTCCCTTATATACATTTAGATTTGGCAGAAAATATCAGGAGGAATATACCATTCCATTTTATTTGCAGATAAATGTGTTTAATGATATCAATTTTGACTAATGATAGCATATATTGGATTCCAAATAGGCCATTTTGTCTTGTAAACTGAATGAGGTACTGTACAATCTAAATAAGTTGAAGGGGCCTAGGTAAACCTTTGGACTTAGTATCTATAAAAAATCTATAAAATTTTCAACATCTATATAATAAATGTATATAAAACATAACAATAATATTATCTTCATAAAACTTACAGTTTGTTCACAATAGAAGGATTAACATGTTGTTAAGTGAGATTTTAGGCAAGATGTCTACTTAATTTTGATTCCATTTTTGTAATAAGTAATATGAAAATTTTAATGTGAACAGACCATGAAATATGAATGTGAACAATGATATAATAAATATAATAATGAACATAATATCTAATGAACTAGCGAAATAACTGGCTTGATAAAATGACTGGTATGATACGGTCTAGTTTGTATGAGGTTAGTACTCAGTCATATCTTACTATGACCGAACAGATGAATCCCATATAGCTGGAATAGTACTCTCACCTATTGGTGAATCACTGGAATCAAGAAATAAAATAGGTTTAAATTTTACTGTTTTGTATCTTAAAAGACTTAATATAAGCAATGTGTTCTGTAAATTTGAGAAAGTTTGACAATACAGGAATGCAAGATCATAAAGAACGCATGATCAACAAGAATGCCAGCATTCCAAAGCAGAAATCAAGATGGCTACCTAAGTCAGACAACATAAGAAAAATTTAATCATATAATAGAAGCAGATTCCTAAGGCTTGATATATCTTTTCTATTCTTATCACATTAATTTTGCTAATTCTAGCTTAAAAAGCAGAAATCAAGATGGCTACTTACATGGACCCTATGACTGTTTGTTTCTGGACTAGTTTAAAGTATCGTTTATGTTCTTGTTCTAAACTGATGACACATTTCTGTATTTGAGTGATAGTTTCGTAACAAGCTTTGGTATCTTCTATGACTAAGACAGATTTAGGTTCTGTATCACCTGTATAAACTTCTTGACAACCACACGCATCTAAAAACAATACATATTTGTTTACAAACTCAAAATTAGCGTATAATCATAGGAAGGAGAGTCTGCCAGGGGAGGTAAATAAACCGTAAATCACCAAAAAATTGTAGGATTTGAATTACAATGAACTGAGGCATGTCTTAATGCAGAATAAATTTTGACCAAGATATTCCCTAGTCTGCTATGTTTTTCACTTTTCTACAGTCAAAAAATCTTAAAATGTGATTAAAGAAATATGAAATTCCAAGCCATAAATGATAACCATTAAATTCATTTCAATATGAATTTAAACTGAAATGCCATCAATATATATAGGACCAATATGTGTGGCGCCAAAATTATGGCTTCATTTTCATGCAGGAGTATAAAATCATAGATAAGTGAAGTGCATGCCACATGAATTAATAATTCTATATATAGATGTATGCATCAAAAATAATGATATTTCAAGTTACATAGTACCAAACCTTCAAGTTAAATAATTTAGGCAAAAAAGACAACCCCACATATTCACCACCTTTTTGATTCCCAATGTTAGTAAAAACATACATTAATTTTGTAATGGTCAATCAGATGCAAAACATACACAATCAGTCCACTTATTTTATAGGTAGGACAAGTAATTATAAACACAATATAAATGTGCTTTATGTATCACTGATTACTACTTATTCTACCTCGAATCAAAATGGACCACTCTTTAAAGGGATAATAGGTCATAGAATGCACTAAAATTTTAAGTTTGGCCAATAAGAGATCTATTCATCAGTAAATATACCTGCTGTCATAAATAACACAAAAAAAAAAACAAATATCCAGACTAAATAATTATCCATAAAGATGCATTTGATTATTAAAAAATACTTAATAAATTGATTATTCATTTTAAAAAATTACGTAGTTTTGTGAGTTTTCCAGATTTTAAGGGATTCTGTTACTTTATGACACCAGGTAAATTTACTGATGAATATATACTCATATTGACCTTTCTTGAGAACTAAAATTTTATGTTCATGCTAAGAAGCAGTATCCCTTTCATGTTTTGTATCAGACCAATGTACCATATTTATATATCAGACCATATTTGTATACTTAAATATCTATGTTTGATTATATATGTTGTTATTAAAAGATATTAGTAAGAAAAGGCTTACCAGGTACATTCCGCATGCAATCTATAGAATTCAGAATTGGAAAAGAAAATAGAACATTATTAGACATGCTATATACCAAATAACCTCAGTACAAAACTTGCTGTGTCTTATTCATCTGTCCTGCAAATCATCTTCACAATGGGTGAGGCTAGTTTTAGTGTTCCGTGTTAGTGTTAACACCATTTGTGACCTTGGCCAGTGCTTGACACAGAAGTTTCTAGGAACTTCTTCACTCTTAACACCATCACATAACACGAAATTTTAACTCATTCTTCATTAATATACAGGGTACTCTGAGTAATCCGACACACTTGCTAATCCGACATTATTTTGCAGTCCTGATATATGTCGGATTACTCAGAGTACCGTACACTGTCACCCAATGTCAAGCTATGACGAATCTTAGACCTTCATTACAATAGTCACTTTTCTTGTTAAGGAAAAACAAAATTTGAATTGGCATGACAGTTAATTGCCAAAGTCTTCAACAAACTGACTGTAAACATTATCGCTTTCTATCAAGGATTCTAATTGGATGGATTTGCTGACATATAATCCAATCAAACCCTTGCAATCCCTTACGGCTTATTGTTTATTCGCTGGAGTGAAATCCAATCAATCGTTGTAGTTTTCATTCCCTATCAATTTCCGCAAACGTTTCAGAGGTAAAGCAAAGCTCTTCAAAAAATCAAAGTTAGGACGTATAGGATTGAAAGAAAGTAGAGAGAGATTTAGATAAACTTGAATGTAGACTATTAGAATGAATGAATAAGTCAGCAAGCTTTGGACTACAATATCTATAAAACCAAATCCTCATTCTAAACAGATATAAAATATCAACAAAAATATTCGAGTTTTGATATGGAGTTGTCAAATCAATGACCATGCCAAAAGTAACACCATGGCAACCAGTTTTCAAGAAACTTGAGCATGGACACCTTTGGAAAAATGACTTAAAAAATCTTCAATAGACCCACATTTTCATGAAAGTTAAGGTGATAAAGAAAAATTACTCCCATAAAAGCACAGGTCTAGGCCGGAACATAGATCTGTCCATTTGATGCACATGTCTTTGTGTATTTTTAGACGAATTGTATATTGAAGTATTGTGTATTTTTGCTTTTTTTCCCAATGTATTGCCCTATGGGTTGAATGTGATGCAGGACCATGTCCTTGTGTATTGGGCCTAATTCTGACCCATGTAAAATAAAGAGTCTATTATTATTAAAGCTGATAATCTTAATTCATTTGGTCAAAATAAGAAAATATAAAATGATAAGTTTGTCAAGCCAAAAAACCAACTGAAAATAATAGTATTAGAATTCATTAATAGTTTAACCCTTAACCCTGTGCATACCAAATGGTAGAATATAAAACATCAAGTAACCTTAGTTAAAATAGTGTTGTAATGTCAGTCATCAGCAAAAAAGATCTGTCGAGGGTATTCAGTCTGTGTGTCCCAGGGGTTAAAAACACAATTCATGAGCTACTCACCCTGAAATGCATCCAATTTCTCCATATGCTGTAAAAACAAGGAATGTATCTTCTCTACCTCTCTGTCAGAGTCTATAGCCACTTTGATTTCTGTTACAGGTAAACCTCCAGATACTGGAGAGCACCCCACTGCAGACACATCACTTGATTTACAACTAAATAGAAAATAGGAATAAGCCTATAGATACAAGGAGAAGGGCAGAAACTGCATTCAGGGAAGAAAATAGTTCCAAATTTTAAAATAAATAGACTTTTACAATTAGGTTTTAAAGAGAGCACAAGCACCATTTCTGACTAGTGAGGTATACAAGTAAAGTTTCTGACTAGTGAGGTATACAAGTCATTTTCTGACTAGTGTTGTATACAAGTCAATTTTCTGACTAGTGTTGTATACTTGCAATGTTTCTGACTAGTGAGGTATACAAGTCATTTTCTGACTAGTGTTGTATACAAGTCAAGTTTCTGAATAGTGTAGTGTGGTAAATATGTTACATTTCTGACTAGTGTGTGTGGTGTAAATATGTCACATTTCTGACTAGTGTGTGTGGTAAATATGTTTCATTTCTGACTAGTGTGTGTGGTAGATATGTAACATTTCTGACTAGTGTGTAAGGCAGAAATGTAACATTTCTGACAAGTGTGGTAGATATGTAACATTTCTGACTAGTGTGGTAAATATGTAATATTTCTGACTAGTGTGTGTGGTAGATATGTAACATTTCTGACTAGTGTGTAAGGCAGAAATGTATCATTTCTGACAAGTGTGGTAGATATGTAACATTTCTGACTAGTGTGGTAAATATGTAATATTTCTGACTAGTGTGTGTGGTAGATATGTAACATTTCTGACTAGTGTGTGCGGTAAACAAGTAACATTTCTGACTAGTGTGGTAAACAAGTAACATATCTGACTAGTTTGGTAAACAAGTAACATTTCTGACTAGTATAATATAAAAATGAAACTTTCTGACTAGAGGGGTAAACATGTAACAATTCTGACTAGTATGGTATTAAAATAAAACTTTCTGACTAATTGTATTTTAGTCAACTGACTTTTAGTCAAGCACATACAGATATACATACCATAACCAATGACCATTAACCATAGCGGCCGGGTGGTAGGTAGGCAGTCTATTTTTATTAGTATTACATACTTTAGTTAAAACATCTAACCATTCCTTTTCTTCTACACAATTACTAGCCTGTACATACAACGCTCTTTGAGGCTGCACAACTTGAAACATCTAGTATGTAAAATGAGAACATGTCCAGAACGTGAATTATGATATCAGCTTGGATGGTCTAAAAATGACTTGGTGGAAATGACAATATAAAGTTACGTCACTCTACACGGAATATCAATTCTTCTCCAAAAAGAAAACGTTCAAGAACAAATCATATTTTCGTTATTGGGATAACACTTTCTTGGTAAAGCACAGATTCTAGTGCTGAAAATTGGCTGAGACCAGAACGGGTTTCAAACCAGTGATCTCAGAGTTCTCTTATTGCTAGCAATACATGTCAACCGATTGGACCACTCGGCCGATTTTCAGCACTAAATCTGTGCTTTACCAAGAAAGTGTTATCCCAACAAGGAAAATAATATTGCAACACCACTTTCTAAGTATCATCTCGTTCAAAGGCAAAGTTTTAAGAACTTACATAATTCATTTTGAAACACTGTTCTTGTAGTCTCTCTACAGCTAATATCTCTTCTATAGGTATCACACATAATGCTTTCTCATCTGTAATAACAACAGAAATATTCGAACAACAGAAAAACAAAGATAACAGATCTCTGTCACATCCATATTGGATTATTTCTCAGGGGTTAACTAGAGCTAATACTGTTATATTTCCCCACTTGCAGATTTAACCATATAAAAGATTAGGCTCGGAATTGAATCATACATGCTTTATTACACACTATTTTCTCATGGCGGGAATCACAATACATGGTAGAGGGGTATCAATAATGACGTAATCATAGACAATATTGAATTAGGGTAAACCATCTAAAATATGTATCTATAAATAGATAGCTAGACACTACAAGCACTAAAGAAGAAATAATACATAATAATATTCATTTAATTTTGGTTGAGATACAAAAATTTCAAAGTTTTCACTTACTTTTAGTTTTTGAATAAGATAAATACTGATTAGTCAAACAAAAATAACGTCTTTTAAAATTCTTTAAACCAAACTTCTTTCTGCCTTGAGCTCTTTTGATCAGTGTTCTGGAAGATAAGAATCACAAACTCAAGATCATGTAAATGAAAAATGAAATGAATGGAGTTTTACGTCCTACTCTTCTGCACCTTATGGGCTAATGAAGACGTCCATGCAGTGTGATATGAGAGAAATTTTGCCAGGAGAGCGGCATTGGCCTGCTCTTTTTCTATTTCCAACTGTCGAGGGATCTTTAACATAGACACTGCACAGCCTGTAGCACACGGGGCCTCTGTTTATTGTCCCACCCGAACGACTAGACACTTTTTCCATCTCAGTCCCTCCGACCTGCATCACTGACAAGGGGAAACCGGGCTGATAAATCTGAAGATTAATCTCGATCTTTGCCGAGCAAGCGACTAACTCACTGAACCACGGCTCCTCAAGAACATGTAGTATTAGCAGTATACGTATAATAAGATACACTAAGGCAATATTATGGTATAACTCACTTCTGTAATAACAAAGCACATAATGTTTCAACACATTTCTTTTTTCTTTTTTTTCTTTCCACCTGATGACTACACATGTAAATTTTCTTGAAAGAGTAAGTGCTTAGTTATTAAAGACATAAGTTATTCCATAATATTGTCTTTATGTTTTTAGTGATATCTGCTCTTCTCTAAATGTCCTTATATCTCTGACAGCAAGAAGTAAATAGGAGAGTTAGAGTCTGTTAAATTACTTTTCAGCAGTGCTTAAGCATCACTCTTTTGTTGGTAAGAATAGATGTGATAAAAAATTACATAAGCTAGTGATAATATTAAAAAAAGATGTTTAATGGTTTTGGGATTGAATCACATCGCAAATGCCACCAGAAGGAAAACACAGACGACAAACTTACCCCTCTTTTAAAATGATGGGATCTTCTATATTTTTTAGATGTGTACCACAACTACTTGACACAATGTCCAAAAACTGGCGAGAAACAAAATATTTTACTAGAAGTTAACAACTTTGTACTACTGAACCCCAAGTATGGAGTTCAATTCGTTAATTCTGGACAGGATCCGTCTGTCTCTGGTTTCAAACAAATGGTACCAAACCAGGTATGTCACATTATTTTAATATTCTGTCTACACCTAGTTTTATTTGGCACGGGTGGAACGCATTCTGATCCCTGTTAAAACATGTTTTATGCACATGTACTTCAGGTTGATGCCAAGAAGTCTGAACATGCAGAACTCACAAATGAAGCGCCCTCTAGGTAAAAATAGCATACTAATTGTACTATTTGCAAGTCTAATACAGACTCCAATAAACCAGCTTGTTTTTTTGTTTGTTTGAAAGACATTTTCTGACAAAGACAAGGATGTCTTACCATTTTAACTTTATCAACATGTGGAGGGTTTGATAGTGATTCAAATAGAGGTACCATAAACTCTTCTTTCAGACTATATGAGACCTATATCAAATATAGAGAAATTACCAAGTTATTTCAGACAACCTAGTAACGAAAGAGGGATACTGCGTCTTACCAGGTGTCATCGAGTAACAGAATCCCTTAAAATTTGGAAAATTCACAAGACTAAGTCATTTTTGAAAAACGCTTAATCATTTTATTAAGTGTTTTTTAAGTCATATGCATCTTTATGGATAATTACGTAGTTTTTTGGATATCTATTTATTTGTTTATGTTATTTATTCTAAGACCTATTATCCCTTTAAGTTGTTATACATATATATATTTCAATGTCTCATTTCAATTTCAGTTTTGGTTTGAACAATCCTGCCAGGCAGATTTAGCCGATTCCACTAGACTTTGAGCGAAATCTTTAACTCATACATGTACCAGTTACACACTTGAACACCTCCAAAGTATTAAGAAACATGTTCATTGTCTTTTTGGAATATTTTGTAATTACTATTACTATTTCTATACTAATTCTCTTACCAAAAACTCAGTTTCAAAATACTTACATTTTTAGCACTAACAATATTGACTAAGCCTTGTATAGTTTTAGATATCAAAGTAAGTGTTCGGTTGATAGTAGAATCCTACAATGAAAATAATTCCATTTTAAATATGTTGAAAGTATAATCTTTGAATGACATTTAGAAGTAGATGGAACATTAAATTACAACACTATTATAGATATACTCCTTCCTTTAATATTTGCAACGTTTCAATTCACATACAGGAATCTTTATCAAGCACAAACTAATGATAATAGGAAACAGAATATGTTGAAAGTATACATATATGTTAAAATATGATAGATTTTGCAAGTATAAAGCACCCTTTTTTTGATGGGGTAAATAGATGCTATCAGTGTCCCATATAAACATACATTTTTAGAAAATTACAATCTCTTTTAAGTCAATTTCTCATAAGTGATATTTATTTGAAATATCAAGATTTTTTTTAAGAAACTCAGCTTTTTTCTTGTGCATAAAATCTAGTTCTCTAAAAGTATTCTATATCTAGACTTACCTGAGTATCTTGTCGTATGTGAAACAGGTTAGGTCCCTTAATGGCTGGAGCAAAAAATCGTAGAAATATAAAACTACTGACAACTAGGTAACGAATGGTGGAGACACCTGGAGGAAAAAACATGCACAATTGCAGAGAGGTTATTGTAATCTGTCCTCAAAATTAGACCACAAAAATTTCATATATAGACAATCTTAAACGAGTGCTTATGTAATATGAAATTTATGAAATGAGTTGCCAGATTAAATATTTCCCAAACCTTGGTGAGGGAATTTTTTAATCTGGCAACGAACTTAATAAATTTCATATTACATAAGCACGAGTTTATGATTCTTTTTATCACACAACTATCGATAAACGCATATTTAGTTCATTTTCCATGTCCTGTCTCAAAGAAAGAATGGCTTTCATTTTGACTTCAGCCTCTTTGAGCCTACTTAAAATATCATTGCGCGTAGGAAATAAGATTAGATAATATACAATATTTTTTTTATTTCACATGGACATCACCTTATCCAACTTAAAAAGGTCTTTGATAAATAATATAATCAATTTTTTTTAAATTTGCAGAAAATGTGATAGTTCACTCTAAGACTCGTAGGGAAATAGTTTACAGACGAAATTGCAATACACATAAAATACCAATATAGATAAGAAGCCAGTCGACATATCTCAATTACTGATATTTTGATATGTGAATCAATAAATCCTGTCATATAAACATGGTAGCTTTAATTTTATATGAAAATGACTTACCTGGATAAATCAATGAAGTTGTCTCCTTAACAGCATGGAACACCTCTCTCATAATAGTAGGACAAACTAAACCTGATCTTGTGATATCATCTATTAACTTGATAACATAAGATTTCAAATTTTCCTGAAAACAAAACAGGAACTGTTCACAGGAAACACACATTTGAAGAGTCATATGTTGTGGACAAATGACATTAATAATCACCCAAGATACAAAATATCTCATATCTGGCTTCCTACATTGTGTTTCCAGACCTGTTTTATATCCTACTCTTCTGCACCTTATGGCCTAACAAAGACAGGCAACGCCATGCAGTGTGTAATGAAGGAAATTTTGCCAGGACAGTGGAATAAGCCTACTTTTTTTGCAATCCAGCTGTCCAGGGATCTTTATCATGCACAGCCTGTAACACACAGGGCCTCGGTTTATTGTCCCATCTAAACGATGCTTTATCCATGTCAGTCACTGAGACCTGAATCACTGACACTGGGGAAACCGGGCTGAAAATCTGAAAATTCATCTCAATTTTTGCTGAGATTGAACCCTGGACCCTCAGGTTAGCCAGCAAGCAACTTACAGAACCACCTCGGCTAATCTACATTTATAAAATAAGATTAGACTGTTCCCAAGTCTATATTTTCAAGCCTATGCACCAAGGACTCTGTTCCCAAACCTGTTCCCATATCAAAAGAACCAAACCTTACCATGTTATCATTGAGATTCTCTCCTTCTTTTAATCTTGTTGGATCTATTTCACATGATTTCTGTTCCGCAAATATCTGGAATGTACAAAAACATCATCTATAGTGTCATATTGGTATCATTGTGGTCTTAAAAAGTGTTTGATAAGAGTTCTCTCCCCTTAAGGCTATATCATTTGTGTTATGTGGAAGGCATATTGTAGTTGTGGAAAATTCATACAGCATGTTTTAATCTCAGATTCCTAGTTTTGATTATGAGGTGAATCCAAATCCAACAAAACAATAGCTTTGAATCAGAAAATCTTGAATTTGACTTAAATAAATCAACAAATTTAGTTGAATTATACAAAATTTGGGTATAAAATATCAATCAATTTGAGCTCCATCATGACAAATACACTGGCAGTGTCTCTACAAATCCAAGTCTTTTCTATGCTCACAATCTAGTGTGAAGCTGTGTTGTCAACCAAGCATCCATTTTATTATTCGTGTTGACCTGATTTATTCAAAGAGGTTTGGCCAAGGACCAGCTGATAGAACAGTTCCTTGACAACCTAAGTTTTATTGTTGTAAATATGGCTGTGTAAGTATTTTTAAGATCTTAAACTATGTCTTACCTCATCTATTAAAGGTTTAATTGTATTATGTAAATAAGGCAGACCAATTAATTTCATTAATTCATCTATCAATTTAGACACCAGAGAGTTACCACGAAATAGTGTGTTAGGGTCCCTGAAAATAGCAATAAAAAGATGTTATCAATGAAAGTGATGTGTTAACACTTAGCTTCATCAAAGATGATGTCCCTAAAAGTTTGGATTTCAAA
Organism: Nipponacmea schrenckii; assembly: GCA_030562195.1. Taxonomy (NCBI): domain Eukaryota; kingdom Metazoa; phylum Mollusca; class Gastropoda; family Lottiidae; genus Nipponacmea; species Nipponacmea schrenckii. The sequence goes on along the minus strand of JAUJPP010000012.1, from coordinate 20,025,499 downwards.
TATGATAATGCTTAAATACTTACACTGTTTTGGACACCTCCCAATAAGATAATGCTTTAATACTTACACTGTTTTGGACCCTCCCAATATGATAATGCTTTAATACTTACACTGTTTTGGACACCTCCCAATATGATAATGCTTTAATACTTACACTGTTTTGGACACCTCCCAATATGATAATGCTTTAATACTTACACTGTTTTGGACACCTCCCAATATGATAATGCTTTAATACTTACACTGTTTTGGACACCTCCCAATATGATAATGCTTTAATACTTACACTGTTTTGGACACCTCCCAATATGATAATGCTTTCATACTTACACTGTTCTGGACCCCTCCCAATATGATAATGCTTTCATACTTACACTGTTTTGGACACCTCCCAATATGATAATGCTTTAATATATTGAACCAGTTTATCATGATGATAGAATAATTTTAATAAAGCTTGAGCTGCCTCAGTTCTGTTGTCTACTATTTCACCAAGGAGATAAGCTGCACCAGCAGTTGTGGGCTGCAATCAAGTACAATTATTAGAAGGGCACACAGATACATTAAATTAATAATCACCACTAAGCAAATTTCCAATAGAGCCATTCACCCCTCGAGACTTGAGTACATAATATATTATACGTGACGTAATATAATATTATGTGAGAAGAGACCATTTATCTTTACACATAATAAATTCTCAACAAAACCACAACTCCGGAAATGCAATTGCTGGAATTCTGCACAGTGAGGTCACAGAAACCTTAACTCAGCGTGTCCATTCCCCACACGGACCCGGGCCATTCCCCCTTTGGGGGTGAATTCAACATTTGAGAACCGTGGCATTACAGGTTCATCATTTTAGGTAGTTGAATTTGGTCTCTTATGTATATACATGTATGTTCAGAAGTGCTAGATATGCATACTGCCACACTAAACCTAATATTTTGGTCAAAACTTATTACTTAAATCATAAAAAATGTCATATAGAAAAAAATGCTAATAAAAAAGAAGTTAACTCATATAAGCCTACCTGTATGTCACAAGAATGAAGTATAAGATTACGTAAAGCATCATAATAATGTGATAAGAAAACATAATCTGCTGTATAGGAGATCTTTAATCTTAATGATCCTAGATCAGGTCTGGACTGTTTCGAGCTCTCCTTGGGCTGTAGACAATACCTAGAACAATATTAACATGTTCAGTCACATTATATACAGATGCAAAATAAATGCAGAAGAGCAAAGTTCCGACCAATGAAGCTTAAACACCAATATAAGAATTTAGCCATGATGATTTAAAGGGATATAGGTCTTAGACTGAACATAAAATTTACAATTTTAAATTTGGTCAGCAAGATCTCTATTCATCAGTAAATATACCTGCTACCATAAATAACATTAAAAAAAACAATAAATATCAAAAAAGAAATTATCCATAAAGATGCATTTGATTATATAAATTGATTAAGTGTTTTTCAAAAATGACTAAGTTTTGCAAGTTTTCAAGAATTAAAGACATTATGTTACTTTATAACACCAGGTAAGTTTACTGATGAATATATACTCATATTGATAATTCTTGAGAACTAAAATTTTATGTTCATTCTAAGACCTATTATCCCTTTAAAATAAAATTAATTGGTACACATAAAGAGAGTTATGAGAATACAAATTTAATTGAGTTTTACCTCCATGTTTTGTTCCTTATTGGCCTCATAAAGACTGATAACCCCATTCTTCTGTTTATCAATTTCTAATTGATAAGTAAGTTTTCGCATGCACAACTTGAAGAACACAGAACCTCAGTTTATTGTCCCATAAGAATGGCTAACTTATTTTCCCGTTATAAGTTGTTCTCATCTACAGTACAAATTACAGTAGAAACCTTATAGAATTGAAAGCCCGTAGAAAAAATCTGATACGATGAGACAGATGGACTTACCATGCTTTATGAATAGACCTGATATCTAAATCTCGTAGTGGGATTTTAACTTCACCAAGAAATGTTCCTGGAAACATATTCCCTAAAACTTCTCGAGATACTTTTATATCATCATGTAATACACTTATACTGAAAAAAAAATATAATATCATTTCTCGTGATACTTTTATATCATCTTGTTATACACTTATACTGAAAAAAAAATATAATATCATTTCTCGTGATACTTTTATATCATCATGTAATACACTTATACTGAAAACAAATATAATATCATTCTCGTAATACTTTTATATCATCATGTAATACACTTATACTGAAAACAAATATGATATCATTTCTCGTGATACTTTTATATCATCATGTAATACACTTATACTGAAAACAAACATGATATCATTCTCGTGATACTTTTATATCATCATGTAATATACTTATACTGAAAACAAATATAATATCATTTCTCGTGATACTTTTATATCATCATGTAATACACTTATACTGAAAACAAATATAATATCATTTCTCGTGATACTTTTATATCATCATGTAATACACTTATACTGAAAACAAATATAATATCATTTCTCGTGATACTTTTATATCATCATGTAATACACTTATACTGAAAACAAACATGATATCATTTCTCGTGATACTTTTATATCATCATGTAATACACTTATACTGAAAACAAATATGATATCATTTCTCGTGATACTTTTATATCATCATGTAATACACTTATACTGAAAACAAAATAATATCATTTCTCGTGATACTTTTATATCATCATGTAATATACTGAAAACAAATATAATATCATTTCTCGTGATACTTTTATATCATCATGTAATACACTTATACTGAAAACAAATATAATATCATTTCTCGTGATACTTTTATATCATCATGTAATACACTAATACTGAAAACAAATATAATATCATTTCTCGTGATACTTTTATATCATCATGTAATACACTTATACTGAAAATAAATATAATATCATTTCTCGTGATACTTTTATATCATCATGTAATACACTTATACTGAAAATAAATATAATATCATTTCTCGTGATAAGTTTATATCACTCTTCTATATGGGTATAATGGTAATACTATAACTAATAGAGTCATAAATTTGGGGATGTTTCAAATGCCTTAAACTCCATTGGGTGCATATTATATCATTCTGGGTTTTACATTTGCACAAAAATAAGTATAATTAGAAAAGAACATTCTTGCTTACTTACGTTAATGATCCATTAAAAACATCTTCAAAATTATACAGATTTCGATCATGGTTTTGTCCTTTATTCTCTAACTGAAATATTTTACAAACAAATACTGACAACCTTATGTCAATGTGCGTAATTATAGAACCAAATCAGTATCACTACGCTACCTCGAATTATGCTCGAAACCAATCAATACATCTCTTGCCAAAACACCTAATCACCTTACCCATTCTTTTACTTGGCAATAAAAACATTGTAGAAACTAACCAAATATTTACCGAAGTTCATAATTTTTTAACATTAAGCTGCCAGTTTTGACTCCATATCCCTGAATTAACTTACAATCTGTATACATATTTATAATCTATAGCAGCGCAGCATGTATCATAATTTTTATTATATGTAAATTTCTTTATACATGTATATTATATATTATATTGTATTCTGTATATATTGTACCCTTAAGGAGAGGGTACTATAGGCAAAGCCTGTTCCCCACTCCTATATAAATAAATATTGTTTATACAAAAAAAAATAATGCTGCCGTTGAAGCTGAAACTCTAGATTGGGCAACCAGCTCTGTGGGTGTATATCATGTATAATGCCCAGACAATGACAAAGATCTTTATATAAATACACTTACATCAAAGAAAAAGGTTTCTTCAAAATTGGGACAGATTGTTTTTTTCTTGACTATCGTTCTTTTGACTTCTTTATGTTTGGAATGAGACAATGTAACGATAGTGTAAGGATTGCAGGAACCATTGATAACTGTTAGATCACTACATTCCAATATTCTACAATATCAGAAACATATATAATATACATATATTATTATATGACTGGGTGCAATTCCAAACTGACCCTTACTTACCAGAAAAATAACTGGTCTAATAATATTTATTCCAAATTTTGAAACAATAGGCAATATTGCAAGAAAACGGCCAAAAGGTTAGATAGTCAATAAGCAGTGATTTTGTGTAGACTTAATTTACCTTACTGCCATTCGATGTGAAGAGTATGATTCGGGATCTGTACTGAGTATTTCATCAAAGCGGATTTCCAAATGGACTTTACCCTGAAATAGAAAGAGTAAATAATGGAGAATATGCTATACATTTATCATCTTGTAATTTCATTGGCTTTAGATCTAAAAACTTTATTCTCTCTGAGGACAAAAATGATGCTTTGATAATTGAAATGTCTGCTTCTTTCTGCAGACACTAAGATTTTGTCATTTACATGTATTTCTTTCTAAAATAGATCCAGAATGTCTATTGGACTCATTCCTTGTCTTTGGACATATAAATTTCAAGTTTGACTGATACGTCAATATTTTTTTTGGTGGTATGTTTTAAGATATCAAAATTATTGAGTAACATGAAAATAAATGTGACGTGCTGTGCAAAGCATCACTCAGAAATATTGTACGTACATCACTTGTATGTAATATTTAGATGAAGTAAGACATATATAAAGGTGTTGTGAATATAATTTGGAGTCTGTTTTCAGTGATGTTCCTAAAGCAACGTTCGGATATATATTATATGAACCAACCGTTGCTTTCGCAATCCCAGATTCTCGTCATTATAGACTAATAACCTCCCTTTGCAAACCACACGTCACTACTTAATGTATCCAATCAGTGATCTCGTAACATTTGGGCTAACTAAAGATCTTATGTCTGGTCAATCAAACATATTCCCACAATAGTTTTTTTAGAAGGAATCTAATTGGTAGAAGAGTAAACTGTAGACCAATCAATATTACTGACGAGAATCTGTGATTGTGAAAGCAACGGTTGGTTCATGTATATGTCCAAATGGAACATGGTTTTCAGTATGCATTACCAATGTCCATGCTATATAGATTGATGTCGCTGGATGGTGTTTGTTTTTAGACAATCTTACCTGAACTTGAGCATCAACGTCAAGCGGTGTTAAAGGAAACCAATGTTCCTTATTGTGATATTTATATAACTCATCTTTCTTCAGTGTGACTTTACCAATAATCTAGATAACACAGATAAATAACAGATCTACATTCCATATGTACTGGTAAATATTACTTTCTTTTCGTTTCCATAGCAACCGTATTATTCCTTTCAAATTCATTTAATCTTAAATACGTACTGATCTTAAACAGCACCAGCACGTTTAAATATGTAGTTCTGAACCTGTGCATTTTTGGTGCATTTCATTCTCACTGTACCTTGGGGGTTCTATAGCACAGCGGTTAGAGCGTTGGTTCTTAACTTCATGACGTCATTTGCTTGGATACGTTGAAAATGTCGGACGTGAGATCTAATCTCGATCGGTGTGTGAAAGTTCGATGAACTTGAATAAGTCATCTTCACTCACAATTCCAGTCCACCCAGCTGTAAATGGGTACGGATAGTCTGGGAAAGATCAATGCCAAGAGGTTTGGCCAAGGACCAGCTGGTAGAAAGGATCCCTGTCACGGTGGACTTGTGAACCTAAGTTTTTATCCTTGTTAAATATAGTTGTTTCTTAAGAAGGTATGAGATTAGGTCAATGGTGAAAGAGATTTGTGGTTTGCAAAAGGTGGCAGAAACAATGGTAGTTCTATGTGAGAATGAAAGAAAGTAGATATACCTCAAACTTTCCAAATTACACAGGGATCTTGTCAAAATTAGACTTACTTTGTCTGTTTTGCTGCCATTGTCATGGACCATAAAGGATAAGTAACGAAATTTCTTTGGTATTTCTCCATGGAATTCTTGACTATAAAATGGACTGAAAAAAGTTGAAATATTACTAATCATACTTGAAATAAACTAACATACTGAATTCAACTGACTATGCTGCTTTAATTGCAGATAAACTATGTGTCAGATATTCATTTTGAAAAATGTTTCTGGTTTCTAAGAATCGAGCTCAACAAAGTAATTATGTGACATACATCATCTGTACACAGCAGACGCCATATTTTCGAAGCAGTATTAATCCTAGGATAGCCTAGAAAAAGTAGTAGAAGATGAGAACCTAAGACATCCTAGCTTCAAGATCTTTTCAAGAATGCTGGGCCAAAAGTACATGTCCTATAGAGCAAGGGAAAAAAATTGGGGCTAAATGTGTATATTTTTGAGACACTTAGGGCCCAAATATGTACTGATGTTTACAATTACATACTCCATTTCCTTTATAGATATCAATTGGTATTTCAATTTAAAAAAAAAAATGAAAAAAGTTCGAGCTGTTCAGGTCGCCAAAAAAAACACTAAACACCATCATTTTATGCATTTTAATCAAAACTATATTAGATACTTACTTTACAGATTTTTCAACAACTGAAGTACGATATATTTCTTCTGAGTCTAGCCTAATGGAGCAAAATGTATTTCTACCACTGTTCGACACAGAATACGGAGGCAAATTTTTTGCTTCACCTAAAATTATACAACAGGATGCATTTCCATTTGATAAGCCTACCCATGATGCAGGATATGGCGGCAAATTCTTAGCAGCACCTAAAAGAAAGATATTGTTCCATGTACTTCCCTCACTTTGATTTCAAAATGGTGCATGAGTCAGTTGTAACCCTTGATACAGTAGGTCCATAAAATTCAACATTGGAACATCTTAGAAAATCTATTAAAGGGGCCCAGGCTTGATTTGTTTCGGACAATCATCCGACAGCCTCAAACACATGAAATCTTTTGCTTAGCATATCAGAAATAGTCTACAGAGCTTACCTTTGAAATTTGAGCCTTCAAATCCATGTGTATCCATAATTATCCGTGTTTGAAAAACCATAATGTCTTAAGAAATTACGAACGTCCCGCCATATTGGAAAACGGTTCGTCTTGATAATCAAAGAGTTATCCTTCCCGTCGTGCAATAGCGGTCATCTATATAAATAGACTACAATGCATTTTCAATCGTAGACTTTGTCAACATGCACACAATTTTCAGACTGACTGGAGACCAGCCACGTACAGCACGGAAAAAAATGAAAAGTGAAATTTTTTGTTTGAGGTATATTTCAAGGTATTTTGCGATTTTCTTAGAGCTTGAGTATTTCTGAGGACTGTTTAAATGTAACAAAGGCCCAAAACAACCCCTAAAAATCAAGCCTGGGCCCCTTTAACAATCCCTCTGATAAAATAATAAACCATGAAATCTTTTAAAGGGATAATATGTCTTAAAATGAACATAAAATTTGAAAATTTTAAACTTGGATAATAAGAGCTCTATTCATCAGTAAGTATACCTGCTGTAATAAATAACATCAAAAAATAAATAAATATCCAAAAAACTTAGCAATTATTCATAAATATGCCTTTGATTGTTGGAAAACGCTTAATAAATTGATTAAGCATTTTTCAAAAATGAGTTCAAGATTTTAAGAGATTCTGCTACTTTATGACACCAAGTAAGTTCACAGATGAATAAATACTCATATTGACCATTCTTGAGAGCAAAAATTATCTTCATGCTAAGACCTATTATCCCTTTAAGAGAAGGGGGCCTATGGTGGCGCAGCTAACATTTCGCTTTTCACAGGGAGCTTGCAGGGCTCTTACCAAGAATATTATAAGAAGCAAAAAACCCTCCAGTGACATATCCTGTGATCTAGAATAAGTAATCTCTTATGAAATATCAGGCTTAAATTGGAAAACTGTGCTATGTGTTTTATATATATGAGTGATTTGTGCTTCGCAATGCTTCCGGAAGGCCTACCATGCAAACTTACAGGAACATAGTCTTCCCAATAACTGGGAAGGGCTGGTAGGGCTGAATATTATAAACTTCAAAATTACTTTATTCAGTATGTTTAAATTTATTGTAGACAGATTGCAAGACAGATTTTCACTATTTTAAATTGATCAAACATATTGAAGTAGATTCCAGTTTTACACTTTGCTAAGTGCTATAAATAATTGTATACAAACAGCTGATGATATTGGGCTGAAAATCACAGCTGTTTATTACTCTACTTACTTTAAATATAGGACAATTATAAACTATTCTAAAATTAGGCTACAGACTAAATACTTCAAAAATATTAGAAATTTTTTTCAAAAGCTTGCTATAGGCTACATTGTATGTCTTCAAATGGCTTGGTATATAGAAATATTAGACTTTGAAGTTTTTATATGATTTCATATAATGACACTTCCTATCACGCTACTGCATGTGAAAATGACCCAGATTTTGGACTTTGAAAACATTAATATTTAATAAGACCATTTTCAGTCTTTAAAGGGATAATAGGTCTTAGCTTGAACATAAAATTTTAGTTCTCAAGAATTATCAATATGATATATATTCATCAGTGAACTTACCTGGTGTCATAAAGTAACGGAATCCCTTTAAATCTTGAAAACTCGCAAAACCAAGTCATTTTTGAAAAACATGTTTAATGAATTTATTAAGCGTTTTTTCAATATCAAATGCATCTTTAAGGATATCGGTAATTACATAGTTTTTTGGATATTTATTTATTTTCTTATGTTATTTATGGCAGCAGGTATATTTACTGATGAATAAATTTTATGTTCATTTTAAGACCTATTATCCCTTTAATATGACCATTTATCACTGATTGTTCATACAGAATTCAACAGTTTATCAATGTAAAGATGACCAAACTTTCAGTCTTTAAAGCAGTTTATCTGATGCCTGACTATTTATATTTACATCAATCTTTTTATTACAATCTGCGGTTTAAAAATGTCAGAGGCAAGATATAAAGTCAGATTTTTATTCATTGTGATATGCCCTTAATAGTTTGCCAACCCCTGAATAGTTTAATCCTTAAGCGACATTTAGGGGTAGAGATCACATTAAATAACAGACACAATTTTATGGTATACTACTCCTTAGATTTATTATACACACAACGTTTCAACAATCTACATCATCTAAGGAGTAGTATACCATAAAATTGTGTCTGTTATTTAACCTGAATAGTTTGTCAAGCCCTGAATAGTTTGCCAAGCCCTATCCTAATTCAGTATCCTATGCCTATCCTAATTTAGTATCCTATGCCAATCCCAATTTAGTATCCTATGCCTATCCTAATCTAGTATCCTATGCCTATCCTAATTTAGTATCCTATGCCTATCCTAATTTAGTATCCTATGCCTATCCTTTTATTTAGTATCCTATGCCTATCCTAATTTAGTATCCTATGCCTATCCTAATTTAGTATCCTATGCCTATCCTAATTTAGTATCCTATGCCTATCCTAATTTAGTATCCTATGCCTATCCTTATTATTATAGATCTTATTATGACTTTTAACAGCCTAAAAATTTGTCAATAATAATTTATTTGGGTAACATTTAGGCATAAAGGCCTTTTTACAATTTAGCTCTAACATTGTAAGAACAAACATATCAAATATAAAAGACATATTTAAAGGGATACAGCGTCTTAGCATGAACATAAAATTTTAGTTCTCAAGAAAGGTCAATATGAGTATATATTCATCAGTGAACTTACCTGGTGTCATAAAGAAACAGATTCTCTTAAAATCTGGAAAACTCACAAAACTGAGTCATTTTTGAAAAACGCCTTTATCAAATAATCAATAATTAAATGCATCTTTATGGTTAGTTTTTTGGATATTTATTTATTTATTTTTTTAAGTTATTTATGGTAGCAGGTATATTTACGGATGAATAGAGCTCTTATTGACTAAGTTTAAAATTTTCAAATTTAATGTTCATTCTAAGACCTATTATCCCTTTAAAACACAATGCTATTATAAAATCAAAATAACAATAGATCTTAATAATATATAATCATAATATTTTTATATAATACATTCTATTTTTATTATATAATAAGATTATTTTTTATTGGTCTATATTTCCACCCACTCCTCAATAAAGCTTGAAATTGGTCTCTATTGAGTCTATTCACATTAACAAGCGTGAAATTATCTGTCTGGATAATCAGGCAATATGAATTTTCAAGAATTGTAGTCCAAATCACTAAGCATTTTAACTTGATTATAAATTCTCTAAAATTGTAAAGTTGATTAAAATTTTACAGCATGATTAAGATATAGTTATTCTGATCAACAAATTCTTTTGTGATTGTAATTCCCATCTGAGTTATCTGTGCTTCCGTATATAAATCCCCCTAAGAAAATCGTCTGGGATAGGTTATCGGACAAACACACTGGACAATCGAGTGAGCGTCTGTGAATGATTAACGGTAAAGATGTACCGTTATTCGTCCTAAAACCTACTTTTTACTTGCAGTCAACCATTGGCACATAAGTACATTATTTTACACACATTGAAACACTTACAAACAATATTTTAACAACCTTTCTTACCTATTTTAACACGTAAACTCTCCTCAATTCTTACTTCACCTACTTCGGCCATATTCGACCCACATCCTACTCTTCCGGAAATGACTTCAAACGGCGCGAGATAGCGCGTGCACGATATGAATGGGTTTCGAGATTTAATTTAGGCTGTGGGCTCGAATCTTGCTTGTTATGAGTCGAACAACAAAACTTGGATAACTTACGTATATAGCAATAAACAATTGAATACATATTTAGAATTAAACTAACATTTATGTTAGTGCCAAGGTTAAATGTTTTGGCTTGATTGTATTATGCATGAGGGAGGGTCAGATGTTGTACATAAATATATAGATAGGCCTTGCGACACGAAATATCTTGGGTCTACATCTTAGCAATGATGCTAGATGCACCACAAAGCTGTTTTAAACATAAGAACAAGGACCATAACTCATTCTTAATATTTTTTCGATTTTGCTGATTTTCATCAGAGTTCATTGGTGGGTTATTGCACACCCTCGTAACCAATTTTCTCAAAATTCAGCAAGAATTGTGTTTTCTAGTATAGATTTAACAAGCTAAAATTCAATGCGCTTTCAGGATCAAGGGCAGTAACTCATACTTAAATATTTCTCTATTTGGCTGATATTCATTTGCGTTCATCGTTGGGATCTTACACACCCTCATACCAAGTTTCATCAAAATCGGTCAAGAATTGCACATTGTAGAGTGTTTACAAGGATTTCAAGAACAGGGGCAATAACTTATGCTGAATATGTTTGAATTTTTCTTATTTTCAATAGGGTTCATAAAGGGTGAATTGATATTCCAGTCACAAGCCAAGGTATACAGATTGCAAGTCCTACTAGTTTGCCCTCATTTTCAGCTAATACCGATACAATGTCCTGAAGATGCAGCTATCATAATTCATAAACATAACAGTGTAGAGGTCCAAAACCTTTTAATCAAAAAAAAAGAACATGACATTTTATAGAAATAATTTCATTCTTTAAATCCTTTCCAATTAATACATAGAAATTGCTAATGCATGCTCAAAGCAAATTCAAACAGTGATATTAAGTACATGAAATCCAAACTGTTGAGATTTCTAGCTGAAATAATAATATTGATAACACAATATGACAATGTAACACAAAACAATACATAACACAATAATGAAAACACAGTATGATAACACATGATAATGATAGACACAAGTATAATTTGATTTAACCTAACTTTACAATAACAGTTGAAAAATGTTTAAATAGCACAGAATTTAAATCTACTACAGGATATTTAAGCCGCAATTCACCTGTGTAATAATTTTAATATATTGAATAAAGTCCCAAATGACACATTTTTGTTGCTACTTTGTTTAGCAAATTCCAAGCTGTAGTTCAAAATAACAAAAATGAGAATGAAATATTTTTGTCCATTTTATTTACTGAAATACATAAAAAATAAAGGCATATCTTGCATATTGATGTCAGTATACATAGGATCGAAAATATGTCCCAAAAATATGTCCTAATTCTCGGAGTTAAACTCTGTACAAGACCGACACATATAAGTGTGATCAAAATTATACTATATAACTTTTAAACTAAAATGTGATTTAACAAACAATGCACATTATTGTTCTAGTAGGCATGTAAAAACATTAAATTGATGATGACAATGATGATGATGACAATGATGATGATAATGAATGATAATGATGAAAATGAAATGATGACAATGATAAAATAGAAACTATATCTGAACCTAACTAAATTCAGGCTTAGTCAAATAATTTCCAGACCAATTTCTCAAAAACTTTACGCAAGATAAATATTACTATCAATTGTTGGGTCAAGCTCTAAAATGGCCTTAAATCCAGTTTTAAAATCCTTATGGATTTATTATTCATTATTTGCAATTATCTTGGATGAGTTTTTGAAAAAATTGGCTGTGTACATTTGAAGTATTACAATTCAGAAGATAAAATAGTTATATAATTTATTGGTGAAAAGAATATATAGAAGGGGAACCCACCATACTGCTGGTTAGCAATTGGAAAAGTATTCTTTCCATTAAATGAAGTCCAATATTTGAAAAGTTGTTATCTTACACTAGATTTTGTTTAGACAAGATTAATCTATCTTTATGCGAAGAACACAATAAAATAACATTTCCAAGATATATCAAGAAAAAATATTTATAAAGAACATTAACCCAGTAGTCTTCAATTATCATACACATAAAACCAAGATAAATATAAAAGAATTGTTCCCTTGAAGTAGAGTTGGGATAATACAAGCATATCTTGTATCTTGATACAACTGATAATACATATGTTTATATCCAATACAAATGTCCAACCAAGTACATGTACAATTTCATCAATTTATGATCTGAAGCATCTGGTCATGCTTAATCATTGACTATTTTGGGTTAAAAATAGCATTCATTTATCCTGCTTATTTGTGATAAAAAAATGGATGGTGTACCTTGTGCATTCTAAAATAACTTGGTCTTATTATATGAGTCAATACTCAATTGGCAATGTAGACATCAAGTTAAGTGCTTTCGACAGTGTATCACCCAACCCTACCCATAAGATAAGAACCAATATATAAATATATACATTTTGAAATCCTAAAACCATATCATAGCCTAACGACGTCTGAATCGCCTATTTCTTGGTTTCATCCACTTTCGGACCACGCGTTCATTGTGTTTCTCAATAGAGCCGTCGGGTTTCTTGGATTGTTCTAAAATGAAGGTGTCGGACTTCTTCTCTTTGATGGCTTTCAATCTATCTAATAAAGTGAAGAGGTTTGGTAATTTCTTTCTAATGGTGAGGCGACTGATTTTTTTACCTTTCCAATCAGTTTTCAAGCTAACACTATACTCCAGTGTATAGTGATTGACAACATCCCGTACATACATTGGTGGTTTTTGAAACAAGAGAATGCTTTCCACCAATATGTCAGTGTGGGACAATATTTCGATTTCTCGACGGACGACCTCTTTGATCCACGGTGCCAGCTCTTCTTCCTCCTTTTTCTTGGCCTCTGTAAACAGAAATATGATGAATTGAAAGAAAGTGAACAGTGTTTTACATCCTAGTCTCTGTACCTAATTAGGCTATTGTGAACTTGCAATGCAAAAGAGTGTGGGATGAGGGAAATTTTGTCTGGACACTTCCATGTCAGCCCCTCCGATCTTCATAACACTGACAAGGGGATACTGGGTTGAAAATTCCGAAAGTAAACATAAGTTACACCACATATAGTAAATATAAGTTACACCACATAAAGGGAAATATAAGTTACACCACATATAAGTTACACCACATAAAGTAAATATAAGTTACACCACATAAAGTAAATATAAGTTACACCACATAAAGTAAATATAAGTTACACCACATAAAGTAAATATAAGTTACACCACATAAAGTAAATATAAGTTACGGGCCCCCAAAAATAAATTTTAAGTCACACCACATAAAGTTTAATTTTAAGTTACACCACATAAAGTAATTTTAAGTTACACCACATAAAGTAAATATAAGTTACACCACATAAAGTAAATATAAGTTACACCACATAAAGTAAATATAAGTTACACCACATAAAGTAAATATAAGTTACACCACATAAAGTAAATATAAGTTACACCACATAAAGTAAATATAAGTTACACCACATAAAGTAAATATTTAAATTACACCACATAAAGTAAATATAAGTTACACCACATAAAGTAAATATAAGTTACACCACATAAAGTAAATATAAGTTACACCACATAAAGTAAATTTAAGTTACACCACATACCTGATTTCTCCTTCTCAATCTTGTCTTCACTGTCTTCTTCCTTCACTTTAACTTCCTCGTCTCCATTTTCCTCTTTGACTTCTGCTTCATCATTACCAAGTTCTTCCTCCAAACTGTTTTCTAAATCTTCACATTCACTGGCTTTGACATGGTCGAAGTTAGGTGCATTGGGAAGTTCCTTACGTAACTCTTTAGCCTTGACAACTAGTTCTTCCCATTGATATTGTTTATTATCTAACTTCTTTCCTCCATAATCATGCTGAAAATAGAACAGAGTTTCATGCAATATTGTTGATCTGGGGAAAAACAGTGTACAACTTTGCTTTGATTTATGTCCCATCAAAATTGTTTACAAAAAGAAAGAACTATATTTTACAAGGATAATAACTTAGGTTCACAGTTAAAGATCCTTTCTATCAGATGGTCATTGGCTAACCTTTTGGCATTTAATTTTCCTGGATTATCTATGACCATTTACAGCTAGGTGGACTGGAATTGTGAGCGAAGATGGCTGCTTATTCCCGGTCACCGGAATTTCACAGAACATTTGAGTTTGAAACCCACGACACGATTTGCTCGACACAACAAAGCAAATGTCGTGTTGTAAATACCCAAGCTCTTTCTGTGTTATAGACAGCACAAAATAGTGCAATATTTGCAGAACTTATGCTACATGTAAGCTTGTGAAAATTAGATAAGATCATTTCTACTAACTACAGGTATATTTGACAATCACTACTTACACGAATAACAGGTTGCGTTTCTTGTATTTTGTTGTAAGCTTTGCTAGCAGCATTCTTCAAAGACAGACCTTTAGCTGTATCTACTGACTGACCTATCAGTTTATCTTGAAGTTCAATCTTACAACTACAAAATTCAAAAACCAATTTTCAGAAAAAATTAGATTTGCGTCCTTAGATTTAAAATTTGAGGTTTCCTCTTGATTTGCTATCAATGATGATCCTGTATTTTTGCGTTTTCCAAACAAACGGAATGGTAAAGTGTTGACTGAACAGGAGTGAGAACTCAGCATGAGAATATTCTATAGAAGAAAGACTGTTAAATCAGACACTAGGTAGGATCTATCTAAATTTCAGTTTCAGAAACAATATTTGGTTATAATCAAATAGAAATGAAATAAATGGAGTTTTACGTCCTACTCTTCTTCAGTCTGTAGCACACGGGGCCTTGATTATTGTCCCATCCGAACAACTAGACGCTTTTTCCATGTCAGTCCCTTCGACCTGCATCACTGACAAGGGGAAACCGGGCTGAAAAATCCGAAAGTTCATCTCGACCTTTGCCAGAATTGAACCCCTGACCTTCAGGTTAGCGAGCAAACGTCTAACTCACTGAGCCACCGCAGCTCCCTATAATCAAATAGAAGAAAAAATTGCCAAATGAATAAAATACATACTGAATCATCATGACTTTCTTCTCAATAGCTATCTTTCGTATCTTCTTCAGTGTTTCTTTATATTCCTTTTCTTCTTTTGATGCCTGCAAACAATTCATTATAACATTAAGCTTAACAGCTTCTGATCCACAGAGAAATAACATTAACTACAATACAACTACTGTAGAGTAGATGGCGTGATATCATAGTTGATCTTGTACTGTTACAATGAAACTGTATCAAAGGTCTGCGGGAATCCAATTACTACGTCTTATTTCTTAGATTTTTATTTATGATTTTTAACCATTTAATAACAACTTAGAGACCAAAATGAATGAGAAACAACCTGGACACCATTACACAAGTAATGATGAGGTTATTATTGCTGTGAATGACATTTTGAGCTGGATGAAGAAAATTTCTTCTTGACCAACATGACAGACCTTTGCTGGCAAGTGTGTAAACATGGAAGGGGAATGCAGTGAAATAATAAATTAGGCAATAACTCAAAAAAACATTCATTGAAAAATCCATTCCAATGCTCACACAAGTTTCATCAAATCAATTAAAAATTGTAGCTTCTATTGCACCCACAATAAAATTTAGACGCAATTTTAATAAGTCAAGGGCAATAACTCACAACTATTCATATAATAACTTATACATAATAGAGAGTATATCACTTACCTCTTTCTCGTCACTTTCATCATCTATAATGTAAAACAGAATAAAATACATCAGTAAATAAACAAAGCTTAGGACTATATTTAGGTTGTAGTATACAATCACTTGACAACTCATTATACTTTAATTGAAGTTCAATGGGCTGTTAAGAGGTTATCTTACTTTTTATGTTTATTGGGGATGTCTGTGACTCTTGCAATTTCATTCAAACTGAGCATTCCATGAAAGCAATGTCGAGCTGAATGTTAGATAGGAGCATGTCTGTGTGTATTGGGCCTGATTCTGACCCATGTAAAATAAAGAGTTTATTATTATCATTATAAATGCTTAATTTCAGTGGAATTGTAAGACAAATTCACATCTACTTGAAAATTTGAATGGTAGCTTTCAGAGTCAGTAATATATATTTTAAGAAAATTTAAAAAAACCTAAGGAATAGCAACTAAAAATACCTGACATTTCTATTCATTAACAAAATGGCACAAAACTGCAGTCAAACATGTATTGTGGCTTTTGTGAAAAAAAATTAAGGTTGAAATCAGGCACATTTCATCCCAATTCTAACTCTACAGATATGTAGCTCTGGTTTTAAAATCGCCAACAAATTGGTAAGAAGAAACACTTATTTTCAAAGGTCAACAAATATTTTAAATAGTCAACTGATATTTTAAATCTATATAGTCAACTGATATTTTAAATAGGGCAACTAATATATTTTTAAAAGGGTCAACCAACATTTTAAATAGGGCAACCAAATTTTAAATAGGGCAACAAAAATTTTAAATGGTCAACCAACATTTTAAATGGTCAACCAACATTTTAAATGGTCAACCAACATTTCAAATGGTCAACAAATATTTTAAATGGTCAACAAATATTTTAAATAGTCAACTGATATTTTAAATAGTCAACTGATATTTTAAATAGTCAACTGATATTTTAAATAGGCAACTGATATTTTAAATGGTTAACTAATAAAATTTTAAAATATGGGGCAACCAACATTTTAAATGGTCAACAAATTTTTTCAATGGTCAACAAATATTTTCAATGGTCAACAAATATTTTAAAGAACTTACCATCAATGGCACCACCAGGATGTTCTGTGGTCCAAGTAATTTTCAGAACCATATGGCAGCAAGTAGCACTCTCTTGTAGTACCTTAAACATAGATGATCTCCAGGCAGCTTCTTCAATCATAATAACGTCACCTACATCATTCTTTTTCAGTGACTCAAAATCTTGGATATTTTGTCCAAATTTTAAGTCCAGATGATTTGTTTCGATGATGTCATTACCAATTCCAACATCTTTTACATATAGGGGATATTCTGGGTAGTCTTTGCTAAATCTGACAAAATAACAATTATTAGAATGATAAACTCAATAGGGTCGTAACAAACTTTTATATCATACTATTGTTGGGACTAAAATGCTGAGCTTATCTTAAAACTGGAATTGTTTATGCAATAATTGACATTATTTGTTTTTAATAATATCTCTATAACAAGAGCAACAAACTATTTTCTTATTAGACATATAGAAGCAGGAGCATAGGCATTAAAAAACACAAGCTATATGGATACACTACTTCTAGGTTTATTACATACTACAGACATACTTGTACACAAGATATATGGTATGTAATAAACCTAGAAGTAGTATATCCATACATCTTGTGTTTGTTTTCTTTAAGCATTAAAAAACACAAGATATATCTTATACAAACCTAGAAGTAGTATATCCATATATCTTGTGTTTTTTTAATATTTTCTTTAAGCATTAAAAAACACAAGATATATCTTATACAAACCTAGAAGTAGTATATCCATACATCTTGTGTTTTTTTAATATTTTCTTTAAGCATTAAAAAACACAAGATATATCTTATACAAACCTAGAAGTAGTATATCCATATATCTTGTGTTTTTTAATATTTTCTTTAAGCATTAAAAAACACAAGATAAATATTATACAAACCTAGAAGTAGTATATCCATACATCTTTTTTTTTTTTTTAATATTTTCTTTAAGCATTAAAAACACACAAGATATATCTTATTCAAACCTAGAAGTAGTATATCCAGATATCTTGTGTTTTTAATATTTTCTTTAAGCATTTAAAAAAACAAGATATATGATTATACAAACCTAGAAGTAGTATATCCATACATCTTGTGTTTTTTAATATTTTCTTTAAGCATTAAAAAACACAAGATATATCTTATACAAACCTAGAAGTAGTATATCCATACATCTTGTTTTTTCTTTAATATTTTCTTTAAGCATTAAAAACACAAGATATATCTTAGGCCGTACAAAGTAAATTGTCTGTTTTACAGGCCCCGCGCGCTCCGGTAAAATACCCCGCGCTCCAAAACTATTTATTGACATTTTGGAATAATTAATAAATAATGCGCGCGCGTCTCCAAAATTGTGTGTAAAATAGAGTTATTTCCCCGTTCCCGAAAATATTTTTTACCATAATTATCTCCCTTGACGTTTAACGAAAAACCGGAAGTGGCTTAGAATGCGTTTTTCATCACCGATAAAAAGATTTTCTTCTACAACTTTAAACTGAAATTGATTCTGATACAATTTAACGTTCGAAAATACAATTATTTGCTGAAGGAAGCACAATTATGAAAATTATTTACACTTTCGTGAGGACAATCCAAACATTAAATTAATCTTAATCTTGATGATTTCGTTTCTGGATAATAATGGTGGAACAAATCGAGACCCGTTACAATTACAAGTAAAAGAATGCACCGGGTTTTTTTCTGCCATTGATTTGAAAAAGTTAATATTTATGGAAAAATGGAAACGAATACAAGAAAATACGAATTTTATACGTTCGAATACGATCGATTTTCTCATTATTGGTATCACTCAACACATACCGCTTTTCTCAAGTTAAAACCGGAAGTACTCCGTTAGTACGAGTTATCGAAATGAAATGAAATGAGTTTTATGTCCTACTTTTCTGCGCGAGTTATCGAAAAATCGGCATTTGTAACATAATTATTAAAATAGAAGTTCGATCTAATCAGATTGTTTTGTTCTTGCCATGTGATGTATGACAATTTGTTCCAAAATTTCCAATAATAATAATTATTACCGGTACCACACAATGGCATTTTAAAACACAGTTTACAGAGGGATAGAAATGGATTAGTACTGTAGTAGAATAACATTGTCTTGACATAATATTATCAGCCCTGATGCACCCTAAGTGCATCATTGTCAGAGGTAGTAAATATGTTGGAATGATTATGTTTATGTGAAGTTGAAAGGTAAAAAGGTTCTGTTATTTCTATCAACTAATATCATTCAAACTCTAAAAACATCTGATAGTTGCATCTGAATGATGATTTAAATCTATTTGTTAAATTGCAGAAATAAATAATAAATAGCTTCGCTTGCTCCGATTTTTTCTGGTGCCAAATTTAAAAAAGCGCTTATAAATAATAAATTCGCCCTCTCGCCCCATTTTTTAAAAAAAAAGGCCTGTAAAACAGACAATTTACTTTGCACGGCCTTATACAAACCTAGAAGTAGTATATCCTTATATCTTAGTGTTTTTAATAATTTCTTATTAACTACAAAGACTTCAATATCTGATCAATATATTTTTAGTAATCACACTGACAATTAACTTTAAGTGTCTTTTAGTCTTTTTCTAGGGACAGACAGTCAAACCTGCAAATAATTAATTAAAAAAATTAATTTTTATTACCTGTTATCATTTTTCAAGATTTCTTCTAAAGACTTATCTTCCAATATTTCCATCATCTTATTCATTGTCTCCATATCAGATTCCTTCTTGAAGGCTCCCCTAGCAGAGGTGATGTACACTTCATTCAGATAGATGTGGTGTTCATGAGGTAGGCTTTCATTCTCATGGTGCTCATATATCTGGATACAGTTGATCAAATATTTAGCACAGAATATTCGGATGTTAAGCAATCCATAGATTTTCATGGCCTCTATGAAGAGACTGAGCCTCTCCACGAACGGTAGGTCAGCAAATTCTATAGGAGACTTGTACAAGTCATCATTGTCATGAGTGTTGTGTTTGTTATTACCATCTCTTTCAACCAGAACTGCTGACTGGGCACTTACTTCTGCAGCTTCTGTTTTTATCTTGTCCAAAGAGAGAGTCCGCAGTTTTTCTAGTGCTTCTTTGAAAGCCATCTGTTTGAAGGTGTTCCTTCGGCCACGGCCCAGATACAGCCTATCAAAGAACACGGCACCAGTCTTCTGGAAATATTTGATGTCGGCACGAACACCAAAAGTTCGTAGAGCTGAATAAAATGTTGAGACAGCATCAGTCTTATCAGTAAAAGTTTTAAGTCCCTCCATAAATTTCTTCAACTTTTCATCTCGCTCTTTTTCACTAACTGGTCCTCTGCTATCTTGTCTTGGTCTTTTCGCATTTCTGTCATTACCAGCTCCTTTAATACCCTCTGGTTTTCTCTTACGGTCTAGTCCCTTTTTATCACCTGTATTTCTGTCAGCGAATCTTGCATTCTTCTTAGGGCCTCCATAGTTATCAGTTTTACCAGGTCCCAAGCTATTACGTCTGTCGTTGCGATTCCCACTTCCACCATGCCTGTTACCACGCATAGCACCACCTCCACGGTTGCCAGGGCGTCCTCTGTCTCCGCGATTACCATTTCTTCCCATAGGGTTGTTTCTTTGATTTCCAAAGTTTCCTCTATTGCCATAACCACCAGCATTTCTACCCATTGGTGGCATAGGAGTGGGCATCATACCACCAAATCCACCATTATTGTATGAATTCATCATAGGCATGTTCATATGCTTCATTCTCTTCTGTTGACGTAATGTTTCTAATTTTTTCTTCAACATGATCTCTTCCATATCATCTTCTTGCTCAAGCTTAGCAATTTCCTGCATCATTTCCATCTTGCGCAGCTTCTTGGACATGTCAGTAACTTGATTCTGCTGGGTTGACAGGAAGCTGTCATAATTTGATCCAGAAGTGCCACCAACTCTAGTAGAGGAACTTCCACCATAGCCTGATGTAGAACCGCTGTTGTATGAACTTGCACCGCTCACGTAAGAACTGCCCCCATAGCTGGAGTCTCCGGCAGTGTAGCTTGAACCTGTACCATAGCTTGAAGGATTGTCATAGCTAGAACCAGCATCATAGCTTGATGACAAGCTTCCATACATGGAACTGTCTCCACCATATGACCCACTGCCGCCGCCATAAGAACTTGGGTTTCCTCCTGTAGAACTGTAACTTGAAGAATAATCATTCCCTGCAAAAAAAAAAAATTATGCCATTTAGGAAGTGGTGTTGCAACAATATTTTTCATTTTGAACCAGCGATCTCAGAATCAGGCAACTTATCGCTAGCAATACATGTGAATAGGTGCCTGACTGAGATCGCTGGTTTGAAACCGTTCGGGCCTCAGCCAATCTTCAGCACTAAAATCTGTCCTATTCCAAGAAAGTGTTATCCCAATAATGAAAATAATGTCTCTGTTCAGCCACTTTACAGAGTTGATTTGGGTCTTGAAAAGTCTTCAAGAATATCAGTACAGTACCAGCACCACAAGAAAGTGCATTATCCCTTCAAATATACCTCAAACTAAAATTTTTACTTTCTGTTCATGTCTCTATATGGCAGTTTCGAGAAAAGAGTCATCATTTAAACTATCAAACAGATAATTCTGAATAAACCTACACTTGGATTTCAAGGCTTAGATTTTACCAGTGATTTACGAACAATTTAATTGACTAATTTAACTAAAAATCCTGGTTTCTCAGATAACAGTACAGTTAGTCAACCTGTACTTCTAAATACAACCAATGTATAAGTTAAATCTCAGTCAAAGTCTAAGTGTTTTTAGTCATTTTGCAGACCAGAAAATTGTTTTTTTCTTTAGTCAACTTGGCACCAATACATACTTTCACGATAAGATTTAATTTTGATTTCACAAAATATACTTCCATCAAAATTGACAGTGTTATATGGTATACTTTGACGGGTTCCATGTTTATCTAATAATGAATCAGTTATTACCTGTGCCAGACCCATATCCTGTTTCATAGGTTGAACTATTCCCAGACCATCTACCGTAATTAGACATCTTCTTAGTTTACTAACTTTACCCACTGTCAAAATAAAATTACATTTTGCTCATTAATAACTTATATTTGATTTTAATCTCTCCAGGACAATATTCAAATGGTTTTGGATTTGATTCAAATTTATTCTTAATGAAAAGTTGAGATTTTATAATTTAAGTTTTTGAAAGCATAAGTAGCTAAATCATAGCAAGTTAGGGGTAGGACCTCAAAGACTACTTCTCAGCATTTGTCACTTTGCAACACACTTTAATGAATTATAATGACTCCCTTGCATAACATGTCAAACAGGGCTAATGCGCTTGTTTTGGAAATAAAATATCAGAAATATGTCTGCTCCATGAAGGCCATGCTGATATGTAACTTTTAAGAGATGCTGAGACTATCTTCTATTTCATCTGTATAATTTGAATCCAGTAGAAAGTGGAACATCAACAATTGATGATTTTTCTAGGATATTTAAGTTGACAAATCGACGATTAATCAGATTGGTAGATTTCCATAAGTTCTAGTCGCTTTCATAACGTGCTGCACTGTTGACCCAAACATTTGCTTATTTATTTTGGTCATTCTATCATTTCAATGAAACAATTCAAAATATGAACAGTATCGGTGCCTTAGCTAATCTATATTTTTTCGTTTCTAGATGGTTTTGGTTGAAGGTTCGGAAATCAATGAGCCGAATCAAATTTTTTAACCTTTTTGAAAATTGCTAGAAAATTGTGTTGCAACATCGTCAGAATCTGTTGAAAATGATATCTAGATGAAAATTTGCATGATGAATGCCAAGTCAATATCAATCACAAGAATCATTTTGCATTCTAATAGCTCTCCTGACATTTTGAAATAGTAGCTCCAAGACAATTTCCAATCAAAAAACAACTCCTTTTATAGAAGAATGACATCACATTGCTTGATTTATGCTAGTCTAAATAAAAATTCTTCAAAAGAATTTTTGCATAAATCAAGTTCTTTTGAATTTTGCCATAGATTTATAATCTAAATTTAATTTTCATGTTTCACAGGTCATCATTTTTCCACTGTGTTGAAACTTGTATTTCATGGTTTGTTTTCCACTGTAGACTAGATAATTATTTTTCCAGTACCGGTACCAGTAATGAACTCCAGCAATTGGACTGGATAATCATTCTTCCAGTTAATTTTCCATCAAAGTCTTTAAAAAGACACATCACACAGTTACTGGTATATATAATATATATAACAAATGGGAATTTCATCAAGGTTCTAAGAAAACTATGGACACTGTCTATGATTGCTATAATTCTGAACTACTGAGCAATGTCCATGTTCTTGAGAAAAACCCAATATTACCTTCTACTCTTTGTTGATCTTACAAGATTCTTAGAAAAGATCAACTCTTGTGTATCTGGTTCAACACAGAGTGTTTGTTTTTAAATACTGTAGCTATACTCTGGTTTATGCAGGAAATGCACAGTGCCTTTTAAAACCAGTATGTGGAGGAAATTTCAGCTCTCACTCAGTGAAGACTATAGGCAAAGCTAACTATGACTGAGCCGGTTCTAGTTAGAGAGTGCTTTTATCACTGATTTAAGATGAGCTTTTGTACTTCTGATAACTATCAAAACTTCACCGTCTCTTTGGCAATCTAGAGAAATTAACAAGAAAAAATGTAAAATGTTAACATTAACAAGACATTTTCAGTCTAATGTTCACAACACAACAAATAAAAGTTTTACTCACTCAATAAAAAGTTAACTTGAGTAAAAAATTTGATTTAAAAATGGCTTTGCAAGAGCCATACTTAATCAATTTCGAGTGATTAAAATTTATCCAGGATATTTCTTATTGCTGATCCAATATTCAACTCCGCAGTATCAATGTTTAAACATTTGGTCTTAAAATATTTGATACTGCACAATTTAAGATGCAAATTTATTGATCTACATGCACTGTCACCAGTTACTTCTTCTGGCTATATTAGGCAAATAAACAAAAATAATTTGGTGTGGTATTTATAATTAGCTTACAAAAGCATGCAGTTAGCCAGATGTAGGCTTATTTTTCAAAGGTCTTACAACCAAAGGAAACTATCATGAACTGTTGGTATTAAAAAAGATACATGAATTTATTAAACATGAAGATAACAAGTTATTGGATTTTTAAATAATACCCTGTTTTCGAGCCTTTGGTATGTAATACCCAGCATTCATGTACCTCAATTTCTAATAAAAAAAAAAAAATACAGAACAGATTGGCTGGTCCATTTGCAGTATAACCAAACGTAAAATGTGCCTGATATTATGCCTCAATAGTTAAAAAAAAAAGTAGATTTAGGCTTAATTTTAATATACTAATTAATTAATTATTAAATACTTTTTATGTCCCCTATAATAAATATATGTTTTATATGTTAATCCGATTTTAAATAAAACTCCACCATTTGAGCGTCATCCATTTATATATGGACGCCATCTTGAATTTCGATAGTGCGTGCGAGAAAATTGAATCCCATTTTCTTGAAGAACGTGATCGACGATTTATAGAACTTTTCTAATACGTTATCTAACCAAAAACTGGTTAATTAGGAAGACTTTCGCAAATCTTCAACGAATACTTACTTGTAAAATTGAGAAAAGTTGCCGACGCAACGCAAACAAAGAAAATTTTAACTCTTTCACTGAACTCGTCAAGTTGGAAGGGGAGGTAATAAAGCAAACTGGTGAAGTGTAAAAATGAATTTGGTCTTCACAGGCAAGATAGAATGTTTTGTGAAACATGATATATCATACTCATGATTCTCATGAATTTGTTTATGGTTTCTAAAAATAATTTAGTTGAAATGGATTGTAAGTTTGTGGTTTTATTTCTAAAGTATTCAATCTAATAAGCTGTTTGAACAGTTTTAAAATCCTTATACATGTTTCGCAATAACTAATCTGATCATCCAAAGTCAGACTACATTGGATTTTGGCTAACTGCTTCGTCCCTATTTTTTTGATAGGACTGGTTAAACCTATCAATGGCCCCGTGAATTATAAAATTAAAAAAAAAAACACCAAAGTGTGAATTTAAGCTATTAAAACTCATTATAAAATGGCTCATAATTGATCAAAATGAGGCCTTTGATTGGCCAGACGTCTGGATAATCAAAGCTACTGGTAGAATAAAAAAAATGTGTCAAGTAATGATGAAGTCTCAATTGCTTTTATGAGCAATTACTGATGATATAATACGTACATACAAATTACTAATACTTTACTATGAAGGTAGCATAGTAAGTATCTGTAATCCTCCAAAAGCCACCAAGTACATGTACTCCAACAGTCTGACAGACCATTAAACTGATCTATAGAGGATTCTCAAAAAGCATAGGAGCATATTCAATATTCAATTTCCTTATATCATTTTACATAGTAAAAGAATGCATGTGCCCCTGCCTCCCTTTTTGGAAAAACTTGACATGTTATCTATAGTTACGCCACTTTTACGCTTCATCCCACATCCTCCGATTTCAGATTTATGAGCATGGGATGCCTTATATATTAGCGTATGTTAGCTGATTGATGTGCATGCAAGTTTGTGTATCTACGTATCTTTTTATGTCCTTTTTTTGGAGATTTTGACAGTAGCCTTACTTTAAGACCTCATATCAAGCTTAAATCACGAATAACAGTACAATAGCTCAGATCACTCAAAATAAGTACCGTAAATGATAGACCGACATGTTGACTCTAAATAATACTACGTATTTTAGAGACAGACGACCAAGCCTGTTGAGAAGGCAGTGAGAGACTAGATGATTCGCTCTACGTAAATGAAAGATGATTGTCCATACGCCTAATTGTTCAACCTGCTCAATGATATTTCATACATTCATAGATCTACAGGGAATAATATATCTATATAACCACTAGTAAGCATTGGGCGGGTTGAATCTAGGCATGTTACCAAAGTTGAAAGTGCGGGGGGATGGGGGTAATATAGTTATCAATTTGGAAGGGAAACAACCTAAAACCAACTTTTAATAAAATATATAGTGGGCGTCGTGCCTTCATTTAGGCTACTTATTAGGCATGAAGTAGGCCCAAGTTTACTATTTTTCTTGTGTTTTTTTTTCTCCATAAAATGACTTATTTCAAGCTGGATTTTGCGTCTTTTTTGTGGCGACATCATTCTTCAGAGCGACCATCACCATTATCAGCCGATATTTTTTTTTACTTTTGCCAGATATACAACGATAATGTCGTCTATCAATAACACGTTCTATAAGAAACAACTACTATATTTTACAAGGATAACAACTTAGGTTCACAAGTCCGCCGTGACAGGGATCCTTTCTACCAGCTGGTCCTTGGCCATACCTCTTGGCATTGATCTTTCCCAGATTATCCGTACCCATTTACAGCTGGGTGGACTGGAATTATGAGTGAAGATGACTTATTCAAGTTTATCGAACTAACACACACCGATCGAGATTAGAACTCACGTCCGACATTTTCAACGTATCCAAGCAAATGATGTCATGACGTTAAGAACCAACGCTCTAACCGCTGTGCTATAGAACCCCATCGAAGTGACTCGATTCAGAGAATGTTATTTTGTTATAATAAACGATACCTACTTGAATCTTGAAACGTATGCAGCTTTTTCAATTAATGCGGCAAATTATAACAATGCATTGATTGAGAAACAGTTTATTGATTTGAAATTGCTATACCGGTATTCATGGTTCAGATTGGTTAAGAATAGCGTCGATTGAACGGGGTTATGGAAGAAAACTGGTTTGATTACAATGGAGACGAAAATTATCAGAAAACAAAAGAAACAAAACTGTAATCTTATCGAAACATAATATGGAATTGCAAGATAGCTTGTGACGATGCACATGCGTTATTGGTTATTTCATTTCCTTATATTCCGAATTTTTGTGTACATTAAAGGCAATGTACAGAGCCAGCACTATTCCCACTGTCTGAAAAACGAAACGAAAATAGGTAAAAGCTGCTAATAGGTGGTTAATCAATGTTTCTACATGTATATAAAAATTTCACTTATATTGATGTCGACACCATCTCAGAACCTATATAAACTATGATCAGTTGCCACTAGAAGAATTCCAAAATTAGGTCTCTTTTTGACGGGTGGTTGTTAGAGGCTGTGTTATAAGTGTCCTTGAAGCAGGCATACATATATAGGGGAAACTAGACAATTTCTTGACCCAAAGAAATTCAAGACAAGCTGAGTTATGGTGAAAATCTACTGTAGCTGAACGTCTTGCTATGGAAACAAAAGCTGGGCAATGCATGAAGCTATCAACATCCGATTTTCAAGTACCTAAGCAATTATAGTGCGCTCATCTCATGCATATTTTATGCAATAAAAATAAAATTGTTACTATATGCATATAATAAACTCTGGTTAATACAAGATTTAAGATTTTACGCAATACATAATCGATTCCACACAGACTTCAGAATAACATGTATATGCATATAGTATCTTATTATGCAGTGATATTTCTAAATGTCGTATTAGGATTATTGATGCGCTTTCTCGTTCAATGTTATGCACTTTCTCCCCTTTTATTGTAACTGTTATATTAAGAATTTGGCTCTATCATCAATAATTAAAAACTCACCAAGCAAATAATAAGATAATTATAAATGAGACTTACTTCAATCAAAGCTACGACAACAGCTGATCCAATAAGATAACTATCAAAAGTTAGAATTTGCTCAATAACCGGTTTCAGACATCCCTGAAGAATATGATAGTAAAATACACAGGTTAATACCAGTTATCAGTTTTGTCACCTTAAAAAACTGAAAGTCAATGAAAATGTACATGTACAATAGAAGTATTTTCTGCACCTGGTTAAGCTTATGGAGTATGGAGTGATATATTGAGGGAATATTTCCTACTGTTGGACATATTCTCGGCCTGGGTTTATTGTCCAATTCGAACGACTTCATGCATTCTTCTTCAGCACCACATAGGTTAAAGGCATCCAAGGTAAACGTCGTACATCGTTTCTGAATGAGCATCAACGACAGGATTGAATCCAAGACGTTCAAGTAAGCTCATCACCCCGACAGAGATATAAAATTGATGCTCACGTTCTGTTTTCTGCCACTGTTTGGACACGAACCGTCTGCCCCCAGAACTACATATGAAAGGTTCTGAGAAGTGTGTTGACCACAGCATGTTATCGGCACGATTGATTTATCACTTATGTTGTCTTGTTTGAAATTATCTCTCCATTTAGTAAATTTGTCGTAATCAGTTGGTCGGTTTATACCACAACAATCTTTCTACAATAGAATAACACACACATAATAATTTGTATCCCCACTGGATAGTGATGATAATGAAGATGATGAAGACAAGGACGGAGGGGTTATGGTTATGGTTAATGATTAGGACGAAGGGGTGCGAGTGTTATGGTTAAGGGTGTTATAAGAGATGCTTTCCTATAGAAGCACTGGCCTAAGTCACCAGAAGAGACTATTCTTCGAATTTCAGTATACACCAATTGATAAGAAATTATCTATTTCTGGAGAAATTTACAAGATAAAGCCATTAAATAAAAAAAATGCAAAGCGATTACTTCAGGGAGATAATGAAAGGGGATCTAATTGTAAGCAGTCACTAAACGTTTGGTTAATGATTAGGACGAAGGGGTGCGAGGTTTGTGGTGATGATTATGTTAATGATTAGGTCGAAGGTGTGCGAGGGTTATGGTAATGATTATGTTAATGATTAGGATGAAGGTGTGCGAGGGTTATGGTGATGATTATGTTAATGATTAGGACGAAGGGGTGCGAGGGTTATGGTGATGATTATGTTAATGATTAGGACGAAGGTGTGCGAGGGTTATGGTGATGATTATGTTAATGATTAGGACGAAGGGGTGCGAGGGTTATGGATGTTATGTTAATGATTAGGGCAGGGATGCGAGGGTTATGGTGATGATTATGTTAATGATTAGGATGAACGGGTGCGAGGCTTATGGTGATGATTATGTTAATGATTAGGACGAAGGGGTGCGATTTATATGGTGATGATTATGTTAATGATTAGGACGACGATGATGGTGAAGAAAAAGATGATGATGATGGTGATAAGGAACAGGGGGAAGCGAAATAACTTACATCGACTTGAAAATAATCCAACAATTTTGAGGCACTGTTAAATTGGTCATATGTCTTTACATATTGCTTGGAAAATATTTCCACGGTCCTTTGGCCAGCCGCCTCCTTCACCTGTAATGTTCCAATGTTGAAATATGTATTGGCAAGGAAATGGTTTATCAAGCAGTTTCCAAAGTATGAATATGCCTTTACCGTATTTTGAATATAGATTTTATCTTATTAACCTTGTGTCAAACTAAGCCGAAAACACACGAGGGCAATGTGTCTTTAGCGACTGATTTGATTCGATTGGCTGAGATTTAGATTTCTTAGATAGATTGTAGGGACTAATTTTGTTTTGACAATAGGTATCTATATGGAAACGTTATTTATCTCACTTGTATTACCACGGACTTGAGGAACTATGACAAATGGGGTTATGGTTTGAACACTGCCCTTTTTTTTTATAGCTTTCAGTAATCGTTTCGGTCATCATTGAAATCCATTGATTTTTCAAGAGGACTATAGCTAATGGGCTGAAGAATGACATCAGGGCAAAGTTCAATCTTTCAAATCAACATTAGACATCTAAGTATAACTTTAAGACTCCCGGACAAACCACGAGGCTTATGGTTTGTGTGTCTACAAAGGAATTTTTAAAAATATTAAGTGATTTGAATCATATAATGAACCTGTTGTTGATTGAAGATCACAAACACAGCAATTCCTTCTTGAACCAATATTAAAACAACCACGACAGAACAATACTGAAACATACGAGATAGACTTACAGAGTAATGCCCCAGGTGAAACACAGACCAAGGGAATCGTCTAACATTTGCCGAGACCAAGGGAACCACCAAACAATTGCCGAACAGAAAAGCTTTTGCAATTACATGTTGCCAATGGTGACAGGAAAATCACAACACGATATGTGCTGCATACGGTCTAGATCGTTTTTGTTGGTCATACCAATAATGTATTTTCTACCCATATCTTTACGAAGTTTAATAACAAAAATTTCCCATAGTTAAAATAGTGCTCTAACATCAATTGTAAAGCGGTATATAGAAATAATTTTGTGGCTTTATGAAGAACTCTTGCAGTCCAGAACCTCTAATGATATACTTATTGCTTATAATGGCTATTTCATCAAAATGCATCTGAAATATTCCCCCGTGACGAAAATAAGAAACACAAGGGCACAATGAACAAAAATGGATACCAACCAGAATTAGAAAGCAAACGGTTTGTTTAATAGCCCCGCAGAAACCCAATATCGCGATAACGAATATGCAAAGTCCGCATGCCATCAAAATATAGCTAGCTTGCTGTATTTCTTCTAAGAATATTTTGATGCTGGAAAATACCATAGCGTTTGTGTCAACTTTCAGTAAAGATCCAAATTTTACCAAATAGTCATCATCAACAGCCATCCATATTCCAAAGGCGAACAATATGATTCCACATAGCTGCAAGATTTAATGTTAAATAATCCTTCTAGTTTCAACAATGTTATCCAGCCCTAAAATTTCAGGTGACTGTTCTTTCAGGTAAAGGGATAATAGGTCTTAGAATAACCATAAAGTTTAATAAATTTCAAAATTGGTCAGTAAGAGCTCTATTCATCAGTAAATATACCTGCTTCCATAAATAACAAAAAAAAAAAAAATAAAAAAAATTGTCCAAAACAATAAGTAACTATCCATAAAGATGCATTTGATTATTGGAAAACGCTCAATAAATTGATTAAGCGTTTTTCAAAAATGACTTAGTTTTGCGAGTTTTCAAGATTTTAAGAGATTATGTTACTTTATGACACCAGGTAAGTTCTCTGATGAATATATACTCATATTGACCTTTCTTGAGAACTAAAATTTTATGTTCATGCTAAGACGCAGTATCCCTTTCATGTTTTGTATCAGACCAATGTACCATATTTATATATCAGACCATATTTGTATACTTAAATATCTATCTTTCTTGAGAACTAAAATTTTATGTTCATTTTAAGACCTATTATCCCTTTAACATTCTTGATATCATGGATCCATGGTTAGTCTAGTTTGCCTAGCTAATGTTCTTGATACCATGGACCCATTGGCAATGGTTTGCCTAGCTAATGTTCTTGATACAATCATTGGCCGTGGTTTGCTTAGCTAATGTTCTTGATACCATTGACCCATTGGTAGTGGTTTGCCTAGCTAATGTTCTTGATCATTTAGCTAGGCCTTATATTTAAGAGACTATGGACCCATGGGAGGTGGTTTGCCCAGATAATGTTCTACATACAATTGGTCACAGATCACAGATAGCAGATTGTATGACTGCGGGCAGGTCTCAGTTAGCAAATAAAATAAAACGACTTACCAAAAATATAAAGTTCATAATAATTAAACTAATTCTTGCAAATGCCGCCATGATTCTGTAGTTAATAGAATAAAATATTAGATACAATATAAATTCTACTTTTCAGTCCAGACTCAATAAGAATGCTGAAAGTAAAACAAGGCTATTTAATGACGATATGCTACATAATTATAAAGGCATTAAAGTTGTCTTTCCACATAGAAAAGGTTAGCTTAACAACTTTTTGAATTCAAAGAAATCACTTACTTTAAATAAACTATAACACGAATACATCGATCAGCCAAAGTGGCAAAAAATATCAAATTGAAGTCGAATTTAAATCCAATTTTCGAAGGTTAAAAGTATCTGATTTATTTTGGATTTTAAATGCTTGTTAAAGCCGGGGTCAAAAGTCCGAAGTCCAGACTATTCCTGATAAAGCTTTCGTCGAAGCTATAACGTAGATAAATAGAGATTTGGGTGACAGAAATAAATCAAACATTTTTGAATATATATGTAGTAATTCGCTCAGAAGAGCAAGTTAATTTCTAACACAAGGTCCAGCAATTACAAGTTTGTGTTGGTCGCCATTTTGAAATAGTTTGGAGTGGCTTCAAATATAAAATATACAGCACTTAGACAATAACTATCTGGTCGGTGTAGTCGGTGCTGTTCAGATGCCATAAAAACTGTCAGAAAAACCTTGAATCTTAGAACCTTCACGAGATATTCTCTGAGTCACATCATATATGTAAAATACATCTACATTTTATCAATTGATGTATTTTCTATTTTGGACTGACCCTTTAATTGTTAATAATTTACACAAGATCTATTGATATCGAGTTACAATTCACAGCTGCTTCAAAAACCTATGTAGCTTGACATAGCATAGTTTATAACTATAGATATTATATACAGAGGATGTGTAGTGGATGTAAGGCCAAAAATCTATCGACGAACGCCCGTTCCCAGAGAAAAAAGTTAGCTTACCTAGGCAAGGTTATATACGCCAACTGGTAGCATTAAATTTGAATAATAAAAAGGGCCATAATCAACAAAAACATTCATTGAAAATTTTGCTATAGTACCCACAATAAAATTTTGATGCGATATTATTAAGTCAAGGGCAATAACACAAAAACTATTTATTGAAAAACTGTCAAATTCACACTTGACCGTCGTCTTATCTATTTCATTACTCATACCAGGTTTCATCAAAATCCATTGAAAATTTTAGCTTCTATAAGTACCCAGAATAAAATTTTTGACGTGATTCTACTAAGTCAAGGGCAATAACTCATAAACTGTTTTAGCTTTACCGTAAATAAAATGTAATGGATGGAGCCATAGGTAAAATCGATTGGTAAACCGAGAGAGTGAAAACTATGTGTGGGTGTTGATGCTATCGGTAAACTGTTCATCTACTTTAAAATTGTTTGCGGGTAAAAACTGTGTCATTTTTTAAAAATTTTCTGGGTAAGTGACAGTTACTTTATTTTAATACGCCCATATGAATGTTGGACGTATATTGTCGTCGCCCCAGTACGTCGGTCCGTCAACATTTATTGTAGACACTACAGAAGCTACAATTTTTTGAGAATTTTAATGAAACTTGGTCGGAGCATGTGAATTTATAACACGGCGGTCAAGTTTGATTTTGATGATCGGTTTTTGAGTTATTGCCCCTGTTCCTATATTTGTTGTAGACACAATAGAAGCTACAATTTTCAATGGATTTTAATGAAACTTGGTGTGAAT
Source organism: Nipponacmea schrenckii (assembly GCA_030562195.1). Classification (NCBI taxonomy): domain Eukaryota; kingdom Metazoa; phylum Mollusca; class Gastropoda; family Lottiidae; genus Nipponacmea; species Nipponacmea schrenckii. The sequence goes on along the minus strand of JAUJPP010000012.1, from coordinate 19,991,768 downwards.
ATTGGTATTGATAAGAGGCAGCATGTTCAATCAAACGTTTGTGGTTCATACAAACTAAAATGTTTGATGACGCCATAAAACACAATGTGCTTATATCATATCACACAACGACGGATTAAGTGACGTTATCAAACACACAGTTTTTGTGGAAAGTTAGGAACTGATGTAGGCCTAATCAGTGTTCCCGATTCATAGGAAAAAATTCACAAAACTTCTTTACAATCCCTTTAACTGTTGTAGGCCCTACTTCTACCAGCCAGGTGCGCGTGGAAGTTGAGAACAAAATATTAATTTATGATAGATGTAATAATGATAATAAAAAAAAAAACAACATTGAGTTTTAGAGTCACACAATAATAAATAAGGGAGTGAGCCAAAATCAAATCTTGATTTAAAACATTAGGCCTACTTTGGACTTTATCACTATTTCCTGGGGTTCTTTCGCACAGCCGTTGTAGCGTTTATAGTTGATAAAAGTTGATAAAAGTTATTACGTAAATAAAATAGAAGAATTTGTCACTTCTAAGTTAAATTCTAACGAAGAATGTTCGATTCCCTACATTAACAAATATGACGTTTTTAAACAGTTGTCATCGTGAAATGCAACCAAAAGTGCTGGTTTAGATAAATTAAATCCCCTATTTCTCAAATATGGTGCTTTTACGTTAGGTGGTTGATACATATATATAATCTATGCATTGATGCAAATATATTTCCTGATAAATTCAAAGAAGCAAAAGTTTTACCACTGTATAAATCCGGCGCTGAATCTGATCCTAATAATTATAGACCAATTTCTGTATTATGTAGTGTATCTAAACCACTTGAAAGACATTATTCAAAACAAATAAATAATTTCTTAAATAATAATAAGTTATTGTATTCTGGTTTTAGGTCTGACAGCTCTGACTAACATAATTGAAAACGTTTATGATGCAGTAAATAATAATCTTATGGTTGGTTCTATTTTCTTTGTGTTGATTTTACAAAAGCATTTGATTTGATTTCCCATGAGATAATTATTGAAAAACTAAAACTATACAATTTTTCGAATGCATTAATAACCTTCATAAATTGTTACTTGTCGAATCGTACTCAGCGTTGTCACGTCAATGGAACTCTTTCGTCTTCTCGCAGTATAAAGTATGGAGTACCACAAGGATCAATTTTAGGTCCCTTGTTGTTTAATCTTTATATTAATGATTTGCCATTGCATATTAACTCTAACTGTGATCTTTTTGCGGATGATACTACGATTTATACTTCTGGTAAATCGGTTACTGACATACAATTAAAATTGCAAGAAGATACTGATGCAATCTTAAACTGGTGTTCCTTTAATGTCATGATTTTAAATGAAAATAAAACCAAATATGTTAATTCAACTAAAAAGAAAATATTCATCAGATTTATCAATTGAACATAATAATCAATTTATTGAACAAGTTGAAAACTTTAAATTACTGGGTGTTACTGTGAATCAAAATCTCTCATGGACTCCGCACGTAAAGTTCGTTGCTAAAATTTTAAATACTAAGTTATTTCAACTGCGACAATTAAGAAAGATCATGCCTGAAAAATATAGATCTATTTTTTATAAATGTCACTTTCAACCATATTTGGATTACTGTTCAACTATTTGGGATTGGCACGACATTGCATCGGCCGATATTTTACACAGGCAACAAAAAATTGCTTTTAAATTAATTCTTGGTTCTAAGTATAATACTGATTTGTCACTGAATCTTAAAAGGCTTAATATTTTTGACATTAAAATCAGGCATAATTTTAATTCGTATAAATTTATGTATAAAACTCTGAACAACTTGTCCCCTTCCTACCTTTCAAGCCTCTTTAACTATAAACAGACGCCTTATTCTAGCATAAATTCAAAACTTGTGGTGCAAAAACCACGAATCAATTTGATTAAACAAAGTATTAAATACAAAGGATCAATTTTATGGAATGGACTAGACGAAAATTTTAAATCAGCATCAGATTTTAAGACTTTTCGAAGGATGATTCTTGGTAATCTTTCATTAACATAAGCATTCTTCCTGTTACACAGGTATTCTTTTCACCAACTATAGGCTTACTTGCTGATGGCTATCTTAACAATTGCGTTTCTCCATGATTTAATGATTTAAGTAATTTATTAATTTTCTTTTTCCCTTTCTCACAGGTATATCACCACCAACAATTCTATTTTGGCCTAACTTGAACCATTTTGAAAATCTAAATTATTACTGTCGGGGATGAGTAAACATCCTTGGAGCTGGTCTTGAGCATGGACAAATCCTACCTCCCCCTCCATAGAAAAATAAGAACATAAAATGGAGTAGGGTTGGGTAGCCCGCTCGCAGCACATGCACTGACGCTTTGGCAATTTTTTTTTTCTTCTTTTTTTGAGGGTATATGTATGTTTTGATGTCTGATCGTCTCATGCAGATGTACTTGTCTATTCCTTGGTTTTTGTGGTCATGTACTTGATCGCAGAAAGATGAATCTGTCCATTTTATACACATGTACTTGTGTATTTTAAAACTAATTGTACTTTGTAAAGATGTATGGTTTTCGCTGTCATGTACTTGTTCGCCGGAAAATAAATCTGTCCATTATTTACACATGTAATTGTGTATTTTAAAACAAATTGTACGTTGAAATAATACGTGATTTTTTGCGGTCGTGTGCATGGCCGCGGGAACTATATATTGTATCCATTTTATAAACAAATTGTAGGTTGAAAATCTGTCCATTTCATGCACATGTACTTGTGTATTTTTAAACAAATTGTACTTGGAGTATTGTATATTTATTTTGTGGTCATGTACTTGATTGCCGGAACATAGATCTGTCCATCTGATACACATGTACTTGTGTATTTTTAGTATTTTAGACGAATTGTATATTGAGATATTATGTATTTTCGATTTTTTGAAAGTCCGATGACGTTGAATAAGTCATCTTGGTCCACCCAGGGTAAATGGGTACGGATAATCCGGGAAAGATCAATGCCAAAAGGTTTGGCCAAGGACCAGCTGGTAGAAAGGATCCTTGTCACGGCGGACTTATTAATTTAAGTTTTTATCCTTCTTGTCCTTCAACTAGCTAGTTGTTAGGCCTCTAACTATTAAATGAAAGCGAAATCAAAGGGAAAAATCTGACATGAACAGAGAGATTAACACTATAGGTGTACGCGGGGGTGTGGGCAGCAAGGGGGCGATAGCCCCTCCCCCTCAAATTTTCGGCTCGATCATATTCGGGCAAAATTTTCGACATATTCGGGCACTGAAAAGTCCCGAGTCTTCTTGTTTTTTTTAAATACATGTACCCACAAATAGGCCTATTGCCGGAAACCGTGTCCTGTCCGAATCCCTAGATTCTATTGAAGCAAAATCGAGATATTCGTGTGAAAGCCTTGTGAGGTGGAGATATTTACTTTGGTTGTTCGGGCACTTTAGGATTCATGGAGGTTTCGGATTTGATCACCGGGCAGTAGAATTCGGGCAGAGTCCGAGATTCGGGCACAAATCTCTCCCGCATCTCCAGTTTCCCAGTTTCAAAACCTCCCGTACGCCTATGGATTAACATGAAAAAGCTTACCAAATATAATAGAATACCTTCCGCACTCGTTATTCTAATGCTTCAACTAATTGAATTTTATTACATTACCATTTTAAGAATAAATCAGTAACAAGGTGTAGGCCTACTTAAAATGCAAATTTATTTCATACGTTTTATTTGAATAATATAACATATTGCTATAGTTTTGTATAATATACAATTAATATGATTATTATGTTCGATAATTACTTTAATTCTGCCTTTCAATAATTTTTTTTTTTGTTTTTGTAAACAATATTTTATTGAAGAAAAGGATCGGAGAACAGGCAGAGCCTATATCACACCTCTCCCAATAATATTCATCAAATGACTTTTGTCTTTCTGACTAATCTAATCCAAAAGCGACAAAGATCATTTACTATCAATATTCATGATCATACCAAATTTCATTTCAATCGGGTGACAACTGTAGTCTCTGTTAAGTTCACAAAAGCATTTTTGACGCGTTTTTCAAGGGCAATATCTCAAAAATCCGTTCATTGAAGTACTGTATAATCTAATCCAAAAGCGACAAAGCGGGATAAAGATCATTTACTACCGTACTTAATTTCAAACTTGACCAAGATCTCATCAATATACATGATCACACCAAATTTCATTTAAGTCGGATGACAACTGCAGTCTCTATTGAGTTCACAAAAACATTTTGACGCGTTTTTCAAGGGCAATAACTCAAAAATCTGTTCATCGAAATATTGTCAAATTCAAACTTGACCAAGATCTCAACATAAATGATCACACCAAATTTCATTCAAATCAGTTGAAAACTGTATGGTCTCTATCGCGTTCACAAGGCCAATTGTAGATAAACCGACAGACGGATGGACGGACGGACGGACAGACAGGTGTGACAAAATATACGATCATATGATAATATGGGCTTATAAAAAAAAGGCATTGGCATGCCCCAAGATTTACATCCAATACAGTCGTCTGTGAATATGAATAATATTATGTAGGAACTACCCGTGTCGCAGACGTGAAAGTTCGATGGGATATCGGCACGACATAATGTCATTTTTTTTATTATTTCATTTTGTATTGGGATTTTTTGAGAATTTCCGACAAGTGAACAGCTGTAGTGTTAATATCTATACAAAGCTTAAATAAAAAAAAAGAAATGAAATAAATGGAGTTTTACGTCCTACTTTTCTGCACCTTATGGGCTAACGAAGACAGGCAACGCCATACAGTCCCTCCGACCTGAATCACTAACACGGGGAAACGGGGCTGAAAAATCCGAAGGCTAATCTCGACCTAAAAAGCTTAAATATAAGTAAGGCGATCTATAATTCAATCCATCAGGCAGCACTATATTTTTATCTCTATAATTCAATATACATATATATAAGCCTATATGATATATTTCCCATTATTATCAAATATCTCTATAAGGCTTTACACTAATAGATGGTAAACCTTGCATTTCTCTCAAACCCTCCATAACTAGCTTTATATTGGCTTTGATTCTAGAGGCATCTTGTGTAAGAACATTAGATTTCTCCGACAACCTTGCAGTTTTCTTTGTAATGAATTTCAAGGCTTCCTCAAAAGTGAATTCGACAAAGAAGCCATAACCAATGGCAACACAAATTTTCGATGCGTCAGTCACTTTGGCTTGAACGAAGAAATTATTGCCTAGATCTATTTTGGTTTTGAGTGCATCTTCCATCAACTGGCTTTCTTGCAGTCTTTCAATTACAGTCTTCAGCTGCAAATAATCTGAAGTTTCTTTATGGATTTTATCACGGGATTCCAGTACCTTTTTCAAATCTTCTTTTAATGTGTTGTTAAGGAATGTTTCATATTGTATCACCTTCTTTGATGTCTTTTCATCCATATTTGGCTGATCTACAGTTTTGTGTTCTTAAATTTCTGTTTATTTTTAACTGAGGTTAATGTCTAAATGCATAAAATATGAGATGCAAATTATAACACACTTGCCATCAAATTATAACACACTTGCCATCAAATTATAACACACTTGCCATCAAATAATAACACACTTGCCATCAAATTATAACACACTTGCCATCAAATTATAACACACTTGCCATCAAATTATATCACACTTGCCATCAAATTATAACACACTTGCCATCAAATTATAACACACTTGCCATCAAATTATAACACACTTGCCATCAAATTATAAAACTTGCCATCAAATTATAACACACTTGCCATATAAAAATCAAGTACAAAATTTAAGTAAAAGGTTAGTAACTGATGACAAAATAGATGGTCAAAATGTTGATTATGATCATAGAAAATATAATTGTCTAGTATAAATATACTTATATATGATTCCCCCCTTTCAATGGAAGTTATATATCAACAATGTTAGATTGAATAATAAAAATACAAATATGCAATGTTGAATTATAATTAGAGAGTTTTCACTATAAAACCCTATTAGAAGTTATTGGTTCTCTTTGTTCATGGTATTCTTTGATTTACTGCAAAAATTTTAAAAATCTCCTGCAATATCCATACACATAGGATAATGACACAAATTTTATCAGTGAAATAAAATGGTTTTTATACATGAAAGTTCAAAAAATTATCATTATGAAATTTCATAAAATAATGATCTAACATTTCACCATAACACCACTATGAAATTTCGGAAAAATTTATTTAATGGAGTTTTACATCCTACTCTTCTGCACCTTATGGGCTAATCAAGACGGTACGAAATTTCACAAAACACTACCAGGAATTTTTTTTATAACACCACTATGAAATATCACAAAACAATATGAAACTTCACAAAATAATGCTATGAAATTTCACTAAACACCAAATATGAAATTTCACTAAACACCAATATGAAATTTCACTAAGCACCACTATGAAATTTCACAAAAAAGCAAAAAAAACCCCTATGAAATTTTACAAAATAATACTGTGAAATTTTACAAAGTAACGCTATAAAATTTCACAAAACACCACTATGAAATTTTACAAAGTAACGCTATAAAATTTCACATAACACCACTATGAAATTTTACAAAGTAACGCTATAAAATTTCACAAAACACCACTATGAAATTTTACAAAGTAACGCTATTAAATTTCACTAAACACCACTATGAAATTTTACAAAGTAACGCTATAAAATTTCAGATAACACCACTATGCAATAATGATATCTATATAACAGAAGTTGAATTTTGATTCACTTGTTGTGTCTGGACATTGAATCGTACAGATGGTTGTTCTGTTGATGGTGGTGAAGGAGATTCTATATTATCAGCATACACTAGACTTGAACGTTGGATACGTTTACGTTTATAGCGGAGATACAGTAAAACTACCAGTAAAATACTAGCTATTAGTAATAAAGCCAATAAACAACCAACAGCAATCTGGCCTGCTTTATTTACTGAAAGTAGAAAGAAATATAAGGATAAGGAACATTTCATTGCTTGTATCTTAACATGAATTTTCTGGCTCAAATTATCAAAAATATACATCAGAAAGGGATAATAGGTCTTAGCATGAACATAAAATTTTAGTTTTCAAGAAAGGTCAATATGAGTATATATTCATCAGTGAACTTACCTGATGTTATAAAGTAACAGAATCCCTTTAAATCTTGAAAAGTTGCAAAACTAAGTCATTATTGAACTACGCTTAATGAATTTATTAAGCGTTTTTCAATAATCAAATGCATCTTTATAAACAATTACTTAGTTTTTTTGATATTTATTTATTTTTTATGTTATTTATGGTAGCAGGTATATATACTGATGAATAGAGCTCTCACTGACCAATTTTAACATTTTATGTTCATTCTAAGACCTATTATCTCTTTAATATAGAGAAACATGTCCCTGGACTAAGCACAAAGTTTTCACTACAAAGGCCTACCTTTAAGCACTATTTCAAAGGCTTATAAAAGCTTTTTAAGTTTTATATTGTTTGGAAGGTCTTAGAAAACTACTGTGCAGAATCAAGCAAAATAAATATAAATTGTAGAGAAACTTAAGATCTTAACACCTAACTAGTTTAAGCTGCATAATTTGTTCAAAGATACCTCAATTTATGCATTTTACATTTTTTCTATAGGTCTTTTGCATATATAGAGTCTCAAAAAATGACAAATTGTCATAGTAACTGATAATTCTTAATACATAGGGATGAGCTGAATTGAAATGAAATAAATGGAGTTTTACATCCTACTCTTCTGTACCTTACAAGCTAATGAAGACGGGCAACGCAGTGTGCAATGAGGGAAATTTTGCCAGGACAGCGGCATTAGCCTACTCTTTTACGATTTCCAACTGTCGAGGGACTTTTAACACGCACAGCCTGTAGCACACAGGGCCTCAGTTTATTGTCCCATCCGAACGAATAGACGCTTTTTCAATGTCAGTCCCTCCGTCCTGCATCACTGACAAGGGGAAACCGGGCTGAAAAATGCGAAGGTTCATCTCGCCCCTGGCTGGGATTGAACCCTGGACCTTCAGGTTAGCGAGCAAGCGTCTTACTCACTGAGTCTCCGTGGCTCCATATGTAGGGATGAGAAGGCTCAAATTTCAATGGTGAGCTGTGAACGCTATTACTGATTAGCTTAGCTAAATATTTCCATTTCTGAGACTATAATAGTTTAAAAGAATGGTGACTGTGCCCCTTTAAGTAAGACAATACATTTCTGTTCTCTATAAAAATCAAATTACACTTACATCCAATACAGTCTTCTGTATTTAAATGAACTGTCTCATGTAGAAAATATGCTTTTAACTGATTTGATACATCAAAATGGGCCTGAAAATTACAATCAAAAACTTTGGTATGTAAAGGGGAAGGTGAATGAAATCTATACAAACTCTACACAAAAATCAAACAGCTTGATTTCCTTAATTTGAAAGTTTTAACTATAAGTATCTTCCAGTTAATAAAAAATGGTCCAGGTGAGATTTTCATTTGTCCAATTCTACATGTCAACAGATTCATATGGATCCAGCATATCCATGGAGGTCTTGGGTGCTAATTTGGGTCATCAGACGGTCATCTGCTGATCCAGTGTAAATCCCCCATGCTCATTATTCCACTCCAACCTAATGTAACTGGGTATTGTTAATTTTGAAAAAATAAGTGCCAAGAGGTTTGGTCAAGGACCAGCTGGTAGAAAGGATACTTAACTGCGATCCTAAGTTATTGTCCTTGTAAAATATTATTGTTTTCTCTCTTTTTTTTTCTCCTCCCTTTCCAATCTTAGATTCTCCTTTCTTTTATGGAACTTAACGAAAACGACAAATAAAATGCCACCCTGACCTTTATTGCCATATCAATTAGAAATTATCAGAAATCCAACAAAGCAATTAAAAATAACATACCTTCACAAATAAATCTTTGTTTTCATCATAGGCGAGAAAAACTTGTAACTCAACATTCACATCAAACCCTTCTACTGTCTTTGTTTCTTGACTTTTAAAGAATGTACCAGACCAATCTATGTAGGGCTGTTCATGCTGAAACCAAAAATAGGTAACTAAAATTGGTAAAGTTTAAAAACAAAACTCACTTAAAAACCATCTTGGTTTCAGTGTCTTGAGAATGGATAATGAAAAGTGTGCCAACACTTTTTTCCCACAAGTTTTTTTCCTTAGGGTTATAAGCTTCCTTTGATACATGTATTTCATTGGTTACTGTTGAAGATTGCTACTCCAAAAAATATGGCATCTCCAAAGAAATCACCCCGGTTTCTTAAACCAATTTTCATATTAATTAGTTCTGCCAAATTATTTACTGTCTTTCTACCAAGGGCACTGATTGGATGAATTCGGTACACACAACCAATCAAATCTCATTTTACAAACTTGAAATACTATGGATACTGCACTACAGCCAAGTATATGACACAGTTCTTTATAACTTGATACTTTGATGATAAATACTTATGAACAAATGTGTCCATGCGTTTCCACTGAGTTTTTCTGGTTCCCGAACCACTTTAGTCTCGATCAAAAAAAGTGGCACATTATGGACAGGTCGCATTGAACAAGACTACTGATGTTGCGCTTGAGACCGTTAAATTATTATTTCTCAATTGCCGAACGAGAAAAAGCTGGCTTTTTGCATTTCCACTTGTTTAAAAAGCTGGCTTTCATTTGGCTCCCGATAAATTGCCGAACGAGAAAAGTGAGGTTTTCAGTTCGGCAATTTAACAAAAGCTAGCTTAAAGCCGGCTTTTTGCCCAATTGGAAACACGGTTACTGTGCGGTATGTTTCGGTTTCATTCAGCCCATCAAAATCTACAGTTCTCAGTTGATATAAAAATTTACCTTGATATGAAAAGTCACTTCAACTGGATCAGAACATTTATCTATGTTAACTTGAATTATTACCATATGAAAACCATCCAATCTATATCTACAATCTGCTTCAAGGTTATAGAATTTACATATCACATCATTTCCTATGAAAGAAAACCATCATTTACTCACACTTTTCTACAATCAGCAGATATAATGAAATGCCTTGCTTCTTTAGAATAAAACATATTTCAGTTTTTACAGATCAGACAAGTTCAGAAGCCCTTAAATTAAAGAGATAGTAAAGAAGTACCGGTATTATAATCTCTTTATGTGTATCAATGATAGAATAGATTTAAAATTTCATCAGAACTAATTCTGAAGGATCCTATGATGTGATACTGTACATACGAGTAAATTTTGCAATTAGTGTTGTCAACAAAAACTTAATTTTAGTGGAATTGCAGGTACGGTACCCCAGGAACAAACATTCAATTGAAAATAGGAATTGCTTCAAATTGATGCTATGAGTGTTTCTGATACTCATTTATTAAAACTTTGAAAGATTCTGTAGGCCTACAATGGCTACAATCTCTTTAATGTACCGGTAATGATAGTTTATCATAAGTAGGCTACTCTTTAGAGATGATTTATTGTCATTTAGAAAGTGGTGTTGCAACAGTATTTTTGTTTTTGGTCTGTTGGCCAAGTGGTCTAGATGGTTGACATGTATTGCTGGCGATTAGGTGCCTGACACTGAGATCACTGGTTCGAAACCCGTTCGTGTCTCAGCCAATTTTCAGCACTAGAATGTGTGCTATACCAAGAAAGTGTTATCCCAATAACAACAATATTGTTAAACTACTCCGTTAGGCCTTATTAATTATGATTTTGAAAGCAGTATTGCCTCTGAACAGATATATTTGGCTTACCTTTATTAACAGAGATTAATAAAACATATACAAGAATACAAATCAAGATCATCTTTGCCACTACATTTATAGATCTAATTCCAATATGGCCTAATAGGCCTGAGTTCCAGAAATCATAGCAAAACTGTCATTCGATCAGATAATTTGATGGATGAGACTACATCAACACATAAATTAGAATTTATAGCATGAAATAAGGGTCAAATTATGACTTTGTCAAAGTTCAAGAAATTTTACTTCCAGTTTATAAGTACTTTCTTACCTCCCTTTCCAAAAACCTATGCTTCAGACCACAGTTCTTACATATAAACTAGAAACCTTAGTTTGTTCCAACAAAACCAGACTTGACATATGAAATACCGATGAGAAAATATACTTGCCCCTTACTAGCCCAATGACAAGTTAGATAAATAGTTTCTTGCTTCTGTTGCTGCTTAAAACTTGTATATTATCAGAGAAAAGGTCAGCGGAGAAATGTGGTCAGTATTACCGATAGAGTTACTCTCCCATTTAAAAACCTGTAAGACTCACGTTTAAGACTCTTCGACCAGTCAAAACAGCCACACAAGACAATTCGGTCATTTTTTCGATTTTTTAAACCCTAAGTTGATTTCGGTCTCTCTGTGCATTTTCTTGTCCTCCCTGAGCGTCATGAAAGCCCAAAAGCCCCCTTTGAACGCTATCATAGGGACACATGAATATGTTCTTACAAAAGACCTACGATGAAGCCAGTCGACGATAATAGGCTGGCTGTTGGAAGAAGAAGATTTTTAGTCAAATACTCCTATGATATTTCATTCGAGCTATTTAATTCCGTACGTATCGAGGACTGAGGGAATACAACATTATTCAAGATGTCACATGATTTCCAAACCGGCCAATCAATTCACTTCTAATTACGGCTTGTTTCGTAAAAATATAATCATAAGCACGAAACTCGTGAATGTTAATTTTTTTTTTTTAAATTCCGCGATTCTTACAACATTTAGCAACATCTCTTTATAGAAAAGGAGAGTGCAGTTTGAACCACGAAGCTGAAAATATGTCATCTACCATTAAGTCGTATATAAAAGAACTTAAATGTTTTTAAATCTAAGATGTAAATATGTCTCTAGACTGAATATTCCAGTCTAACGGAAACTAGCTACACACTGCTTAGTAAGGTATCAACTGTCTTAGAAGGAAGTATTGCCTATGGCGATGTGGTAACGATGATAGTCGGAACTAACTTCCTCACAGAATAGCCTGTATTGGCTGTTGGATGGTTTTGCGTCATTGTCACAAATCTTAAATGTATTGTTTCTTATGACCTTCTAAGATCTTGACATCGTATATATTGGACTTGTCAGCCACAGGTCACTGCTGATGTCTGGAAACCGTCGTCATGTTACCGAATTATTTTGGTGCATGAAACATACATCGTTTATTCACGATAACCATTAAAGGGATAATAGGTCTTAGCATGAACATCAAATTTTAGTGCTTAAGAATGGCCAATATGAGTATATATTCATCAGTGAACTTACCTGGTGTCATAAAGGAACAGAATCTCTTACAATCTTGAAAACTCGCAAAACTAAGTCATTTTTAAAAATGAATAATCAATTTATATGGCGTTTTTCATTAATCAAATGCATCTTTATGGATAATTACTTAGTCTTTGGATATTTATTTATTTGTTTAAGTTATTTATGGTAGCAGGTATATTTACTGATGAATAGATCTCTTATTGGCCAAGTTTGAAATTTTTAAATTTGTATGTTCATTCAAAGACATATTATCCCTTTAGGGGTCTAATGAAAAACATTTGAAGGGTTATTAGTCTTGGACTAGAGTCCTCAGGCTTTACAATCTGTCCACTTTCTCCCTTCTCGGCTTTACAAATCATAGTATAACATCGTAGTCGCCTTTTATCTCTTACGCACAGACTTGCTTGTGTACAGGTATAGTGTATAGTGTTTAAAATGCAGTTCAATTTTTTTTTAAATTGTAAAATGACATGATGAAAAAAAAAAATAGGTCAGAGGAAATAATCTTGACTTTTACAACAACGGAAGCAAAAGGTGTGTCGAAAGCGTAACAATCCTCGCGTTACAAAGCAAATTCTTTACTTTATTTATGAATGGCTTCTAGGTGACTCCCCATATCGGTGGGTTAACACTTTATCAAATTACGATTGAATTTTCATTCATTCATAAAAATAATTTTCATTCACAAAGGCCATTAACACAGAAACCCTGTGACGAATAATCATAAAAACCTTATTTATCAAACACCTCATCAATAGATATTAGCATACCAAGGTGAGCCAGCTTAGATCAAAACCTATTATCTATGTGGAAGAATGCTATGATAGAGAGGAAAGGATGAATGAATAGACGAGGGAAAGAATAAATCAATAGAATAGATGAATGAATAGATGAGGGAAGGAATAAATCAACAGAATAGATGAATGAATAGATGATGGAAGGAATAGGTTAATAGAATAGACGAATGAATAGATGATGGAAAGAATAAATCAATAGAATAGACGAATGAATAGATGATGGAAAGAATAAATCAATAGAATAAATGAATAAATAGATGATGGAAAGAATAAATCAATAGAATAGATGAATGAATAGACGAGGGAAAGACTAGATCAATAGAATAGACGAATAAATAGATGATGGAAGGAATAGATCCATAGAACAGATCAACATATTAATCATTTATTATATTATTTATCAACAATGATATTATTTCACTTTTAAATTGTTATCCTTTCACATACATTCATCCACTTTCTCAATCCATACACAGTTCTCATTATCTGTCTTTCAATATCCATCCATTGTTCGCCTATACTTCTCATTGTCCATTCATTTATCCATCTTCCGATCCATTCATTGATTGCCAATATTGCATTTATCCATCCATATATCCATCTATCCATTGATTTTCATTTATCCATCCTCTTATCCACTCATTGATCGCTCGTAAACCCATCCATTATTCTATCTGATAAAGATCAATGTCAAGAGGTTTGGCAAAGGACCAGCTGGTAGAAAGGATCCCTATCACGGCGGACTTACGAACCTAAGTTGTAAAATATAGTTGTTTCTTTTTCTTTTCTTGCCCAAATGCTATACGAAGGATATACCTATATTATACATGTAATTGTACGTTGAACTGGATATCACGTAGAACCATGACAGTATTATATGAATTAGTTATAGATTAAATTGACCATCGAGAGGTGTTATGATAATCATTGTACAAATTCTATAATGGCCAAATGGAACATTATATAGGGCTATAATTTGACATTTAAGTTGTTGTTTTCCATTTGGCATGACACGATGTTAATAATAGAGGCTACACAATTTGTGACAATTTCAAATCTAAGCGTCACGATGCCAGTTGAAAATAAAATCTTTTTGATTGATGATATCGAGTCAGTGAAGGGGTGGCATTGAAAACAAACTTGTCAAACGGAAGTAGAATAGACTGCGAAATGTGGTATAACTAATATTACGGATCAAAAATTAACATGAAACGTAGAAAAACGGTTGATGTTCATATTTCTTGAACAGGCAAACGAGATTATTTGATTCCAATACAATATTCTGTATCCAAAATTTTTGATTTAACGTATGAAAATATATGCTTTGTATGTAAAACATTAGCTTTACCGATTGCCTTTTATCAAAGAGGGAAATAACAAGCTTCTGTTCAACAGTGGCGGAATTTGGAATTCACAATACGTTTTATGGAAATAAAACATTTCTCAACATTGAGAACATACAATGGCCAAAAACAAGCCACCAGTTAAACCGGAAATGAACGATTTAATGCATATATTGCGATTCCAATTGTAACAGATTGACTAGATGTTCCTGCTGATCCCACTTCCGGTCTTTGTTTACGATCTCAAAAACATTTTATGAATGAATCTGATAATGAATGAGAATGACCTTGAAATATACACCATCTTCATCCCACCAACGTTCGACAAACAGCCAATCAGAGGTAAGAGAAAGTAGGGCCTAAACATCGGATCCATGTCGCGTGATGTTTTATCAATGAATTTTTAATGCCAGAGAACCTGAGACGATGTGACCCATAAACCAACAAAGATATGAATACAAATGAGCCCATGAAATAAAGCCTTATCAGTTGGTGGTAATGAGGTTTTCCGGTGTAAAATGAAATAAAAGGACGTGCGGTTGCCGTCAGCTGATCACTGGTCTTTGAACAGCTGATTGCTCACCGGTCTTGCAGTTATCAAACGACAATTAACAGCAAACTCCATACTTTCAGGTAAGAAATTAAGCTTCACATGTTCAAACACTTGAGATGTTTCTATTATATTTGAATGGTTACGTTTTCGTTTTTAAATTTTTTCCATTCATAATATTTTGTGTAGAACCTTCTGGACATCCTAGGTTTATCAAAGTAGTGCTTAACATTTTAAAACAACTTGCATGTTTCATAATATTCGAATGGTTACGTTTCGTTTTTAATTTTTTCTGGACACCCCAGGTTTATCAAAGAAGTGCTTAATTTAGGCTTTGTTGATTAACGTTATGATATCACCTTAGTATCACGAGAATATTGGATGGACCAGAAAAACTGCTACAGTTTTCATTAAAGTTGCAAATATAAATATAAACAAGTTTCACCAAATTACAGCTTTAAATTTTACATCATAAAGATAATGCTAGGAGTTTTTATTGTACTTTCACCTCTTTAAAGGGATACTGCGTCTTAGAATGAACATAAAATTTTAGTCCTCAAGAATGGTCAATATGAGTATATATTCATCAGTGAACTTACCTGTGTCATAAAGGATCAGAATCCCTATTAAGCGTTTTTCAATAATCAAAGGCATCTTTATAATTACTTAGTTTTTTAGATACCTATTTATTTTCTTATGTCATTTGTGGCAGCAGGTATATATAATGATAAATAGAGCTCTTATTGGCCCAGTTTAAAATTAAAAATTAATTCTCAGAAAAAGAACGACCAAATACATTTTTTGTCTGAAGATATTTTTTAAAACTGTAATTAACAAATGGATTGGAAACAGGCGATTGGGTTGCCCATTTATATTTTGTATGAAATACCCAACGGTAAATATAATCACATTGTATAAATAAATTACACCCGGCACGGCCTTGCATTAAATCTTAAACCATAACATGTTCACAGACACAACATTTCTTTTTGCGATTATGTGATGTTTGCGTCCCCCAAAGTATTCTGACGTCCCCAGCTTGGGGACGCGACCCCCAAAGGTTGAAAATCCCTGATCTAAAATGAATATCTATAATAATGAGATAAAATTTTAATGACCATAGCTTTGATACATTTTGAATGATCTTGTAATGAAACGTGTAATATGTCATTTGCTATTCTCGTGATAATGAAGCACCAGATGAGCTCTTTACGTTGATAAACGTGAGATGTCCAGACGCTATCGTATCGTCTAATTACATCTGAAAGATACTTTAAAAAATTCATCGTCATCTTAACAAACAGTTCAAAAGTATTAAGCGGATCTGTGACGACTGCTCGTGACTAGAGCTTTTTTCTGCGAATAACTGCACCCAGGTACCGGGTTTCCATTGAAAACTGTTTAGGCCAATCAATTTCGCTGTTTAAGGTTTACAGCATAAATAAAGGTTCAATTACCACCTCTTTATTGGTTTTATCAATTTAACGACGGCTCAGTAATACTGACCACTTTCGACACATTACTTAATCCTATACTGTTTCTTTCAGAAATGGAATTCCAAAAAGTTATCATCGTTGCCATCATGGCTGTTTCCCTGTTTTCACAAGTTATATTGGCTGCACCTCTATTGTCTAGTAACGAAGAAGTTGAAAGATTACCAAGTGCCATCAATCGAAGTATGTTTTCTTTTCAAATATAATACAGATTCCGGTCGGGTTCTGTAAATCTAATTGCTGCAATTAGAATACCTAATGTATTTCCGAAATCTATCGTCAACATTATAATCTAACAATTTTTCTACCATTGTCGTGTTTTCTAAAGCTGTTATTCTAAGTCAATCAAAGCATGCGACGTGGGACCGATGTTTTGATAATTTTGACAAATTCAAAGAAGAGTCTCCTTGGTTTTTGCTAAATCGGGACTTTTTAACCTGTGGGTATTTGTCCACCCCCCCCCCCCCAAAGGGACTATATACTCCAATATAAAAAAAAGCAGTAAAAACCTAAGCGACCTATATAGAGTGCTTGGAAGGGGTATTGAAAAAAAATGATGGCGTACGGTAATCGAAATATGATATCGCTGTCTTGTAAAATGTGCTAATTAATTTATTTTATTGTATTACAGTCGTTTCAAGTCTCCAAAACGAAGCACCTTTGACACGAAATAGACGCTACGTTGTCATTCAAGTTATGGGTAAAATTGCACGAAATGAACGTCAGTATAGAGCTCGTCATCCAGGAGTTGCTAGAGCACATCACCGTCATCGTCGTCCACAAACAATCGTGGTCAAGAAACAGTAAATATATCGTTTTAAAACAGATCTTAAACTTGTTGTTTAACAAGTGTTTCAATTGTTCTGAAACAGATTGTTGACAAATAGAAAATTTTGACAAATCTGATCTCAAATTTCAGCACTGAAATATACCGAAACATTGTTTAAGCTTTAAGTTTGTATTTAAGCTTCTTATTGTATGGTATGTTATTATATGATGCAATTACTATGTAATTACACCGAAACCTGGTGCTCAAAAGATTTATAATTTAAAAATTCGAATTTTCTCTGCTACATTTTGATATCCGGTTAGCCATTTGGGAAATTATTTATGCTTGATTGATAAACGGATCTGTATTTATCGAACATTATTTTTTGCCAAAACTTGCGCATCTGTTGACTATGTATGTATTTCACGGACACTAATAGCTTATGTTTACGCCGATCTGTTTTCTCGCTAGAACGGTTTTTGTAATTCCGAGTCGGCATGGTGCATTTTTAGATATAAGTGTCCAAGATATACGTACAAAAGTCAAACCTTTACGTCTTTCGAAATTTAAGATTAATAGCAACCTTAAAACGGATATCCGGTTACTCTTTTGAGCACTAAGGAAACCAGCGGGTAAACACGTCGTTTTATCAGTGTCCGACGTGACGTTGGAAACACAGAAATCTCAACCACAAAGAAACAGGATCATTCGGCCAATAGAATGTCCGACGATTTCGTTTTATATTTGTTTTCTTTCACATTTGTAAAATCGACATAACTATAACCTCGCCGATATCTGACCAGGAGCATATTTTTTATCCAATGAAAATGATTGTTCAGACTGCACGTATCCGTGTATTTATGCTGCCATTGAATTGAGAAAATAAAGCAATTTATACCTTAGTCATGGTTAAGGTGCGAGTAGACAAGGGTATTGTTTCCGTATACTTCTTCCTCAAATACACCCTAGATCCGTACACGATCTCGGGACATCCGTGTACGTGAAAACTCCCGGACTTAAAGTTTGGTACCCGTATATTCGCACGTCAGTATAGCTCAGGAGATTAATTCTAAGGCGTTGGTTGAGTTTGTTATATTTTAATATGTGCATGCCTTGGTGTCGAAATCAGCATTTCTGACTTTCGGTGTGGATGGTAAAGTTCATCATCTAAAAATCTGTATTCTGTACAGTATTGTTATAGATATAGGTAAAACAAGACCGTTATGGCTTACAATTGTTTTTTAACCAAATAACCAAATATGGTTTGCTGATATGATACACTATCCCACCGAATTTTATGTATCATTTTCATTTCTGTCATTGTCAAGAGATATTTTTATCATGTAAATTTCAGCTGTCAAAATAATTTTTGAAATTACTAGATTGCGTTCGTGTATTATTTCTCTTTTGAGAAACGCACTTGAACATTGAGGACTTTCCGAAAATACTGTTACTTATCCACTTAGTGGAATAAATCTCCGCTTTAAGAATTTTAATTGTATATTTGTATTCCTGCAACTTTGTTTTCGTAATTTTATCCATTCATAACTGTAAAATCCTAGATGTTTCGTTTATACGAGGATTAGGTTTGCCATCCATGATCTGAGGCAGGATGTAGTTATATTGTGTTCAATGTCTTAATCAACGGTAACCAATAAAATACACAATCAAACGCTGATAATTCTGTTTAACAATGGATAACAGAACAGCTCAAGGATTTGATTGGTTGAATCGTAGGACATAGGCTACAAATTCTTACAGATCATGAATGGAAAATGTATCGGAAACGAAACATCTAGATCTGTGTTATCAAAATGCTGACCCAAATGACTTCATTTAAGTGACCGGTCGCGAAATGATGCTCTAGAAGAGATAAAAAGTAGAATAGGGGTAATTTAAGTATCTTTTGATAATGAATGGTGTTGTTTTACCTTGTAACTGTGTTTTCTTACCCTGGTTTTCTATCGAATGATATTGAGGTCAAAAAGTGGGTAAAACTTGATCCAATCTCTTGATGATAACAGCTCTAGATATTTAGTTTCAACTGTGTGCTACTTTTACTTATTATGAAAAATCAAATAAATATCTTTGCAATATAATTCTATTAAAAATCAAAAATCGTATTTTGATTGGGTCTAGTTTCACCCAAGAATCAATTTTATCATTAAGGTTAAAAATGTTTTAAATTTGAGTCAGATACTAAGACAGCAAATAAATAGTGTATACCATTACTGTTTCAATTCTGAACTGGATTCTGAAAGACATTACCATTTACAATTACTGTTTCGTATCTTACAAATTACATTTAATTTTTCCTTTTTTTTGTTTGGAACCATAGTATATCAATAGGTTTTTATTAAGTTATATTTTCATAATATTTCTATATCGCTCCAGTGTTAAATTTGTTATGCTATTGCTCTATTGTTATTGGACAGTTTGTTATTTCTATATCGCTCTACAATTGATGTATTGAGCACCATTTTATGAGTGTGAAATTTTAAAAAAGTTGCAGAACAGCATACGATAAAACCCAATATCATTCCAGTGTTAATACTTTGTTATGCTTTGTTATTGTTATTGTGATATGTTTGTTATTGTGATACATCGACCCTTTTTGATAATAAAATGAGAAATTACAAAACCTATTTGTACTTTGACAGAACTTTGCCACGAGAGTCAATTTAGGTCTGTACTCTGCAGTAAATACTTTATACAAAAATACATGATGCCGGATTGCGGTTTAGAGGGGTGTCTGTTAACCGAGAGCTTCCTTTTAATATATATATAGTGATTCGGGACTTAAGGGGTTAACAGTCTACAAAGAGGGTGAGGTTTGGAGGGGGGGTGTGTGTGTGTGTGTGTGGGGGGGGGGGGTCACTATTGCAACAATATTAGTTGTCTGATCTCTCCCAATACTCAGTTACAGAATGTCATCAAGTGTTGCAGAACATGTCTATGTTACATCAACACAACACAGTCAAGAAGAAAATTAATATTTTTTCTCAAGAGCTTGTGGAAATGGAGAAGAATACCGACCTCGGGGATATTCCTGTTTACCAGAAAACACTTGTACTGTCTGAACCCCGGAATCGCTATAATTGCTTCCTTGTTCACTGGGATATTCCCTGTTGGCGTCGCAATTAGTATCTCATACTTCGGATTCGATAATGACCATGTGCTATAGTTTGTGGATGAAGACAGATAACGATTAGACGTTTATAACTTCTGTATCAGTAGACATATATAGATGAGGTTAAACATGACTTTTTCCTCCTAAATGTGTTATGTTACAACCGTGTGATGTGTAATTTAAACTGATAAAATCATCTTGAAACTTTGGGATTGTAACTGAGGGTTTCTTAACCGTTTATGTGTTTCGGGGACATCCATAGCGGCAATATGCATTATTTTTATGTTCAGTCAAACTTCTAGATGGGTATTACAATCCACTTTAACTAGCACTTTACAGCATCTAATAACTGTAAAGAAACATGGAGTAGCTAAGCTATTGTTTCAAAACTAGCTTTTTTTTTAAATTTAAAAACAACTACATGTATAATTTACAAAGATAACAACTTAGGTTCACAAGTCCGCCGTGACAGGGATCCATTCTACCAGCTGGTCCTTGGCCAAACCTCTTGGCATTGATCTTTCCCGGATTATCCATACCCATTTACAGCTGGGTGGACTGGAATTGTGAGTGAAGAAGACTTATTCAAGGTCATCGGACTTTCACACTCCGGTCGAGATTAGAACTCACGTCCGACATTTTCAACGTATCCATGCAAATGACGTTTAACCGCTGTGAACCCCAGCAAAGAACACTAAGCAAGTATTTACACAACTAGAGATTTTATTTCGAATATATCGTTAACCAAAGGCAAAATATACGCAGTATAAAGGGGGATGAATTGGGGTGTCGTTCATGAATAATTCCAGTGACGTAAGAATGTTGGACAGCCAATAAAACAGACACATCTGATATGACGGAAGTAAAGTGTATCATATATCAACAGTGCGCGAGTGAAATTCGTCCCTTCTATTTTTCTGAAATATGTGAGCTTTTTAACCGAATACGAACCAATCGGTATAACTCGGCCTCTTCCCAATTCCCAACGATAGTGACGGGAAATTGGAATAATAAAAAAGAGGAGCTAAAAAAAATTACAACCCCTTTGATAGATGATAGACTTAATGGCATACTGCGTCTTAGCATGAACATAAAAATTTAGTTCTCGGGAATGGTCAATATGAGTATATATTCATCAGTGAACTTACCTGGTATCATAAAATTACAAAATCCCTGTAATCTGGAAAAATCACAAAATTAAGTCAATTTTGAAAAACGCTTAATCAATTTATTAAGCGGTTTTTTCAATAAACAAAAGCATCTTTATGGATAATTACTTAGTTTTAGGCTATTTATTTTTTTATGTTATTTATGGGAGCAGGTATATTTACTGTTAAACAGAGCTCTTATTGGACAAGTTTTTCAAACTTAAATAACAGTTTTCTGCACCAGGCCGATATCGTGACTTCTAGGTAACAACACACAAGGAAGTGACATGGGTTCAGATAGAGATATGTAAATATCGATTACATATATAACGTACAAAGGTAAGAAACCTGGCTTAGTAACCGGTGTATTTACACTGCCGTTTGTTAAGGTGGTGTTTCTACGATCGGGGAAGGGGTGAACTAAGACTGTCGCGTACATGACAGCACTGAAATGAGAACGACTTATCATTATGTGGTTTCATTCCCCCATAATTAAGCATCCCCCATATTGGTTCTTCAAGAAATCTTTGCATTTCAAGGGAAATTGCAATGAAAAACAATCTAAATATAAAGCCGATGTTGGTGTTTCGTTTGATAAGGAATTATCCAGTTTTTTATTCACATTGGCCAATCAATGCCTCTGTTACTTAAAGGGATAATACGGCTTAGAAAGATCATAAAATTTGAAAATTTTAAATTTGATCAGTAAGTCAGAGCTCTATTCATCAGTAAATATACCTACTACCATAAATAACATAAAAAAAATATAAAGTAATTATCCATAAAGATGCATTTGATTATTGATTTTGCGAGTTTTCAAGATTTTAAGAGATTCTGTTACTTTATGACACCAGGTAAGTTCACTGATGAATATATACTCATATTGATAATTCTTGAGAACTTAAATTGTATGTTCATGTTGATACCTTTTATCCCTTTAAAGCAGACGTGTGACAGGTTGGCAGTGGAGAAATATTAATTATGACCTACTTCTCCCGAAGAGAATATTTTCACCAATGACACAAGACTATAAGTGACAAAAAATTGGAATAAATTTATTTCATCAGTAACCGATAACAACTTGGCTAAGGTAGTAAATAACATCAATAAACAAAATGAGCAAACACACGATATATATTTATATATAAATAACAAATAAATTATTATACGTATCACAGAATAAACACAAATCAGATAAGACACTATTTGACTATAGTGACATCATTCAATATCCGGCCCGGGTTTATTGTTTAATATTTATTGTGGTCCGGGTCGGAGCAGGAAACTACCGGTTTCCCTGCTCGCAGGGCGAAAGTCATACCAAAACCAGTACGCTCTAATTCCATTTACGCGAAAAACTTATTGTATTGCACACTGCATTGCGTTCTGGCATAATTTAGCATCTTCATTAGTACAAGAACTTATATGTAGAATCTTAAATTTCACTCAATTTCATTAAGGATTCATCAAGACAGTGCGTAGTCATGTATAGAAGTATATTCTGCACGTGCAAATTAATGCTTATTATTTTTAAATCGATGGAAAAAGATACAATATGTGTTACAATATACTTAAGATACAATATGTGTCTCAATATACTTAAGATACAATATGTGTCACAATATACTTAAGATACAATATGTGTCACAATATACTTAAGATACAATATGTGTCTCAATATACTTAAGATACAATATGTGTCACAATATACTTAAGATACAATATGTGCCACATTATACTTAAGATACAATGTGTGTCACAATATACTTAAGATACAATATGTGTCACAATATACTTAAGATACAATATGTGTCTCAATATACTTAAGATACAATATGTGTCACATTATACCTAAGATACAATATGTGTCACAATATACTTAGGATACAATATGTGTCACAATATACTTAAGATACAATATGTGTCACAATATACTTAAGATACAATATGTGTCACAATATACTTAAGATACAATATGTGTCACAATATACTTAAGATACAATATGTGTCACAATATACTTAAGATACAATATGTGTCACAATAACTGAATGAGAGAGGATTCACTGGAAACTTAACTACTATTGCTATTCAGATTCAGATATTCGTATTAATACTTTGTTGGTTTTAGCGATTTAAATCATAAAAATTGCACCATGTCATAACATAGAAAATCTTTCAAGTTTAGACGGAAAACCGACGGAATAGTTCATTTGACAAGGAATGTTGATTTTCCAAGGTTTCCATCCGCCTACGTGATTATTATACCCCACCGTATGTGTCATGAGGATTAAAATCATTATAAAAAATTGCACCGAAAGTCATAACATAGAAATCTTTTAGGTTTAGACGGAAAACCGACAGAATAGCCCATTTGACAAGGAATGTTGATTTACCAACGTTTTCAACCGCCTACGTGATTATTATACCCCACCGTATGGTATTTTTTCTTATCATTCAACTATATTCCAAAAAGTCAGTCTAATAGGCGGACTAGATCTCCCTAAAGATAAGTCATTTTGGATGGAGGAGTCATCGTTGTAAGAGAAATCAGCTGATTCCGTTGGTTCTCTTGGTGTTACCATATGACTGTATCCTGAACCGCCAGTCAAACCAAAGTCCACCTGGGAATCGTAGTTTGGAAAACTATCATACACACATTCTATGGAGTTTTTAGTGTCACTTCCAAAAGTAGCGTTTGTACTTAACGAGTTGCCTAACGAGCTTGAACAATCACTGGAGTCAAAATTACAATGGCACGTCGAGCTATCACCGGAAGTCGTTGGAATACTGCTGCTACTTTGGTCAGTGCGCGACACCAACGATTCAACGATATTTTTTTGCCGGCTATCACAGTCTTGTCGGTGTTGTTTCACACCAAAAGGTTCAGTTTCTGGTATCGTTTTCGTTTCCTTGGAGTTTCTGCTAGACACTGAAAAAAAATTTAAGATATTCTCATGAAAAAAAAAAAAATTTCAGATCCAATTAAGAGAGGCAATCTTTAACTTACAATTTCGAGATAACAACGGTCAAGTCATGTGACTCGGAAGTTGCTACAATTCCAATATGTCAAATAATAAAGTTGTTTTTTATGATGTTAAATATCCACTGATGTGAGGGATAAATGTCGTTATTTCTCCTATATTGACCATATATTGTATCATAATACATGTTAATGATAATGAAACACTTACTTATATCGAATACTGTTTGCAAATAATAAATTAGATTTTCGTTGCCACTGTGTAAGGCTTCTTGTAAACATGTTCTTCTTTTATCATTCAGGATTGTAATACTGGCGCCATTTTCAATCAATATCTGCACCACTTGCTGATAACCTCTGTATGCCGCTAAATGGCATGATGTGTCTCCACTGTGTGATCGAGCATTAATATTCGCTCCATGTTGAATCAAATATCTGAAAAAAGTAAACATTTTTAGTAAAAAATATTATAAAAACATCAATGTTATTGGCGATAGCCAACAATGGACAAACCCAGATTGGTAGACAACTTTACTGAGATAAGTTTTTTCTCCCAACTAACTCAATTATAAAGCATTATGAAATTTTAAAATAGCTATTTTTGTAAAAATTATAACGAAATTTTTGTATTTAAGTATCATTTAATGAAATATACTTTTGTTTTTTCAATTATCAATCTGTTTCATTTTTTATTTTGTAATTTTTTTAAATGATTTGATCTGAATTGAGAGCCCTATCTTGAAGTTTTTTTCTGTTTTGTACTAATGACACCAACCTTATGATTTAATTCAAAGTGGGCCTATGTTTATTTTTTTTTATTTTTTGGGAATATGTTTAAGTTTATGTAGGTTTTATTTTATAATTTTTTAAATGTGTATCTCCTACTTTTTTAAGTAATGCGTTATTTAAAGTGTATGTTTATATTGATATGTTTGTTATTTTTTTGAATAATGTTTGAGTTAATGCTTGTTTTATTGTTTGAATAATGTTTGAGTTAATATTGTTTTATTTTTTGAATAATGTTTGAGTTAATTTGTTTTATATTTTGAATAATGTTTGAGTTAATATTGTTTTATTTTTGAATAATGTTTGAGTTAATGTTGTTTTATTTTTTGAATAATGTTTGAGTTAATGCTTGTTTTATTTTTTGAATAATGTTTGAGTTAATGCTTGTTTTATTTTTTGAATAATGTTGAGTTAATGCTTGTTTTATTTTTTGAATAATGTTTGAGTTAATGCTTGTTTTATATTTTGAATAATGTTTGTGTTAATGCTTGTTTTATATTTTGAATAATGTTTGAGTTAATGCTTGTTTTATATTTTGAATACTGTTTGAGTTAATGCTTGTTTTATTTTTTGAATAATGTTTGAGTTAATGCTTGTTTTATTTTTGAATAATGTTTGAGTTAATATTGTTTTTTATTTTTTGAATAATGTTTGAGTTAATGCTTATTTTATTTTTTGAATAATGTTTGAGTTAATGTTTGTTTAATTTTTTGAAAGCTAATTTACTGATCTTTATTCTAAAAGAATATTTCACCTATAGAAGAGTTTAAAGTATACCTCGTTTTAAGATTACCCGTTTGAAATAAATTCCGATTGATCAAGTAGGTACTGACTAAATTAAAAGTTCACTTAGACAATTATTGTTTGTTTCACGTATAATTACACCGTGCTGTATTTAATGAAATACTGTCCTTCTTACAATGAACTTATCCATCAAACATATTGAGATCGATCTCTCATAGTCACTTCCGTCATTTACATTGTCACTCGTGTCACGATGTCATACTATTATTCTATGACATTTCCTCATTGTTGGGTTATTTTTGGTTTTAACATAACATTTCTAAATGACATAATATACACCTGGTGACGTGGACACAGTCAGAGGCTGGCCTTCATTCGACTACACAACCAGCTGTTCAAATGGAATGTCGTTCTTTTGTCTCAACTTCTGATTGAGCCGACGGGGATGGGCATCGTCATGCACCGGTCATGAAAAGTGACAATGATATACGTTTTACGTGTCTTCAATTCCAACAGTCTAAGGACATGCAGCATATGATAATTTCTCATTCTAAGTTCTAAAGGCTTGTTTCTCGTCACTTCTTCCCACCCGGGGTAGGCTTTATAAATATCCCCGATACACGCACAATAGCTCGAAAACATAATTATTCTAAGGCTAAATATACAGGTAGTGTTGTAAAAAGCCATGCATGGTTTGACCTTTTTTGGGCAGTTTTGGTTTGGTATAAATATAATTATAGTAGTACACGAAAATACCATAGTCTCTTTAAATACGTCAAACTAGAAATATCAATGTATATGTCTATATATGACGCAGTCCTAAGAAAAGACTTTCAAACGCGGATAAGTCTGGACACACGCGGATTTGAAGGCTCAAATGTCGACTATGAGCTTTAAAACTATCCTTTTTCCAAGAATAAGGTATGAAAGGCCCAACTAATGATAAACCTGTTTCTTTCATTATAATACTTTTAAAATAAGTTTTCAAGTAGCAAGGCTTAACCACACTCAAAAGTGCGTCATTGATGATGTAAAACGCGTCATAAAGAGATACCTACTATAGTCATCTTATAAGTGTGATGTTTTGTATTAACAGTTGTAACAAGAAATTGCGCAGATATTGTTAAATTTAGGTTAGACGTGGGCCCCATTGAAATTTACGAATGAAGGAATTAAAGAAAAGAAACAATGAATGCAATGGAAATATGTTTACTTGTTACATTAACATCATGCAGGTTGGGCCAACAGTTTTTAGAAAACAAAATCTCCACGCCCCATCTTAGTTACACCCTAAGGAAACATTGAATCACATAAAGATGTTTTGTTCCAATACCCCAAGCATGCTTAATTTTTACGTCATGTTAGGATGAACGTGACACACGCCCATGTCAGCTCGCAAAACATTCACACAGTTCAAAAGTATCATGATGTCATCACGATTTTAGCAATTCTTCAAATTTGCCCGATCACGTAAAGAAGTTACGATCATAATCACCTAGAATCGTAGTAAACTGTTTTACATTATTTTTATCTTTATAATATATTGGGTTGGAAAATAAACTATTTTCTCGTTTTGAAAACAATCAAGAGAAAAATTCAAGAAATTGTACGCTACGAATTCAAATTACGATCCACGCGTACAGCGTATAGATTCAGTTGAAACGCACGTGTAAACTTTTAACCTTAAAACTTTTTTTTTTACTAAGATTGACTTATTAAATTTATTGATCTTAAATGTTATCAAACTAATCAAATTCATTTATTCATAAGTTGATTCATTTATATATATATTTATTCATAAATAATTTTTGGTTATTATTCATTTGTTCATATAATTATTCGTTTACTTGAAATATATATTTATATAATTATATATTTCTCTATAACTAAAAGACAATAATTTTTTATAGATATAGACTTCTATTTATTCTTTCAGACACAACATTTCATTACAAATTAAATTAATGAAAGAAACGATATCATAACATGGGATGTAATGAAACGTGTTTAAAAGAATAATAAGTCTATATCTATAATAATTGTTGTCTTTTAATGAGCAGTGATACTTGTAAACGTCTTATAAGGATTATTCTCTATAACTATTTAGATATTTCGAGCACTACTTAAACGATGGAAATCATTTTCATTCGTTCGTCCGTTCGTTCGTTCGTTCGTTTATTTATTTATTTATTCATTCATTCATTCATTCATTTCATGATAATTCTTTCTATGGATACTATAATAAAAATCAACTCTTTATTTATATGGGTCAAAATTAGATACAGATATACAAGGACGTAACCCTGTCTAACTTATTGCCCGTAGGGACAATACAATAGATGGTATGAATAAAAAAAAATACATAAACATTTAGACGTTCAACTTGTACATGGACATATCTATACGTCCCTGCAATCAAACAAATGACCACAAAAGAAATACATATGTATACTCTTTATGAATTATATAATTCCATAAATTATCACAAGGCTTTAATTTGCCGACAGCTCACAATCGTAAGAGCAGCGTGTATGTATTAGATGAATAAAAAATGGGCAAAAGGTCAGCGCAAGTGCTGCGAGTGGCTCATATTATTGAACGAATTTGGCCTGAGAATGGAGCATGAATCTGAACAGAAGAAAAAGAAAAGATTTATTTACCTGACAATTTCTGGACGGTTGGCATCACTGGCAGCATGAAGTGCCGTAGATTGCCATGCATTTTTGGCATTAACATCATCACCATTATGTATAAGTAATTTTACTATTTCTAAATAGCCTTTTACACAGGCCCAGAATAAAGCGGTTCCGTTCTGTAAATCCACGTTAGCGTATTTGGTATTTTGTAAAATTGCCAGCACGGCCTTTTCGTCCCCTTTCTTTATCCGATCCGCCAAAGAAAATGCCATTTTGTTGTTCTTTAAACACATCCTAAGTTGAACTGAGTACTGTTCTGTTTGTACCATATGACTATATTATAGTATATAGTGAAATACCGACCTAATTTCTTAACCAATCAAAGAGATAGAGAATATCGAGCAATTTGGTTGGTCAATCT
The DNA here is from genome assembly GCA_030562195.1 of Nipponacmea schrenckii. Lineage (NCBI taxonomy): Eukaryota > Metazoa > Mollusca > Gastropoda > Lottiidae > Nipponacmea > Nipponacmea schrenckii. The sequence goes on along the minus strand of JAUJPP010000012.1, from coordinate 19,962,622 downwards.
TAACAGGATATTATTGAATCGTTTATATCGTCAAAATATAGGCTATATAGAATCTCATTGATCAATTTCAAAAACTTCCTTCTATAAACAGTCCAATGGAATTTGAGAATTCTTTTTTTTTATATAAGCATGTTATCTTTATTACAGATCTCATACGGATCAGGGTTGGACCGTATCTCAGTCTAAGCACGCGTCCAATTGTTTTTAATGTTGTTTACTTCGCAAAATCACCCACACGGAACGCATCAATTCGGTTGGTCGTTTTCACTTAAAATCCATGTTGAACGAGTTCGGTCAGAAACAAAAATAAACTATTGTAGGTAATTGGGTGTGAGAGACCCGCAGGTGAATGATCTACCAATCTCAATCCATCTCAGCCCGCAAATTAGCATCCGAGGGAAATTCCGGTAATTGGTCAGTCACCTGGAAGTGGCCGACTTTCTTACAAAAAATCACAAAAGCCCGAAGTGAAATCTTTGGGAAAAGGAACAAAATAAAATAACTCACATGAGAATGAAAATTATACGGAAAAGATTTAGGATACATCATGTGAAGTTGACACTAGTTCGTCCGGTTTCTCGTGGAATTTAAAATGAATACGCATATTGATGTCGATGAGGAAAGTATACGAGACAGTGACGGTGCTAAGATCCTGGAAGTGAGGGTACATATGGGGTTCCAGACTGGATATATGGGGGATGGTAAGGTTCGGGGATAACTGACGCGGGAAGAGATTCAATTGTCGAAGCACTATATAGTAAAGGGTTAGGGGAAGGGTGCTTCGTCTACCTAAGAAAATCAAACCATTTTTTGGGAATCACGGCCTGGCATATATAGTTGGCTATTGATACGCTATAATTTCTCTCTAAGACATAGAAATAATTATTTGGATTACAAGACAAAGGGGGGATACGTGGTGGTGGTGGCGTTCGATTTCAGCTAATCATTTCAGAAAGGATCCAAGTGACACAGAAAACGTTACTTTAGACCAAGGGTTTTCAACCTTGGGGTCGCGTCCCCGAGCTGGGAACGTCGGAAAACTTTTAGGGGACGCGAACATCATATAACCGCAAAAAAATGTTGTGTCTGTGAACATGTCATGGTTTAATGAGGACATTGCTGGAAAAAGGTTAAATACCCCTGATTTAGACTGTCGCCACCTTCCGTGCTGTTTTTTTTACATTCGCGCATGTATTTATCTTTACTAGTCGCGTTTCTATGGCTGGGGGTGTTCCGGGTGTTAGGGGTTATGTGCTGGGGGTTTGACTAGTCTAGGATTTGCACCAATTACAAATTTCATGCCATTGAGTTTTTACCCCCTTGGTGCCATCAGTTTTCGTTGATAAATATGTGACCCCGACTGCGCCCCTCCAACTTATGATTTATCGAAACATTAATGGTACCCATGACATCATAATATCGACAATTACTATATGAGAAAGTCAATAGAGTACTGTGATGATCATTGAACTTTTGGACAACCAAGCGTCGAATTTCAAATCTGAGAATTTCATTAAATGTAATTCGGCTGTTACAGATGACCAAGCAATAATTATCATTTTTATCTGGACAACTTTAGAACTTCAACTTCCAAGACGCTTCTAACAACGGCATTATTTATATCAATATTATACACAATCAGTATACACTTTAGTTTATTATAGGTCAATGGACGCCAGCAGTATTTGAACAGGATAATGAGAACAAAAATTAAAAAGTTATTTTGTTTTTTTAGATTTGGATTTTAGAACCGTTGAAAGATCAAGACTTCCATACTTTTCATAATTATAACCTGAACCATTTTTTACTATTGTTTACACTAACTATCTCATCCTATAATGTTGTTTCTTACTTCATGACCTAGGCCAGTGTTTTCTTGAAAATACTATTCTCATCTCACCCTAACAACGGCAAATATGAGCAAAAAACTACAGAGACAGATTCCCCATTTGTTTGACCAGTTAACCGCTGAAATTTGAGCCTTTTGAGTACAGGTGCCCTGTTTGTCTGTGTTAAAAGTTCAAAGTTCACGTCATTTCTTGAGATTCTGTGATACATAGAACAGACCTGCATAGAGAAATTAATAAGAAATTAATATTTTTAAAGGAGTTATGAGATTTTCGTGTAGATTCCTGACATATATTAAAGTCCTACCTCTGCACCAGAAATGGTGAATGTTTATGCGTTTTAAAATTTTAAAAATGAACCTTCTAATTTAGATCATCCTGACATTATGAAAAGTTATATTTGGGCAGCTGGAAAAAAAATACGAGGAAACCACATATATAGAGGATTTCATCCGTTCACGATACCTGTAAAGAGGAACCCTTCTATTCCTACCAGTAAACAAGCATTAATGATTGGTTAGTTCAAACTTCAACTTTTGTTATCGGCAGTTTCATTATACATTACCGGGAAGTGACCCCTTTTATTAAGTACAGTTATAAGCGGAAGATATATGCCTACTGTAGTGTGATAAAAACCATTTCTTGTTCATAAATATAAGTTTTATTATCACATTATTAATAACCCTGTTTAAAGAATGTTCCACATTTTTATAAAAAAGAAATGAAGTGAATGGAGTCTTACGTCCTACTTTTCTGTACCTTATGGGCTAATGAAGACGGACAACGCCATGCAGTGTGCAATGAGGGAAATTTTGCCAGGACATCTTTTTGCGATTTCCAACTGTCGAGGGATCTTTAACGTGCACAACCTGTAGCATACGGTGCCTCGGTTTATTGTCCCATCCAAACGACTAGACGCCTTTCAATGTCAGTCCCTCCGACCTGTATCACTGACAAGAGGAAACCGGGCTGAAAAATCCGAAGGTTAATCTCGACCTTTGCAGGGATTGAACCCTGGACCTTCAGGTTAGCGAGCAAGGGTCTAATTCCCGGAGCCACCGCGGTTCCCCTCTACATTTTTATATATAATAAGTGAGTTCACAGTTTGGAATCTGAAGATACATTTATTGTATTAGAGATGTCGTTGTATGATGGTAGGATGTAAAACTCCATTCATTTAATTTAATTTCGTTGTATGATGAATTGTCCTCACCGGGATAATAAATATTTATCATCATTATCACGCGGTAGTGACCAGAAGCTTAACGGATCCAGGCATACTAAACATTTCCGGATATCCTACAACGTTTCCGTGGCAAAATACAGTCGAGGGTAGAATTTTCCGTAAGTTAGGCCAACCCCTCGACTGCATACGTATTGTGATACCTGGAAACTTCAGAATATCCGTAAATTTATTGATGGATTCATTAATAGGCCTACTTCTGTTTCATATTGGTACCCAAAAAATTGACAAATATTTCAGTTGTTACATATTCTCAGAAGCCATCGCTCCCAAATTGGATTTAAACAATTTTCATGAAATGCGACTTTGTAAAAATGTTTGTAAATGCAGCCATTTGAATGGTGGTACATCAGGAAATTCAGACCAATCAATATTTGTTTATTTGTTTACCGTCTTTCTGATGAGGACTCTGATTGGCCGATTTCGTAAGAGCGGCACTTAAAAATGAATCAGTTCAGGATGTATATTAATATCAAACTTGAAATATACAACAGATAACTGCTAACAAAAAAATAAAAATCTTATTTATGTGGCAGATCCCTCTGCACCAATTTCCTGTAACAACCACAATTAATGTGAGTCACCAGGATGATTTTTTTTGATTTTTTTAATCAACATTTTAGTCCGATATGGTCAATGGGACATAATTTCATATTCATGTGTTTTGTAGTCTTCCTATTCTGTTTCAAGGCGATGATATTGTAATTGTTGTCTGAAGTCCGCCAGGGGAGGTAATCTTTCTTTACTTCCGGTATAAACAAAACACTCCACGTGCTTTTGTTTATGAAATAATTATCACAGAAAAACGATGTTTCACACAATACGAAAAGTGAAGGTAAGTATTTTATTTTGTAGTAAAAGTCATAGTTTGCCCACAAAAAAGAAATAGGTCCAGGTCTTCTCCATATTTCCCTAAGATACAATTTTCTATTCTATCACTAGGCCTACTGATATGATTCATAGCCAGGCCTAAATATGGATCACTAACTAGACTAGTGAGGAAAACTATGCGGTGGAAATAACTTGATAGGATGAAAAAAAATTCAGTTTGAATCAAAGATTGAAAAGGGGCTAGGTCACTATTTGCAAGTTTGACAACAGAAGGCCTACCCATAGATCAATTGATTGTTTGTTTTTCAGTTGATGATATCTAATTCAGTTGATGATAATTTGTTGATGTTATTTCACTAAATTTCAGTTGATGATAACTCTAGCATATATTATATATTGAATTTTGATTTCTATTTTGGCCTGACTAGTTCAATTATAGGCTTTTAAAGCAAGTGGTTTATATACAATACTATTCCATTTTTTGTTTGTACAGAAATACAGGAAACTGTTAAAAACAGGTGGAGTTAGAAAACGTAAAAAGTTACGTGGAACTGTCACTAAGAGAGATCATGTAGCATGTGAAAATCCAGAATTTCTCAGTAAAGAACAGACAAGAACAAGAAGGTAAATAAACTGTCATATTTAATTTTTAAAATGAAGATTACTTTGAAAGCAAAACTTTTCTGATCTCATCCAAAACATGACAAATTTGTGAGCAATTAATGTACTGTTAAAACCGAGAAGTACCATCAGGTGTTTTGAAAAGAGTAAGCTATGGTCAGTTTTGCATATGACAATCACATGTTCAGTGACATTAGGAACTTTTTAAAGTTTATTTTCTGTTGCTATTTAGTCAATGGAGAGACTTTAGTAGTGTTCAATGAGGGAAGTTTTGTCAATATTACTGGTGGCATACAATTTCCATATCTCATACAGATTTTTGCATGAAGATTTAAATGGTGAAAATGTGACCTGTAAGTGCTAAGAATACACACACAGAAAATTATTTCTCAGGAAAAACATCCATAATAAAGTATGGTAATCCCTGTAATATACACATCAAATATTATATTGTTTTTACAGGTTAAATATTACAGGTTAATTATTATATTGTTTTTACAAGTTAAATATTATATTGTTTTTACAGGTTAAATATTACAGGTTAATTATTATATTGTTTTTACAGGTTAAATATTATATTGTTTTTACAGGTTAAATATTATATTGTTTTTACAGGTCAATTATTATATTGTTTTTACAGATTAAATATTAGTCCATTGTTTTTACAGGTTAAATATTATATTGTTTTTAAAGGTCAATTATTATATTGTTTTTACAGGTTAAATATTATGTTGTTTTTACAGGTTAAATATTATATTGTTTTTACAGGTTAAATATTATGTTGTTTTTACAGGTTAAATATTATATTGTTTTTACAGGTCAATTATTATATTGTTTTTACAGGTTAAATATTATATTGTTTTTAAAGGTCAATTATTATATTGTTTTTACAGGTTAAATATTACAGGTTAATTATTATATTGTTTTTACAGGTTAAATATTTTACTGTTTTTACAGGTTAAATATTATATTGTTTTTACAGGTCAATTATTATATTGTTTTTACATGTTAAATATTACAGGTTAATTATTATATTGTTTTTACAGGTTAAATATTATATTGTTTTTACAGGTTAAATATTATATTGTTTTTACAGGTTAAATATTATATTGTTTTTACAGGTTAAATATTATATTGTTTTTACAGGTTAAATATTATATTGTTTTTACAGGTTAAATATTATATTGTTTTTACAGGTTAAATATTATATTGTTTTTACATGTTAAATATTATATTGTTTTTACAGGTTAAATAAAAGTGTAAATGTTTCTGGTAAAAGAAGAAGAAAAATGATGAAGATATTAAGTAGACAAGCATTACCTACACGAGAAAAGGCACAAGTAACAGGTCAGTCATTTAATCCAGGTCTAAATATTAAATTTCAAGATATTGTTTATATTGTCTTTTGGTGTCTATAAAGTCTGCATGTGGTTTATTGTGTGTGGTTTATTGTGTTTTGTATATTGTGTGTCGTTTATTATGTTGTTTATTGTGTGTGGTTTATTGTGTGTCATTTATTTTGTGTAGTTTACTGTGTTTTGTTTATTGTGTGTTGTTTATTGTGTGTTATTTATCGTGTGTAGTTTACTTTGTGTTGTTTATTGTGTGTTGTTTATTGTGTGTTGTCTATTGTGTGTCGTTTATTGTGTGTGGTTTACAGTGTTTTGTTTATTGTGTGTCGTTTATTGAGTAGTTTATTGTGTTTTATTTACAGTGTGTCGTTTATTGTGTGTTGTTTATTGTGTTTTGTTTATTCTGTGTTGTTTATCGTGTGTAGTTTACTGTGTTTTGTTTATTGTATGTTGTTTATTGTATGTTGTTTATATTTTTCATGTTGAACTTCTTTCTATACATACATGTACAGTTACTGCCCTTGAAACATTAAATACGTTCAGTAACCTCATATCAAGTTTGTTGACTTACATGACATGATAACCTCTCAGCTGTCTGGTTTGTTCTTTACAAACAGCGTAACAATGTTGCACAAGTGGCTTTTTAATGTGGCATTTCATTTTGCATTCCATGAAGGTTCATTAATGTCAAGACATGTGTGTATTTTTTTCCATTTGATTATGATTTTTAGTAAGTTTTTTTACCAACTTTAGAGCAATTTTTATTTAATTTTCTGCTTCATTTCTGTGAATTACAGAAATGATGACCAGTTCACAGTCCAAAAAGCAACCACAGAATTCTAATAAAAGTAAAAAGAAATCTGGTAAGAAGAAAACAGAGCCAGTAGATTTATCTACTCCTGAAGATAGTGAGATGGAGGATGAAGAAATGCAAGATGATGATAATGATGATGATAATGATGATGATATTCAAGAAGAAATGAGTGAAGATGAGAATTAAATGTACATAATGGACTTACTGTTAAAATAACGTTTATGTTTGTTGTATGTTTTCATAAGTCTGGTTTGTTATTCTTTTCCTTTTTTGTTTGACCCTTGTCCATTCAACCCTTTTTTTTTTATTGATGTCAGCTTCTGAAGAGCAATTTGATAGGTGCATAATGTTCCTTAAAATGAAAGGTGTAGATTTCCATTGAGATACATAGTCCACGGAAGTTAGAAGTCTCTTCATAGCTTATTGAGACAATGCTATATATTCCAATGTATTGCCTTTTAGTAGCTGCTTGCTTGGTAACATAATGTTCCAGTTTTCAATCCCTTTCAGAGATAATACCTCCCTTCATGGGAGGGGCCTTCTTGAAAGATTGTCCAGTCTTTCAGATGAGAAATTTACTGAGACACCTGTGTGCAACATGCTGTGCATGCTATAAATCTAAAATAAGTAAGCTAATGACACTGTTTGGATAAAAACTTCACCGCTGGCGTTATGAAACGGCTCAAAAAGCAGGACGTAAAACTCCTCTCTCTTCAATTGCCTAAAATCTTATCTGTTCCATAAATCTTACAAATGAGGTTCACAATAAATACAAATGTTTGATTTTGTAAGCAATAATTTAATAATTAAAGATATATAATACACTAGTTACTATATATTATTTTTTGATATTGTTCAAATACTTCATCTTAATACTGGACTTAATTAGCAATAGTTTATCAAGTGATTAGGACAAGAGTAAAACTTCAATAAATAAAATAGTAGTAACATCTTTCAAAAGAGTAAAATTTCTCGAAAAAATAGTTCATTTTGTGAACATGAATTTATTGAGAATAATGACAAAATTACAAAAGAATTGAATGTAAGATTGCTTGAAAAATGAAGCCATATTTTAGCATAGAACAATGTATGCAAATAACATTTAGGATAAGTTTTTGTTAGAAAAATATATAGAGTCAAACCCAGATATAGCGATTCGGCTTTTAACGAAAATCCGCCTATAGCGCCAACTTCCGAAATCCCTGACCTTCTGAATCACTAACGTTATATTACTTCACAAAAACACGGTTATAAAGTAATGGTTATAGCGAAACTTCGCTTATAACAACGGATTTTCATTTCCCCAAAAGCTATTTTCAATTGAATTTTTCCTGGATATAACAATGTCTGAGAAATTGCGCCATTCACATGATATCTTCAGTGCCGGAACTGTCATATACCGACAGCGAGTTTGAGTTCAGTTTCTTTTCACATTGTTTGTTCATTTAATTATGGATTTTATGAATAATAAAACAGTACAGATTATGTAAATTCGGATATAACGAAAAGATCCGTCGGTCCTATGAAAATTTTATATCCAGGTTCGACTGTAGAAGAAATCTCTTTAATATACTTTTATGATAATTGGCAAGATTGAAAAAAAAGCAACAACTAATCTCTGGCCATTTATAATACTTCCCTCCATAAGCCCACTTCCTCACCACAAATATTTCACTTATTATAGACATGTTATAAACACAAACTAGTACTGCTAAAAGCTAATTTGGTGTTTTAGCACAAGCTTTATAAAGACATACTATCACTGACTTGTCCTAGTTAACAATTTCTTAAGGTGTTTCTTTCACTTAATTTAGACATTTTAGCACAAGCTATAAAATGATATATTATTTCTGATATTTAATATATCCGCGTTTCAATAATTCATATCAGCAAATTATGAGTCAAAAATACAGGAAATATTATATACATGTATATTATGATTCCCAAAATATGAATATTTCTATGTGTCTGGCAAACAGTACGATTAGGTGGGTGGGAATCTGTTCCATTCTTGGCACTGCAAAACTATATTAATCAGTTAAAAAAATATTTCATTGAGAGCTAGAATTTAAGCACCTTGGTTATTATGCGTAAAAAGGATGCACACTTCTATCTAAAAGGATTATATAGGTTCAATGAAAAATTTGCGTTTAGAAAAATTTCCAACATTTTTCTTACCAATAAATAATATTATGCATTCAACTGACCCTTAGAAGCAATCAAATTAAAATGTACATCTCACTGATTTTTTTTTTCTGCATTCTGAATATATTTACCATCAATGATCTGACAAAATTGTCATGCAATTCATGTTTTTGTAATTCAAATTTTCAACCAATCCATGATCTTATCAATCAAAAATTAAAAAAAACATCTAAATTGAAATGTTTATCAGCCAGATTTCCAGTAAAGCTGTTGTAGATTAATAGGCCAATGTCATACACCTGAGCTTCTAAGCTTTAAGCTCAGACCACTAAGCTCAGGTTGCATAATATTTTTTGTCAGCGTTCTAAGGTTCAATCAGTGTCAAATGTCAAGGGTTATTCAATAATTTGATGAAAAATCTAAAGAAAGGAGCAGTATTTCCAAACAGATCTTTTAAATAAAATACAAAAAAATAGTAGGAAATACTGTTATCTGATTGGTTATCATCAACAAAATCAATCAAATCAAAAAACAGTTAAAACATGTGAGATCATTAATTATATATTCAGTACTTGATTTTTCTGGATTTTCTGGATTAGACATTTGAGATATACTTATGAAACTAAAAGCACATTTATTGAATATATTTGTCTGGAAAGTGCGTAGAAAAATAAAATTTGTAAATTAAAATGCACTGTTACAGGGATGTTGTTTTTGTTGTATTTGCCAGACATAACTGGACAAGAAATAATTATGTCTGTCCACAATGCTACACTGGACTTAAAGTCTTACATATTTTCTATGTATGAGAAAGAAATTAATATGAATTACAAAAATAAAATAATTACGTAGATGGATTTTTCAAAAATATTTATCACAAAATCTTGGACCTTTCAAATCAGCAGATTAAAAACAAACAAACTATGTACAATATTTGATTCCAAGAGGAAAAGGCCACAATGATTTATTCTTTGTTTCTTAGGCAGGAATAATTTGAAATTATTCCCATGAAACTCACTAATCAAATTTCGTTCATGCATGCTTAAAAGAACTAGACAACTTGTCTGGACAATCTAGTCAAATGAAATTACCATCTATGATGATCAAGACTATGATCAAGACTATTTATATAAATTAAATCGAATGCAGAAAACCATAAGAGTTAATGCCATCACATGCATGTCCGGTAGATTATTTTAAAAAATAAATTGTTTACATTGAAAGTACTACCAAAAATATTTGCTAAAAAATTCATTGGATTTATAAATTTCACAGCTGTAAAGAGATCAAGGTTTTATTATAATATTATTGGCTATAGATGCCTAAGAAAACAAAATATCCAGCGTATGACCTTATATTATTTGTATAACATATTTTTTAACTCTTTGGCGCTTTGTTCTTCTTCCCTACAATTCCCATCAAATCTTTACTCATATAATAGGGTTTCTCTGCCGAACCATCGTTTCTTTCTAGATCTTCCACTGCAATAGAAACAAACCCTTTTTTATCTGACTGCTTTTGATATTTCTTTGACCCTTTGGATATTTGGTGTGTACATCATTAACATTACAAAAATTTTTACTGTTAAAATTGTGCTCAATACATCAATATGTCAAGTGATATAGATACATTTAAAACAGAAAAAGAGTTTCAGCATGCTTTGAGATCTTCAGACAAGACAACAGACATTAACACAATGTGACTTTTAAAATGGTTGAAAAAAGTAGCATAAAAACATCTGAGTTAGAAAGCTATTTTTCTAAAACTGCAATAGAGACCAAAGAAGAAATAGCCAACTTTAAAAAAAAAGTCAGCACCTTACTCTAAAATGGCTACTAAAATACCACAATTAAAAATAAAATTCACAATGGAAAGAAAAATTATAGGGGATCCTTTCTACCAGCTGGTATTTGGCCAAACCTCTTGGCATTGATCTTTCCCAGGTTACCATTTATTGGACTGGGAAGTTGAAGATTGACTTATTCAAGGTCATCGAACTTTCACACACCGATACGATTAGAACTCACGTCCGACATTTTCAACGCAGGTGGATATATAGTGAGTGATATAAGTAACTTACAGAAACATAAAAATAATGTATCACAGCCATATTGTACACACTGAAGAAACATGAAGCTATCACATAGGTTCCCAGTACCACTATCTATTACAATACAAAATATTATTTAATAACATTATATTTACTGTTTTTCAAAAGACATAAACCAATATACTATATGTCCATTTTATAAAAAAATTGTACTTTGAAAATCTATCCATTTAATGCATATGTACTTGTGTAGGCCTACATGTGCATGATTTGTATATTAAAGAATTGTGTTTTTTTTTGGGTTTTTTTCCCAATGTTTTGCCCCATGGGCTGAATGTTAGACAGGAGCATGTCCTTGTGTAATGGGCCTTATTCTGACCCATGTAAAATAAAGAGTTCATTATTATTATTAATTTTGCATGGGTGGGTAATATGAGAACAAACCTCTCATAAGAAGCATGTGCCTAGGTCACAAATTTAGAACTACAATTTAGTATTATCAAATTATGAAATTTTAGTGAACTCATTCTTTTTAAGGTACCATAAATTAATTTCTGGTTGCCCTTTTTGCATTGGTAAGCCGTTTTCTTAAAAATATCTGTTCAGAAATTTACAAAGTATTTTATTATATGAAATATTTTCTATTAAAGCAATACAATAATGTGTAGAGTTAGAAATATAGCTAATGGTGTTCTTAAAACATGGATTTCTCTTTAAAGGAAAAATAGGTCTTAAAATGAACATAAAATTTTAAATTTGGTCAAGAGCTTTATTCAACAGTAAATATACATGATGCCATAAATAACATAAAAAAATAAATAAATATCCAAAAAGCTAAGTAATTATCCATAAAGATGCATTTGAAAAAAGCTTAATAAATTGATTAAGCGTTTTTAAAAAATGACTTAGTCTTGAAGTTTGTGAGTTTTGCAGATTTTAAGGGATTCTGTTACTTTATGACACCAGGTAAGTTCACTGATGAATATATAACTCATATTGACCATTCTTGAAAACTAAAATTTTATGTTCATGTTAAGACGCATTATCCCTTTAACTTCACTATATAATTTACACTGCTAAGATAACAGTAAAGTACTTACTATGATTGGAATAAAATAGAAGTTTAAAGATGGCTTGTACTGGTTTAAGAAATCGATTCTACCATCAAAGAAAAAGAATGCACCTGTGCCTGTTAAGGCCACCACAACCATTTTACAGATAAACAATAAGAAATCTGTCACTTTATCAATGACTACCACCCTGCAATCAAAAATAACATCATTAGCCTTGTGGACTCTCTTAATATCAGAAACTTCAGGTAAAAGGGAATTGTCTACACGGAAAGGGGATTCAGAATTCATACAGAGATGACAAAAATCCAGGTGTTATGCAGATGATTTCTGGAAATGATAATTTAGCTATCTTTGCAAAATTTCCCTCATTTCATACTACATGGCATTGCCAAAATGGATCAGAAAAGACGTATATTTAAGTCTAAATTATTCAGTCATTTTAAAAGGAAATCCGGTTAAAAATCTTTGTATACTGGCATAAAGCTATGCAAAGGAAAATGAAGACTGGACAATGGAAATAATTCATACTCAATTCTAACTAGATTATTATACTATATTATGATTATAGTCTTTGTAAAAAAGGGAGGTAAATATTAACAATACAATATACATATATATACCACTATTGATTTATTACATATTACATTTCAAAATACATACAGGAAACATTTATCTAACTATATATTGTGTTGTTTGATTGATAATTAAACATGATAATGTTAAGCTGTATCTAGTTCTAAATGTAGTATGTAATAAACCTAGAAGTAGTATATCTATAATCTTGTTTTAGAAACATAGTATGTAATAAACCTAGAAGTAGTATATCTATATTATCTTGTTTTTAGAAACATAGTATGTAATAAACCTAGAAGTAGTATATCTATATATCTTGTGTTTAGAAACATAGTATGTAATAAACCTAGAAGTAGTATATCTATATATCTTGTGTTTAGAAACATAGTATGTAATAAACCTAGAAGTAGTATATCTATAATCTTGTGTTTAGAAACATAGTATGTAATAAACCTAGAAGTAGTATATCTATAATCTTGTGTTTAGAAACATAGTATGTAATAAACCTAGAAGTAGTATACCTATAATCTTGTGTTTAGAAACATAGTATGTAATAAACCTAGAAGTAGTATATCTATAATCTTGTGTTTAGAAACATAGTATGTAATAAACCTAGAAGTAGTATATATGCATATATCTTGTGCTGTATAGTTGTATGTAATATAATTGATAACTTAACCTATATGTATTTTGAAACAAGTATGTAATAAAACCTAGAAGTAGTATATCTATATATCTTGTGCTGTATAGTTGTTGATAATATAATTGAAAATTAACCTATATGTATTTGAAACATAGTATGTAATAAACCTAGAAGTAGTATATCCATATATCTTGTGCTGTATAGTTGTTGATAATATCAATTGATAACTTAACCTATATGTATTTCGAAACATAGTATGTAATAAAACCTAGAAAATGTATATCCATATATCCTGTGTAACAGTTCTAATTATAATTGTCTTACCTAACTACATTTCTCAATATCAACATAAAAGCATTTTTCGCAGAAATACAGAAATTTTTACCATAGATTGCACACTGAAATTAAAACATAACATAATACATGTATTTGTAAAGCAACATCTATCTAGCTGTTAAAAATAATGGGTGGCACAATTATTCAAAGTCATCCAAGACTCTCTTGTGTCCTTATTTTCAAAAAGTTAACTTATGATGATTTTAGTACCGGTATCAGATTTACTAGTACTTATATGTACCCAAGATATATTTTACGAGAAAAAGTTTTCAAATATTATAGATTGGTGACAGTAAGATATTTCACTTACCATAATATATGCATTCTTATTGAATGTTCAACAATTTCTAAGGAATTTGTTCCAAACACAGAAGAAACATTTGAGACATTACCAAAGATAACAAACATGTCTTTATTTTACAAAGTTATTAGGAATTTACAAAAAATTTGCCGCTACATTTCATCATACTACCCCAAACTCTCTTTCCTCCCCTTCATCTCTTCATCCTCACCATCTTTCATCTTTCATTCCCATCACTCTCCTTCATCCTCTCCCTTCACTCCTCATCCTTATCACTCTCCCTTCATCTCTCCCTTCACTCTCCCTTCATTACTCTCCTTTCACATCACCCTTCATGTCTACCATTCATCCTCTCACTTTCATAACTCTCCTTTTACAGGTCAATACCAACTATCATCTACTTACCATGAAAAACACGATTCTCCTTTTATTTTCTGGTCGAATTTCCAATACACAGACATTCCTGTCTAACATTCAGTCCCATAGAGTCAAACATAGACTCCTTTATTTTACATGGGTCAGAATTAGGTCCAATACACAAGGACATGGTCCTGTCTAACATTCAGTCCATAGAACAAACATAGACTCTTTATTTTACATGGTCGAATTAGGTCCAATACACAAGGACATGGTCCTGTCTAACATTCAGCTCCATAGAGACAAACATAGATCTTTATTTTACATGGGTCAGAATTAGGTCCAATACACAAGGACATGGTCCTGTCTAACATTCAGCCCATAGAGACAAACATAGATCTTTATTTTACATGGTCAGAATTAGGTCCAATACACAAGGACATGGTCCTGTCTAACATTCAGCCCATGGAGACAAACATAGACTCTTTATTTTACATGGTCAGAATTAGTCCAATACACAAGGACATGGTCCTGGTCTAACATAATAATAGGCCTAATAATAACATTCAGCCATTATTGAGTGGATAATATCAATGTGTAAGTTAAGATGTAACAAAGAGTTCCTACCTAATAGATCTCCAGAATGAGCTCAGTAAAGGAAAATTAGGGATATCCTTGGGTTTATTGAACGCCCAATAATAGGAGGCGAATGCTCCAGCTAGAGTCATCTGTCCTAACGCCACTACAAAATTGACCAACCAGAATAACATGAATAGATTGTAAATCTGTAGATAGATGGTATACCTGGAAAACAATACAGATACTATAAATATTTTTGTATAAAAAATACATCAGGCTTATAATCTAAAATTCAAAATACAGTTAACGATATTACATGATAGAAATATTATGATAGTTTTGTTAAACAATATTCTTAAGAGTCTGGCACATCCTTGTAAACAACTCAATAAATGAAGTCTACCCTTCCACTATACTGAGATACCATACGAGGCACTGTAATTGAAGAATGTCTGTCACTCTTTGATACAGAAAACTGAATTTGTTTTTTTTTGTGGCTAAGATCCACAAAAAGCCCTTAATGTGACTTCATGATATCATGTCAGAGATATAGGTAGGGCAAAACTATTCATAGATGTAGCATTACATACAAACTGACAATTTTTTCACCCACTCTCATCTTGTCATTGAACTCTTACAACTATTAAAATACTGCATACTGGCATCTTGAACTATAAGCTTCTTTAAAATTTCATAAAGTATATTCAATATGCACAATATTTATACAATATTGAAGTACTGAACTCTAAAAATGTTCAAAAGATTTGACTTTCTAAACTACAACAAACTATAAAGTACTTACTCTCCAGACCCATATTTTAAATAACCACAAATCTGACCAGCAGTATTATTTGTCTGAAAGAAAATCAGAAATTCATCATAGTTTTTATACATACATGCTTAGGGTTTGATTTGTGATCAAACAGATGTCGAACATCTCGTTTTAAAGAAATAGAAAATATTTTATATATAGAGAGAAAAATTATAAAATAAATTATATATAGTCAGAAAATTTTTGTTACAGAATTATCACAAGGTAATTTTTGAAAGAGAAACTTACAGAATTATCACAGGGTAATTGTTGAAAGAGAAACTTACAGAATTATCACAAGGTAATTGTTGAAAGAGAAACTTACAGAATTATCACAAGGTAATTGTTGAAAGAGAAACTTACAGAATTATCACAAGGTAATTGTTGAAAGAGAAACTTACAGAATTATCACAGGCTAATTGTTGAAAGAGAAACTTACAGAATTATCACAGGGTAATTGTTGAAAGAGAAACTTACAGAATTATCACAAGGTAATTGTTGAAAGAGAAACTTACAGAATTATCACAGGCTAATTGTTGAAAGAGAAACTTACAGAATTATCACAGGGTAATTGTTGAAAGAGAAACTTACAGAATTATCACAGGGTAATTGTTGAAAGAGAAACTTACAGAATTATCACAGGGTAATTGTTGAAAGAGAAACTTACAGAATTATCACAGGGTAATTGTTGAAAGAGAAACTTAAGAATTATCACAGAGGTAATTGTTGAAAGAGAAACTTACAGAATTATCACAGGGTAATTGTTGAAAGTAGAAACTTACAGAATTATCACAAGTAATTGTTGAAAGAGAAACTTACAGAATTATCACAGTAATGTAAATGAAAAGATTATCAATGTTTGTTTAAGAATTCGATTCCAAGTTTGTCGAGCCTCAATTACACAATAATGTGATATTCAATTTCACTAATTTTGAATTTGACAGCAACCTATTGAATAGAACTAACACGTAATTTAAGGAACTTCAGTTCATCCAGGTATTTGAATAAACACAGAATTAAAAGTAATTGTTATTTTAAAATTACAAATTTCACACTGTAAATTTAAAACGAACTTACAAATTCACAAGTAATTTTGAAAGCAGAAACTGAATATGACATAATTTGAATGATTAATTCGAATTATCAAGTGTAATTTTGGAAACTTCAGAATTATCACAAAGGGAATTGTTGAAAGAGAAACTTACAGAATTATCACAGGGTAATTGTTGAAAGAGAAACTTACAGAATTATCACAAGGTAATTGTTGAAAGAGAAACTTACAGAATTATCACAAGGTAATTGTTGAAAGAGAAACTTACAGAATTATCACAAGGTAATTGTTGAAAGAGAAACTTACAGAATTATCACAGGGTAATTGTTGAAAGAGAAACTTACAGAATTATCACAGAGTAATTGTTGAAAGAGAAACTTACAGAATTATCACAGGGTAATTGTTGAAATTGAAACTTACAGAATTATCACAAGGTAATTGTTGAAAGAGAAACTTACAGAATTACCATAAGGTAATATTGAGAAACCTACAGATTATCACAAGGTAATTGTTGAAATTGAAACTTACAGAATTATCACAGGTAATGTTGAAATTGGAAACTTACAGAATTATCACAAGGTAATTGTTGAAAGACAAACTTACAGAATTATCACAAGGTAATAGTTGAAAAGAAACTTACAGAATTATCACAGGTAATTGTTGAAAGAGAAACTTACAGAATCTATCACAAAGTAATTGTTGAAAGAGAAACTTACAGAATTATCACAGGGTAATTGTTGAAAGAGAAACTTACAGAATTATCACAAGGTAATTGTTGAAAGAGAAACTTACAGAATTATCACAGGGTAATTGTTGAAAGAGATTATCAGATTGTTGTTTAACAGCATCTTGGTTTGTTGAGCCATTACCATATGTGATATTATTTTCACTAAAATTCTGACCGCGCCCTATTGACTGTAGATAGCTAAACACAATTAAGGAATATTCTAAATCCGTTCCCTTATCAAAAACATGTAAATAAATATTTCTTTGGTGTTAATTGGTATTTTTCAAAGGTTCATGTGTACCAATTCTAGCCTCTATTGACAAATAAGTCAGATATGTCTTCTATATGCTTCTTCCAATTTGAATTCTGTCTACAGCAACTCTTTTTTGGCACATATAGAATCATTCTGAACCCTGTTAGAACTTTTTCTAACTTCCAGTTTATTCAATGAATCCTAAACCCACAGAACTAATCAAGCACTCATATCTTTTAAAAAGCTTATAAAAGTCCAGTTCAGAATCACTGTCAAATTTAAAATGGCTGAATCAATTACATAAGCTCAAAAACTTTTTATTATTGAAGCCAAAGTTAATATGACATAATATTGTGTTAATCTCCACTATCAAGTGCTAAAGTTTTCTATAATTCAGAATAAAGACTTAAAAATGGTTCAAACTTTGCTTTGGGAACCTGATCTAAGAACAGTCCATAGATTATGCCATTTATTTCAAAAATTGTTATCATTTAAAAGGATACACAGCCACAACAGCCCACAAGGTTACCACTGCTAGTTGTAGTACAAACGGAAACAATGGCCACACTAATGTAAATATCATAGTCCCCACAGCTCTACAAAATATCAATACCAATATAATGTACACGGGATAAACAAACAATCAAATAGATTATAATATTTCTAAACAATTAGATAACTAATTTGCATAAGTAAACAATTAGATAACTAATTTGCATAATTAAACAATTAGATAACTAATTTGCATAATTAAACAATTAGATAACTAATTTGCATAATTAAACAATTAGATAACTAATTTGCATAATTAAACAATTAGATAACTAATTTGCATAAGTTAACAATTAGATAACTAATTTGCATAATTAAACAATTAGATAACTAATTTGCATATGTAAACAATTAAGATTGGTCATAAGATATATGAGCAAAAAAAATCAGGAAAATAAAATGTCTACAAACTAACATTAACATTGGAAAGGGGTTATATAGGAGAGTGCCTGTTCTCCAATCCTATTCATAAACCTATTTTGAATAAAATATTGTTTATATAAAAAAAAAAAATCAACATTCATGTGACTGTACTATTGAGCATGCTTCTGATAATTTAAGGAGATTCAGTGCCCATGAAATAATGATCTCACAATGCGTTGATAGATCGGGTGGCAGCATTCAAAAGCAGTAGAAACCCGACAAAAACGGGTTTAAATTAGCCCCTTTTTCACATTCCTACTGCCCTTTTTTGATTAAAGATATAGCATTCACTTACCTACTGCCCTCTTTGATTAAAGATATAGCATTCACTTACCTACTGCCTTCTTTGATTAAAGATATAGCATTCACTTACCTACTGCCTTCTTTGATTAAAGATATATCATTCACTTACCTACTGCCTTCTTTGATTAAAGATATAGCATTCACTTACCTACTGCCTTCTTTGATTAAAGATATAGCAATTTACTTACCTACTGCTCTCTTTGATTAAAGATATAGCATTCACTTACCTACTGCCCTTCTTTGATTAAAGATATAGCATTCACTTACCTACTGCCTTCTTTGATTAAAGATATAGCATTCACTTACCTACTGCCTTCTTTGATTAAAGATATAGCATTCACTTACCTACTGCCTTCTTTGATTAAAGATATAGCATTCACTTACTACTGTCTCTTTGATTAAAGATATAGCATTCACTTACCTACTGCCTCTTTGATTAAAGATATAGCATTCATTACCTACTGCCTCTTTGATTAAAGATATAGCATTCACTTACCTACTGCCTTCTTTGATTAAAGATATAGCATTCACTTACACTGGCTATAGGATCAAGAATACATTCACTTATCTATCATGCTCATTTCTACTAAATTATAAATATCAAGCATACTTTCCAGCGTCCTGATTCAACGATATAGCATGTCAAACATACCACGCCTTGATTAAAATACATTCAGTAGACTGTTCAAAATACATTAGCAGACTGTTCGAAAATATAGCAGACTGTTCAAATATCTTCAGCACATTCAAAATCAAGCAGACTGTTCAAACATAAGCAGCTGTTCAAAATAATTTCAAGCAGACTGATTCAAAATATTGGAGTCAAGACAGATCTCATTGATCTATTCCAAATTTTCCAAAAACTGCAGTCTATTCAAATAATCCAAGTTCAAACATACCATAAGGCTGTTCAAATAAGTTTAGAAGACTGTTCAAACAAACAAGCAGACTGTTCAAACAATCAAGCAGACTGGTCAAATAATCAAGCAGGCTATTCAAACAATCAAATAGCTGTTCAAACAATCAAACAGGTTGCAGCTGTTCAAAATAATTTTAGCTGTCTATTCAAATAATCCAAGAAGACTGCAGTCTATTCAAATAATCCAAGAAGACTGCAGTCTATTCAAATAATCCAAGAAGACTGCAGTCTATTTAAATAATCTGTTTTAATGATACTTACCAACTCCCAGGAATAGTTTAGCTTTAGAAAATGTCAGATTGACCACAGCCAGGGTGAAGGAGAAAGCTTCATCATTGTCTTTATACAGGAAATAGTTATAGAAACATACAGCACTACCTGTTTATAAGAATACTGAGATATTAAGATTTATCTTGAAATCAATCCAATAATCCCCTAATTAACTAAATTAATTGACCGGTAGTGTTAGGGGTCTCATTGACTAAACATGATTGTTGGGTAATTTTTTTTTTTAACTTCATTGACCAATACTTGATGTCCAGTGGAGCCTATTTGCAAACGGTCATTTTGGCATGACTGTCGGTCATGTCCGGCATATAGGGCCAAATCAACAGCCCTGGTCCAATCTCTTTCTACTTCTTTAGTTATGGTGTTATGGTGGGTGAACCATGTTTATTGAACAGGGAAAATGAATATTCATGAGGTCATGTGATATTAGAATCTGCAAATCAACATCCCTTCTACATAGTCATTATTTGCTTTATTTTGTAAATATGAAAACATACCATGAACTCATAAAAAGTACATTAGTATCAATATAGTGAAAAATAAACTTACCACCAGCAAACAAGGCAACAAAAGCCAAGATAGTAAACCATACCATTATACCAGCAATCCATCTCATTATAACAATCCAGATAAAACATATTACCATACCCAAAAATAATCCACTGAAAAACATGGGATATATAGACTGTTATAATTGTAAAAACAAAATACATGTATTTCACAGCTCACCCTGTGCTTACATGTTCCAATTATGATGAATATTACCAAACATTCATGACATTGAAGTACAGTTTACAGTTTGATACTAGTTGAATAGTACTTAGTCAAGTTAGTGTAGGATATTTTTGACGTCAAGAAAACATCGTTTGAAATGTCCGGTTGAGAAAAAATAAATCAACAGCCCTGATGTAAATTCTCTTATATCTGTATAACAAGTAAAGCTGTACAATCACCGAAATTTTTCATTTTCATACTCTTTTGATAGCACAAGAACTTCAGTCATTTGCTTTACACAACCGAACAAATGACTGCATGAATCATGTTCTTAAAAGTGAACACAGCTTTCTAAAGAATGTCTTAAGATTCATAGTGAGATGAAATATTAATGTGCACATGTACAACTTACATGAGTATCATCCACCATGTTGAAGTGACATCAGCTATGGCTTTTTCAGCGTATTCCTTAGCAGCTAAAAACTGTTCAAAAACACTGAAAATTTTAAAAGAACAAAATTATGCAACAATACATATAATTGAGTGCATTACAATGTGATTTAAAAAAAACATGTGTTACATCATCTTTTTCATTTCACGATTTTACGAAAACAGGTTGAAGTAAACGGGATCCATAAATATTGTTTACTGTGTCTCTGAAACTACATAGTTTTCATTGTAAATTATAAATTCAATGAATCTTTTCTATTTTTGTGATTTTGTATTTAAGGTGAAATATTCTGGATTATGAATTGATGGATAATGAAGATAAATGAATGATTAATGATGCTGAATGAAGAATGTCTGAATGATAATGATGCTTTATAATAATGTTCTGAATAATAATAATGCTGAATGTCTGAATGATCTGAATGTCTGAATAATGATGATGCTAAATGCTAAATGTCTGAATAATAATGATGCTGAATGCTGAATGTCTGAATGATTAATGATGCTGAATAATAATGATGATGCTTAATTCTGAATGTCTGAATAATAATGATGCTGAATGACTGAATGTCTGAATAATAATGATGCTGAATGATGATTAATGTATGGTAAATGATAATGAATGATTTATCATGATGAATGTGAAATGATGAATAAATGATTAATGATGATGAAGATAGGCGAAGATAAATTGGTTGATGATGCTAGATAGATATATCATAAAATGATGAATGAATGGTAAATGATGCTTGACAATTAATTAATGAAGCTAAATGATAATGATGTATTGATGATGCATAATGGATAATACATAAATGATGCATGTAATATTATTATATATGTCTTTGTATACCTGCAAAATACTGCAAAAAAAAAGCCCAGTAAGAAATATTTTGGCTAAATAGTCATTTTTTATATCATTGAAATAGTTAAACCATATTTAAATATATACAGTTTCTATTTTTTATGAAGCCACTTTATAACCATGTTAATTAAACCTGGTTGATGAAATATGCCATTTATAACACTGGATGTGAAATGAGAATAATGCTTAAATATGAAATACAAATAAATTTGGTCAGCATAGATTCTAAAGTGAATATATATGCTGTCTTAAAATGAACAAAATAATTATTATAGATGATTGGATATTGAAAGATGCTTAATATTATCAGTAAATATGACTTTGTATCTTAAATATCAAAAAAATAATTATGCCCAGTAAGTTCAGATGCATTTATATATTGAAATATGCTTAAACAATTTTATATACAGCTATTTTTTAAAAAGACTTTATGCCAGTTATTTAAGATTGTATAGACTTCTGTTTACATAACTTATGTACATGATAAGTATGCTGCTGATGATATAAACCACATATGTAGAGCACATTCTTAAAGAACTAAATTTTATTTTACATGCTTAGATATTATCCGCTGTTAAAAAAAAAAACAAACATAATAAGCATTTGATAGTTTCATGCAAAGCGCTTGTTCATACATAACGTTGGATTCATGATGGTTGGGAGATACTGTTGCTTTGACAAGGGTCCTAGATATTCCATTGATTTTGAGAACTAAAGTTTACTCTTTCAGATTAGATCCTATATTTAAAATATGCAGAAAATGTTTGATACCAAGGACAAGAAATAACTTATTACAGTTTAATAGTTTCTGGGGATAATCAATGTTCTACAAGCAACCGTTTAGATATAAGTGAACCTAACCGTTAAGTTTTACAGACTTAGATTACAGCAAACAAACTCTTTAATGATTCATGAACAAACTCAGGCAGATTCGTAAGCAACGTTGATTTAGTACCAGCTTTACTTCTGGATAATCTCTTATGTTTATCAAAAATGATATGATTTTCATTGGGTAGAAAGCGTGTTTTGAATTAATGAATACAATTGTTAAATGGAGGTTGCCATTTTGAATTAGTACAAATGTTACGAGATCGCTGATTGGATAAGTTTAGTAGTGACATATGGTTTGTCAAGGGAGGTTATTAGTCTCTAATGACGAGAATCTGGGATTGTGAAAGCAACGGTTGGTTCAAGTATTTATCCAAACGTTGCTTTAGGAACATGGCAAATCAGCAACTTCCAAAAAACCCTCAACAAAATAATATTCACTTCATGGCCCCATACCGGTACCTCAACTGGAAACATAAAAATAACACATGCATCACACTATGCCTTTATCCTGAAAATGTCATGCCTATGCCTATGCCAGATGCGTGCATGTAAATGATAACATATAATATAATTGTATGTAAGTAGGAGGCCTACTGTTGTGTTTTCTGTAATTCTGCATCCGTGAAATTCATAGAATTTGTGACGCTGTAAATTTTAATATGATACAAACAATAAAAACTCAATATGACAATGCATGTAAAAAAAAAATTTTAAATTATTTTTTTGTAATTAGGCCTACAAATTGATTAAAACAGTATACAAAACATATTGTCACTGGAGTGAGTTTAACACTATGCTATCTTCAGACAACTGTCCTACTTTCATTTTGTTGTCATATTTCTATAGAACACTATTTCAATAGTGAGAAATATTTGTTATAACAATTTGATGATGTGGTTTAAAGGGGCCCAGGCTTGATTTTTAGGTGTCGTTTTGGGCCTTTGTTACATTTAAACAGTCCTCAGAAATATTCAAGCTCTGAGAAAATCGCAAAATACCTTGAAATATGCCTCAAACAAAAAATTTCACTTTTCATTTTTTTTCCGTGCTGTACGCGGCTGGTCTCCAGTCAGTCTGAAAATTGTGTGTCCTGTTGACAAAGTCTACAATTGAAAAATGCGTTGTAGTCTGTTTATATAGATGACCGCTATTGCACGACGGGAAGGATAACTCTTTGATTATCAAGACGAACCGTTTTCCAATATGGCGGGACGTTCTTAATTTCTTAAGTCATTATGATTTTTCAAACACGGATAATTATGGATACACATGGATTTGAAGGCTCAAATTTCAAAGGTAAGCTCTGTAGACTATTTCTGATTAGCTAACCAAAAGATTTCATGTGTTTGAGGCTGTCGGATGATTGTCCGAAATAAACAAAGCCTGGGCCCCTTTAATATTTGTTATCTTGACTTTATAAAATTTACACAAACATAAATATATTCCATGGAGAAAATTTTTCTAGTTTTATAGGCCCTACTTAGAGTAGGCTACACTTTACTATATGACACTACCTCAAGGCTCTGGTAAGAATGAAAATGGACGATTCAATGATCTAGTAATGTGAAATTTGAAGTTGTATATAGTTTTTTAATTTATGTTTGGATATTAACTAACCGGATTTGTTTTTTTGATAAAAGTAATTATTCTAAGGTCACTTATGAAGTCAAAATGTCTGTACCAATAACCAGTTCGTCTGCAAGCTCGTCCGAGAATCGCAAAAAAAAAAAAAATATTCGAACGATTAGAATACGTTTTCGACTGAATCATCGAAATACAATAATATAATATAAGGTTTCTGGAAAAGGAACTGTTATCAATCAAATATCACTTTATAAGAGAAACAGTCAACATTAATTGGTTAATGCCAAACAATAGGCCCTAGTTATTTTCCAAAACTTAATATCTTGCAACAGTGATTTGAAATGATCAGTCATAGGTCTAATTAGATGTTAAGATAGATATTAAAAGGGAAGAATTGTTAGTCTAATAAATTATAGGATCATATTGAATCACTAACAAAGTTTCAGATTTGTTACAGTCAACGTTATGAGCATTGCTCAAGCTAGACCAAAAGTCTAGAGAGACTTCATTTCTCCCTCATGAAAATTTAGGGCGACTTCATGAAAATTTGCGCAACTTCCATGTATGAATGTAAATATGGAGAATACCAACATTGCAATTATGGAAAGAACTGTTCGAGACAGCTCTTTACTAAACTTGTTTTTCTTTTGTGATCATTGACTATGAGGAGCCCGATGATGACACCTATCGACGCTTAAAACTATTTTTTCGAACCAAGCTTGAAAGCCAAACACGCAAAGCAAGAGCTTAACTTGCCACTGATACAAAGTAGAATACAAACAATTTAAAGGCAACCGATAAAAACAGCAGTTTTTCAGTTCAAATTGATCAGTTTCTTTCACATTCTACTAGGAGCAGTCATTGGAATCTAGTTTCTCTCAGATTCTGGGAAGTCACAAGGTAGAAGTCAGTCCCATTAGATTACTAAATCATGACTTCTTTTTACTGATAAACAACAAAACTCGAGATGCAAGCAGTTAGTCTAAATAACTAGATCTACATTATCTTTAAATGTTAGTCACAATTTCTTGATCTCACAAGTTTCATATTTATTTTTTCTGAATTCATTTTGTCACATATGATTTTAATAAATGACACTTACGCAACGGCTGACTTGACGTCTGATGCAGTGACGTTATTATTCTCGGCATCTTTCAATGTTTGGTTACCAATTTCAACAGCACCGTCTACTATATTTATTAATTCATCTATCGGCAAACAACGATTTATCACTGGAAAAAAAATTACATTTATAAATTTATTTCAGATAGGCTTTAATTTAGATCAAAAATTTAATCATATTTATTTTTTTTAAGTTATTTATGGTAGCAGGTGTTAGGGTGAGAAGGGAATAGTATTCTCAAGAAAACACTGGCCTAGGTCATGAAGTAAGAAACAACATTATAGGATGAGATAGTTAGTGTAAACAATAGTAAAAAAAATGGTTCAGGTTATAATTATGAAAAGTATGGAAGTCTTGATCTTTCAACGGTTCTGAAATCCAAATCTAAAAAAACAAAATAACTTTTTAATTTTTGTTCTCATTATCCTGTTCAAATACTGGAGCCCATTGACCTATAATAAACTAAAGTGTATGCTGATGACATTTGACTAATAATTATTTAAGGTAATATGTATATATATAGATATATTTATATGAAATATGAAAAAATCCAGGATAATCTTCCAGAGTGCTCTACGTGCACATCCACGGAGCTTTATAGATGATTAGAAAACGAACAATTTCACATAAACATTAAGTTTTCTCAACAGTCTGTTTCGTAGTACTACGAAACAGACTGTTGAGAAAACTTAATGTTTATGTGAAATTGTTCGTTTTCTAATCATCTATATATAGATATATATATAAAACAGTTATGGATTTGAAAAACGTTTTGCAGTCTTTCAAGTCTGCCATTGACTAAATGGTTACTAAGATTTTTATTCCTCTTGCAGGTATATTTACTGATGAATAGAGCTCTTACTGGCCAAGTTTAAAATTTTCAAATTTTATGTTCATTCTAAGACCTATTATCCCTTTAAACTGAACTTTATTTATATTTGTCGTAGAAACTTGGACATTGATTGACCAAGCTATTCCAATTTGAACAGATTGATTGGACAGATAGTAAGTTCTATAATTCTCTATAATTAATGTATTGAACACTATTATTGTTAAACTATATTGATATTATGATATAACAATAGGATAAATCTGTCCATAAAAATCACATTAACAGATAAATTAGTTTTTTCCACTTATTAGATATTTATAATAATACAAAAAAACTTTTCAGTCTTTGTATTAACAGTGGAGATATTTGTTTGCTTCATTGTGACTTTAATGTCTATGATTCCTATATATCTACAGGACTTAATATATTTTATTGTAGAAATTTCAAACAACATTCAGGAGTGGTGTCAATTAAAGCTTAGTTTTTCTGATACACATAAAACAAGTTGAAAATCCTTGAAATGAAATGAATAGAGTTTTACCTCCTACTCTTCTGCACCTTATGGGTTAATGAAGACTGGATGATCAGTGAACAATGTTATAAAATTGTGGATTATGTAGATGTATGTGCTGAAGTGTCACTCGTATGATAATTTAAGACCAAGGTAATAAATATTCATGATGTCACATGATTTTGGAAGCAGCCAATCGACTCTCTCTACATACTGTTTATTTTGTAAATTTGAAAACAACCATGAATTCAATAATCATACAGACAACCCTTCCTGTATTAAAATTTCAATTCCTTCACTCCGCGAAATTAGGGAAAATTCATTTACCCATATAAAGTGCACAGCCCTTTTGGTGGCAAAAATATGACTTTAAGTTGGAATTTCACAGACACCAATATCGGGAAGTAGTTGTCAATATGCAAGTCACCATTCGTTCAAGTAAAATGAAAGTAAAAGTTACTTCATGAAAAAAACTAAACTAACTTACCAGAAGTACTTTTTAAATAATATGCTGCACATTCTTCATCACCTACCAACTCATTCACACTCTGTAGAAATACATTGATAAAATCTTCTGAGTTCTCATGAACATTAAAATAATCCCATGTCTCAAGCCCTTAATCCTTTGAACACTGAGAGTGAACGAAATCAAACGTCATATATCCTGAGCCCAAGTAAAAAGTTACTAAAAGTGTGTGTATCACATGGTAATGTCTACTTCACCTGTGGTCCGAAACTTGCTGGCTCTATTCCTTTTATTTCAATCATACCATCATTATCCCCCTACACCATTCATGTCACACCTGTGGTTGTGTCGAAGTTTTTTTCAAGAATTTCAATCGCTGAGTTGCCATTTCAAATTGTGCGCACATCCAGATTTGCGACATTACAGGGTCATAAAATGTACTAGATGATGGTTCATTTGTTTCTATCACATATGACCGTTTATAACGTCAGAATTTTTTAATGCCCACATAATTTGAGATGTTGACTGAGTTATTGAAATTCTTTGAAAAAACTTTGACGCAACCACAAGTGTGACATGGTTAGAGGATAATGATGGTATGACTGAACTACAAAAACATCCATCTTTCTAAATATATTGAGGTTTAGTGGATTCGGGGTATGTAAATACGTTTAAAACCCCTGTTTCCGTGGAGGTGTGGAAAATCCCAATTTTTTTGACTCTCCCCCAAACATATCTGTCCAAATAGATATTAGAGGCTGAGAATAGAGTCAGCAAGTTTCCTGTATAATCAAGGGCTTAATTCGTTTTTTTTGGGATAAAGGTGATTCAGGTGGAGTCCAAAGTAGAAGCATGCACCGATTTACTTGGTATAGTTAGAAATATCCACCATACTAATCTTACCTTGGATCCTTTATTTGCATTGTAGGTACAAATAAGTTTATCTTTATTATTATCTAAAGTGTTCTGAAGATAAACATAATTATCTTGTGGACATTCTGCAAGGCACACCTGAAAAATACAAAACAATTTCTTAAAGTTTTAAATTTGTATTCTGATCCTGTTACTAAAGGTGTTTTCTATTAGATATGCTGATTTATAAGGTCTGATAACTCTAGCCCTGTGTTTTATACTTTTGATATTCAAAATTCAATGACACTATCTGAGGCCAGAAATTGTATCTGAAAGACTGTAGATTACCGGGTCACTGAAAATTTGCCATAAAATTCTGAAATCATACGAAGCTGAGTCCATAAGGAAATTTAAGGATGTCCTTGGTGACTATTTATCAGACGGTAATTCTAGTATAAGATCCTATCTCTACATGTATAGGCCTACATCAAAAGTCAATATAAGATACGAAACGATGTCTCAGTTGATGAATATTTAGTAATCGAGCAAGCATGGTCTGACGGCCATCTTGTAATCATCAGACACCCATATGTTTATGTTTGCGATGTCCCCTGGGTTTTTATGTATTGTGTTTCAACTTATATATCTTTATCAAAAATAAAAACACATGGTCTTTCAGTACCTGTGGCCTACACGGTACCACTAGATCTTACCTGGGGTGTCGGACAACCATTAACAAATACTCCTGGTCCCATACGACCACATTTTACTAAATCAAAGAAAAACAGGTGATCTTTGCCTCTGAAAATATTAAAGATAAATTTTCATCGTCCTCAAAATGTCTGCAAATTGGTGACAACAAAATCAACTTTGAACTCTAATCAAAATTTGTGGCTCGTCTTTTAAGCCTGTAGTTTTTATGTTCAAATAAAGAAATATGTGTGTAGGCCTACAATGTAAGATATGATTGGAAATTCAAAAGCAAAACCAATATTCAAAAATCAACATCCTGTGAATTACTAAAGAATTATGTAATACAGATTTTATAGAAATTTCAAGTTTTAATTGAGGTGAAAAGAAACTATACTACTAAACTACTAAACTATGTAAGAGATTTATATCAACAAGATAATGTTATACTATTGGCTTACCTCATGTTACCATAAAGAATTATGTAATAGCCTACAGATTTTATAGAAATTTCCAGTTATAATTGAGAAGAAAAGAAACTATACACATTGATCATGTAAGATATCTATATCAACAAGATTATGTTATACTACTGGCTTACCTCATGTTACCGTACCCACATAAATTACCCTCGGAATCCTGAGGGTACAGCAGTAATTTAGGATCTCCATAGGCAAACGCTGTAATACAAAACATCAAAACATCATCGTATAAAAGTCATTGATTGAGCACTTTAATATGAATAAAGCATGGCCTTGAATGAGAGCGCAGACTAGGGCTATTAATTAATAATGTCATTCATTGATAATTTCGACGTCATAAATAGCATGTGACGTCAGAAAATGCCCTATCAACGCAATTTGGACGGCAAGGAAAGACAACTCTTATATGAGATAAACTTGTTTATGGAAATCCCGTATGGAACATTCAGGAAAAATTAAGACTAAACGCAAGGAATTTTTATAGGGTGCGAAACATCCATTTTAGTGTTTGTGAAAGAAATGTAATTTATTTTAAGAATTCCAGAATATTCACTCCGAGACTACCTTGCTTAACTGCGACCTAGCTGTAACCAAACATGGCAGCCCCCATGCCGGCCATCTTTTTTCTCACTTTTTTTTTACTACCAGTGGTGCAAAATTCTTCTGATGCATATTCATGTATACATGTTACCATAAGATACGGCTTTGCCGTCGAGAGAGCTGCCCTCTCAAATAATTCTATATTATACTCTTAATTCATAGATTCATATTCAATGTTAACTGTTTTAAATTCTACCTAATAGATGTAATTTTAATGTTCATATTCCATTTTTATTGAATAACAATCTCAATAATGAGACTGGTTGTTTGTGTTAACATTAGACAAGATTACTTTAGAGTAGTTGACATAATACAGTTGAGATTGGTTGGGATTACATTGGATAAGATAGGATAATATTGGATAAGATAGGATAAGATAATATTGGATAAGATAGGATAGGATGGGGTAAGATGGGATGGGATAATATTGGATAAGATGGGATGGGATAAGATCGGATGGGATATTACGAGAATGAATGGGATGTTTTTGATAATATATATGGGGGATTGGAAATAAGGGATTTGGAATACAGGATTGGTAATAAGGGACTGGGAATCAGGGATTGGGAATAAGGGACTGGGAATAAGGAAATGGGAATTAAGTATTGGGAATAAGGGATTGGGAATATTGGGGGATTGGGAATAAGGGATTGGGAATAAGGGATTGGGAATAAGGGACTGGAAATAAGGGACTGGAAATAAGGGAATGGGGATTAAGTATTGGGAATGAGGGATTGGGAATATTGGGGGATTGGAAATAAGGGATTGGGAATACGGGATAAGGTATAAGGGACTGGGAATAAGGGATTGGGAATACAGGATTGGTAATAAGGGACTGGGAATGCGGGACTGGGAATACAGGATTGGGAATAAGGGACTGGGAATACAGGATTGGTAATAAGGGACTGGGAATAAGGGATTGGGAATAAGGGATTGGGAATAAGGGACTGGGAATAAGGAAATGGGAATTAAGTATTGGGAATAAGGGATTGGGAATAAGGGACTGGGAATAAGGGACTGAGAATAAGGAAATGGGAATTAAGTATTGGGAATAAGTATTGGGAATAAGGGACTGGGAATAAGGGACTGGGAATACAGGATTGGTAATAAGGGACTGGGAATAAGGGATTGGTAATAAGGGACTGGGAATAAGGGACTGGGAATAAGGAAATGGGAATTAAGTATTGGGAATAAGGGATTGGTAATAAGGGACTGGGAATAAGGGATTGGGAATACAGGATTGGTAATAAGGGACTGGGAATGCAGGACTGTGAATAAGGGACTGGGAATACAGGATTGGTAATAAGGGACTGGAAATGTGGGACTGGGAATAAGGGACTGGGAATACAGGATTGGTAATAAGGGACTGGGAATAAGGGATTGGGAATAAGGGACTGAGAATAAGGAAATGGGAATTAAGTATTGGGAATAAGGGATTGGGAATAAGGGACTGGGAATAAGGGATTGGGAATAAGGGACTGGGAATAAGGGATTGGGAATAAGGGACTGGGAATACAGGATTGGTAATAAGGGACTGGGAATAAGGGATTGGGAATAAGGGACTGGGGAATACAGACTGGGAATAAGGGAATGGGAATACAGGACTGGGAATATGGGATTGTAAATACAGGATGGGGATAAGGGATTGGGAATGCCGGACTGGGAATGCGGGATTGGGAATAAGGGACTGGGAATAAGGGACTGGGAATACAGGACTGGGAATACAGGATTTGGGATTAAAGATAGATTTATATTTAAAAATGTCAGTTGTCAAAAGAAACTCAAAAACAAATTAAGAAAACTTACCAAAATAAGCAACAACCGCTAATCCAAGAATGAAGATTATAAATAACAAACAACAGATAATATCTGTACACGATCTGAAATAGTATTATAAATAACAAACAACAGATAATATCTGTACACGATCTGAAATAGTATTATAAATAACAAACAACAGATAATATCTTTACACGATCTGAAATAGTGTTATAAATAACAAACAACAGATAATATCTGTACACGATCTGAAATAGTGTTATAAATAACAAACAACAGATAATATCTGTACACGATCTGAAATAGTATTATAAATAACAAACAACAGATAATATCTGTACACGATCTGAAATAGTATTATAAATAACAAACAACAGATAATATCTGTACACGATCTGAAATAGTATTATAAATAACAAACAATAGATAATATCTGTACACGATCTGAAATAGTATTATAAATAACAAACAACAGATAATATCTGTACACGATCTGAAATAGTGTTATAAATAACAAATAACAGATAATATCTGTACACGATCTGAAATAGTATTATAAATAACAAACAACAGATAATATCTTTACACGATCTGAAATAGTATTATAAATAACAAACAACAGATAATATCTGTACACGATCTGAAATAGTGTTATAAATAACAAACAACAGATAATATCTTTACACGATCTGAAATAGTATTATAAATAACAAACAACAGATAATATCTGTACACGATCTGAAATAGTGTTATAAATAACAAATAACAGATAATATCTGTACACGATCTGAAATAGTATTATAAATAACAAACAACAGATAATATCTGTACACGATCTGAAATAGTGTTATAAATAACAAATAACAGATAATATCTGTACACGATCTGAAATAGTCTTATAAATAACAAACAACAGATAATATCTGTACACGATCTGAAATAGTATTATAAATAACAAACAACAGATAATATCTGTACACGATCTGAAATAGTATTATAAATAACAAACAACAGATAATATCTGTACACGATCTGAAATAGTATTATAAATAACAAACAACAGATAATATCTGTACACGATCTGAAATAGTATTATAAATAACAAACAACAGATAATATCTGTACACGATCTGAAATAGTGTTATAAATAACAAACAACAGATAATATCTGTACACGATCTGAAATAGTATTATAAATAACAAACAACAGATAATATCTTTACACGATCTGAAATAGTGATATAAATAACAAACAACAGATAATATCTGTACACGATCTGAAATAGTATTATAAATAACAAACAACAGATAATATCTTTACACGATCTGAAATAGTGTTATAAATAACAAACAACAGAAAATATCTGTACACGATCTGAAATAGTGTTATAAATAACAAACAACAGATAATATCTGTACACGATCTGAAATAGTATTATAAATAACAAACAACAGATAATATCTGTACACGATCTGAAATAGTGTTATAAATAACAAACAACAGATAATATCTGTACACGATCTGAAATAGTATTATAAATAACAAACAACAGATAATATCTTTACACGATCTGAAATAGTGTTATAAATAACAAACAACAGATAATATCTTTACACAATCTGAAATAGTATTATAAATAACAAACAACAGATAATATCTTTACACGATCTGAAATAGTATTATAAATAACAAACAACAGATAATATCTTTACACGATCTGAAATAGTGTTATAAATAACAAACAACAGATAATATCTTTACACGATCTGAAATAGTATTATAAATAACAAACAACAGATAATATCTGTACACGATCTGAAATAGTATTATAAATAACAAACAACAGATAATATCTGTACACGATCTGAAATAGTATTATAAATAACAAACAACAGATAATATCTGTACACGATCTGAAATAGTATTATAAATAACAAACAACAGATAATATCTGTACACGATCTGAAATAGTGTTAGAATTCATTGAATAACAAAAAATTATTGCATACATAGATAATAGGCAGAGTTTAATTGAAGTAGTATTGCATTGTAGTTTACAAGTCATAATAAACTCCATGTATGATCTAAAATTTCGTAGTACATGCCCAAAAAAAAAAAATGTAAAATCTATCACAATGAATAGAAAATCAATTCGAAACATATATTTTCAAGACTTTTCAAATCTAGAAATATACAGCCACTCTTGGCACAATATCACACAGTATTATCTTAACTAGAAACTGAAACAATATCTAAATGGTGTTCATGTGACAAAAAAAAAACTAAATTAGCCATTCAAATTGGACAATTTCACTTCTGAATAAAAAATTTCATTCACTAGAATGATAACAATATTTCTCGATATGGTGTTCCAAACAACCAAAATACCAAAAGCCAAGATTCAAAACCTCAGACTTACCTGTTTTTATGGTCCAAAAGTACCATCCAGAACACAGGTGTTAAATACCAACAGTACCATCCAGAACACCAGGTGTTAAATACCAACAGTACCATCCAGAACACCAGGTGTTAAATACCAACAGTACCATCCAGAAAACAAGGTGTTAAATACCAACAGTACCATCCAGAACAAGGTGTTAAATACCAACAGTACCATCCAGAAAACCAGGTGTTAAATACCAACAGTACCATCCTGAACACCAGGTGTTAAATACCAATGGTACGAACTAGCACACCTAGTGTTAAATACCAACAGTACCAAAGTGGGCATTACCACTTATTGTAGATATAACCGCATTTCCACTGAGTTTATCTGGTTACCGAACCACTTGAATCTCGATCTAAAAAGTGGCACATTATTGACATGTGATGTGAAAGACTACCAATGTTGTGCTTGAAACCGTAAAACTATTACTTCTCTATTGCCGAACAAGAAAAAGCTGGCTGTTTGTGTTTCTACTTGTTTAAAAAGTCGGCTTTAAAATTAGCTTTCATTTGGCCCCCAATAAAAAGATAGCCTTGCAAAGCAAAGTGACATATGCCCACCAGCAGCTTTGCAAGTACAAATCATTGTTTGTTGTCCATTCACGCTTGGTTCATGTCTTTTCTATAGAGTATTTTAAGCAGCCAAAATAAAATCAAAAGAATAATTGTTGTCTGTAGAGTGAGCAGAGTTGCACTATGAAAACGCCAACATAAGTTGGACACAATATTCCGGTGAAAAATTATCAGATCATTATGAAAATCAATAAGGATCATCTTCATATTGACAATAACATACAAATTAAAAATCAAAAGAATCCATTGAGAACTGTTGCCAGTAGAGTGAGCACGAGTTGCACCACTATCAGCTAATGAAAAAAATCAAATAAATTTGTGGGCGTATAAAAAGAAAAAGGGAGGTTTTCTGTTTTTGAACTGTAATGGTTCGTCAATTAAACAAGTAGAAACACAGTAAAGATAGCTTATTGGCTCTTTGGATTCAAATCAACCAATTGAAAATGGCAGACCATGGCCTTCAACAGGAAGTGAGGTAATGATTGAAATAATGATAACTCTTTACTTTACCTGATAAGATTTGAACGACATTTAGAAATGGAAATCACATAATATATAAAAACAAACACAAGGCAGTAGATTATGGTACTCATATTACAAGGTACATAACTCTAGGTAAAAAAAAGAAGGTAGGCCTACACTAGAGCTGAGTACAGCTTTATGCTTGGCATTTAACAAGCTGTAAGGCCCTTTTGTACATTAATTTGTGATCTCTCAACCGCTTTTAGTAAAAAGGCAAACTGTGAAAATTTATAATTTTCTGTTTTTTACTTAGTGTTTTAAGTATTATATCACATGAAGTCAAGATCTAATTTGATTTCATTGTAATGTGTTTGATATCAGATTTCTAATTATGCCTCCATTTAAGTTGTCCACATTTAAGGTACATAACATTTCAACACAATTGTCAACACAATAAACGTATGGTCATCAAATGAAATGATGTATTAAAATGTGATATACCTTGTTATTAAAGAACATAACGTATTTCCCTGTTTTCTATTATATATATATATATATTATTATCAAAAATCCATCATACTTTTTCAGTGAACCTATTCTAATATGGCCCTTGAGAACATAAAATGAACTTAACAAACTTCAAAATTAAAGGAATATGAAGGTGTAAATATTTTCTTTACTAGCAGATAGATCCTAATAGCTGCCATATACATCCAAAAAGTCACAAGGTCACATTTAAAACATTCAGCCCAAGGGGAAAAAAACTATATGGTATAGCTTCTTTAATATTTGTTTAATATGGTGATCATGTAGGCCTATGTATATTTTGAAATTTGATCAACAAATCTAGTTAGCTCCCTTAAGAAAGATATGAAGAAGTAGATCGTGATTGAGTACTTGGTGTGTCTATTTATATTATATACAACTTAAAAGGGGTATAGATAGGTCATGACCAATAAAACAATACAATATAAACCTACTGTTTAAAAAGAAATCTGATATCATATGATATCATATCATATATATATATATAGGCAGTGTTGTCATGTTTTTATTAAGGGTTGGGATATTGTTATATTTTCACTCAATCTTAGATAATATTCTTTCAATAAAATCATTCCCTTTTCTTTTGGTATTGGTTCTTCTATATTTCTGAGTCCTTTTTTATCTTTCTAATAACACCTCTGTTTTTTATATATTTCCATATGGACAGGATGTTAAAATGTTTGCCAGCAATGATCTGACAAAATCTTCTTTAAATCATGTTCAGTGTTATCATCAGTCAGAACTATTTGTGAGTGAGTTTGTAACTTCTAATTTTCATTTCATAACGGCCCCCAGCACACAGAGAGAAATACTACCCATACCTGATGTGCTTAACCATTCAAAGCTAGTCAAAATTGTGGACTATTAAAGCGATAAAGAGAAGCAAATTTTGTTGTTTTTGACATTATTATTTAAGCAATGGGATATAGTAGAGGTTGGGAAATTCAACAACTTTATCCCCCTACTTGAGCCCATGAAATCCAGTCCAGAATTATTTGCAGTTATAAAGTTCCTGGAGATTCTGTCATATATAGAAATAGATAGTGAGATTCCTTGCTAGGCCCTATGTGATTTTTGTGCATTTCTAAAGAAAATTCAACCATAAAATCAATTAAATGGCATACGATGGTTTTTAAATAATACAGATATTTAACTTCACTGACTATAGTAACATCTTACAATCAATACTTGTATATTAAATATAACATTTAAAATTATTCTTTCCTTAAATTGAGAACATTAAAACATTGGAGGACAAATATCTTAAAAAAACACCATTGTAATTGAAATGTCTTATTCACTTTTATAGATATTGTACCTTCATTGTACCTTATTGGCCTTCATTCATATTGATAATAAAGTTTGAGAAATATGGCCTGGTCTTACCTTTTTTATCAGTAGGTCCATCACTGTTTTCCAGTTCTATATCCTCATTGACCTTTCCTTTCTTTCCCATGTTTGAAAATAAACCGTTGACTATTCACACACACTTCCTAAATTTTCCTGAGTGACTTAACATTGGGTGTAGTCAGTCATGCTAATCCACTGTAAAATCCATATCAGATTTCTATGAAAGACATGATATATATCCATTTAAAGGAACACTCTCTACTATCTTCATCATTTGTGAAAGGTTCAGACTGAATTCCAAAAGCACTTGTATCAGAACTATTCTTACCCTGAAGATTACACAACTCTACGGTACCGTACCTAAATGGTTTACATATCGCCAAATCAAAAACCAACTGGTCAACTCTCGAAAGCACTAACCAAGATATCTGAACCTATCTAACTTTGAGAAGGATTAGAAATCCATGACACTTTTTAGTGAACCTATTCAAATATGGCCCTTGATAACATAAAATGAACTTCGAAATTAAAGGGATATGGTAGTCTAAATGTTTTCTTTACTAGCAGATAGATCCTAATAGCTGCTATAAGCATCACTTTTTAGGAGTGAATCTGACACCTGGTTCATCTGCAATTCAGTTGAACCTCCAAAACCTTCAATAATATTTGTCAAGTTCCGATATTATAAATTCATTTTTGCATCTGTATAAAGAGAAATTAAATCAGCAGGGTCAATTTTGTTTCAATTGAAGAAGAACTATGTGTTTGATATTAAATTTTAAAAAGTGCTAGAGATAGCTGAAATTGATAAACCAAATATTAACTAGACTATATCCCTTTAAATATACAGATAAAACTCCTTGTTCTAAAAACTATATTGAATGATATAAATAACTTTATTGTCGGCAGTACAAAGTTTCCTTAATGACAATATTCAAACATAAAATAGTATGACAGTTCAATGATATCAAAACCTTCTTATGTCAACATATCCAATCACTTCTTTCAAACTATCATATCACAACAATTAAACTAGCTAAATGATTTTATCATTTGTTCAAAATATTGTATCATAATAATCAATCTTTTCAAACTATCATATCACAAGAATTAAACTATGCTAAATCACTCTATCATCTTTTCAAACTATGTATCACAAACTCAATATTTTCAAACTATCATATCACAACAGTTAAACTATGGTAAATTATTGTATCATCTTTTCAAAATATTGTATCATAAAAATAAAATTTGTATCATCACAGAAAACTATCCTTTCAAACTAATGTATCTCAAAAATCAAATTTGCTTCATCACAGAAAACTATCCTTTCAAACTAATGTATCTCAAAAATCAAATTTGTATCATCACAGAAAACTATCCTTTCAAACTAATGTATCTCAAAAATCAAATTTGCTTCATCACAGAAAACTATCCTTTCAAACTAATGTATCTCAAAAATCAAATTTGCTTCATCACAGAAAACTATCCTTTCAAACTAACGTATCTCAAAAATCAAATTTGCTTCATCATTCAAAATATCTTTCACTATATAAAAAAATTTGATATCACAGAGAACTTCTTTCAAACTATCATATCTCAAAATCAAATTTGTTTATACAGAATTATTTTAAATTTATAAAAAATATTTGCTTCATAGAAAACTATCCTTTCAAACTAAATATCCAAAAATAAATTTGTTTAACAGACTATCCTTTCAAACTAATATCTAAAATAAATTGTTCTAAAAACTATCTTCAACTGATCAAAAATCAAATTGTTCAACAGAAAACTTTCCTTTCAAACTAATGTATCTAAAAATCAAATTTGTTCATCACAGAAAACTATCCTTTCAAACTAATGTATCTAAAATCAAATTTGTTCATCACAGAAACTATCCTTTCAAACTACATATCCAAAAATCAATTTGTATCATCACAGAAACTATCCTTTCAAACTAATGTATCTCAAAAATCAAATTTGCTTCATCACAGAAAACTATCCTTTCAAACTACATATCCAAAAATCAAATTTGCTATCATCACAGAACTATCCTTTCAAACTAATGTATCACAAAATCAATTTGTTCATCACAGAAACTATCTTTCAAACTAATGTATCTCAAAAATCAAATTTGTATCATCACAGAAAACTATCCTTTCAAACTAATGTATCTCAAAAATCAAATTTGCTTCATCACAGAAAACTATCCTTTCAAACTAATGTATCTCAAAAATCAAATTTGCTTCATCACAGAAAACTATCCTTTCCAACTATGGTATCACTACTATCAAATAGGCTAAATTGTTGGTTTAATAGAGCCACTGCTCTCAAACCATTGTTATAACATCAAATAGGCTAAATATATCTATCAAACTATCCAAATCACAAGCAGCATTAGTCCAAGATGTATATATTAATAGTTTTTTACTTATACATGTTTCCGAACATAGGAAACAATGTCAAAACTGATCCATAATCCAAAATCAATAAAATATAAAAAGAACATGTCACCAATCCCTACAAATATAATTGATTTTCTTATCTTTAAAAACATAAACTATGATAATATATAATATATATGACAGACGGTCGGGACTGGCTCAGTTCTGCTTAAGAGATACAAAGTTATAAAGTTGAAATAGGCCATTTATTTCAAATGACATAAGTTGTAAAACATAAAATATAAATCTTACATTGATAACAAAATAAGATAGGTAAATTAACAATAAAAGTTATATATATTCAAACAAATGCAATTAAAACTAACAATGATGTACCTGAGTGTCCTAATATATAGGTCTATATCAACAATAAATACTTGATAAAACTGTGGTATCAATTCACTTTACAAATTACAAGTTAAGCATGATTTCTAGTGATGCCATACTGCATCAGAGCCAGCAATTAACTGCATTCAACCTAATTTTGACGGTATCAGCTAAGCAAAGAGTGGCCAAATAAAATACCTTTTCCTAGACACATTACTGCATGTTTGATGTGACAGAACAATTCATTATCTTTCTTTGAAATATTACTACAGTCATCTTTAATGTGACAGTTCATGTTTGATTTTTATCATTCATCCTGAAATGTTTTCAAAAGGATTCAATTGCACTTGTTCAACTGAGAAAATGATAATATAATAGTGCTGCTTACAAATGATTGAACAGCTGTTAAAACTACTGAGTCACATGACTTGAAATAGGATTTATTAATATCTATATCCCAAATGAAATGAATGGAGTTTTACGTCCTACTCTTCTGCACCTTATGGGGTAATGAAGATGGAACTATAGACCAATAGGCCTACTTTGTTAAACAGATTCAAAAAGAGGCATTTGTTCTTCTTGAATTTTGGGCAGCCGTGGTGGCTCAGTAGGTTAGATGCTTGCTTGCTAACCTGAAGGTCCAGGGTTTAATCCCAGCAAAGATCGAGATGAACAGCTTGGTTTCCCCTTGTCAGTGAAGCAGGACGGATGGACTGACATGGAAGGCTTCTCGTCTTAGTGTCACCAGCTGTGCATTGCACACTGCATGGCATTGTCCATCTGCATCTGACTATTAGGTGCAAAAGAGTAGGATGTAAAACTCCATAAATTCATTCTTCTGTTATTCAGAAGAAACACAAGCAGAATTTTGAAATGGTG
The DNA here is from genome assembly GCA_030562195.1 of Nipponacmea schrenckii. Taxonomy (NCBI): domain Eukaryota; kingdom Metazoa; phylum Mollusca; class Gastropoda; family Lottiidae; genus Nipponacmea; species Nipponacmea schrenckii. The sequence goes on along the minus strand of JAUJPP010000012.1, from coordinate 19,921,724 downwards.
CAAATAATGTCAGAATCAAACAGGTTTTTAAAGAAAATTACAATCAGGTGGCATTCATTTTACTAATCATAACTTAATACACTAAGCTAATTAGTGATAGTGTTCACACCTAGACATTTGGGCCTTCAAATCAATGTCCAGAATGTTAGACTTTGAAATTTACAATGATAATTTGTCTTTTCTTGAGAAAATGAAATGAATGGATTTTTACATCCTACTCTTCTACACCTAATGAATACGGGCAACGCCATGCAGTGTGCAAAGAGGGAAATTTTGTCATTAGCCTTCTCTTTTGTGATTACCAACTGTCAATGAATCTTTAACGTGCACACCCTGTAGCACACGGGGCCTCGGTTAATTGTCAATTTCTAGATTGGGGTATTTTTGCAGTTTTAGTAGTTCTGGAGACTATTTACTTATATTCAAGACCCAAATTGACATATACTTTAAGCTTATCAAAAAAAAGTGACTCCTTCTATCTTGCTGAAGAATAAAGAGACATGAATATACTCAGGTTCTTGTAATATTTCATCTAGTATATACTTCCCCTTTAAGCTTCCCTCAACTATAACCTATATCATTCAGACCCCTTTTTTATTATTTTATCAATGGGAGTTTTCCTTACAAAGTTTACTACATACTAAACAAGGATGTTATCTATTTAAGGGATAATAGATTTTAGAATGAACATAAAATTAGAAAATTTTAAACTTGGCCAATAAGAACTCTATTCATCAGTAAATATACCTGCTACCATAAATAACATAAAAAATAAATATATATCCAAAAAACTAAGTAATTATCCATATAGATGCAATTGGTTATTTAATAAATTGATTAAGCGTTTTTAAAAAATGGCTTAGTTTTGTGAGTTTTCCAGATTTTACGAGATGTTACTTTATGACACCAGGTAAGTTCACTGATGAATATATACTCATATTGACCTTTCTTGAGAACTTAAATTTTATGTTCATGCTAAGACGCAGTATCCCTTTAATAGAATTATTAAAGACGAAGAAATATTTAAAATAGCTTGAATCAATCCTTCACTCATGCATGCTACTATCCCGGTATTGTACTACATCTAACAACTACCCTTAAAAACTTATCTAGCTGTCTTCAGAATATTTAATACATATAGAAAGGTTAAAAAACATCCTTACAATCCCTTTAAAGGGATAATAGGTCTTAGCATGAATATAAAATTTAGTTCTCAAGAATGGTCAATATGAGTATATATTTATCAGTGAACTTACCTGGTGTCATAAAGTAACAGGATCTCTTAAAATCTTCAAAAGTCACAAAACTAAGTCATTTTTGAAAAACGCTTAATCAATTCATTAAATAATCAAATTCATCTTTATTGATAATTACTTAGATTTTTGGATATTTATTTACTTTTTTATGTTATTTCTTGCAGCAGGTATATTTACTGATAAATAGAGCTCTTGCTGACCAAGTTTAAAATTTTCAAATTTTATGTTCATTCTAAGACCTATTGTCCTTTAAAAGTGTCTAAATGGGAGAGTTTATCTGGCTGTGTTTAAAGTAAATATATAATCTTGGACAATTACTAGCCACACCCTACTGAACACCTTAATGAATGATAAATATATTGAATACATCCTGTTTGTGTTTAATGTATAAAATATCTAGATGTAATTATATCCTTGAGTGCATCAAACATCTAGAGCATATCCTTGTTACCATGGTGAAAACTCAAACACAGTGAACATTGTTGTTAGTGGATGGGAAGCCATGATAACTCAGTGGGGTACATCCTTGCTCAAGAACCTATAATTTCATAGAAAAGCCCAGGCAGATTTTCAACCCTGTTTCCCCTAATCAGTGACTCAAATCAAAGAGTCTGACATTGGGAGGGGACATGACACCATGTCCTTTGACAGACAATCTGTGTAGAACATTAAAGATTTCTTGACAATGTTCTGAAAGAATTCTCTCATTGTACACTTCAGGGTATTCCCCATCTAAATCTGCACCAACTAAACCAGATATAACCACTGCTGTATTCACTTTAAGTGGTTGGGTTGAGAGTCAACAAATCACAAAAACATGACCCGTGAACTCAGATTTTGTTTTCTATTAAGAAACTCAAACTGATAAAACTGCCTTGTAAAGACAACAAACACCAGCAAAAACACACAACTGAAAAAGCTGTCCAGAAAAAACCAATGAAACCATCCTTAAAAATTTCACAAATTTTTTGGGTTAAATTTCAAGAATTTTTTTATCAAAACATAATAAGTTTGAGTTAGATTGTCTAGAAGTACAGGAATGGAAAGGATTGTCTAGAAGTACAGGAATTGAAAGGATTGTCTAGAAGTACAGGAATAGACAGGATTGTCTAGAAGTACAGAAATTGAAAGGATTGTCTAGAAGTACAGGAATAGAAAGGATTGTCTAGAAGTACAGGAATTGAAAGGATTGTCTAGAAGTACAGGAATTGAAAGGATTGTCTAGAAGTACAGGAATTGAAAGGATTGTCTAGAAGTACAGGAATTGAAAGGATTGTCTAGAAGTACAGGAATGGAAAGGATTGTCTAGAAGTACAGGAATGGAAAGGATTGTCTAGTAGTACAGGAATTGAAAGGATTGTCTAGAAGTACAGAAATGAAAGGATTGTCTAGAAATACAGGAATTGACAAGGATTGTCTAGAAGTACAGAAATTGAAAGGATTTCTATGAAGTACAGAAATTGAAAGGATTGTCTAGAAGTACAGAAAATTGAAAGGATTGTCTATCAAGTACAGGAATTGAAAGGATTGTCTAGAAGTACAGGATGAAAGGATTGTCTAGAAATACAGGAATTGAAGGATTGTCTAGAAGTACAGAATGAAAGGATTGTCTAGAAGTACAGAAATTGAAAGGATGTCTAGTAGTACAGGAATTGAAAGGATTGTCTAGAAGTACAGGAATGGAAAGGATTGTCTAGAATACAGGAATGAAAGGATTGTCTAGCAGTACAGGAATTGAAAGGATTTCTAGATAAGGAATTGAAAGGATTTCTAAAGTCGAATGGAAAGGATTGTTCTAGAATCAGGAATTGAAAGGATTGTCTAGAGTACAGAAATTGAAAGGATTGTCTAGAAGTACAGAAAATGAAAGGATTGTCTAGAAGTACAGAAATTGAAAGGATTGTCTAGAAGTACAGGAATTGAAAGGATGGTCTAGTAGTACAGGAATTGAAAGGATTGTCTAGAAGTACAGAAATTGAAAGGATTGTCTAGAAGTACAGGAATGGAAAGGATTGTCTAGTAGTACAGGAATTGAAAGGATTGTCTAGAAATACAGGAATTGAAAGGATTTTCTAGAAGTCGGGAATGGAAAGGATTTTCTAGAAGTCAGGAATGGAAAGGATTGTCTAGACGTACAGAAATTGACAGGAAACAGAAAACTAGAGATCAATCAAGTATTTACCTTTATGTATATCAAGATGTGACCATTATCATATTGATATTTATTAGCACTATTAGTTATAATTTATTTATATTCATATCATTGAAATATTGATGATATCTGTTTCATTCCAATTCTTTATATTGTAATCAATACAGGGTAGTCATCAGTGAAAACTTTATAAAAACCAGCAATTATTCCACTCCAATTGCAAAGATCTAAATTGTGTCTAGCTTCAATTACTTGTTTACAATAAGTGAAGCTTCAATTACTGAACATCTTGTTTACAATAAGTGAAGCTTCAATTCTTGAATAATTTTAGTCCTAAACATAGGTGTGATTTAAACAATCAGAGGCCATCTTGATTCCATAACAAATTATTCAACATGTACCTATTCGCAACTGTACTACAAGCAATCCTCAAGAATAACCTTCCTTAAAAGTAGCCATCATCAAGAGTAATAATCCTTAGAAGTAACCATCCTTAAAGAGTAACCATCATTAAGAATACCCTTCATTAAGAGTAACCATCATTAAGAATAATCTTCATTAAGAAAATCCATCCATAAGAGTAACAATCATTAAGAATAACCTTCATTAAGAATAACTATCCATAAGAGTAACAATCATTAAGAATAACCTTCATTAAGAATAACCATCCATAAGAGTAACAATCATTAAGAATAACCTTCATTAAGAATAACCATCCTAAGAGTAACAATCATTAAAAGTAACCTTCATTAAGAATAACCACCCATAAGAGTAACAATCATTAAGAATAACCTTCATTAAGAATAACCATCCGTAAGAGTAACAATCATTAAGAGTAACCTTCATTAAGAATAACTATCCATAAGAGTAACAATCATTAAGAATAACCTTCATTAAGAATAACCATCCGATAAGAGTAACAATCATTAAGAGTAACCTTCATTAAGAATAACCATCCATAAGAGTAACAATCATTAAGAATAACCCTCATTAAGAGTAACCATCATTAAGAATACCCTTCATTAAGAGTTACCATCCATAAGAGTAACAATCATTAAGAGTAACCTTTCTCAAGAGTAACCATCCTCAGAGTAACAATCCATTCAAGAGTAATTATCCTTAAGAGTAACCATCCTCAACCATCCTTTAGAGTAACCATCCTCAAGAGTAATCATCCTTAAGAATAACCATCCTTTGGAGTAACCATCCATAAGAGTAAAAATCATTAAGAATAACCTTCATTTAGAGTAACCATCCATAAGAGTAACAATCATTAAGAGTAACACTCATTAAAAGTAACCTTCATTAAGAATAACCACCCATAAGAGTAACAATCATTAAGAATAACCTTCATTAAGAATAACCATCCTCAAGAGTAACCATCCTTAAAAGTAACCATCCTTAAGAGTTAACATGTATAAGCCAACTTTCCTAGTAATGTGGGAGTACTTGAATTCAATTAACACAAATGATGGATTTGAATTGGAATCGGTGAATACCAAGTCAACCTTGACAATTAAAATAGGACAAAGTTTGAATAATTATTGATGGGTCATAAATAATATGATAAGATAACAGTCTTTCCTGGTTACACCTTGATAAAACCGACTTATAACCACCCTTAAACCAATCCACCTCATAAGATAACTTATAGACGACTTAACAGTTCATTTGAACATAGAAAAAAAATTCAGGGATAAAGCCTTACTTGCTTTTGAGTTCAATTTTGACTACCTGTAGTACTTTATAGGATATAAAACCAGGTTTGTCTACAATTCAATATGATAGTACAAATATTACTGATATCTCTCACAGGACATTTTTCCAATTACAGATGCTCAGGATGTCAAATATTCATTCTGAAAAGTGATATGGATGGCTTAAATGAGCTTTGTAGCAATAATTTGGTGACCATATGCCTTTGTTCCTGGATAAAACTAAGTCAATAGTACAAACCTATACAGAAATACAATACACATAGTACTTATACCTTTACTAGTCATGTTCTGGTACCAATCATAGTACTAAAAGAATGGTAACCTGGAGCTAGTAACCTTATAATACAAACAAACTTTCTATATATAAAAATATACAAATAGTACTACATTAAAGGAACTTTTCGTTGGAATTGGCAGATCAAAAATTTGAATTAAAGAGACTTAAAAGAAGTTTTGAATGTGTATTGAGGAAACTCAGTTTCCATTTCAATCAACTTTAAGTATCCACAAAATATTTCTCCAAGAAATAGTCCAAATTGAGATTCCTTCAAAATCTTGGATTCCAAATGCTCTCCATGACATTCAAATTTCATTGCACACAAACAGGTACCAGAGACAAACGTGAACAATCAAATCTAAGAAATGACAAAAAAAGTTCTAACTTAAATTTTTATTACTAAACAAATTGACTTCCAGAAATATCCCCTATATGGAATTTTTCATACTAGCTTCAAGTCAGACTTTGCATAAATCCAAAACTCATTGAAGTTATTGTCTGTTTTTCATTTGAACAATGCAGATATACATTTCAAAACACATCAATGTAACCAATATGAGACATTTTTCAGTTACCATGGTATTACATGCCTCTTTAAAACACCTGTTAGTAATCCAGAAAGACAATGGTTTTACTAAACAGTTGGATATAGGTCAAACAGGCGAACTTAACTAAACCGAGTCATCACAACTTCTCAGAGGGAATAACACAAAAAATATATATCTTTAGGCTATCCCTTTAAATTATGAGAATCATAATCATAATATTGATTGAGAGGAAAAATCACCAAAAAGATAATCAAATTATTGAATTAATAATATAAAATGACAGAAAATTACATTAGTAAAACTGGTAAAAATCATACAACACTGATATATCAATATTTCACATGGTAAATCTATACAACTGAAAAACTGGTAAAAATCATAAAACACTTATATAATATTTCACATGGTAATCCTAATCTATACAACTGAAAAACTGGTAAAAATCATAAAACTCTATATAACATAATATTTCACATGGTTAGTCCTAATCTATACAACTGAAATACTGGTAAAAATCATAAAACTCTATATAACATAATATTTCACATGGTTAGTCCTAATCTATACAACTGAAATACTGGTAAAAATCATAAAACACTATATAACATAATATTTCACATGGTTAGTCCTAATCTATACAACTGAAATACTGGTAAAAATCATAAAACTCTATATAACATAATATTTCACATGGTTAGTCCTAATCTATACAACTGAAATACTGGTAAAAATCATAAAACTCTATATAACATAATATTTCACATGGTTAGTCCCAATCTATACAACTGAAATACTGGTAAAAATCATAAAACACTATATAACATAATATTTCACATGGTTAGTCCTAATCTATACAACTGAAATACTGGTAAAAATCATTAAACACTATATAATATAATACACTAATAATTGCACTGTAATTAAACAATTGAAATTCAAATCGATTTACCACTATAGTTGACAGTCTTAAAAGTAATATTAAAATCATAAAAAAATTGTGCCCTATCTAATCATAGTTTACAACATCCTGGTTGTACATAGCTATAAGATAATATAAATAATGTTTTTATATTTTGTAACGTACATAAATAGAAATCACCTGTAATACAGAACACTAGATCACTTGTACATTGTATTTAAAGGGATACAGTAATAGGTCTTAGAATGAACATAAAATTTGAAAATTTTAAATTTGGCCAGTTAGAGCTCTATTTATCAGTAAATATACCTACTACCATAAATAACATAAAAAAAAAATATCTAAAAAAACTAAGTAATTATATATAATTATGCATTTGATTATTGAAAAACACTTAATAAATTCATTAAGCATTTTAAAAAATGACTTAGTTTTGTGAGTTTTCAAGATTTTAAGAGATTCTGTTACTTTATGATACCAGGTAAGTTCACTGATGAATATATACTCATATTGACCTTTCTTCAAGAACTAAAATTTTATGTTCATCCTAAGAACATCCCCCCCCCATCTATTTTATCATCTGGTGACAGATATTATATAGACCGAATTATTGAAATATATATTTTATCTACAGTTTGTCTAGAATATATAGGTATTATATTAATATATATAAATTTCTAGTTTCAATCAATATCATTCATGACACATCAGATTTTAAAATTGTAATCCCACGTAGAACAAGTGTTGCTTGTATTTGAATTTATACATAAAAAATGAAATAAAATGGAAAAATTTGACTTTTTCTAAAGCTTCTCTGCATGTCATTGGGCTAATAAAGAGAGTCAAAGCCTTGCAGAGTGCAATGAGGAAAATTGTTCAGGACTACAGCATTTGACAGCCTTTTTTTGACTTCCAATTCAAAGTGCATTGCTTGTAACACATGGTGCCTATATTTACCGATATTTAATAAAATGTTTTTTTTCCATGTATATACATATTTATTTTTCTAAACTTAACCAAGTGCACAGCAGGCTTGTTGATTTAGCCATAAATGCCGGTCATGTCAGATTGTCTATTTAAAATGAATGATTGAAAATGGGCTCTGTCAGACATCAAGTATATGTAATGTATGACAATATGTTCAGAAAGTAAAAGTAGCAACTATGATAATTATTACCACACATTCATGGTATTGAAATACCGTTTACAGTTGGATAGTGGATAGTATAGCATATTCTTGTCACCCCAAAACCATGTCTGATTGCCAATTGGAAGAAAATGAACATCCCTGATTCAGAGTAGAATATATAACTTTAAAATTTTGTAATCTGTAAATGGCATTGAGTAAAGGTGTTGGATAAAAAAAAATTGTTATGGAATACAATTACTAACTTTATTTGAGCGATGTTTCAACCAGCGTTCTCTGGTCTTTATCAAGCAATGAATCATAATGGAAAGATAAACATATATATAAGACAAAACAACTTGAAACTAATCCTTTATTTTGTTATGTTTTTTTTTGTAATTTCTTATATATACTTTAAACCTTTCTATTATGATTCAAGGCTTGATAAAGACCCGAGAACCAAGGCTGAAACGTTGATCAAATAAAGTTCATGATTGTATTCCATAAGAATTTATTTATTTTTAAATTTGTCACTATCTATAACCCCTTTTACACTTACAAAATTTATCCGTGCCAGGTCTAGACAAGACTCGTTCGGTAGAAAAAATCGTAATGTAAAAGGGTCTAAGTGAGCCAGACACGGTTAAATCCATGCCGGGCCTGGCCCACCTAAAAGAGCTGGTCTCAGTCCGGACCTGGCACGCTTTGAGTATAGTGACAACGCAAACCGTGCCTGGCTCACTTTGAATACTTTGATTGCGCATGTCCAGAAGTTTGTAATCATTTCGAGGGCGAAAGAAATGCATGAATTGGAGAATTGGCATCGAACAATTTGATTAGATTGTTGCCTTATATGAAGTTTTCTTCGCCTGATATGCGTATTAATCATTTTAAACAAAAACATAATAATTAGGAAGTTCACATTTCCCGCCATGTTGGATTCTGTTTCATGTTCTCTCCGTCTAGAGAGCTCCATAATAAGTGAGCCCGGCTCACTTGTTCGACGTATAATGTAAAAGGTTCAAAATATGCGAGTCTAGCACGGCTCACTTGTAGGGTATAGTGTAAAAGGGACTTATGTGTGCCATTCTCAGTCCTGTTAACAGGTCTAAAGATTTTATGATATAATATATAGTCAAGACAGGTGTGGTAATTACTACTTATCCTTTGATGTGATATAATGTATCAATAATAACATATTACAGTGAGATTCATTGACATTATATTGTCAGCATGAAATTCAAGCAATGCATTTTTTTCTTGAGAAGGAGACCATATTGATTTGGACCCTTTGCTTAAGAACATCCAATTTCAATATATTGACGGTTACTAGAGGGCGTTCTATTATTATGATTTAAATATTTGAGAAAATCAGCTAATTTATCGCAGTTTTGAGCTTGAGAAATGATCAAATGTCCAAATGCTGGTACACATAAAAGCTTAATTAAATGGAGAAATAACAAGGGAAAATCAATATTTAATTTGGATTCAATGTCGTCAACGGATTAATGTCAATTAATATGTAAACAAATTTAGATGCCAGTTGAGAGAGACCGATTTACTATACATCAACTACTTTGGGACTTGATTTCGATGCTGGATTGCTGGTGCTGGTTTATCGGGGTTTATCTCCTATGTATTATAGAGTGATTTGGTCAGGACTTTTCAAATATGCCGGTTTACAGGGGAAGCCCGTTTATAGAGGATGTGGTTTGGATGGGTTTCACTGTATTAAACGGAAAACTGAATTTTAATTAACACTTATTCATATCATTTTATTTTTATTTAATTTAATTCAGTCTATCTAATTCAAAGTTATTGATAATCTGTATTTAATAAAATGCGCATTTTTTAAATTCATTTAATTTAATTAAAGTCATTAATTGCCCGTTTTTAATCAAACTTATAATAAAATTACATTATAAATTATATTAAATGGATACTGCGTCTTAGCATGAATATAAAATTTTAGTTCTCAAGAATGGTCAATATGAGTATATATTCATCAGTGAACTTACCTGGTGTCATAAAGTAACAGAATCTCTTAAAATCTTGAAAACTCACAAAACTAGGTTATAATTGAAAAACGCTTAATCTATTTATTTTCAATCGTTTTTCAATAATCAAATGCATCTTTATGGATAATTACTCAGTTTTTTGGATATTTATTTATTCTATGTTATTTATGGTAGCAGGTATATCGAGAATCGAGCTCTTATTGGCCAAGTTTAAAATTTTAATATTTCATATATATATACATATATACCATAATTGGACCGGTAATACTTATATCAATAGAAAGTAGAGGTGTTCTAATGACTGGGAAAAATACCAGATGGTCCTACATGTCATTAATTAACTCATAATTAGGCTGATTATGACCGGAATTCCCACAGTAGGGTACTAACATAGGTATGTACGTCAAGTCTCAAATGTTGTTCAAATGTCCTTGATCTTTTTATGATCATCCAGTCTGTCAATTCGGTACATAAATCATGACGTAACCAGACGCTGTTGTTATTGCCCACATTTCTTAATATTTTCCACAACAACAAAGGCATTTTGGTATTCTACTTATTATCTCTAGCAAAAGGCACTAAAACGTTTAAATATCATTTTGTAAAAACATTATGAATTAATTTAAATAAGTTTTAACTCACTAATAATAAAATCCAAAATCAATTTTTAGACACCCATTCATATGACGTCATTTGGTCACGTGAACAAACATGGAGTCTAAATTTAGTGTTTCAAAGCAGATCAGAGTCAAATGGATTCCACAAGCATTTCTACGTCCACATAGGTCTTTTGAACTTGAGAATACATGGATTATTCATTAGAAACCCCAATTAATCAATTAGTAAGCTTACTTTGGCTCTAATTAATGAGGCAACCCATCTTTAACATATGCCTAATAAATTCTGATTAGGTAAGCCGATCCACAGACATCTGACTGAAAATCAGAGTAGTGCCCACTGATGCTATCAGTGTCGCAGATAGACATGTAAAGTTTAGAAAAACACTTTACAATCCCTTTAAATAAAAGAAACCTGGACCATAAATCAATATCTTTCACCTTTCGAAATAACCTCAATTTTACTGTTATACTTAACAATAATCATGAGATATACTAGAGCTATTAAGTAATATACATTATTGATTAATATTAATAATAGTATAACTATTGAAGAGCAGTGTTATGTCATATTAGAAAATAACATGCTCTGCTACCTGAAAAGGCACTACGTACACAATAATATGTATTGTTATTAAATTGAATGCATTAATAATGCAGATTACTGTCGCTGTGGTTGTGACTTAATAAGCTATATAACAGTTAAATATGGCAATATATACAGTATGTCCTTCTCATACGACCACCTTTATTAAGAGCCCACCTTCAATAAGCGACCACAATAAATTCCCTCCTACGAGTTTTCAATGTAATTATCGACTAATAAGCGGCCACCTTCATTACGCAACCAGCGACCATGTATTTAGACTCCCAATTGATTAAAATAACTCAATTAAGCGGCCATGACACTTTTGATAATCTCCCGTAACAAAAATCACGTTCACGCGTCGGTGATATTCAATGAGATTATCACTAATCGGTAATTAGATAATCTTCTACAGATTAATTTTATAGCTTGTTGCTGATTAATATTGAAAGATATCATCGTATTGACAATTATTATAAAGTACTGTAAAGGCTTCAATATTTCGTTTTTGGTAAAATTTAGACTACCGTAAATTTGATCAGAAAGCGAAAGTAGGGTATACCGGATGTTGTTATAAAAACATATTAATCAGGTGAAAATGGAATAAAGCGTGTTACCGGGCAATTAAAATGCAGGTAAAGAAGGATATCTTATTGATTTAAGGTAGAGAATTTTGACTTTGAAAACGATAATAACTGTGAGAACTTTGGTATCTAATAGAAAATAAAATACGACAAAATAGAGTAGATAGGAGATAGCATGCAAAAGCAGTAGAAACTATACATGTATGAGTAAAAGTAAGATCCTATGATTTCAAAACGAAATGGTCTTGCAGTTCCTCTCTTAAGAGACCACCTTCACTCAGCGACCGTTTTTGAATATTCCCTTGAGTGGTCTCTGAATACAGGTTCTACTGTATATATTCTAGACTCATGAGTTAAACACTTGCTTTCTTACTTGAAGGTCCATTGCTTGATCTTAGAATTTTTCTACCCATTTCTCCTTGTCAGTGATGCAGGTTGGAGGGGCTGACATGAATAAAGTTTCAATGTTCTACATGTTGTGCAAGATTGTGACTATGGTGTTGAAGGCTAGGAAGTTGGCTTAAATCCTCTTATTCTATCTGATCACCTTAGATGTCAATTAAATTTAAGCATCACCTATTTAAGATGTCAAATAAATTTCAGCATCACCTATTTAAAATGTCAATTAAATTTCAGCATCACCTATTTAAGATGTCAATTAAATTTCAGCACCATCTATATAAGATGTCAATTAAATTTCAGTTATATCGTCACCATCACCTATCTAAGATGTCAATTATATGGTCACCATCACCTATCTAAGATGTCAATTATATCGTCACCAACACCTATCTAAGATGTCAATTATATCGTCACCAACACCTATCTAAGATGTCAATTATATCGTCACCAACACCTATCTAAGATGTCAATTACATCGTCACCATCACCTGTCTAAGATGTCAATTATATCATCACCATCACCTATCTAAGATGTCAATTATATCGTCACCATCACTTATCTAAGATGTCAATTATATCGTCACCTAACTAGATTTTATTTTAATTTTATCTCTGCTGTTTAATAAAATCTAAATGCACTTTTTCTACCAACTACATTAAATAAGTTTACCATCACATGTGAAAATTCTTGAATTTAAAAAAATGACCAGCACCTATCTAGAATCAAATCATTACTAATAGACCATCACCAAAAGGTGGACAGTTGACCACTTACTTTCATCTACAGGTTCAAGTGGTTGTTTTTCCTCCGAGGCTGTCATAGTCACTGTTTCTATACTGTATGTTTATTGTTATCTAGAGTATAATAAATAATCATTATTCACCTTCAGTTTTATAATTATTAGACTGTATCAATTTAATCTGATATATTCTATACCATAAACATGGTATTTTATATATATGCATTCCTTTTCAGGTATTAATCAAACCTTCTGTTATATAAAAAATATATACAGCCACACTGCTGGTATAATTCATAATTTATGCATTCTGGTTCAGGTATAAATCAAACCTTCTGTTATATAAAAAATATACAGCCACACTGACTGCTGGTATAATTCATGATTTTCACTCCATGTGCTTGAAGCTTCAGCTTTTGACATCGTCCAGATTGGCTTTTAGGGAATGCAATATGAGCTTGTGATAAAGTATGATATATGCATTAACCCTTTCAACCCTATAAGCCGGTATACCGGCTTATCCTTATATGATATATACCCTATGAGCCGGTAAACCGGCTGTTGTCAAGTGACGTCATACAACGTTAACGTCATACAAATTAAGAAATATTGCTTGGAGCTCATGGTATATGACGTTCTAACTAAATTACACTCAGGGTTCAAAGGGTTAACTTGACACAATTATATGGATAACAATAACTTTAATAAATAACTTGTAATGTTTCGACGAATGTACTTTCGTCTTTATCAAGCAATAAGTTATTTATTAAAGTAATTGTTATCAATATAATTGTATCCAGATATATATTAATAAAGTAATTGTTATCCATATAATTGTATCCAGATATATATTAATAAAGTAATTGTTATCCATATAATTGTATCCTGATATATATTAATAAAGTAATTGTTATCCATATAATTGTATCCAGATATATATTAATAAAGTAATTGTTATCCATATAATTGTATCCAGATATATATTATTAAAGTAATTTTTATCCATATAACTGTGTCAAGTTAATTATTACCCAGTTACTAAATGCCACTTAAATATGTTATGATATATGCAGTATTTTGAAAAGAAGGATACTTTGATCTTCTAAGAATAGTCATTTGGTGATAGTCCGCACAGATGTAGTTCTTGCAGCTGGCTTCCATTTTGAGTTCCATTTATGTAAAAGTGGATAAAGCCTTAACTTAAAAATTCATTATTGTATTGTTAAAAATAAAAGAGAAAGAAAAGAAACGAAAGAGAGAACTATATTTTACAAGGATAACAACTTAGGTATCACAAGTCTGCCGTGACAAGGATCCTTTCTACCAGCTGGTCCTTGGCCAAACCTCTTGGCATTGATCTTTCCCGGATTAACCATACTCATTTATAGCTGGGTGGACTGGAATTATGAGTGATGATGACTTATTCAAGGTCATCGAACTTTCACACACCAATCGAGATTAGAACCCACGTCCGACATTTTTTCAACGTATCGTAGCAAATGACGTCATGACAGTAAGAAACTATGCTCTAACCGCTGTGCTATAGAACACCACAGTAGTAGTATATAGCAGAAAATGAAATGAAATGAATGAAGTTTTACGTCCTACTCTTCTGCACCTTATGGGCTAATGAAGACGGAGTATATAGTAGAAGTAGTATATCCATAATAATTGGCTTATTTATCAGTTATAATTATTATGGTCATATTTTCAAAATATGAAAAATGTCTAAAATGTTGACTTTTTGTAGTGTTATTAGATTACAACAGAAGCAACACAGACTGATATCCTATCTAGCACCTTGAGTTCATGTAATATCAGAAATGCTTAATAAGACCACACAAGACCAACAAATTTGCAATGCAATGGTGATGGCCTGTAGTGTCACTGTTACATCATACATCAATTATTTACTTCTATTACTTATGCCACAAGCTGTAAATAAAGATGTAAGTCGCCAAACAGTCACCTTGTTCTGGTTTTTTAAAACTAATTACCGCCTAGACAGAAGAGCAGCTAAATTTTTGTCACAGTTATCCAGTGACACCTGACCTAGGTATCTTACTTTAGATAAATCAAAAAATTCAATTCTGTCCATTCTGGAAATCAATTGAAACTAGTCTGAAAATCCTCATTATTGATCATTTATTTTTAAACAATAAAAAATATCTTATCATTGAGTTCTGTGAGCCTCTGTTGAGACCACTGTGGCCAAACCTAATATGGGGAAAAAAAAATTGTATAAAATATAAATAAACACTATTGATAAGCTTTATCATGATATAAAATTTTTCTTTTTGAAATCAACAGAGTTTTTTCAATTTTAAAGAAATGAAATAAACATATTGATAAGTGTCCATCATCAGACTGCTAATATTATTCATTGAAACAAAAGTCAAAAATTATATTCATTTTTAATGAATTTGGGTTATATAATAAAGAATGCCCAGAATAAAAGATGGTAGGGGGTATTTTTCATCTGAATAATCAGAACATATGTTTGGGGTTTTGTTGGGTATATCGTCAGAATTTCTGAGTCAGATGGTGAGTTGTGGTATATCATCAGAATCTCAGAGACAATTGAGTGGGGATTTTGAATTCTGACCCAGGGGGTGAGTTGTAAAAGTTTTGTAAAGAACCCTCAAAAAGCAAGCGTGAACATGTCCACATGAAATTAAAGAACCTAGAGTACAACTTTGATTCTTTTCTGAATTTCTATAGGGTCCAATCCTTAGGGTAATTAAAAGAACTAAGACAGAATTTTTTCATCAAAATCCTTCAAGAAACCAGTTCTTTATCGTGTCCAAAATTCGAAAAGACAGACGGGGAACCAAACCCAATTAGTGTATGGGTGTATAACAATGTGATTGCCAGATTGATCAAGCTCACATATAATGGCCTGATAGATAAAATGTAAGAACAATTCCTACTCCAATTCAAATTATTTAAATTCCTAGTAGAACAACAGATCTTTACACATATTCTAAACTTAAAATTCAAAACTACTGTATCTGATTTCTGCATTTATCAAAAAATTTGAGGTAGGCCCTACACCAGATTCAAAACAATATTGAAGGAAAAGTGGTAGAAAAATTTCCTTGAAATCTTGCACTACATGACCTAACCATTCTGTAATGATAAAACACCATGCAACTTGAAAACACTAGATCTACTTACCACAAGACACCTGTAGAAATAAGAAAGAAATCATTCAACACAAGCATATCAACAACTGTTACATTATTAAAAATCTATTCTTCAACTTAGGAATGTAGAGTAATTCAATTTAAAATCTAATTTTCCACCATAAAATTGGATTCTGCTTAGAATATAGATGTATATCTAACACAAAGTTTAGTGTATAGATTAAAGGGGCCCAGGCTTGATTTGTTTCGGACAATCATCCGACAGCTTCAAACACATGAAATCTTTTGGTTAGATAATCAGAAATAGTCTACAGAGCTTACCTTTGAAATTTGAGCCTTCAAATCCATGTGTATCCATAATTATCCGTGTTTGAAAAATCATAATGTCTTAAGAAATTACGAACGTCCCGCCATATTGGAAAACGGTTCGTCTTGATAATCAAAGAGTTATCCTTCCCGTCAGGCAATAGCTGTTATCTATATAAATAGACTACAACGCATTTTCAATTGTAGACTTTGTCAACAGGACACACAATTTTCAGACTGACTGGAGACCAGCCGCGTACAGCACGGAAAAAAAATGAAAAGTGAATTTTTTTGTTTGAGGTATATTTCAAGGTATTTTGCGATTTTCTTAGAGCTTGAGTATTTCTGAGGACTGTTTAAATGTAACAAAGGCCCAAAACGCCCCCTAAAAGTCAAGCCTGGGCCCCTTTAAAGCACCTGTATGTAAACAGTTTAATGCTAATACATCTATTTCTACCAAATTTCTACACTTTGAATATGTAAACTAGGGTCTGAGGTTTCCCCAAAATCAACCAATCAACATAATCATTTATACATTTTGTTTTGTAAATGAACACATGCATGATACTTATGAATAATAAAAATATATGTAAACCTTAGGTCCGAGGTAATCAGGATATCCCACCGTTTTCAAACCAACCAATCAACATGCTAACACATAGTGATTTATACGTTTTGTTTTGTAAATATGAACACACGCATCAATAAAAATATATGTAAGAGCATCCCCATTTGAATAAAAGGACTGGTTGTTATTTGTTGAAATTTAATAATAAGCTATTAGAATAAAATGAACAACAGTGCAAAGCTATTACAATAAAACTTGCAGAATTAATATCTGTCATTAACCATTGTTATTTAACATTGTATACAATTCAATGAAAATCAGGTTCTGGTAGCTTTGCTATAATTATATTTATTGCTGCATCAGATTTGAGCTATTAAATATGTTACATAATCACCATATCTGCCTAAAGCTTCAAGAGATTGTAAAGACTATTTCTAAATTTTTACATGTATCGGGAACACTGATAGCATCATTTTGCAAATATTCCAATTTTCAATCTGACATCTGTGGTTCTATGGGCTTTAAGTTGACACTATAAAAAATATCCTTATATACTAATAACAGCCTTTGTAAATGCTATCTTATAGAGATTTTAGTGGAATTGCATGAACCACAGACAAAATTAGAATGGTGTAAGTCCTACATTTTCAACCCGGTAGAGGCGTCCCACCTGTGGGACATTTGACGATTTTGAGTGGGACGCGGGCTCGTCCAAAGTCCCTGAGAAATTTTATCTTTTTGTATGATTTTCCCAGAAAATATTACAAAATCAAAATTACCTGTAGGGGAAGGTCAGAAGAATAAAGACACCGACGGTTTACATGATGCGGGCACGAGATTCAATTTCCTGGAAAATCACCCAGAAGTGGACATGCATGATCACTCCATGTTGATAGGGACGCATGTCTGAACCTAATCAAATTAAGGGACGCCACCCAAAAAAGGTTGAAAACCCAGGGTGTAAGTGGATGCCATAGGTCTGCAATGCATGTATAAATATGACAAAAGTCTTTTTACAATTTCTTAAAACAAGTAAGACCGACAGAGAGAAGGTTTAAAGGTTATTTTATGATCTCCCTACTTCTCTGAACCTACCTTGGTTAACACACATGGGCAGTGAGGGGAATTTTACCAGATCAACAACATTAGCCTACTTCTATTTCCAATTGTCTAGGAATCTTAATCTTAATTTTGCACTGCCATCAGAAGAAAGTCCATCAGTTCATTGTTCTACTAGAAAAACAGACAACTTCTTATCTCTGATCATGGATCTTCAGATAAGTGAAAACATTCAGCCAAAATTGAAAAGGGAGTCCTATAGGTGAAAAGGTTTTGAAGTATCCAAGGTTATTATAACAGATAATGCCACACAGTGTGCAATGGGCAAATTTTGAACAGAATAGCAGCCATAAGCTAACTTTGATTTCCAAATATCAAGGTACTGAAACATACACAGTTGTCCTGGGAAGGAAAGGAAAAGAAAGACAAAATTTGTTTGGACACTGTTTGATCAAAATGTCGTCTGAATTAAAGGTGATGAAGGTTTTGTTGTGCTTATCAAATAATGAGATATAACTTTTACATGCCATCAACTCTCACTTTGGCTCTGAATTTTTAATCTGTTTTTTTTTATTGCTGTAGTTATCAGATTACTCAATCACAACAATCAATTTTAAATTTCATTTCATGATACGATAAAAATACTGTATTTCTTAAAAGATAGCTTGCCAGGCAAGGTGATATACGCCCACTGGCAGCATTGATTTTTCACTAAAAACTTGACAGTACAGTGACAATCAGCGGAATATTTAACCTTCCGTCATATATTATTTTTCTAGACTGTCTATTTTCATTAAAATCTGTCAAGAATTGTACCTAATAACAAGCTAAAATTGAACGCCTTTTCAACAAGGGCAATAACTCTTACTAATATTTTTCAATTTCACTGATTTTCAATTGGGTTCATCCTTGGGTTAAAACACACTCTCCCACAAAGTTTCATCAAAATCTGTCAAGAATTGCACAATGTAGAGTGTTTAAGAGCCATTAAAGAACAAGGGCAATAACTCATACTAAATTTTTTCTGATTTTGCTGATTTTCAATAGGGATCATCCTTGGGTGATCATAAACACTCTTATCAAGTTTTATCAAAATCTGTCAAGAATTGCTTCTTGTAGAGTGTTTACGAGCCATTGACGGATGGACGGACCAAAGGGCAGACAGATAGACAGATAGACAGACAGACAGAGATACAGACATGGATATCATGTGGGCGTATAAAAATCTTGATGTTACCTTTGTTTATATTTGAGAATAAGCTCCCTGCATCTTAGCCAGGGTGAACCAAGTCAAATTTCCACCAGCACTATCTTGCAGGCATTGACCCAAGTAATGCCAATTTCCAACTAATATGCAAGAGAGTTCACACCTGTTGTTACTAAATATACTTTGTAAATACATTGTAAAGATATTGATCAGCAACTTGAAACTTCATGTTATATTGATAATAATGTATTAGTCATGCTTATTTATTATAGTGTATCAAGGTTAGTATGACAAACTTTATTTTCTTAACCCTTTCAACACTGGCCCCAAGTTTACCAGCCACATAATTACTTGATAAAGATGGGAGCACCCTCGTTGAAATGTTGCAAGTTATTAAATAAAGTAATTGTTATCCATATAATTGTATCCAGATATATACTAATAAAGTAATTGTTATCCATATAATTGTATCCAGATATATACTAATAAAGTAATTGTTATCCATATAATTGTATCCAGATATATATTAATAAAGTAATTGTTATCCATATAATTGTATCCAGATATATACTAATAAAGTAATTGTTATCCATATAATTGTATCCAGATATATATTAATAAAGTAATTGTTATCCATATAATTGTATCCAGATATATATTAATAAATTAATTGTTATCCATATAATTGTATCCAGATATATACTAATAAAGTAATTGTTATCCATAATTGTATCCAGATATATACTTAATAAAGTAATTGTTATCCATATAATTGTATCCAGATATATATTAATAAAGTAATTGTTATCCATATAATTGTATCCAGATATATATTAATAAAGTAATTGTTATCCATATAATTGTATCCAGATATATACTAATAAAGTAATTGTTATCCATATAATTGTATCCAGATATATATTAATAAAGTAATTGTTATCCATATAATTGTATCCAGATATATACTAATAAAGTAATTGTTATCCATATAATTGTATCCAGATATATATTAATAAAGTAATTGTTATCCATATAATTGTATCCAGATATATACTAATAAAGTAATTGTTATCCATATAATTGTATCCAGATATATATTAATAAATTAATTGTTATCCATATAATTGTATCCAGATATATATCAATAAAGTAATTGTTATCCATATAATTGTATCCAGATATATATTAATAAAGTAATTGTTATCCAAATAATTGTATCCAGATATATATTAATAAAGTAATTGTTATCCATATAATTGTATCCAGATATATATTAATAAAGTAATTGTTATCCATAATTGTTCCGATATATATTAATAAGTAATTGTATCCAGATATATATTAATAAAGTAATTGTTATCATATAATTGTATCCAGATATATATAATAAAGTAATTGTTATCCATATAATTGTATCCAGATATATATTAATAAAGTAATTGTTATCCAAATTATTGTATCCAGATATATATTAATAAAGTAATTGTTATCCATATAATTGTATCCAGATATATATTCTCCAATTACTAAATGCCACTTAAGGAAGTCAAGGAAGATAATTACGTAAGTTAACCATTGCCAAGTGATGTAACATAACGGTAATTCATATCTTTAGTTATATTATTTGAACAATAAGAGTATATTATTGCTGTTACGTAAGGTTTCTAAAGATTTATAAAATATCAGATACGATTAGATCTTGTCAGTCCTCATTTAGCTGATAGTTAACATGAATGTGAAACGAACAAGCCAGTGTTATTCATTGTACACTGCAGAATACTGTCTGTTTGTTAAAATAATGTTCAGAAAACTTAAATAAGATTTAAGCAAGATTTAAAGAGAAACAGTAATTTGATTCGATAATAAAACAAAATTCAAAATTAATGTCAGTGATTGACCAATCAGATGACTGTAACACTAAAATCATCTTAAGTTAAGTTTTTGAGAATAACTGCCCAAGTTGTAAAGCTGCAATTGATTACAATCAAGAATTTTAAAAACTATAGACTAATGGGGAACTACTCTTGTCAGAGTCAAGTTGATTGATATCACATATGATATACCGGTAACAGAATACAGATATTAGCTTATATCTTCCAACTTGCATTTCATACACTCACATCTATGAAATCTATTGTTTTGGTTTTTTCTCTGATCTATTCCAAATTGCTTTATTATTAGATTTTTCTCTGATCTATTCTAATTTGCTAATTTAAAAGGCTATATTATTAGGTTTGCCTCTGATCTATTCCAATTTGCTATATTATGCGGCTTTCCTCTGATCTATTCCAATTTGCTATATTATTTGGCTTTCCTCTGATCTATTCCAATCACTATATATTAAAGGCTTTCCTCTGATATATTCCAATTTGCTATATTATTTGGCTTTCCTCTGATCTATTCCAATTTACTATATATTAAAGGCTTTCCTCTGATCTATTACAATTTACTATATATTAAAGGCTTTCCTCTGATCTATTACAATTTGCTATATTATTAGGTTTTCCTCTGATCTATTCCAATACACTATATATTAAAGGCTTTCCTCTGTTCTGTTACAATTTGCTATATTATTAGGTTTTCCTCTGATCTATTCCAATACACTATATATTAAAGGCTTTCCTCTGTTCTGTTACAATTTGCTATATTATTAGGTTTTCCTAATTCACTATATATTAGATTTTTCTCTGATCTATATATTAAAGGCTTTCCTCTAACCTTTTTCAACCTATAATATCAAAGTTTTACCTCTAACCTATTTCAATTTATAACAGATTTTTCCTCTAACCTATTTCAATTTATAACAGGTTTTACCTCTAACCTATTTCAATTTATAAAAGGTTTTACCTCTAACCTATTTCAATCTATAACAGGTTTTACCTCTAACCTATTTCAATTTATAACAGGTTTTACCTCTAACCTATTTCAATTTATAAAAGGTTTTACCTCTAACCTATTTCAATTTATAACAGTTTTACCTCTAACCTATTTCAATTTATAACAGGTTTTACCTCTAACCTATTTCAATCTATAAAAGGTTTTACCTCTAACCTATTTCAATTTATAACAGTTTTACCTCTAAACCTATTTCAATTTATAACAGGTTTTACTCTAACCTATTTCAATTATAAAAGGTTTTACCTCTAACCTATTTCAATTTATAACAGGTTTTACCTCTAACCTATTTCAATTTATAACAGGTTTTACCTCTAACCTATTTCAATTTATAACAGGTTTTACCTCTAACCTATTTCAATCTATAAAAGGTTTTACCTCTAACCTATTTCAATTTATAACAGGTTTTACCTCTAACCTATTTCAATTTATAACAGGTTTTACCTCTAACCTATTTCAATTTATAACAGATTTTACCTCTAACCTATTTCAATTTAAACAGGTTTTACCTCTAACCTATTTCAATTTATAACAGGTTTTACCTCTAACCTATTTCAATTTATAACAGGTTTTACCTCTAACCTATTTCAATTTATAACAGGTTTTACTTCTAACCAATTTCAATCTATTAAAGGTTTTACCTCTAACCTATTTCAATCTATAAAAGGTTTTACCTCTAACCTATTTCCATTTATAACAGGTTTTACCTCTAACCTATTTCAATTTACAACAGGTTTTACCTCTAACCTATTCCAATTTATAACAGGTTTTACCTCTAACCTATTTGAATTTATAACAGGTTTTACCTCTAACCTATTTCAATCTATAACAGATTTTACTTCTAACCAATTTCAATTTACAACAGGTTTTACCTCTAACCTATTTCAATTTACAACAGGTTTTACCTCTAACCTATTTCAATTTATAACAGGTTTTACCTATAAACTATTTCAATTTATAACAGATTTTACTTCTAACCAATTTCAATTTATAACAGATTTTACCTCTAACCTATTTCAATCTATAAAAGGTTTTATCTCTAACCTATTTCAATCTATAAAAGGTTTTATCTCTAACCTATTTCAATCTATAACAGATTTTACCTCTAACCAATTTCAATTTACAACATCAGGTTTTAACTGGAACCTGTTTCAATGTCTTATATAAGAGCTTCTCTGATGTAATTTTTTTCCTCTGATCTTATTCAATTGATTAAATCTTTCCTTGGATCTTGTACAATCTCTAGTAATGTTTGTTTCATCATTAACCCATGACATTTTATATTTCTTTACTAGACATTGAACTGATGATAAGAAAACCAACAGTTCGTTAAACATTTCTTTCCTTTCAACGCAATAATTACATTAAATCCTTGTCAACGCAATAATGATGTACAGATAAATAAGTCAACACTTGGTATAAGATAGCAGTCCATTTCAAGGTTTGTAGGTCAGATAGTTTAATTGCATCAGATGCTTTCAGACAATATAGTAAAACAATTGGCATAATGGATTACTACTTTCGTTTACATGTGCCATGTTCATACATGGGTTTTAGAACTACTTGCACATGTAACAAAATAAATAAAGAACACTATATGGATACTATTCTCTAATTTAGCAACGTTTCAATTCACATAAGATTTTATCAAGCAAAACAATAATAGATATAGTAACTTTAGATAAATAAGAACCTTTATGATATACTACTTCTCCTTAATTTAGCAATGTTTCAAAATAGAAATCAAGTCTATACAATAATAGATATAGTAACTTTAGATAAATAAGAACACTATTATAGATATACTACTTCTCTTTAATTTAGCAATGTTTCAATTCACATACAGGAATCTTTATCAAGCAATACAATAATAGATATAGTAACTTTAGATAAATAAGAACACTATTATAGATATACTACTTCTCTTTAATTTAGGCAACGTTTCAATTCACATGCAGGAATCTTTATCAAGCAATAATGGTAAGAACAAAAACGTTGCCTAAATTAAAGAGAAGTAGTATACCTATTATTGTATTGCTTTATATATTATTCCATCTACTTCTAAATATCATTTAAAGATAATAAGATTAAATATGTTGGTACCCTTAGCTTTATTATATACAGTGAAACCCCTCTAAACCAACAGGCTGTCGGACCCATGATAAATGCCAGTTTGGAGAGGTTGCCGGTTTACCTGTAGCAGTGGTAATACATAAAAGGGTAATTAATTGGATTAGTGATTAATTAGCATGTGTCGTATTCATTTTTTTAAATGCCATCAACGGATTAACTTCAATTAGTACGAACTCAGATGCCGGTTTAGAGAAACTAATGAACTATAGATTAAATACTTTAGGACTTGATTTCGATGCCGAATTGCGATTTACAGAGGGTGCTGGTTTACTGGGGTTTATCTCCTATGTATTATATAGTGATTTGACTGGGACTTTGCAAATAACCAGTATACAGGGGAAGACAGTTAACAGGGGATGTCAGTTTATGTTTCAACAGGGAACAGGGTTGAGAAGTTCATCTGAACCTTTGCCAGGATTAACCCTGGACCCTCAGGCTTCCATTTTGAGTTCCATTTTTGTAAAAGTGAATAAAGACTTAAAATGTCATCATTGTATTGTTAAAAATGAAAGAGAAAGAAAAGAAACGAAAGAAAGAACTATATTTTACAAGGATAACAACTTAGGTTCACAAGTCTGCCAGACAGGGATCCTTTCTACCAGCTGGTCCTTGGCCAAACCTCTTGGCATTGATCTTTCCCGTATTATCCGTACCCATTTACAGCTGGGTGGAATGGAATTATGAGTGAAGATGACTTATCCAAGGTCATCGAACTTTCACACATCGATAGAGATTAGAACTCACGTCAGACATTTTTAACATATCCAAGCAAATGATGTCATGACGTAAAGAACCAACGCTCTACCCGCTGTGCTATAGAACCAACACTCTAACTGCTGTGCTATAGAACCAACGCTCTAACTGCTGTGCTATAGAACCAACGCTCTTACCGCTGTGCTATAGAACCAACGCTCTAACCGCTGTGCTAAAGAACCAACGTTCTAACCGCTGTGCTATAGAACCAACGCTCTAACCGCTGTGCTAAAGAACCAACGTTCTAACCGCTGTGCTATAGAACCAACGGTCTAACTGCTGTGCTATAGAACCAACACTCTAACCACTGTGCTATAGAACCAACGCTCTAACCGCTGTGCTATAGAACCAACACTCTAACCGCTGTGCTATAGAACCAACGCTCTTACCGCTGTGCTATAGAACCAACACTCTAACCGCTGTGCTATAGAACCTCACAAAATAGCAAAGACAGTCAATACATTCTAGAAAACCAAGAAGTAAAACAAGCAATGTGAAAAACTATGATATAAATTCAATAGCTTGTCATTAATAGAGGTTATAACCATTCCCTTTATTAATCACTGTTCTTTATACTGAATAACAAGGTATGTTGTAGTCAATAGGGCTGTAATTAAATACATTATTATTGATTATTGAATGGTCAGTGAATAATCAATAAACAATATAGCGATCGGTCAATATAAACAACTACACCTACATATTGACCTTGACAAGTACTAAATAACATGTTGTTACGTAGGTAAAGGTAGAGTATATATCAACTTCATTTAAACAGGAATCGTGCCTAAATCCTGTTTCCCAGTATACAAAAATGCAAAAGTTTTGTCAATAATATTCTACTTTTATTTTCCATTAATTTCAATAAAGAACATCCAGTCTCCCAATGTTCAGTACTGTGTAGGTTTTGTTATATTCAACTTCTAATCAGTTTTTCCATTAATTTCAATAAAGAACATCCAGTCTCCCAATGTTCAGTACTGTGTAGGTTTTGTTATTATTCAACTTCTGATCAGTTTTTCCATTAATTTCAATAGAGAACATCCAGACTCCCCATGTTCAGTACTGTGAAGGTTTTGATATATTCAACTTCTAATCGGTTTTATGTTAATTTCAATAAAGAACATCCAGTCTCCCAATGTTCAGTACTGTGTAGGTTTTGTTATATTCAACTTCTAATCAGTTTTTCCATTAATTTCAATAGAGAACATCCAGACTCCCCATGTTCAGTACTGTGAAGGTTTTGATATATTCAACTTCTAATCAGTTTTTATGTTAATTTCAATAAAGTACATCCAGTCTCCCAATGTTCAGTACTGTGTAGGTTTTGTTATATTCAACTTCTAATCAGTTTTTCCATTAATTTCAATAAAGAACATCCAGACTCCCCATGTTCAGTACTGTGTAGGTTTTGTTATTATTTAACTTCTGATCAGTTTTTCCATTATTTTCAATAAAGAACATCCAGACTCCCCATGTTCAGTACAGTACAGGTTTTGTTATTATTTAACTTCTGATCAGTTTTTCCATTAATTTCAATAAAGAACATCCAGACTCCCCATGTTCAGTACAGTACAGGTTTTGTTATTATTTAACTTCTAATCAGTTTTTATGTTAATTTCAATAGAGAACATCCAGACTCCCCATGTTCAGTACTGTGTAGGTTTTGTTATATTCAACTTCTAATCAGTTTTTATGTTAATTTCAATAAAGTACATCCAGACTCCCCATGTTCAGTACTGTGTAGGTTTTGATATATTCAACTTCTAATCAGTTTTTATGTTAATTTCAATAGAGAACATCCAGACTCCCCATGTTCAGTACTGTGTAGGTTTTGTTATTATTTAACTTCTGATCAGTTTTTCCATTAATTTCAATAGAGAACATCCAGACTCCCCATGTTCAGTACTGTGTAGGTTTTGATATATTCAACTTCTAATCAGTTTTTATGTTAATTTCAATAGAGAACATCCAGACTCCCCATGTTCAGTACTGTGTAGGTTTTGTTATATTCAACTTCTAATCAGTTTTTATGTTAATTTCAATAGAGAACATCCAGACTCCCCATGTTCAGTACTGTGTAGGTTTTGTTATATTCAACTTCTAATCAGTTTTTTTGTTAATTTCAATAGAGAACATCCAGACCCCCCATGTTCAGTACTGTGTAGGTTTTGATATATTCAACTTCTAATCAGTTTTTATGTTAATTTCAATAAAGAACATCCAGACTCCCCATGTTCAGTACTGTGTAGGTTTTGTTATATTCAACTTCTAATCAGTTTTTATGTTAATTTCAATAGAGAACATCCAGACTCCCCATGTTCAGTACTGTGTAGGTTTTGTTATATTCAACTTCTAATCAGTTTTTTTGTTAATTTCAATAAAGAACATCCAGACTCCCCATGTTCAGTACTGTGTAGGTTTTGTTATATTCAACTTCTAATCAGTTTTTATGTTAATTTCAATAAAGAACATCCAGACTCCCCATGTTCAGTACTGTGTAGGTTTTGTTATATTCAACTTCTAATCAGTTTTTATGTTAATTTCAATAGAGAACATCCAGACTCCCCATGTTCAGTACTGTGTAGGTTTTGTTATATTCAACTTCTAATCAGTTTTTCTGTTAATTTCAATAAAGAACATCCAGACTCCCCATGTTCAGTACTGTGTAGGTTTTGATATATTCAACTTCTAATCAGTTTTTATGTTAATTTCAATAAAGAACATCCAGACTCCCCATGTTCAGTACTGTGTAGGTTTTGTTATATTCAACTTCTAATCAGTTTTTATGTTAATTTCAATAGAGAACATCCAGACTCCCCATGTTCAGTACTGTGTAGGTTTTGTTATATTCAACTTCTAATCAGTTTTTTTGTTAATTTCAATAGAGAACATCCAGACTCCCCATGTTCAGTACTGTGTAGGTTTTGTTATATTCAACTTCTAATCAGTTTTTATGTTAATTTCAATAAAGTACATCCAGACTCCCCATGTTCAGTACTGTGTAGGTTTTGATATATTCAACTTCTAATCAGTTTTTATGTTAATTTCAATAGAGAACATCCAGACTCCCCATGTTCAGTACTGTGTAGGTTTTGTTATATTCAACTTCTAATCAGTTTTTTTGTTAATTTCAATAGAGAACATCCAGACTCCCCATGTTCAGTACTGTGTAGGTTTTGTTATATTCAACTTCTAATCAGTTTTTATGTTAATTTCAATAGAGAACATCCAGACTCCCCATGTTCAGTACTGTGTAGGTTTTGTTATATTCAACTTCTAATCAGTTTTTTTGTTAATTTCAATAGAGAACATCCAGACTCCCCATGTTCAGTACTGTGTAGGTTTTGTTATATTCAACTTCTAATCAGTTTTTATGTTAATTTCAATAGAGAACATCCAGACTCCCCATGTTCAGTACTGTGTAGGTTTTGTTATATTCAACTTCTAATCAGTTTTTATGTTAATTTCAATAGAGAACATCCAGACTCCCCATGTTCAGTACTGTGTAGGTTTTGTTATATTCAACTTCTAATCAGTTTTTATGTTAATTTCAATAGAGAACATCCAGACTCCCCATGTTCAGTACTGTGTAGGTTTTGTTATATTCAACTTCTAATCAGTTTTTATGTTAATTTCAATAGAGAACATCCAGACTCCCCATGTTCAGTACTGTGTAGGTTTTGTTATATTCAACTTCTAATCAGTTTTTATGTTAATTTCAATAAAGAACATCCAGACTCCCCATGTTCAGTACTGTGTAGGTTTTGTTATATTCAACTTCTAATCAGTTTTTATGTTAATTTCAATAGAGAACATCCAGACTCCCCATGTTCAGTACTGTGTAGGTTTTGTTATATTCAACTTCTAATCAGTTTTTATGTTAATTTCAATAAAGAACATCCAGACTCCCCATGTTCAGTACTGTGTAGGTTTTGTTATATTCAACTTCTAATCAGTTTTTATGTTAATTTCAATAAAGAACATCCAGACTCCCCATGTTCAGTACTTTGTAGGTTTTGTTATATTCAACTTCTAATCAGTTTTTATGTTAATTTCAATAAAGTACATCCAGTCTCCCAATGTTCAGTACTTTGTAGGTTTTGTTATATTTAACTTCTAATCAGTTTTTATGTTAATTTCAATAAAGTACATCCAGTCTCCCAATGTTCAGTACTGTGTAGGTTTTGTTATTATTTAACTTCTGATCAGTTTTTATGTTAATTTCAATAAAGTACATCCAGTCTCCCAATGTTCAGTACTTTGTAGGTTTTGTTATTATTCAACTTCTAATCAGTTTTTATGTTAATTTCAATAAAGTACATCCAGTCTCCCAATGTTCAGTACTTTGTAGGTTTTGTTATTATTCAACTTCTAATCAGTTTTTATGTTAATTTCAATAAAGTACATCCAGTCTCCCAATGTTCAGTACTGTGTAGGTTTTGTTATTATTCAACTTCTAATCAGTTTTTCCATTATTTCGATAAAGAACATCCAGTCTCCCAATGTTCAGTACTGTGTAGGTTTTGTTATTATTCAACTTCTAATCAGTTTTTCCATTATTTCGATA
This sequence comes from Nipponacmea schrenckii, assembly GCA_030562195.1. Classification (NCBI taxonomy): domain Eukaryota; kingdom Metazoa; phylum Mollusca; class Gastropoda; family Lottiidae; genus Nipponacmea; species Nipponacmea schrenckii. The sequence continues at coordinate 19,892,144 of JAUJPP010000012.1, read as the reverse complement.
AAGAACATCCAGTCTCCCAATGTTCAGTACTGTGTAGGTTTTGTTATATTCAACTTCTAATCAGTTTTTCCATTAATTTCAATAGAGAACATCCAGTCTCCCCATGTTCAGTACTGTGTAGGTTTTGTTATATTCAACTTCTAATCAGTTTTTCCATTAATTTCAATAGAGAACATCCAGACTCCCCATGTTCAGTACTGTGTAGGTTTTGTTATTATTCAACTTCTAATCAGTTTTTCCATTAATTTCAATAGAGAACATCCAGACTCCCAATGTTCAGTACTGTGTAGGTTTTGTTATATTCAACTTCTAATCAGTTTTTCCATTAATTTCAATAGAGAACATCCAGACTCCCCATGTTCAGTACTGTGTAGGTTTTGTTATTATTTAACTTCTGATCAGTTTTTATGTTAATTTCAATAGAGAACATCCAGACTCCCCATGTTCAGTACTGTGTAGGTTTTGTTATTATTCAACTTCTAATCAGTTTTTCCATTAATTTCAATAGAGAACATCCAGACTCCCAATGTTCAGTACTGTGTAGGTTTTGTTATATTCAACTTCTAATCAGTTTTTCCATTAATTTCAATAGAGAACATCCAGTCTCCCAATGTTCAGTACTGTGTAGGTTTTGTTATATTCAACTTCTAATCAGTTTTTCCATTAATTTCAATAGAGAACATCCAGACTCCCCATGTTCAGTACTGTGTAGGTTTTGTTATTATTCAACTTCTAATCAGTTTTTCCATTAATTTCAATAGAGAACATCCAGTCTCCCAATGTTCAGTACTGTGTAGGTTTTGTTATATTCAACTTCTAATCAGTTTTTCCATTAATTTCAATAGAGAACATCCAGTCTCCCAATGTTCAGTACTGTGTAGGTTTTATTATATTCAACTTCTGGTCAGTTTTTCCATTAATTTCAGTAAAGAACATCCAGTCTCCCAATGTTCAGTACTGTGTAGGTTTTGTTATATTCAACTTCTAATCAGTTTTTCCATTAATTTCAATAAAGAACATCCAGTCTCCCCATGTTCAGTACTGTGTAGGTTTTGTTATATTCAACTTCTAATCAGTTTTTCCATTAATTTCAATAAAGAACATCCAGTCTCCCAATGTTCAGTACTGTGTAGGTTTTGTTATATTCAACTTCTAATCAGTTTTTCCATTAATTTCAATAGAGAACATCCAGACTCCCAATGTTCAGTACTGTGTAGGTTTTGTTATATCAAACCTTTGATCAGTTTTTCCATTATTTCGATAAATAAAATCTAAAATAATTTATTTTTTTGAAATTTCATGTCCAGTGTCCTTTAAAATTGGCCCTACTTGATTTATCATAATAGTTTCATGTTTGAATATAAACAATATACCTCCATTGATTGATTTATATTTTTTTTAATTATCTCTGACAATTAAGTTCCATTGTGTCTCTAATCAAAATCTAATAACATAAAGCACGATTTATTTCTTTATCCTGAAACATTTCAACCAATGTATGCTTGATTCATATAAGGATTAAACATTGGTCTCACTTGCATTATTGGTGTGTAAACGTAGTTGATCACGTGACAAACTGGATAAATGACAAAGTCATTTATGTATGTTTGTGGCGTGATCAACTATGTTTACACACTCAATAATGCTAGTAAGACCAACGTTTAATTCTTATATTTACATTCAGATTCTTTTATTTTACGCAATTTTCACTTTTGTATGATCGGTTCCCTTGAATTTGCCACAAATCTCAGATTGTGTCATTATATGGTGCCTTGACGACGTCATAGTATCACGTGACAAACTACAGTTTATAGTAGAAATGTAAATATTAAAAGCTCTTGCAATAAATAATGGAAGAATCACTATGTATATTATCAATTTGTATTAATGAAGTCAAAGCAATGAAATTATACATATTCAAAACACTGTGAGACCATTTTCTGAGTGATATTGCAGTTTATTCCATGTTGGACATTCCTTTAAAAAAGGATGTTTTAAAAAGGGGTCTACACTTTTAAAAGTATATCGTGATAGTAAAGTCTATTTTGAGAAAATGACGTAAATACCAAAACAATGACATGAAATCCTTGAGTTAATAGGTTTGTTCTAATAGTAAGTTAGAAATTATCATGTTTGTGTCACCTAGCAACTAGTATAAACAATAAATAGTCTTGTTGATTAATAATAGATGTTAACCTGATCCAGTTTATAAACTACTGTATGATTGTCTATGATATTGATAAAAGGGGTCATAAACAATACAACTAATAAACTTGTATAAATTAAAGGCCATGCTTCGCCATTTTGAGGGGTTTTCTTGGGTGTTTTTGGAAAAATAATTTTTAACACCTCTAACGCCACATGGCAGATATGCGACACAAGTTGTGTTCTTACTGAAATCCTATTTAAGAAATGTTGTGAAGTTATTGCCATTCAAAGACAAAAACATATTTTTTGTTGCAATGTCAAAAACAAATGGCCTGTACAAGTAGTTCAATAAAAACTGTAAAGCTATTTTGAAAAATGGCGTACAATACAAATACAATTTGCGACAATCTTGGTATAAACTAAATGCGTAAGTAGAAATTAACAATTGCTGTCAAGCAATAGGTATAAACAATTTAAAGTAGTTCTGATATAAAATTGCCTGACAAGTATTAATATGAATGACAATCTGACTTACAAGTATTCAATATAAAATATCCTGTTACAATAGTTCAATATAAACAATCTGGCCTGTCTAAGTAATTCAGATTGAACTAATCCTGGCCTGTACAAGCTAATTAATATCACAAGTTGGTCTTACAATATTCAATATAAAAATCTCTGTACAAGTAAGTTCAGCATAAACATATTGGCTGTCAATGTTCACATAAACAATCTGGCCTGTACAAGTAGTTCAATATAAACAATCTGGCCTGTACAAGTATTCAATTAAACAATCTGGCCTGTACAAGTAGTTCATATAAACAATCTGCCTGTACAAGTATTCATATAAACAATCTGGCCTGTACAAGTAGTTCAATATAAACAATCTGGCCTGTACAAGTAGTTCAATATAAACAATCTGGCCTGTACAAGTAGTTCAATATAAACAATCTGGCCTGTACAAGTAGTTCAATATAAACAATCTGGCCTGTACAAGTAGTTCAATATAAACAATCTGGCCTGTACAAGTAGTTCAATATAAACAATCTGGCCTGTACAAGTAGATCAATATAAACAATCTGGCCTGTACAAGTAGTTCAATATAAACAATCTGGCCTGTACAAGTAGTTCAATATAAACAATCTGGCCTGTACAAGTAGTTCAATATAAACAATCTGGCCTGTACAAGTAGTTCAATATAAACAATCTGGCCTGTACAAGTAATTCAATATAAACAATCTGGCCTGTACAAGTAATTCAATATAAACAATCTGGCCTGTACAAGTAGTTCAATATAAACAATCTGGCCTGTACAAGTAGTTCAATATAAACAATCTGGCCTGTACAAGTAGTTCAATATAAACAATCTGGCCTGTACAAGTAGTTCAATATAAACAATCTGGCCTGTACAAGTAGTTCAATATAAACAATCTGGCCTGTACAAGTAGTTCAATATAAACAATCTGGCCTGTACAAGTAGTTCAATATAAACAATCTGGCCTGTACAAGTAGTTCAATATAAACAATCTGGCCTGTACAAGTAGTTCAATATAAACAATCTGGCCTGTACAAGTAGTTCAATATAAACAATCTGGCCTGTACAAGTAGTTCAATATAAACAATCTGGCCTGTACAAGTAGTTCAATATAAACAATCTGGCCTGTACAAGTAGTTCAATATAAACAATCTGGCCTGTACAAGTAGTTCAATATAAACAATCTGGCCTGTACAAGTAGTTCAATATAAACAATCTGGCCTGTACAAGTAGTTCAATATAAACAATCTGGCCTGTACAAGTAGTTCAATATAAACAATCTGGCCTGTACAAGTAGTTCAATATAAACAATCTGGCCTGTACAAGTAGTTCACTATAAACAATCTGGCCTGTACAAGTAGTTCAATATAAACAATCTGGCCTGTACAAGTAGTTCAATATAAACAATCTGGCCTGTACAAGTAGTTCAATATAAACAATCTGGCCTGTACAAGTAGTTCAATATAAACAATCTGGCCTGTACAAGTAGTTCACTATAAACAATCTGGCCTGTACAAGTAGTTCACTATAAACAATCTGGCCTGTACAAGTAGTTCAATATAAACAATCTGGCCTGTACAAGTAGTTCACTATAAACAATCTGGCCTGTACAAGTAGTTCAATATAAACAATCTGGCCTGTACAAGTAATTCAATATAAACAATCTGGCCTGTACAAGTAGTTCAATATAAACAATCTGGCCTGTACAAGTAGTTCACTATAAACAATCTGGCCTGTACAAGTAGTTCAATATAAACAATCTGGCCTGTACAAGTAGTTCAATATAAACAATCTGGCCTGTACAAGTAGTTCAATATAAACAATCTGGCCTGTACAAGTACTTCAATATAAACAATCTGGCCTGTACAAGTAATTCAATATAAACAATCTGGCCTGTACAAGTAGTTCAATATAAACAATCTGGCCTAAGATTACAGATATATGTGTCAATGACTATACAAATACAGGCTAGTTTGACATTATACTGTGCCTAAGACTATAAGATTATACTGTGCCTAAGACTATAAGATTATACTGTGCCTAAGACTATAAGATTTTACTTTGCCTTAGACTATAAGATTATACTGTGCCTAAGACTATAGAGATTATACTGTGCCTAAGACTATAGAGATTATACTGTGCCTAAGACTATAGAGATTATACTGTGCCTAAGACTATAGAGATTATACTGTGCCTAAGACTATAAGATTATACTGTGCCTAAGACTATAGAGATTATACTGTGCCTAAGACTATACAGATTATACTGTGCCTAAGACTATACAGATTATACTGTGCCTAAGACTATACAGATTATACTGTGCCTAAGACTATAGAGATTATACTGTGCCTAAGACTATAGAGATTATACTGTGCCTAAGACTATACAGATTATACTGTGCCTAAGACTATAGAGATTATACTGTGCCTAAGACTATACAGATTATACTGTGCCTAAGACTATACAGATTATACTGTGCTTAAGACTATACAGATTATACTGTGCCTAAGACTATAGAGATTATACTGTGCTTAAGACTATACAGATTATACTGTGCCTAAGACTATAGAGATTATACTGTGCCTAAGACTATACAGATTATACTGTGTCTAAATTATAGACTTATCTGTTGACTGACTATTCAGATTTTCTTGCCTCAATTTGTCAAACATACTATTCTTTGATTCTTATCTTGAACATGTTCCTTGGTCCCCCTCTTGTCCAAAATGTAGACTGGTTCTGTTTGACGTGAACTATCTGACATTTTTCTTCCCCTCCTCTTGTCCAAAATGAGACTGGTTCCGTTTGACGTAGTCTTATCTTGACATTTCCTTTCCCCCTCTTGTCCAAAATGAGACTGGTTCTGTTTGACGTGGTCTTATCTTGACATTTCCTTGCCTCCTCTTGTCCAAAATGAGACTGGTTCTGTTTGACGTAGTCTTATCTTGACATTTCCTTTCCCCCTCTTGTCCAAAATGTGACTGGTTGACACATTTGAATTTTGCTACTTGCATAAATAACGCTCTCTTATCTTGACTATTTCCTTGCCCCCTCTTGTCCAAAATAAGACTGGTTTTGTTTGACGAACCTTAACTTTTCAACTTTTTAATTTATATTCTGGGGTGACAAAATATGTTGTAAAAGGTTGGAATTTAAGCTACTTCATAAATAACAGACCCTTCATTATATGGTCTTTAATAGAGTATAGCAGGCTATAAATTAATAATATTACTTCAGACATTGTCCTTATGATAACTCGTTTGACCATGGGATTATCAGTGGTGCAGGTTTGATGGAAAAGCATTTGTCATTCCAAGACAGCTCTAAATTCCAGAAAAATAGGACTTAAAAAACCATTTCATTTGAGGTATATGTGACAAAACCAAAACCAAATCGACAAGGGCTTATTGTGCAATTTAAAGGTATAATATGTCTTAGAATAAACTGGTCCTACATCTAATATTTGTGTTTAATATTGACTATTGGTTAAATAACTATGCAAATCCATTATAAAGAGCGACAATAAAACTATATTTGATTTAAAAAAAAAAGAGTGAGCAAGTAATGAATCCATTCTGTCTGAGAAAAAGGGCGTCTGGCCTAGGAAATCAACACTACAACAGGAAGACACAACATCCTAGGCAAGCAGGCAATGGCAATGGCAATGGCAAAGGCAAGCGGGCAATGGCAAGGGCAGCTTTTTCTTTTTTTCGCTTTTTCTTGGTCTTCCGTGAATTTGATATCGTATATTGTCTGTCGATATTGACGTCAATTCAATAGAAGAAGTCAAAAGAAGTCAAGGGCGCAGGAAATTAAAAATTTATGCTCATTCTAAGACGTGTTATACCTTTAATATGCTGTTATTTCCTCAACCCTTTCCCCATTCCATAAGAAACCAATTGTATTATACGCGGTAGGCTATACAGTATACACCTGTATGTTCTTTCCGTGTCCTATTTACAGGTAATTTGATTATATTATCTAGTTATAGCGTATGAATGATGACATTGTTCCAGGTGATGCCACTTGTGTGTCATGAAGTGCGGAAAGGTAAAAACAGAGAATAAAACCTTACCATTATTTTCCTCTTCGTCGGCAACTTTACTTCCACACATCTTTACTAAGTATTTTTTATTTTCTGTTTCCAACTGCTTTTTAACGTACACTTGGGTAGCTTATTCACTTTCTATCATAACGGTATCATAGGACGCTTCTTATCGAGCCGACATGTTTTTATCAAGTTACGGTCGATTGCTCTCTAGACTTGATTGTCACATTATCAAAACACGTAAACATTCGAGAAAATAAATATTAGATTTGATTATCAAGACGTAGACTAAAATTCTGTTAATCGAAGTGTACTTCCAAGAAATATCTTATGCGTACGTGCTTAACTTTTAAAAGAATAAATGAATGGTTGGCCCTTAAAAAGAAGGAAGTCATTGACTCGGTATTAAAGGGACAACATTCAAAATTTTTATTATCAAAAACGCTTAAAGTTATATGTGAAGGAATATGCTTATTACCATATAGGTATATACGTTTACCCGAATATGAACGTGTTTGAAAAAGAATTCAGATACGGTTTCAACACAATTTTTCTATTTTCATTTTAAGATAATACTGTCCCTTTAAGTGCAAGATTTGACAAGTTGTTTAATCCAAATGAACAAATTTGAATGGTTTTTTACCTCAAACTTTCTTACTTTTGATTTGCCGAGCCCCCACAGAGTTTAATCAGAAATATTTTGCTTGGAAGGCGTTTCTATATTCATCTTGTACAAACCTATATATATCTGACATGGGCAATATGGTTTAAAAAAATCTAAAGGTATTATTTTATGTCAGATCAAACCTGATACCATCCTTTGGTCTTAACAAATGTTGAGCTATTAAACATTGTGTCTTATACCTTGACTGCATTAGCCACTTTCCTCCTATCATGGTAACAAGGGTGATTAGAGCCAATTAGAGACCAAACAATTTAGCTGCTAGTGTTTTTGATTGGCTCACTATTGTACAATTAATTCAATTGCTGCATTTATAAGCTCTAAGAAACGGGAAAGGTGGCTATTGCAGTCCAGATAATAGATCATGAAAATTTCTTGGAATTAGTGTGTGTCCCACTGAGCCCTTGACTTTTCATTGTTGATTTATAAAACCTTGGACCAAAATTTGGACCAAACTATTTTCTTTGCTTGACAATAAGCATTCACAGGTTTAGCACAATTTATTGGCCATTTGTAAAATACATCATTAATGAATTTATATAGAACCAAAATGGTAAAACAATAATCTTTCATTCTTGCACACAAAAATACAGTAGAACCTGCTTTCAATGTACATTGTAACCTAATAGTATATTATCACTGTAACACAATGAGGCTTGAATAACTATTACACAATCACAAAAAACAACACATTCATAAATAGTATATACCAAGTTGAAACATGCCGACTATCAACTAGTCCCATATATATAGTGTTTTTGACAGTAATATTACCTTTATGATGTCAAGGTATTGCAAACTGTTTTTAATACTTTGACATCGCTAGACAAAGTTGATTGGCTTTATTAACTAGCAAACAATCTCATAAAATTCTTGCACCTAAAATTTACCATGATACAAAAAAGTGCATAATGATGTCATTAGAGGCATAATACCTTATCACTGTAAAGATACAATAGGATTTGATGATATTTGATCAGGTTAAAGCAATGACTGGTAATAGACCTAGGTGATATTAGATTAAGTTTAAGCAGAGATTGGTAATAGGGCTAGGTGATATTAGATTAAGTTTGAGCAATGACTGGTAATAGAGCTAGGTGATATAAGATTTAGTTTAAGCAATGACTGGTAAAAGGGCTAGGTGATATAAGATTAAGTTTAAGGAGAGATTGGTAATAGGGCTAGGTGATATTAGATTAAGTTTAAGCAATGGCTAGAGCAAGGTGATATAATATCAAGTTTATTCAATGACTGGTAATAGACCTTGGTGATATTAGATCAAGTTTAAGCAAATAGAGCTAGGTGATATAATATCAAGTTTAAGCAATGACTGGTATTAGGGCTAGGTGATATTAGATTAAGTTTATGCAATGACTAGGTGATCTTGGATCAAGTCTAACCAGGTATAAAAAGATCTTGGATCAAGTCTAAGCAGGTTTAAAACTTTCTCAGTCCTAGCTAGTTACATAATGAGTAAAAGGGCATGGTTCACCATTTTCAGGGTCTGATTTGAGTCTGAAACATAAGTAGATAAAAAGTTGAAGACCAAGAGGCTTATAAATTGGGTACAGGGGAAGCTTTTAGCATTAAGATTCTCAGGATGTTATTTCCTATACACGAATCTTTCATCCCTCAAACCAATTTTTTTAGTAGTTCTAATCAAAAATAAGGCCAGAAAAATAGAGGTAGTTTGGGATTCCTGATAATTACATATTAACATGATTTATAAAAACTAAAATCTAACACTGATTAGTTTAGCTGAAAAACCGAAAATGGTGAACCATGCCCTTTAAGAAATTTTAGAACACAATTTATTCTTCATGAAACATACACCAACATCAAACACCCAGCCCTAGCTAGTTATAGGATCAAAAAATCAGTTCAACAGAATGGTAACACAATTAACTTCCTTATAAAACTTGCACTCACATGAAACACAAAGTAGTATGAACAGTAATACATGTAACAAACAGTGTTGGGAACAATGTACAATATATACAATTATCTGTTCATATAATGAATGGAATATTAGAAATTTATTTTTCAGCTGCCTAAGTAGAAACACTGTCAACCGTCTAAAGGTGGTCCTAAATAAATCATTGAAACTTCTGTATTACCATAAACAGCTGATGCTGCAGGGTATAAATGTGTGTCTGGCAAACCTCGAAAGGCCACCCCTGAAAGTAGATAATATAAAATGATTTAAGTGGATTAACGTATCACGATATATTGCTGATATCGTGATATTCGGGTATTAGATAAAACTCCTTGATACTTCTAGAATATTTATTATTTTCGATGTTTCAATGTGGTTCTCACACTGTCATCTGGAATATAATGAGTGATTTCCATAATAATTGTTTTTATTTATCCATAATTGTGTTTCTAATATGCCATTGAAGGATAACAACTGATACCAGATAATAGAAAAGCATACTGGTGTGTCTCTATAGTTTGAGTTACTAATAAAACTGCCTATAGTAAAGTGGACTACATTTAGTCATGCTATGAAACCAACAATAAATATCTTCTCATATCTATATCTATGTTTTTAATTGAAAACTCACCTAAAAATTCAAAATTTTTTTCAAAAGCTAAAGTATTATCTTCACAATCTAATATAACTTTTATTTTTTCCCCCACCTGCAAAATAAAAAGAATCAATGTCATTTCTTTGTATTTTTTTTCAAAAAAAGTCCATAGTAGTTCCAAGGTGCAGCAACCATGTTGATTCAATCTGATAATTCTTAAATACCCTATGGGGCCGGGGTGGTTCAGTGGGTTAGGCGCTTGCTCACTAACCTGAAGGTTCAATCCTGGCAAATGTCGAGATTAATCTTCAGATTTATCAGCCCGGTTTCCCCTTATCAGTGATATAGGTCGGAGGGACTCACATGGAAAAAGTGTCTAGTTGTTCGGATGGGACAATAAACCAAGCTACAGGCTGTGCACGTTAAAGATCCCTCGACAGTTGGAAATCGAAAAAGAGCAGGCTATCGTGGCAAAATTTCCCTCATAGCATACTGCACGGCGTTGCCCGTCTTCATAAGCCCATAAAGGTGCAGAAAAGTAGGATGTAAAACTCCATCATTTCATTTAAATACCATAAGATATTCTTACAAATATTTAACAAAAGTTGCCTTCGCAAATTGTTGGGAGTTGTCTTTCGAAAGTGGTTTAAGTTGTCTTTGAAAAGTTTTCTTAGGATTTTCTTAGGTCCCAAGCCATATGTACTCATCTAACAGTAGCATCATAAATATACCTTGCAGTTGCAGTAACAAACTTTCTCATAACCTATTAGTATTAGTTTGAAAATGCAGCGATTTGATAGACTCGTAAGCTATTTTAATACAGCCAAAAATATAATCGCACTTAAAACTACTGTCATACAAGGGTATCCAGTTAAAACGGTAACATGTCAAAACGGTAACAAATTTTTATAAGTTAAAACGGTAACAACTCCACCAAAACGGTAACAGATATTTTGGTGAATAAAAATAATTTATTTTGTACATTTCTTTAATATAAAGTCAAACAAGTGCAACATTATTCATAAAATGTGCTGACGAACAAAATTTCATAAGTCGGGCATCGGACAAGTACTTTATTTCTGTTTATGTCATAAATTAGAAAATATTATGTATCGCGTTTTAATAATGATAGTTGTCAGGAAATCTGTTAGCTTATTAGGCCTATGTCGGTATACCGTATATTACTTTGATCAATTGGCAAAGATTGTTTGAGTTCTTTTCAATCATTGATTTTAAGTTAATACTATCTTGATTAATATAGATAACATTAATTATATGGATTTATTTCGTTACTGTTTTAACCAAAAATATCTGTTACCGTTTTAGCGGAGTTGATACCGTTTTAACCAAATTTCCGTTACCGTTTTGGTGGAGTTGTTACCGTTTTGACTAATAAAATTTGTTACTGTTTTGACATGTTACCGTTTTAACTGGTATTCAATAGGTATAGGGCTTATTAAAGTCAAGGTACTAGGACTAAGCAGTTTGTGGTAGCTGGATATTATGAATACTAGCTTATAAGCTTACATGCGATTGTGCATCTCCATTATTTCAAATCTTTCCTATTTCATTTCGAATCCATTCATTCATATATTTGAGAATTTTGAAGATTTCTAATGTGTTTTGGGTATTGAAGTATCATACATCTACTGGAGCTAAGGATAAATTAAGACTGCAGACTTCAAATTAATAGTCCACCTGTCATCAGACTGGTCTAGCCCCTGGTCCTGCCTGGGAACCAACTCAGCACAGATCACTTTCAACTGTCATACCTACTAGTATTCCTACCGACCAACAAAACATACCTGGTATTTTGGTGCATTATTTAATTGTGGATAATTTCCTTGGCTATCCCCATTGTGAAACAAATGATTATCTACAAGATTCCAACCCCAACTTTGGTCGTCACATCCAATTAAAGGGACGTAACCTTGATTTTGGGTTGGTGTTCCTTTTGCAGCCAAGCCTATCATAGCAACTGTTCCAAGAGGACCCTCAAACCACACTTCCCAGCAATGTCTTCCAGTTTTAAAGCCTATTTTCCCTCGAGCTCCATCAGTACTTTGAGCAACAGGGTTCCGATGTATAGTGAATCCGTCTGGTTTCACATAAATGTTTCTTGAGCAATCATTAGGGTTCCATGAATGAAATAATGCCCTCAATTTGGCTTTGTAGGTTGGCACACTACTCAGAATGTCAGATCTTAGGGCCTCTTCTGCTAATTTTCTCACACAATGTAACCTCCAAACGTCATTATTTTCATCATTTAAGAATCGATACCAAGATTTACACACAAGAGAACAATTTCTAAGATCGGATATGTCAAGGAAAGAGAATAATACTTCCAACACGCGAGGGGGTAATTTTGCAGCAGCCATGACAGTTAATCGGAAAGTACATCTTAGTACCAGATATCCAGACGAACGAGTCCGTTATCCATTCTGATAATTGGACTTGATAATCGAGTTCGCGCTACATCTCGTTGGCCTTGAGAAACATGGCTGCGCCCTCTAAAACACTTTCTAAACATTTTAGTCTTTTACAAATTAATATTTTTAACTTCCATAAAGACATTTTTATCTGAATGTCATGGTTTCTGATCAATAAGGTAACAAAACTGCCCTATGGAGAGATTGTCGAACGTGTCATGCGCTTTACTTCGACGAATATAGCACAAACACAGGACAATATTATGCAATCACAATAAAAACACAACATATTTACCCACATTTGATACAAATATACCGGTATATCTATAAATTCATTTTTCAGGAATATGAGACTAAAAACATTCAACTTATTGACGAAGGCTCACAGATCAGCGTTTAACTTTGATAAAAGATATGTTTCCAAGTTGTCACCATTGGCTCAAATATTCAACACAAAACCGTCAATTCCCAGCTTTTTCAATTATGCAAATGTGGTATGTCAAGATAATAGTTATTCATTTAAATCAAGATACTGGTTTCTGATTTTGAATTTGAAAAGTGTTAAGGGTTTCTAGAAATGAACTTTTATTTATTAATTTGAGAAACTGGATATTAAAGACAGTGTGACAGTGTCAGTCTAGTCCAAAACTTGCTGACTCTATTCCCAGCCTCTGATAGCTATTTGGACATATATGACTGAGAGAGTCAGAAACAACTAGGCCACAAAAACTTGGGATTTTCCGCACCTCCACTGGTGCGGGGGTTTAAAACGTATTTACACCATGAATCCACAAAACCTCAATTAATTTGGAAAGATGGATGTTTTTGTAGTTCAATCATACCATCATTATCCCCCTACACCATTCATGTCACACCTGCGTTTGCATCAAAGTCTTTTTCAAGAATTTCAATCGCTACGGAAAAGTTTTTTGGTGCCTAGTTTTTCTGACCTCCTCCCCCCCCCCCCCCAGCCATATAGAGTCAGCAAGTTTCATTCTAGTGGCAGTCATGACATAACAAATCCGCAGCCCATTTTGATAAGAATTTAAATTTGTCTTCAATTTGTAGGGATTATTCCAAGTTCCAGAGCTAACTTCTTATGAAGGTTTTCATACATTACATGAAAATGCCACAATTCAAATTGATAAACTAGTCACAGAAATCATCAAAAAACAACGCAATCGAAAACTGGTGGTCATATTTGATGAATTGTCGAATTGCATATGCAAAGTGGCTGATTTGGTAAGTATACAATAAATTCAGATGAACATTTGAATATTCTTTAAGGACTTATCAATGATCAATGCTGATAAGTGTTCAAGACGATAAGCATGTAGTTTAAGGTAACCTGCTACGTTTTTTTCTTATTACCACTCCAGATAACAGATTTCTAATCACATGGTGCAATCATAACTTATTGAAGCATGTTTTTCTCATGTTTTGCAGGCAGATTGTGTCCAGACAATACACCCTTGTGAAAAGTTTGCAAATTCTGCTGAAGAATGTCGGTATAAGCTTTCTTGTCTGATTGAAGAGTATGTTCATTTGTTTCTCCTAATTTTGATAACTTTGATCCAAGAACATTAATCCTTTAAAGACTGATTTTTAATGAAGCAAATGTCATAAAAATTCCCAAGTAAAACTCAATTGTATGATTAAGAGTATGTGGTCACTTGATTCTCCTAATTGTGATTACTTTGATTAAGGAACAACTATACCGTAATAAAACTAATTGGTAATCAGAATTGAAAAGGTCAATTAGGAATCCTAATATTCCAAGGCCTACTGGTATATATGTTAAGTTGGTATGTGATGATATATAAGGTCTTTAAATGGCATTTAGCAATTGTGAATATGACATAGGCACAGCTTTATGGAACAACAATCACTGGTTAAAGTTTATGCGACGTTTCGGCGTGTTTCCCCCGCCTGCCGTCCTCAGGCACAGAATGACAAGACATGATAGGCAACATATATATACGTAAAAGCTGATATAAGTATTGTTGTTCCATAAAGCTGTGCCTATATATGATGATATATAGTAGGCCTACACTAAATAATTTCATTCAGGCCTACAGAATAAAAATACTGGTACATATGTTAAGTTGGTATATAATGGTATATAGTAGGCATACACTGTTTTCTGTTATAGATTGAACACAAATACTGTTATATATCATGCTTTAAAGAATGTGATCGAAGGGGGAGATGTAGTTGAAACTGATGACATAGACCACAGAGTAGCTGAACTTTTCTTATCGGATTTTGAACAGAGTGGTATCCATCTACCTGAAGACAAGGTACCATGTTCACAGAGTCTGTATTCACACAGTACAGTTATTTATCAATAATGAACACAGTTTTTTATGGTATACTACCCCTCAATTTAATAATCGGTTTTATTCACCTGATGACGACAGTGTAATTGTTGAAACATGTGTATTATTGTATTAAATTGAGGTAGTATACCATAAAAACTGTGTTCATTATTCATGTGCTTCCTACCCCTAAATGTTGCTTAAGGTTATTATTATATCAATTCATTCTAATGTTATATCACTGTAGTTAAGAGCTGAAGATTGATCAATTTAAAATCTTTAAGAGTCCTGATTTAAAAACTGACATGGTTAATAGTTAAGTGTGTCAAGACAATAAGCCAAGGTCCTGTACATGTTTTATACCTCTTAATGGATGGAATTTAAAGACAAATGGGCGAGTGTCACAGTCTAATTAAAATATAGACCTTACTTTTCAATTTATTGAACTGATACAGAACAGCCAATGAAAAACCCTGTACAAAGGCCATTCCACATATCAAACGAAACAGCCATATTGTTCTACTTTCTATTTGAGTAGACTTGATAAACTAGTCTAATAAGTCTCAGAATGCACCAATTGTTCGCGTCATATTATACATGTCGCAGGGAAAGGAAACCACGTGATTGGTTAAAACTGAGTTGGGTCAAAGGTCGTTCAAACTGTTCGTGTTGAAGGGCAGTGTTAGACCTTACTGTAGTGTTTATGTACAAAGCCAATAGCTAATAAAAACATACAAAATGAAACTAATAAAATACGAATGAAAGTTAGGTCTATATTTTAATTAGAATGGCTAGTGTCACTCATGTCTAAATATTCCTCATCACTCAAAGCTTTTTTGCAATTAGTGACATCATCAAACACTTTAATTTTTCAAGAAAACTTCTTTGAAATCTGTTAAACATTTAATCTCCATTACATTCATTTAGATCCATGGAAAAGGCATTTTTTAAAAAAATTTTATGGTAAGGCTTCCAATAGATTTCTTTCAAAATTTCAAAGAATTGTCTTTTATTTTGTAGCGTAACAGGTTTGTTACACTAAATAAAGCCATTTTGGTGTCTGAAAGATTATTTTTACAAGGTTTAGAAAGCCCAAGTGTCTGTTTTAAATCTGATATGCCAGATCATTTAAAAAATGTGTAAGTATTTTTCTTCCTGTTTTCTCTTTGATTTATCAGATGAAAAAGGCTTGTGAAGTTAATTGAATGATAAGTTTGGAAAAAAAGAAATTTGGAGCATGAAAGCTCAATGGCCTGATTTGTTCTTTTATGTATGCTTGGTTGACCTTCAACAATAGTGATAAAAATCAACAGCCAAATAATGATAGAAAAAGCAAGATTGAGATCCTTTGGATTTTTAACATAATCCAAGGAGCAGCGGTAGCTCAGTGAGTTAGACGATTGCTCGCTAACCTGAAGGTCCAGGGTTCAATCCTGGCAAAGGTTTAGATGAACTTGATTTGGTATTTTTCATCCCTGGTTTCCCCTTGTCAGTGATGCAGGTCGGAGGGACTGACATGGAAAAAGCATCTAATCGTTCGAATGGGACAATAAACGGAGGCTCCGTGTGCTACAGGCTGTGCACGTTAAAGATCCCTTGACAGTTGGAAATCGCAAAAAGAGAAGGCTAATGCCGCTGTCCTGGCAAAATTTCCCTCATTGCACACTGCATGGCGTTGCCCATCTTCATTAGCCCATAAGGTGCAGAAGAGTAGGACGTAAAACTCCATTCATTTCATTTCATTTAACAAATTCCAGTACATAAATGAATTAAATCTATTTGCAGTTTCAGTACAGATGGTAATTATATCAGGATGTTTAGTTCCTATTCTGAACATTATCATGATGATGTACGTGAAGCAGCTTATAAAGTATTTTATCAGCCTGAATCAATCCAGTTTAAACGACTAGATCATTTACTTTATAACAGACATCAGTTGGCAGAGTTAGTGGGTTTTCCGTCTTATGCCCACCGTTCTGCTAAAGGCACAATGTTAGGAACACCAGGTACATTTTGGTTTTCCATCCTTTACCATTTTCCATCCTTTACCATTGTTCAGCACTGTTACCATTTTGCCCATCCTTTACCCAATTAATTGCCTTCTAAAGGCACAATGTTAGGAACACAAGTACATTTTGGTTTTCCATCCTTTACCATTTTCATCCTTTACCATTTTCTTCTAAAGGCACAATGTTAGGAACACCAGGTACATTTTTGGTTTCCATCCTTTACCATTTTCCATCCGTTACCATTAGTTCTTTCTAAAGGCACAATGTTAGGAACACCTAGTACATTTTGGTTTTCCATCCTTTACCATTTTCAATCCTTTACCTATTTTTTGCTAAAGGCACAATGTTGGAACACCAGTACATTTTGTTTTCCATCCTTTACCATTTTCCATCCTTTACCCATTGTTCTGCTAAAGGCACAATGTTAGGAACACCAGGTACATTTTCGTTTTCCATCCTTTACCATTTTCCATCCTTTACTCCATTGTTTTTCTAAAGGATTAATGTTAGGAACACTAGGTACATTTTGGTTTTTTCCATCCTTTACCATTTTCAATTCTTTACCCATTTTTTTTGCTAAAGGCGCAATGTCAGGAACACCAGGTACATTTTGGTTTTCCATCCTTTACCCATTTTTTTTTGCTAGAGGCACAGTTTTAGTAAAACCAAATACATGATCCAGTCAAGAGAACAGTACCTAAGTATTGATCAGATTATTGCCTAGAGATTGAGTTGGTAGGGTAACCACAAAAACAGGATTTTAGTTGTTTTGGTTCCATTAGAACTGTTTTCTGCTTGCAAACCTTAATTTTAGTGCTGTATCTATTTGTTTAGTAGGTATTTTTTTCTTTCAGAAAAAATAATGGAATTTTTAGATCTTGTTAGTGCTAGAGTTAAGCCAAGGTAAGCATTGAAATTGAGAAGCAGACTCCAGGACCAGCTGGTAGAAAGGATCCCTGTCACGGCTGACTTGTGAACCTTTGTTGTTATCCTTGTAAAATATAGTTGTTTCCTTCTTTCTTTTCTTTTGACCATGAATTGCTAAGTTCTATGAATATAATGAATTGAGAATACTGAAAAAAAAATCCAAGAATAACAAATACTTCAAGAACTATGAGTGCAACAAACATTTTTATATTAAATCTTTTTACAGTGCAGCTGAAGACTATCATAGGATCTCAGAATTAAAACAACAAAGTGGTTCCAAAGACAAGGTCTGTTTAAGTTGAAGTTTTTATTTTAAGGAAATAATTCAAAATGGTACTAAGATGATTCTAAATTGGAAAAGGTTTAATTCTAGTTAAGATTATTCATTGATTTGGAGAATGGCTATGGCAAATATTTGATTTCCACTTTTAAGGACTTTTTGATAAAACAGATATAGAATTTGCTGAACATAAATTATAGAAAGAGTTCTTAAGATTACAGATGACGAGTGAAGTTGCCCACAGAAAAGCAAGAAACATATTTAACATGTAAATCTGTAATTTAGTCAGATTGTATTTCACACTGTATTATCTCCCTTCCATTTAAACATTATTTTCGTTATAAGAATAACACTTTCTTGGTATAGCACAGATTCTAGTGCCGAAAATTGGCTGAGACCCGAACAGGTTGACGGTTGACATGTATTGCTAGCGATTAGGTGCCTGACTCTGAGATTGCTGGTTCCAAACCTGTTCGGGTCTCAGCCAATTTTCAGCACTAGAATCTGTGCTATACCAAGAAAGTGTTATCCCAATAACGAAAATATTGTTGCAACACCACTTTCTAAATGACATCAAATCATTCCATTGAAACATTGTATATCCAATATGAATGTAAATTGACTATTGTAGAAAGTGCATCATTGGGATTTAAGTTACTATACAGCAGTGGGTAGACAAATAGAATTAGGTATAGATGTTAATAAGTTAATACCCTATTTCTCTATTGGTACTTGTATGGATGGTTTAAACAACTTAGTTCAGTCTTTATATGGAATCACCTTGAAACCTGTAGAGACTGGAAGAGGGGAAACGTGGAGTTTTGATGTTTATAAGCTGGTATGTACAATAATAAACTCTGCATTTTACATGAGTCAGAATTAGATCCAATACAGGGCATGACCCTGTCTAACATTTCGCCCATAGATAAAAATAAAAAAAATACACAATACTTCAAAATATATAGGGTCTGCTGTGACTAATGTAGAGACTATCCCACTTATAGGAAGGTCCAGGGTCAATACGGTAATAGCCAAGGTTTTATTAACCTTCCCTTTTTTGGAGGTGACATTCAAAAGGGTTACCAACTTAAGTCATGTGTGCTACAGGATATGGCTATTTGTTATATTTTAACAGGAAGTTTGTTATATTTTAACAGAAAGTTTGTTATATTTTAACAGAAAGTTTGTTATATTTTAACAGAAAGTTTGTTATATTTTAACAGAAAGTTTGTTTATTTTAACAGGATGTTTGTTATATTTTAACAGGAAGTTTGTTATATTTTAACAGGAAGTTATAGATGAACAGAATAATATATTAGGTTATATATATTGTGATTTCTATGAGCGAGCTAATAAACCAAATCAGGTAAGTAAGAAGAGTGAGCACGTGTATCAGTAATATGGGTTGGTCAATCTAAGAGTCTTCTGAACTCTGACCTGTAGAGTGACATGTGATGGCTTTGTTTAGGATGGTGAGCACTATATTCACAATTAGATTGTAGGTGTACAAGCAGTATCTAATGGTTTGATAATATACACCAACTGTCCTCTTGGTGTTCAAAGTCACATTTACAGGGAACTCATATACAAAAAATAGCATATACTTTTTGCAATTCCACTGTGTTTAAAAAGCCAGCTTTAAAGCTAGTTTCATTTGGCCCCTGATAAATTGCCGAACAAGAAAAGTGAGGTTTTTCGGTTCCCAAACAGTAACCATTAGGCAATTTAACTAGTGGAAACACACAACAGCTAGCTTAAAGCTGGAAAGTGGAAAGAGTGGAAACGCAGTTGAAGTCTTTTGAGATTTGAGTCCCCCTTCATATAACTGTTTTTTTTTTTAGGATTGTCACTATACTATACAAGGTGGTTGTTTACGTGCTGATGGTACTGATCAGCTACCAGTTGTAGTATTACAATTAAATTTACCCCCATCTCATTCTACTTATCCCTGTCTCCTGACACCACATATGTTAAATAACCTCTTCCATGAATTTGGTCATGCCATCCATTCTGTGTTGGGACGTACCCGATATCAACATGTCACAGGTTAGTTAGTATGAAAAGTCATATTGGTTGTTGATGTTTATTATGATGAAGATATATAAGATGAAAGACAATATATAAAACCCGGAGGGACATTACAAACACAATAGATGATGGGATGATGATGACAAGATGGCCGTCGACTACTACACATTCATCGACTGACCCGTCCTTTCGTACTTTTACTATATCCGAAATCTATACAGAGTTAGAATCTTCACATTTTACTTAAGTCACTAATCCATCTTAACAAGTAGCTGGTGATTCACTGACTCTTCAACTCTATGTCTGGAGGTCTGGTGTGAAATTGCTTCATTCATGTAGATTTTCTACAATCGCTACTGGTATGGAAGTGGAAAATTGATACAGAGTAGACAAATATTGCTTTCTTGTCAAAATTTCCCCTATTGCGCACTTAATAGCAGTTCCAAGCTTCAGAAGCCCATACATTTCATATTTTTCATTTACAAGATTATTTGTAAAGAAGCGTCACATATATTGAGTAAATACAACAGGACATATATTGGCTCACTGGATGACACTCTTGCTAACTTGACGGCATGGATTGCGGTCCTAGCATAGCTTCGGAACTTAACAAGAATTGTCAGTGATGTTGGTCAGAGGGACTGACTTGAACAATGATCTGATAATCATGACATGTTACAAATATTGTTATAGGTACACGATGTTCAACAGATATAGCTGAGGTACCATCTATATTAATGGAACATTTCATGACAGATCCAAGAGTTTTATCAACATTTGCCAGACATTATCAAACTGGAGAGAAACTTGATATCAATGTTATACAGAAATTATGTGATTCTAAATCCGTCTTCTCAAGCTATGTAAGTACAGATTTGAAAGAGCTCAATTTCAGCCATGCATATCACTTTTGAAATTCAAGATCCTGTTTAAGCAACACAAGAAAGACAATTTTGAAGATTAAGACTTGTTGCTTCGAGGCAGTTTTTTTTAAAAATAAGGTTGACTTCATTGCACTGGCACTCACATGAGAGACTGTCCAATTGTTTTAGGTTTTGTAATTGGCAATTGCAAATTTGTTTCCTAAACTTATAATAAAAGTTACCAGATTCTACAGATGTTGAGCTTTCCATTGAATTATATTTCAGGAAACTCAGTATTTTACTCAGTTTATCAGGACACTCAGTATTTTACTTGGTATTTCAGGAAACGTAGTATTTTACTCAGTATTTCAGGAAACTCAGTATTTTACTCAGTATTTCAGGAAACTCAGTATTTTACTCAGTATATCAGGACACTTATTATTTTACTCAGTATTTCAGGAAACTCAGTATTTTACTCAGTATATCAGGACACTCAGTATTTTACTCAGTATTTCAGGAAACTCAGTATTTTACTCAGTATTTCAGGAAACTCAGTATTTTACTCAGTATATCAGGAATCTCAGTATTTTACTCAGTATTTCAGGAAACTCAGTATTTTACTCAGTATATCAGGAAACTCATTATTTTACTCAGTATATCAGGAAACTCAGTATTTTACTCAGTATTTCAGGAAACTCAGTATTTTACTCAGTATATCAGGAAACTCAGTATTTTACTCACTATTTCAGGAAACTCAGTATTTTACTCAGTATTTCAGGAAACTCAGTATTTCAGGAAACTCAGTATTTTACTCAGTATTTCAGGAAACTCAGTATTTTACTCAGTATTTCAGGAAACTCAGTATTTTACTCAGTATTTCAGGAAACTCAGTATTTTACTCAGTATTTCAGGAAACTCAGTATTTTACTCACTATTTCAGGAAACTCAGTATTTGTACTAAGTTTTACTCAGTATACAGGAAACTCAGTACTCTACTCAGTATTTCAGGAAACTAAGAATTTTACTCAGTATATCAGGAAACTCAGTATTTGACTAAGTATTTCAGGAAACTCAGTATTTCAGGAAACTCAGTATTTTTCTCAGTATTTCCGGAAACTTATTATTTTACAGTGTATTAGACCAAGAAATTGAACTGTATTTCAGGAAACTCAGCTACAAGTATTTTACTCTGTATTAGACCAGGTCTATCATAGTCAACTACCATCAGATACAACAAAAGTCCTATCTGAAATAAATGCTAAATATTGTGACATTCCTTATGTAGAAAGAACAGTAAGTTGACCCCTTGTCTAATTTACTCAATTTATAGTGAAACAGACTTTTGTTAGTTGATTTTGCAAATATGTTGAGTTTCCGTTTGTGGTTCAGATTGTTAAGATTAGTGCTTTCATTTTCTGATGGTATCTTTAGGATTATTCTACTCTACTATTCTATTCCAGGCCTGGCAACTACGTTTCGGACATCTTGTAGGATACGGTGCTAAATATTATTCCTATCTTTTGTCCAAAGCTGTAGCTTCTACGATTTGGAATAAATATTTTGAAAAGGACCCTTTTAACAGGTAGGCCTAATTTGATACAGTTTGAATTAAATTCAGATACCTTTATTTTCTAATTTTAGGAAACTCAGGTAAATACTTTACATATTTTAGGAACTCGTCTTTACTCAATTTCAGAAACTACAGTATTTTTCTATCTTGAAATAAGATTGACTATATTTGAACAGTTCCTTGACTAGTATTATAGAACAGTATTTGGAACACTCAGTCTTTTACTCAGTTTTAGTGAAACAGATTTTGTTCAGTTGATTTTGGAAACTTTTATTTTACAGTGTTTAGAAGAAATTGATACGATTTCGAACTAGTATTAAGTATTGTTAATTTGTATTAGTCCTTATCATATTTCTGAAAAAGTATCTGAATAATATGATAATATTTGACATTCCTTATGTATGATACAGTATTGCCAGCCTTGCAATTACGTTTATAGTGATCATCTTTTGTATTTGATTATTGCAAATATTTGATTTCCATTTGTTTCAGATATGTTTTGATAGTCTTTCGATTTTTTAAATGATATTTTAGAATTATTTACTCTACTTTTATATCAGGTGGCCTACTTTGATACATTTTGATATGTAAATATGTATTCCTATTATTTGTCAACTGTAGTTCTAGATTTGGAATAAGATATTTTGAAATATTTAATGGTATTGACTACTACTTTGATACATGTTTGAATATATTACAGATTTTATTTTTATCTTATGATAATTTGGAAGACTTTAAATATTTTGAATGGTTTGACTATCACTTTAGCAAATGTTTTGAACAATCTGACAGTTTTATTTTATTTGATATAATATCAGATTTGTGTTTTGAAGATTTGGTTGTATATGTCATTGATAGAATATGTATTTTTGTATACAGGTGTCAGATTATAATATTGTATTATGATATATATTTGATATGTATTTGATATATATTTGATATGTATTTGATATATATTTGATATGTATTTGATATGTATTTGATATGTATTTGATATATATTTGATATGTATTTGATATGTATTTGATACAATGTATATACATGTACTTGATATGTATTTGATATATATTTGATATGTGTTTATGTATTTGATATATATTTGATATGTATTTGAAATATATTTGATACAATTTTTATATATATTTGATATGTTTTGATATGTTTTGTAGGTCCATGGGCGAGAAGTTCCGATATGATTTTCTAGCTCATGGTGGTGGTAAACCTAGTAAAGATTTAGTACAAGGTAACTCTACTGTTGTTTGTACTGTACATGTATTTTCAAAAGTTTCAAAGTATGTTGCCGTCTGCTTAATTCGTCTGTATGGTTTGTGTTTTCAGAAACAAAGACTCAAAACATCCGAACTGATACATTTTTTTACTTTGTGTCTTTTTTCTTGAAATTTCTGAATCTAGTGGTTTCTATACATTAGAAGCCATTTTGTTTTTTGGTTCATACTCTTCCATTCTTGCTGACCTATAACTCAAATGTAAAGTGACCTACATGTTTTATTTTTTCAGGAATGTTAAATGAAACACCCACCATAGAAACTCTGGTAGATAGTTTGGTGCCAGACAAAACAACCTGATGGTGATGTAATCAAATCGAACATAAAACATAGCAGACAAATATACCATGATGCGAGAAGTTCAGATGCAACCTTTGTCTATAGAACTGTTATGTTTTAGTTGTCATTCTATTGAGATTGTGAAGCCTAATGCAGATTAAAACAATCTTTTTCTAGTAAAATACCAGTTGCAACAGTTCCAGTTGAAACTTTGAATATTGGTGTGAAATCCGTTGAAGAGTGTCTAGTAGTAATAAACTGTAGAATTTATAATGTATTGCTTTTACTATAAAACCTCAATTGCAACTATCCATATCCCTTTTCATATTTAAATCCAGAACATCAAGTTCTCCTGCAATTGAGCTGAATCCTTACCAAAGCAGTTAAGACTGTGGTTTCTCCCTTATTGTTATATGAAGATATAAAACCATATCGTGATGCATCATAACTGCCATCTGCCTGTAAAACTTATTGCTAGCTTGATATTTTGATGATTTTTGTCAGTCATAGCCTACATATAACTCATTATGTCATTAAGTTTATTCATGGCTGATAAATCATCGTTAGATGTGAATTGCGCTTCTCGAACCTCGTGGTGTAAAGTACTACCTACTTGATCATTGTATTATCATTAGATGACAGTTGTGACTAGGCCTATCTGTTAGGTTGTTCTTAAGACTTAGACATTAACATCAAATCAAATCTACGACCTTCTAAATAAACCTCCTTTGACAATACTATATACATGTATTCAGAGCAATTGTAAGGAGCCGTGGTGGCACTGTGAGTTAGCTTGTCAGCTAACCTGAAGGTCCCGGGTTCAATCCCGGCAAATGTCGAGATTAACCTTCATATTTTTCAGCCCGGTTTCCCCTTGTCAGTGATGCAGATCAGAGGGACTCTCATGGAAAAGGCGTCTAGTCGTTCGGATGGGACAATAAACCGAGGCTCCGTGTGCTGCAGACTGTGCAAATTAAAGATCTTTCGACAGTTGGAAATCGAAAAAGAGCAGGCTAATGCTGCTGTCCCGGCAAAATTTCCCTCATAGCACACTACATAGCGTTGCCCATATCCATTAGCCCATAAGGCGCAGAAAAGTAGGATGTAAAACTCAATTTCATTTTCAGAGCAATGTAAACTGGTATCAAGCAGATTAATCTGTTGGTCACAGATAAGTTTGTACAAAAAATACTAATAACCAATTTATTTTATATGGATTGTCCATGGCCAATATAGGCTACATTGCAGAAAAAGCTCATGGCTACTAAAGGCAGTATTACCTCCTAAAATGAACCTAAAGTTTAAAATCTCAAACTTGTTCATATTAAGACTTGGTATAACTTTAAATTTAAAACCTCCGTAGCACTAAATTTTGCAGATCAACTTATTTTTGAGTCTCATCATTAAGTTCCCACAATTAAAGGGAGGTTAATCCATTTTTCAAAATGGCGACAACGGCTGTGACGAGTGGAAATGTGGTTGTGTTAGATGGAGGAACTGCTACTCAGCTGATTGAATTGGGATATGATAGGCTATACGTAAGAATCGCAACATGTTCGACGTATCACATCTATTGTCAAAGATGACAATGCCAAGATATAGGCCTACTTTGGCAGGACCTATTTACCAGGTGGCACAAGTCTGCTTTATTACTGATCAGAGAGCAGGCTAATTAATAATAGTTCTAGGCTACCAAGGCTTGCTCTATTTGTATAACTTAAGCAACTTATATATAAAGTCTAGTGCAATTTCATGTAAGCCCTATTTGGTTCTTGTTCTAGCTGAAATCAATCACCAAATGTTATCTTCATTTAGGTGTGCTACTAACTGTAAATCGAAAGTAGTATTTGGAAAGTCAAGGCCAAACACTAGCTCAATGTCAAGGACATAATTTTTTATTTAATTCAAACTTTAAAAAAAAATCAATATCATACATTTAAAACTTTGAAATTAAATGAATATTTCATCAGACACAGAACATGACATAAAAATATTGGTAGATATAGCTGCCTACGTATAGGCCTATGTGATTTTTGTATGCATATGGTCATGGAAACGTATTTTCCTGACGCAGCTATGTTTTTCTGCATCATTTTGCTAATGTTCTGAGGGCTCAGCATCAGAAAAATCTTTCACTCTATTTGTGAATTATTTTGAATTTCAGGCTGATCCATTATGGTCTTCTACACTTCTAAAGACTAATCCTGATGAAATCAAGAAAGTTCACAAACAGTAAGAATGAAGGTGTCATTTCATTTGAGTATTATATGCTTTCTGATATTACAAAAGGGTTCTGATCGAAATCGACCGTTCCCAGGCTTGATCTCATGCACTCAAATACCTGCCTGGTTCTAATCAGGCTAGTCCCATATCCATGCTCCTGGAATAAGAGGGGTGGGGTTGGTAGGACGTTAAAACTGCAATCTGCTTATATGTTCAAAATCCTCAACTGGTTCAGTTCAAACAAACCGGATGTGACGATCCCATTAACCAGCTCCTTCTCAATAGATGTGCGATATGTCTTGTGATATGCCCTATAACACACGCTACAGCTCTCAATGGTTTTGAAGATATTCGACAACGAGCCCATAAATTCGGGCCCTATACATAATTCTCTAGACCGTAACGTGATATTAATATACAGATGTGATATCGCCAACGGATCTAATTGCTATATGATATTTTGTATTTCACGTCTACTGAACTGTTTTGGATACCCAGTTATATCAAATTATGTATATCAGGTTCTACCAAGCTGGAGCTGAGATTTGTATAACAGCATCGTATCAAGCATCAGTAGAAGGTTTTAAAGAACATCTTGGTCTGACTGAACACCAGGCATTAGAACTGATTAAAGACAGTGTTAGACTAGCTAGATCAGCTGCTGATGAGGTTGAAAAAGAACAGGGTATGTTAAACATCCCAAGAATATACTCATTTCAAATATTATATTGTACAAGACGAATAGACGGGTTACATGTGCATATATGGTTCCAAGCGGAGTGTAGGCTACAGACAGATTCAACAAGCAAGAAGGGCGTGTGAAGACGACTTGTGACCTTACGTTAGCATGGCAAATCGAGATTTGGATGTATGCTCTTGAAAAGTAAAACGTGTGTGATTGATTTGATCTGAATTTGACGTGGGTTGCATGAACATGGTGTACCCTTTCAGCTATTACGAACATCGTCCTTTACTTTGACTACAATAGGCACATCTTTATTATTACAGTGGTTTGTAAATAAAGCGATTTGGTTCAATTGTACAGCCAATCATATTGCTTGACAGAAAATCTGTAAACAATGAGCCATATTGTCTATTGTCTATCTGGCTTTGGTTGGCTGTCTTCCCTAGCGTACAATCTAATCAGTTCGCAGCATTGTGGGGTTCTATAGCACAGCGGTTAGAGTGTTGGTTCTTAAAGTCACGTGTCATTTGCTTGGATGCGTTGAAAATGTCGGACGAGAGTTCTAATCTCGATCGGTGTGTGAAAGTTCGATGACCATGAATAAGTCATCTTCACTCATAATTCCATTCCACCCAGCTGTAAATGGGTACTCCAAGGACCAGCTGGTAGAAACGATCCCTGCCACAGCCGACTTGTGAACCTAAGTTGTTATCCTTGTAAAATATAGTCGTTTTCGTGATACAAAAAAAGGTCACCTTGTCCGTCAATTTATAAGACGTAATACCTTAACATTTGGAGATGGTTTATTACAGGCCGAAGATGTTATGTGGCTGGTTCTGTAGGACCGTATGGAGCATGTTTACGCGATGGGTCAGAATATAGTGGTAATTATGTCGACACCATGTCCCTTTCAGTAAGTCATCTTATTCCAAGAGCATTTGCACGTATGATACCTATTTAAGATGTTTGCGAGGTTCTCTACCACGGCGGTTAAAGCGTTGGTTCTTTACGTCATGACGCCATTTGCTTGGTTACGTTGAAAATGTCGGACGTGCGTTCTAATCTCGATCGGCGTGTGAAAGTTGGATAATTGCAGTCCCACCCAGCTGTTAATTGGTACGGATAAATAAGTGGAAGATCAATGTCAACAGGTTTGGCCAAGGACCAGCTGGTAGAACTGATTCCTATGAACCTAAGTTGTTTTCTCGTAAAATATAGCTGTTTCTTCCTTTGTCTTCACATGAGCCGTGGTGCCTCAAAAGGGTTAGATGCTTGATCGCTCATCCGAAGGTCCATGGTTCAACCCCAGCAAAATTCGAGGTGAACTTTCGGAATTTTCAACCCGATTTCAGGTGCAGGTCGTTCGGATGGGACAATAAACGGATTACACTAAAAACTACATTATTATATTAATTTCATTTCGCTTGCGTCATGCTGACTTGTTAAACTGACGAAAAACAGATGATCCATAGGGACAATTGTTTTTTACTAGCCTTTAAAGTAAAATTGTATACCTGTATGTATCTTTTAAGGAATTGGCATCCTGGCATCGACCTCGACTTAGAGCTCTGGTAGAGGCTGATGCTGATTATATAGCCATTGAGACCATTCCAGCTTTAAAAGAAGCAGAAGCAATCCTTACAGTTTTAAAAGAATTTCCACTTGCCAAGGCATTTTTTAATTTTTCATGCAAGGTAAGGGATTTTTCAAACTTTTGGTTTCCTGCTATCAGTTGTAGTGGAAACAGTTTTTGGACTTTCGGATAGGAACCTGAGCTGTAGACAGTTCATCTTCAAGAATAAATAGTATACACTAATGGGCTGTCCTTTCAAATCATTCTAACTGTGAATAACCTTACTTAATAGTTGGACGTAAAACTCTATTTCATTTCTGTTTACTTTATATGTGTTTAGGATGGACTGTATACTTGCCACGGTGAGAAACTAGCCGACTGTATACAAACAGTGTTTAAATCTGACCAAGTTATTGCTGGTGGTATTAACTGTACACATCCACAATATATAACATCTTTACTATCATCTCTACCATCAAATAGTCTCCACAAACCATATATAGTTAAACCCAACAGTGGTGAGGATTGGTTTCCCGAAAAAGGGTAGGTAATCCCAATCAAGGGTAGGTAATCCCAAACAAGGGTAGGTAATCCCAAACAAGGGTAGGTAATCCCAAACAAGGGTAGGTAATCCCAAACAAGGGTAGGTAATCCCAAAAAAGGATAGGTAATCCCAAACACGCTCACACAATGTCGGTGCCGACGGTGTATTGTAGTTGACAGGGATATCAGCCAAATTACATAGCTTTTGGTATCTATACAAGGCTGAATATTTAAGAAAAAATTCATTGAATGAAGTTTCACGTCCTACTCTTCTGCACCTATTGGGCTAATGAAGACGGGCAACGCCATGCAAGATACCATGAGTGAAATTTTGCCAGGACAGTGGCATTAGCATTCTCTTTTTGCGATTTCAAAATATCGAGGGATCTTTAACGGGCACAGCTTATAGCCCACGGGGCCTTGGTTTATTGTCCCATCCGAGCGACTAGACGCTTTTTCCACGTCAGCCTCTCCGACTTGCTTCACTGACAGGGAAATCGGGTAGAAAAATCCAAAAGTTCATCTCGACTTTTGCCGGGATTGAACCCTGGACCTGCAGGTTAGCGAGCAAGCACAAATAAGTCCATCAAGCCATTTGAAGTTAGTGTACAGTGTCCCCTGCACATCATAGTTAATGGTAGGCTTATTACTCCTGAAATTAAAATTAACTATATTGCGTATTTGTATCTTTATTTTAGTTGGTGTACACGGGATAAAAGTCTTCATTTTCTGTCTAAAATCGTTGAAGAGTGGGTCCGACATGGAGCTAACTGGATTGGTGGATGCTGTCGTATATTTCCCGCTGATATTTTGGATTTACGAAAAACGTTGGAGGCTAACCCTGATATTTCATTGAATGGACCTACAGTCTAATTAACATCAGGGACCTTATTCTCGAAACTTTTTAAGATATAGGCCTACAGTAACCTGATTGGAGAGCAAAACTAAAAATATAAAATCAATTTTCGATTGAGGGTTGTCCTATCTATATAAGGCATTCGGTATATAAGCTAAATAAGCGAGAAGTACCAGATAAGAATATTTAGAAATGGAATATTGAAATAAATGACAATCGGCAGTCCATCAATTCATATTCACTGCCTCATACCGAAGCTATTTGGATAATGTTTACATTCAATTAATTTACCCTTGATAAGGCTAACTAAATCCTTAAAATCAACCCTTAAAGGTAATAAAACTGTCACGGAAATTATTTCATTAATTGTATACGAACCAAGTGTCATTTTTTACATTCTTTATATTTTAACTGTAATTATATGAGAATCAATTTATTTTTTGTTATGATAGTGCCAGATAAACGACCATGAATGGAGTTAATATCACTTTCAAATATGCCATGAACGTTCATCGCCAGGTTTTTAGCATTGCACCCGGTAACATGTTGGCGCTTACTAGTTGCGCATAGTTGTAAATGAAGACAGTGATTATTATTAGTCCCGAACCTCAGTTGCATGAGAGATGCGTTCGAAACTTATGAATCCTGTTCTTTTATGTCGCCTTCATTAGCCCATAAGGTGCAGAAGAGTATGACGTAAAACTCCATTCATTTCATTTTATTTTCTGTTTTATTATGGAAACATCTTCAAATTGGCCACAAATCCTTTCAATAGATGAAATATGGCCCGACAAATCTGGCCTTTCCCATTCCTTGGGTGTGGTAAGATATGGCAAAACTGTATTAGATTTTGAAGCTATACGGAGAATTGCTTTGAAATATCTTTAAGATTACGATAAAATCCGTTTCCAAGACTCAATCCAAAGTCCAAAAAAAAATCATCTTTTGATGCCTGCGAACTGGATTGATTTTAGGGATTGTTTGATTTCTATAATTGATAACATGCTTCGGATGCCACTTCATTGGGTCCTCTTGAACTCCTGAGTGTGCTTTTCTTTCAATATCAAAAAGAACTTCACAGTTGAACGTCCTTATTTTATGGAGAGATTTACTTTAAAATCCTTACAGACATCAAAGGTCTGTTTCTTTGATGAAAATAACAATATGTAGGTAATTAGACGTAGTTTGTGAGTAGGAGGGAAGGAACTCTCACATTGTGATTGTCTGATAACTCTATTTTTAGCATGGATATAATGCGAGAAAATTGTTGTAATTATTTTCTTTCATTGAAAATACTTTGGCCTTGATTTACTAGGGTTGTACGCCGGAACGTTAGGAACCAGGCAGATTTGCACCATTCATGAGAGGCGCTTCCATTCAGTCAGATTTGCACCATTCATGAGAGGCGCTTCCATTCAGACAGATTTGCACCATTCATGAGAGGAGCTCCGATTCATTTTTGAATCACGCCACACCATCCAGGGCCGAGTCTCACCAATATCACCATCCACTGGAAGGGGAAAATTTACTTTTCATCTATCAACAAATCCTGAATTTTTAGATCTATCGTTTTGAGACGTTCACTATGACAAAAATTATATTGGTCAAGGTTTGGAAGCTATACAAATCTGAAGACCACCGGGCAATACACAATGCCCTCTAGGGTAACACAGTACGGTCCGGGGCTTTTCTTTATTTGTACAACTGCGTAAGTAAAGCCATAGTTCTACGGTAAAGCCAATCGACTGTATTGAGATATCTGTTATCGTACAGATATTATCCCACGATATGTGTATTACGTTCGAGGGAACGATTAGGACCAGATTTGTCAGACTTTTTTGCTCTTAATAGTGGTCAGTGTAATGGCTACCCCATCTGACACTCTAAAACAATCTGTTAGTTTCTATTTAGCATTTTATTCTTAGTCTCTATCAGTGACGGCGCCTTCTAGCTACCCCATCTGACACTCTATAATAATCTGTGTGGTTTCTATTTAGCATTTTATTCTTAGTCTCTATCAGTGACGGCGCTTACTAGATACCCCATCTGACACTCTAGGAACAATCTGTGTGGTTTCTATTTACATTTTGTTCTTAGTCTCTATCAGTGACGGCGCTTACTAGATACCCCATCTGACACTCTAGAACAATCTGTGTGGTTTCTATTTAGCATTTTATTCTTAGTCTCTATCAGTGACGGCGCTTACTAGCTACCCCATCTGACACTCCAGAACAATCTGTGTGGTTTCTATTTAGCATTTTATTCTTATTCTCTATCAATGACGGTGCTTACTAGATACCCCTTCTGACACTCTAGAACAATATGTGTGGTTTCTATTTATCATTTTGTTCTTAGTCTCTATCAGTGACGGCGCTTACTAGATACCCCATCTGACACTCTAGAACAATCTGTGTGGTTTCTATTTAGCATTTTATTCTTAGTCTCTATCAGTGACGGCGCTTACTAGCTACCCCATCTGACACTCTAGAACAATCTGTGTGGTTTCTATTTAGCATTTTATTCTTAGTCTCTATCAGTGACGGCGCTTACTAGATACCCCATCTGACACTCTAGAACAATTGTGTGGTTTCTATTTAGCATTTTATTCTTAGTCTCTATCAGTGACGGCGCTTACTAGATACCCCATCTGACACTCTAGAACAATCTGTGTGGTTTCTATTTATCATTTTATTCTTAGTCCCTATCAGTGACGGTGCCTTCTAGCTACCCCATCTGACACTCTAAAACAATCTGTGTGGTTTCTATTTAGCATTTTATTCTTAGTCTCTATCAGTGACGGCGCTTACTAGATACCCCATCTGACACTCCAGAACAATCTGTGTGGTTTCTATTTATAATTTTGTTCTTAGTCTCTATCAATGACGGCGCTTACTAGCTACCCCATCTGACACTCCAGAACAATCTGTTAGTTTCTATTTAGCATTTATTCTTAGTCTCTATCAATGACGGCGCTTACTAGCTACCCCATCTGACACTCCAGAACAATCTGTTAGTTTCTTAACCTCTATTCAGTGACAGCACTAGTCTCCAGTAAGTTGGCGTTACAATTAAACTGAAGGTATAGGGGGTCAAATTGATCAGGTTGAATTGAAAATGCAAAAGAGCTGTGAAAGCGCCATATTCACAAGTTTCTTTTGTAGATATTAGGGAAGATTTAAAAAATTTTGGTATATAAATAATATATAAATTAAAGTGATACGTATCTCAATGTATGTTTAATCTAGCTATCTAATAGGATATTACAAGAACAAAAAGAACCATAACCATGACTACTATGTTTATTATGTATCAGAACAGTAGGGTCTAGCAGGTCTTCTTTGTGGGATGACTCTTCCATTTCCACCAAGATATCTAAAGTGTAACCTAAACAACCGAATTCTGTCGGATGGGCAGATGTCATCGTCATTCAATGTCCTTAAAGTACACGCATGCGCTTTGTCTCTTCCGACCATAGCAGCTAATGTGTTCCAATAACTCTGTTGTCCGCCATTTTCAAATCCTTGGCACTGTTGAGGATTGCCTTGGTAGACGCAGTCGTAAGAATCGGAGCCCTTTTCGCAACGAATGTGAAATCGTCTAACTCGAGTGAACATGACTGTACATATTGTATAAGAACACTGGTAACCATCTTGTGGATTGTAAGGGAGATCACCCTGTATGCCTGTTTTAAACCAATAGGCACCTGAACACAGGGTGACCAGTGTCACTAGGACTAATAAAATCTTCAGCTCGATAAATCCTGAAAGTATTAACAAAGAGTGATTTAAATACGGTTTGACATGATTTTATTCTCAGACAATTCATCAAATAAACAACAGAACATACAATTTCTTAAATGTAAAATACGAAGTGAGTAGATGCCGAACGAATAGAAGAAATCTGTATAGAGCCGATAGCTTGCCTTCTAAATAGGATAGATGGGTGGGTATAAGAGGTTTAATTCCATGTGTGCTTCCAATAAATGAATGGCGACTTGACAACTACATTTGTATAGAGTTTTTTTTATAGAGAAGCTACTAATAATTGAAGGGTATATTTGAATCAATTCGATGTGTTGTCAGATGCTTGTGATGCTAAACCGTATATGGCGCATAATTGCAAAAGGATCTTTGCTTTATGGGGTTCTTATCTATAGCACATCGGTTAGAGCGTTGGTTCTTAACGTCATGACGTCATGTGCATTGAAAATGTCGGACATGAGTTCTAATCTCGATCGGTGTGTAAAAGTATAAGTCATCTTCACTCATAATTTCAGTTCACCCAGCTGTAAATAGAAACAAATAATCCGGGAATGATCATTGCCAAGAGGTTTGGCCAAGAACCAACTGGTAGAAAGGATCCCTGTCACGGCGGACTTGTGAACCTAAGTTGTTATCCTTGTCAAATATAGTTGTTTCTTTTTCTTTGCTACATCGTAAAATGATTAATTAAAATGGTACAGATCGATGCTGATTGAATAGGCTACACTTAAAAATTGAGATAACTACAATTTTATTATAAAATTACTGCTAGACCAGATAAAATATGTTTTAGATACAATAATTGCTCATCCATTAGCAACTGGTGCCAGAGATTGAACTGGAAGGTTTTCAACATTAAATCCAATTTACCCACTTTGACGAGTCAAGATTTTCAAGAGCATTTTATAACAAACACAGTGTAAATCTATGGATTTAATGATTGACTTGATAAGCGAACAGAGAAAAGGCAAAGTAAAATCAAATGAAAGAGAAAACTTACCCATTGTAACTCACGAAATAACAATAGGTTGTATAAAATCCGGGTAAATATATAGTCTTCTAACCCGGATTTGACTTAAACGCAAACAATGTTTGGGTCATGCACTGCATACAATTAAAGGGACTGTATAGAGATTTCGTCAAGTTGTGTATCGAGAAAACCTCTGTGGTGTTTGTTATTTCAGCGTTTAGTAACACTTCGTTAGGTTCTCCACTATACTAGTATGCCATCTAAATCTCTCAATAATCCCCTTAAACTACGACACTTTTAAAGCAGAGGGCCCGTTTTAAGGGAAAGTTTGATATACAAATGAGACTTTTAAGTTATTAAATTCTGTTGTGGATACATTATACCTCGAGATTTTCTCAAAAATTACGTCACTATCGCAAATACCACCCTACCCAAATCCTTTTAGTGGTGGAAATAGGAATTGTGAATAAACACGAATCTATACAAGTATTTTAATACATGTTGTTTCTATTTCTCGTTCGATTTCAGCAGCTCTTTCAATCAAAAGTTCGGATTGATCAATTGGCAAGACCACATCGTCATTAACCGCGTTTCCACTTGGCCAAAAAGTCAACTTGTTAATTGCCGAACCATTACGGTTCGGGAACCGAAAAACCCCTTTTTGTGTTCTGCAATTTATCGGGGGCCAAATGAAAGCTAGCTTTAAAGCCGGCTTTTTAAACAAGTGGAAACGCTTTTTGTCGTTCGGCAATAGAAAAGTACTAGTTTTACGGCCGCCCGAGCAACATCGGTGGTCTTGTACATCGCGAGATGGCAATTATAATGTGCGACTTTTTGATCGAGACTAAAGTGGTTCGGGAACCAGATAAACTAAAAAGCTGAAACACAGCGTGTTCGGCAATAAAACTGGCTTTAAAGCTAGCTTTACTTCACAATTCTAAGTGGAATCGCGGTTAGTATCGCTAAAACTATGGTTTTTGCGAATAGTTGGCACAATTTCAGGTAAATGTGAAACATATCATCAGCCTGTAATGATTCCTTATACCACAGTAATGCCGTAATTTAATGATTTATGACACTACAGTGTATACCCGGCTTTAAACAGCTGCTTAATAAGGGACTGGTTGAACAAATTATTCGCAATGCCCGGAAAAGGGTTCCGACTAAGTTTAGACCACGAGCTCCCAACCAAAACGTTAACCCAGCCTTAAATATAATAGACAAATATAACAGGATATTTCCAACCAGTACCAGGATTTTTATTTTTTTTTGTAAACTAATAGAATATGGTACATAATTTGTTTACTTCAAAATATCACCAGGCAATTCATCGAAAACAACATTGTTTTAACAACGCAATTAACTGTTTTTATGAAAATGTTAGACGATATTTTCCCAGCAGAGAGACTTGGTTTCGAATTTCCTCTAAGACATAAGGCCTGTTTATATAGTACAAGCTTTTTGATAAAATGGATTAGATTTCTGCTAGTTTTATCAGAGACACGGTAAGGTTTAGAGGGTTTCCCCTTTTGGTAATATTTTCAAAACATTTGTGCAAAGACAATAAATGTTCAAGTACATGTAATAGCGTTATACACTTTACTGAACTGGAAGTAACAATTTGCCACGTCATATAAAACGTAGTGTTGTTGAATAACCAGTTAACCTTAAAATCAAATATATGTGATACTATATCAAACATTAAAACATATCTCTACATTTACCAGGCGTTTTGAACATCGAGTGTGAGAATTGCTTATTTTTTTTGTATAAATACATGTTGATATACAGTTTAAAATTTTTCACGCTCTGTGCCTCAAAAGAATATGAACAAGTCAAACTATTACTTTAATGTTTTCACAATGCTCAGAAATATAGTTTTCTCGAGCAACGTTGTGGCAATTTCCAAGCCGTTGTTGAGGTAGGGAATGTTCTTAGCCAATAAAAGCAGGGCTCCGTACAAGCACTTCCACATCCGGTTTCACAACACTTGTCCAGTCCGTCACAATCTAGATCCGAGAAACATTCTCTGTTACACGTACGTCTGGAAAATCGTGTATGCCACGGACATGACCCAGGCTTCTGTATATTCCCTGGAAAGAAAAATGAAATAATGAGTTGTCAACAATTCCCATTATTGATGTTGACGAAGTATTTTGTGTGATAATGGTTTGGTAAGAATAATGACCACCGAATTTTCAAATAGGCGATGTTGGCGATTGGAGAATTTGGTTGTTAAAAGTCTAATTCATTTGAAATATAAGCTATTTCTATATGTGTTTCAGCATTATTCAATCCTTATTTTAAAACAAGATTCCTTTCAATTTCTTGGTTAATATACATTTTCATCTACTATGCAGACAAAAACCAGAAACCAAAAAAAAAGGAAGTAAATAATTTAGATTATTATACCTATTTGGATGTGGCATATGAGGCTAATAGACTATAATTAAACTGCCCTTTGTGATAGGAAACCACGAGACATCGTGTTGATTATAATAATGATGAGAATGTCAAAAGTAAAAGTAACCTGCTGTAAATGGTTCAATTATGTATATTGTTTATTTGGATTGTAAATGAATCAATGAGTGCCTGTAATTCGAATAACAAACTCAATACCA
Organism: Nipponacmea schrenckii; assembly: GCA_030562195.1. Taxonomy (NCBI): domain Eukaryota; kingdom Metazoa; phylum Mollusca; class Gastropoda; family Lottiidae; genus Nipponacmea; species Nipponacmea schrenckii. The sequence continues at coordinate 19,854,979 of JAUJPP010000012.1, read as the reverse complement.
AGGTAAATATCCTGTAAATGAAATGAAATGAATGGAGTTTTACATCCTACTCTTCTGCACCTAATGGGCTAATGAAGACGGGCAACGTCATGCGGTTTGCCATGATAGAAATCTTGCCAGAATAGCGGCATTAGCCTACTCTTTTTGCGATTTCCAACTGTCGAGGGATCTTTAACGTGCACAGCCTGTAGCACATGGGCCTTGATTTATTGTCCCATTCGAACGACTAGACGCTTTTTCCATCTCAGTCCCTCCGACCTGCATCACTGACAAGGGGAAACCGGACTGAAAAATCCAAAAGTTCATCTCGACCTTTGCCGGGATTGAACCTTGGACCTTCAGCTTAGCGAGGAAACGTCGGACTCACTGAGCCACCGCGGCCCCAAAATATCCTGTAAAAACGATACAAATTTCTAGTTTGTTTCAAGACAAGAGACTTTTTTCGTGCCCTTTTTTTTTTTGTTCTGTTTCCACTCTGCGATTTTTAAAATCTTAAATAATATGTAGAATACAACGAAGCCGTAACTATTCTCTGACACCGCGATTTCTCCTGTCACGATTTAAACTAGGATATTCATGTACATCTTTCGTTGAACCTGCGCTTGGTAAAAGTGAAAAAAGATTTTCGTTCGCATGTTTGCCACGAGATCCATAACTTACTGCAGCGCATTTGGTTGTATAATTTTCACTGTATGTAACCAATAATAAACTCATCTTTCCTAAACAAAAACAGCACTTCAAATAGCTATAAGTAATGAACACAGTTTTTTATGGCATACTACCCCCTCAATTTAATAACCAGTATTATTCACCTGACGACGACAGTGTAATTGTTTAAACGTCGTGTATTATTGTTTTTAAATTGAAGGAGTAGTATACCATAAAAACTGTGTTCATTATTCATGTGCCTCCTATCCCTAAATGTCTCTTAAGAATTATTCATATAGAGCTGTGAACAGCACTGAGCCCGACGGTCACTTGGTTAGTAAACACTTTAAATAGTTATGTCGTTAAGATATCAACCGCGTGTTTTTTTTTAGTTAAAAATTAATGGGACACGTTTCTCCACATTTTGATGTGAAGTTCAAGTAAACAGAAAAAAGAATGACCTACAAAAAGAACAGAAAGCATTTTATTTTGTGGTCATGTATCCGTCCATTTAATACACATGTACTTGTGTATTTTTAGACGAATTGTATATTGAAGTCTTTTTTTTTTTTTAATATATTGCCTCATGGGCTGAATGTGAGACAGGACCGTGTCCTTGTGTATTGGGCCTAATTCTGACCCATGTAAAATAAAGAGTTTATTATTATTATTATTATATACTGAACCCGGTAACGGTAAATTGATATTCAAGTAGCCTACTTTGAGAAACCATAATATTTGATATTTGATAATTATCGAGATTATAAAAACAAACAGATATTCTGGAAAATTTAATCATACAAAATATTAATGTATTCTACGTGGGGCTTCTTGTTAATGTCTAAATAGACTTATATAATTCGAAATTAAAAAAATGTCGGTAGTGCAAAGTAATTATTTTAATTGTGGCGATAAGGGATTGCACACTGCGATTTTAACCGAGTACCGGAATATAAATATATTAGATAAGATCGTAGCCAACTAGCACTAGAACAGGAATACATAGCAATTTCCATTTTTCTAATCCAAAGCTCAAGCATGTAACAAGCGTCTAAATATGTTGGTCTAGGCCAGGGGTATTCAGGGCCTATTCAACCTTTTCCAGCAAAGTCCCCTATTTTTTGGTTAATGAAAAGTTCGCGTCCCCCATTTCATTTCAAATATTGACTTCCCATAACTGTCGAATAGAATATATTAAAATTCATTAAACTATCTTCATATAATCATATTGTATAAATAAATTACACCTGGCACGACCTTGTATTAAATCTTAAACCATAACAGGTTCACAGTCACAAAATTTTTTTTTGCGATTATATGATGTTCGTGTCCCCCAAAAGTTCTCCGACGTCCCCAGCTTGGGTACGCGACGCCAAGGTTGAATACCCTTGGTCTAGGCTGTCCGAACTAAGTTATACTTATTGCCCAGTGCGTTGTTTTGTAAGTTGATGCCAATTACTTGTATTTTTGACACTGGAGCTGTGATTGAAATCGATCTATACAAGCGTTTTGCCTGAACATAATGGTTGGAAAAGTCGAGAACGCTGTCAAGGGAAAATTTGTTGCTGTTTGTCTTCATTAGAGTTTAACAAAGAGCAAACAGAAACCTAAACGTTTTTATTATACGCCCACATGAAAATGTGGACGTATATTGCCATCACCCCTGTCCGTCGGTCGGTCGGTCCGTCGGTCCGTCCGTCCGTCAACAATTACGCGATACAGGCTAGAGTTTTTATCCGATTTGAATGAAACTTGGTATGTGTATTCATCTTGATAATATCTCGGACAAGTTCGAAAATGGCACGATTCCAGATGTCGGTTTATGAGTTAGTGCCCTTGATTAAATGAAAAAACGTTAAAATTTACTTGTGTACGCAATAGAAGCTGTAGTTTTTATCCGATCTGAATGAAACTTGGTATGTGTATTCATTTCGATAACATCTCGGACAAGTTCAAAATGGTTCGATTCCAGATGTCGGTTTATAAGTTTTGGCCCTTGATTAAATGAAAAAACGTTAAAATGTACTTGTGTATGCATTAGAAGCTATAGTTTTCATCCGATTGGAATGAAACTTGGTATGCGTATTCATCTTTATAATATCTCGCCGGATGTCTGTTTATGAGTTACTGCCCTTGATTTAATGAGAAAATGTTAAAATTTACTTGTGTACGCAATAGAAGCTGTAGTTTTTATCCAATTTGAATGAAACTTGGTATGTGTATTCATCTTAATAACATCTCGGACAAGTTAAAAAATGATGCGATTCCAGATGTCGATGTATGAGTTATTGCCCTTGATTAAATGAACAAACATGGAATATTCTGTTTGCTGAAGTGGGCGTATGTTACCTTGCCTGGCAAGCTGTCTTTAAATGAGATTTTGTTTTTCATCTATAAATGCCAGTGTTAAATGATTTATGATAAAAATTAATCAAAAATAATATTTCAATATTATTGTTAACACAGTCAATATTCTATAATTAATAGCCCTAATATATTATGTTATTTTTGGCTTCACATATTAAAAATAGACACATATTTTCTTATTGCTTTACATGATTATGAAAATGTTGCTTTATGACGTATTAGAACTCTGTAACTCTGAACTCTATTACGGGCAAAATATCGCAGACACTGTCTTCATGTCTTATGTTTGAAAACTATGACAGATCGTGGGTCAACCCTAATATATTATAGCTTAACATATTAAAATAGAGATATGATTATGAAAATGAAGCTTGATGACGTATTAGAACTCTGTAACTTTATTACGGGCAAAATATCCCAGACACTGTCTTCATGTCTTATGTTTGAATTAATCCTGATGACGTATAACCTTTAACGATGACAGATCGTGGGTCAACCTTCGAACTTAACGTTATGTTATAAAGAATTGCTTCCTTCATGTCAAAAAGTATTTCTCGGTCAATGAATACCATATATTTATTCCAATGATTTATTGTCAGTGCAAAAGGGGCAATTGTCTTAAGAAAGGGATATAGATTTCACGTACCCGTTAAATTTTTCAGAATGGAAATCAAATCTAAGATAAATTTATGTAAATAGGGAAAGCGGTACATGTAGTTTGCTTAATCCAGACTTGCATTAGACATGGGTGATCGATATTTGATAAAGTTGACGTCACTTCCGCCTTTTTAATAATTAGATATATAGTTCGTTTCATAATCTGAATTTCTGTAACAGGCGGAAGTGACCACAGTCACAATGATCGATATTTAATTTATATAACGTCACTTCCGCCTTTTTAATAATTAGATATATAGTTCGTTTCATAATCTGAATTTCTGTAACAGACGGAAGTGACCACAGTCGCAATGATCGATATTTGATTTAGATAACGTCACTTCCGCCTTTTTAATAATTAGATATATAGTTCGTTTCAGAATCTGAATTTCTGTAACAGGTGGAAGTAACCACAGTCGCAATGATCGATATTTGATTTAGATAACGTCACTTCCGCCTTTTTAATAATTAGATATATAGTTCGTTTCAGAATCTGAATTTCTGTAACAGGTGGAAGTGACCACAGTCGCAATGATCGATATTTGATTTAGATAACGTCACTTCCGCCTTTTTTTATATATTAGATATATAGTTCGTTTCAGAATCTGAATTTCTGTAACAGGTGGAATTGACCACAGTCGCAATGATCGATATTTGATTTAGATTTAAAGTCACTTCCGCCTTTTTAATAATTAGATATATAGTTCGTTTCAGAATCTGAATTTCTGTAACAGGCGGAAGTGACCACAGTCGCAATGATCGATATTTGATTTAGATAACGTCACTTCCGCCTTTTTAATAATTAGAAAATAGTTCGTTTCAGAATCTGAATTTCTGTAACAGGCGGAAGTGACCACAGTCGCAATGATCGATATTTGATTTAGATAACGTCACTTCCGCCTTTTTAATAATTAGATATATAGTTCGTTTCAGAATCTGAATTTCTGTAACAGGCGGAAGTGACCACAGTCGCAATGATCGAAATTTGATTTAGTTGACATCACTTCCGCCTTTTTAATAATTAAATACTAGTATATAGTTCGTTTCAGAATCAGAATTTCTGTAACAGGTGGAAGTGACCACAGTCGCAATGATCGATATTTGATTTAGATAACGTCACTTCCGCCTTTTTAATAATTAGATATATAGTTCGTTTCAGAATCTGAACTTCTGTAACAGGCGGAAGTGACCACAGGCTCAATGAGAGAATGGATATTTGATTTAGATAACGTCACTTCCGTAATATTTTGTCAAGGCATACCTCTGAAAACCGTTAAAATAACTGTTTCAAACTTTCAAATATTCAACATAACGCATCTTTAAATAAGTCAAAGCATTTTTATTAAATACTTACTTGGTCGTTTGCGGTTACAGGTATGACCACAACCATTGAAACAGCAAAATTCGTTAGCTCTACAATCACCATTTGATCTACATTGTTCTATACAGGGTCCGTTCGATGTTTGTCCCGGACAGTATTCGTTAACTGCACTTAATGCATACGGTATGTCGTTTGTAGATAAATCGAAATCAGCTTGATTTGTAGAGTCTGAAATAAAAAGAATATATTATATTATTTGCTTTTGTTTTCTTTCCATAGAGATCCCTGGCCACTATGGTTTGATGAAAATAACACACAAGAACCAAGTTCACCGCTATTTTACATCAACTCCATATGTCTTAAAAATGCTAATCATTTCAACAAAGCATTCAAATGACACTTAAAGCACATTTCTATGCTTCAATATGATCCTAGGCTTGGTTGAAATAGAAAGCCTTTATAAGAATTCGTCTTATTTAGTTGTTTAGATTCACAATGCGTGTACAGTTTAGACTACTTCCGTGTGTATAATTTCCATGTAGGAACCACACGTACATTTGTATAGATAAGAGGCCAGTTAAAATATATCTTCACAACGGGGTCTGATGCAAAGGAGAGAGAAAGGGTGTTGTAGACGAAGGTCAGGAAGGGAGAGTAAGGGCGTTGTAGATTAAGGTCAAGGAAGGAGAGAGTAAGGGAGTTGTAGACGAAGGTCAGGAAAGGAGAGAGTAAGGCTTTGTAGATGAAGGTCAGAGAAGGAAAGAGAGTAAGGGCGTAGTAGATGAAGGTCAGGGAAGGAGAGAGATAAAGGGCGTTGTAGACGAAGCTCAGGGTGGGAGAGTAAGGACGCTGTAGATGAAGGTCAGGGAAGGAGAGAGTAAGGGCGTTGTAGACGAAGGGCAGGGAGTGAGAGTAAGGGCGCTGTAGATGAAGGTTAGCGAGAGAGAGAAAGTTGAAGGTAGAAAATGGGCGTTGTTGTTTAAGGTCGCGTAGCGAGAGTAAGGGCGTCGAAGTCAGGAAATGGAGGCGTAGTTAGAGCTAGGGCGTCGAAGACAGGGAAGGAGAGGTGGGGAGAGTAAGGGAGTTGTTCAGGGTTAAAGAGATCGAGAGTAAGGGCCTTACAATTGAAGTTTAGGAAAGTAGAGAAGAAAGAAGAGATAGTGGTAGGTATTAAGTGAAAATCAGGACTGATATATAGAAAGGGGTGGGTTACGAGGCATAGGGTATTCTCTTATATTGAGAGATACTTAATGTACCTCCGTGCAAAGCTTCAAATTACAGTACTTCGAAGACTTATCATTGAGTCGGAGTAGTGGTAAAATCGCCTGTTCTGATTCTATAACTTTCAAGACTAAAATGGTTTTTAAAAAAATTCCATAATTAACCTCAGTGGTCAAGTAACAGTGCAGTGAATCGCCTCCCTTGTTTAAAACGTATACAAAACGTCATTATTTGAAATTTATAGAAGCAATATCGCAATGCAATATCTATTGAATTAATATATATATAAAAAAAACAACAATTTGAGCAAACATCTTTTCCTTTTTTTGATTTAATTGCCAAAACAGTTTTTATGTTTTTGAACGACATGAGTGTGAATACTTCGTGCGAAGTATTGTTACTTCTTTTTCATGAAAAATCATTGAAATTACTTGCCTACACTGACACAGACTTGGTATCTTGGACAGTTTCCATATCGACATTCACTCTTCTTCCAGGCACATTGCTGGTTCATGGGGCACCATAAATTCTGAAAATAGACGAAATTTGTGAATAGATGTGGTCGTTGATGATAAATTGAAAATGAGACGATGCACCAAAACTTCTGTCTCTATTCCACCATCTGAAATGATCGCGTCGTTCCAACATTATAGAAATTGGGAGTCCATTAAATTACAACGGCAGACTTAAGCAGTCGAATGATGTAAAGGGTCTTCCGGTTTAAAAAAAAGTAGTTCGTCAAAGGTATTATCTCCGTGTTCCGATTCTGGTAACTAGGTTAGACGCATTCTCGTATGTCTATCCCAGCATCGGGTTATTTGGACAGTTGTCAGATATGTAGACTTTGTGGCTAGCGGTTTTCGTCTGTCTCAAGCAAGTTGGACTGTAAAAGTACAAATCAGAACCCTTGATAGAAATCAAATGAAATGAATGGAGTTTTACGTTCTACCGAACCCTTGATAGAAAGACTGTATAATTCCATATAATTGCTTATTTAATCGAGGTCCCTGATTAGCTGTATTTACCGGCGTACAATCCAATCAAAAATCATTTACAAACAACTTCCTGGATACAAAAAAACGTTTTTTTATGTCAAAGTTATTAATTCATTAACATGAAGATGAAAACTTCAACTGTTTTCTAAACGCAAAAGTAAAGTTTATTTATTGTTCTTTGTTATTTGATTTTGCCTCGAGTATTATTATGTTAAATGTTTCATGTATTTTATGTATGTTATGTATTTTATGTATTTTATGTATTTTATGTGATTGCATAACTGAGCTGCTATTCTAGCAGAATAGTTGGGGCATTATAAATGCAATAAATTATTATCATTAATTATTATTATTCAGATGTCTTGCTGTTCATGTACTTCCAGATATATTCTGACAAACCTTCGCTTATTTTACATTCGAATGCATACTCGTGTTGTATCACAATTTCGTTTCAAAGTTTAAGCGTGCCGTGTCTGGAACGGTTCTGAGACCTCCCCACTTCGGTGGTCTAGGTTGGAACCGTTGGCTGGAACCGTTCCTGGCACGCTTAAAAGTACCAGTGTAAACGGGGTTCCAGCTCTCGTGTGGGTTACTAGTACAAAGAGGGAACCATGTACATGTAATTATTGTTTTTTATTCTTTCATAAGACACTGAATACAGTTCTGTAATAAATACCTAGAACAAAGTAATGGCTTCACGCCCCAGTAATTATAACCTAGCACCATGTAATTAAGAGTTATATTATTGTGTAGGTTTTTATGGATTGTTTGCTTTGGATTTAATAAACATTTTATTTCTGAAGGTTGACGTTTGAATTAACCCATTCATGACGACCGCTTATATCTGTTGAAATATCACATACATTAACTTTAATTTGAAATTGGAATGGAAGTGATTGTAAAGAAATGTTTTTTTGTATGTACTAGGGGACACTGATAGCATCAATTTACACCAATCTAATTTTCAATCAGTCGTTGGTGTTTCCTGCAATTTCATTAAAACAAAGTGTTTGATGACGTCATTAATTGTGAAGGTCCTAATGTGATACAAACATTACTGCAGTTAATGACGTTCTCAAACACTTTGCTCGTTGCAAGAGGCACAGACGTCTTATTGTAAATTGAACTGGTGTAAATTGTAATTATCACATATAATATCTTTACAATCGCTTTTTAGGAAATGCGTGAACCATCTTCTCGATAACAGGAATTATTACAAAACCTTACATCTTTGTGGACGCAAATTTCTCGCAATCTGTAACCACTAACCGCCTTGAAACCATTCTTAATTTTTGCTATAGAGATAGAGCAATCTTTATTTTATTAGTGCTATTTGTATGATAAAATCACCTTTTTAATAATAAATTTAATTTTATCCAAACACTCATTTTAATATAATATTTTCAGTCAAGGACGTAGACTGGTTGTTAACTAGGTAAGTCGCTACTGAAACTTTGGAGAAACAAACCTGACAGGGATATGTAGTTATTTGCTGCCAATTTCATTTAAGCGATATCAGAGGCCTGGTGCTTGTATAGCACGTAAAGCAGGCTCGCAGCCCTGGAAGGGGGTGCGGGCCTAGGAAGGCCCCCCCCCCCGCCACCCTAGAATCTCTCTTCTGCCCTCTAGAAAATTGTTCGATTCAGGTTCAATAGGAGAACGTCATTTTGATATGCCCCCGTCAAAGGGGCATTTCAAGCCCGAGTAGAACCTTAAGATCTTCAAGCCAGGGTTTATTAAGTGTTCCATCTGTTAACCTCGAAATCACCAAACGCGCTTTCTCTTATGCTGCACCAGTCCTAGGACGTTCTCCTATTGAACCTGAATCGAATTTTTTTCTAGAGGGAACAGTTTGCCATTCAAACTACGATTTAAGACAGCTTTAAGAAACACCTATAATCTTTTCTCTTTAATAGTGCTTGAGTATTTCCTCCATTCACAGAAATATATTGATCTGCAACCTAGGAACTGAAAACTATTATTATTATTAAATAATCGATGCCCCCCCCCCTCCAAAAAGTTGAAATATTAAGACCATTTTGAATGTCCACAATAACGAACGGAATTTGATAACAATTTTACTCACGCATGCACCTTCTGCCATTTTTATCACCAACATGGCCACTGTTACCTGAAATGACAAAACAAATAGACACTTGAAAACGAAATACGTGATAAGAAGGAAATGTTAAAGGAATAATGCGTCTTTTATTTTTAATTTTAATCTTGGCCAAAAAAAAACATATTTTATTCATCAGTAGATAAATCTGCTGCCATAAATAACAACATGATTCTGATATAATCCGATAAATATAAAACAAGGAATTCTAATAATGGATATTAATTATCCATACAATCCAATTGAATATTGAATAATGCTTTATACATTGATTAAGCGTTTTTAAATAATTACTTAGTATTGTGAGTTTTCCAGATTTTATAAGTTCACTGATGAACATTCTTGAGAATTTAAAGAGATATTGCGTCTTAGTATGACCATAAAATTTTAGTTCTCAAGAAAGGCCAATATGAGTATATATTCATCAGTGAACTTACCTGGTGTCATAAAGTAACAGAATACCTTCAAATCTGGAAAACTCACAAAACTAAGTCATTTTTAAAAAACGCTTAATCATTTTATTTAAGTTCAGATGGTACTGTGTTATAAATATTGATGAAGACAAAATACTTTTCATTGTAAACCTTGACACGTAAGTCATTGATTACGACTACAGAAACAATATAATCCTCTGTTACATAATCCACTTTGTACTTTCTTGTATGGTTTTTGTTCCAATAAAAAAAAAAATAGGAAAAAAGCGAAGAAGAAAAAAAAGAGAAAAGGTTACTCTGAAGGTTTCAACCAGAAATATGGAGCCAATAAGGAACAATACAAAAACTAAGTCATAGTGCTTGATTAACTATAAGTACTTTCTGTTTTTGGTCAAACCTTTCAAAACAAATGCAAGTATATCAATTATATACATCGATGAAACTAGCGAGTTCTAGAAATCTTTGCATGTATGGTTTACAATCGTCTAACAGTTTTGAATAGTGCCACTTCAATTTCTATGACGTCATATGGTCAATCGGATATTTGATAAGTTTTAGCATTAGTTGGTTATTGATATCAGAAACGAAAATAGCCGCTGTTATATCACGATGTATTTGAATTTTAAACAGTAAAACAGTTAAACTAATAATATGCAAATTATCAAACATAACGACTTCGTAACACGAACACATGATATTAAGATATAGAGGAGCTGGGCATGTATCTAAATAGCTCTAAATAAAAGTTGTTGACTTTATCTAACAAGGCTTCAAGTGCTTAAATCATTGAAAGTGCGTGGGACACTATTATTAGTAAAGTCACTGTTTAGTATTATTTTTTAAATGGTATAGTTGTTAAAGTCTTAATAATTACTCGAAACTGAATAGGTCCTACAATAGAACTTAATTTACCGTTATTTGTTTGTTCATGCAAATTGTTTCTATTTATGATTTTTCAAGAACGCTCTTTACAATTAAAAGTCATTTTCTTTAAATCGAACTTTGCGTGGTTGGGCATGCTTCACACATCTTAACCGTGATTGTTTTTTGCAAATTGAATCTTGTTTTAGCCGAAGACGACTGTTCTCGAGTCGTTAAGGAGAATTCAGAAAGTGTCTTGAAGTGTTAAGGGAGTGTACTTGATGTATGATTGTTGGCATGACAATGATATTTAATAACAATGCTCGTTGTTGGCGTTGTGCTAGATAACATTTCCAATCCATATTTAGTTCAAGAGAGATAGAATGTGCTATTTATTTTAAACAACGTTATGCTTGGAAATTTTTCATATCTATTAAAGGGATAATAGGTCTTAGAATGAACACAATATTTGAAAATTTTAAATTTGACCAGTAAGAGTAAATATACCTGCTAACATAAATAACATAAAAAAATAAATAAATATCCAAAAAACTAAGTAATTATCCTTAAAGATGCATTTGATTATTGAAAAACGCTTAATACATTTATTAGGCGTTTTTCAAAAATGACTTAGTTTTGCGCGTTTTCAAGATTTTAAGAGATTCTGTTACTTCATGACACCATATATACTCATATTGACCATTTTGGAGAACTACAATATTATATTCATTCTAAGACCTATTATCCCTTTAAACGTCGGCACAAATTTAAGTTAATTTGAAAAGGAAGAATACACCTTTTAAGAGTATTTTGAAGGGAGATGTTGATCCTTTATTATCTAATTATTTTGACTTGTTAATCAAAATGTTTTTACTCTGCGAGGCTTGCACTGTTAGGTTACAAAAAATGAAATTTCTAGACTAAGTGCGTTCGAACTACTTTTCTCAGAATCTATATGGGACATTACCATTAAAACATATAATTATAATTCTTTATACTGAAACATGAAAAACCAGTTCACCTATTTTCTCTATCGGGATAACGTGTACTTTGAAGAATGTCGGCTTTTGAAAGTTAATGAAGCATATATTTTTATACCTATTAACGATATGGACTCGCTCACATCGCAGTCCTTTGAAGCATTCAACACACATGTTTTGGTGCAGAAACATGCAGAAATCATATTAGAAATGGAGTTGGGGGAGGGAGGGGCAAACAATATTCCGCAAACTGATCGGGAAATATTAGAAAACAGGATGTTCCAGACGTCGTTGTGCCATTCATAACATAGAAAGGTTCAGTATTACAGAATCTCCTTTGGGAGTTTTTGGAGCAGTACGTTCCATTAGGATTCAGAGATCTTTCAGAATCCATCTTGATTTTTAAAGTAGTTACAAGACAAATAAGAGTTAGACGACGTTTATGGTTCTAGACTTTCTCGCAATGTGCTCCATTATTGAAATTGACCAATTAACCAAGGTACTACATGGAGATAGTTATACACATCAAGGTCGTTGACAGAAGTTTTGAAAATGTCGCTTTAACTTTGATACCCTCTAAAGCCACGGTTCTCAAATAGGGGGTGAATTCACCCCCAAGGAGGCAATGGCCCGAGTCCAGGGGGGAATGGACACGCTCGAGTTAAGGTTTCTCAAGTGACCTCGATGTGAAGACTGCTGAATTCCAGCAATTGCATTTCCGGAGTTGTGGTTTTGTTGAGAATTTATTATGTGTAAAGATAAATGGTCTCTTCTCACATAATATTATATTACGTCACGTATAATATATTATGTATTCAAGTCTCGAGGGGTGAATGGCTCGATTGGAAATTCGCTTAGTAGTGATTGGCAAAACAAAATTGAGAACCTGTGCTCTAAAGTATATATGAATACATATGTAAAAGTTTTATCATTCGCCCCTGTATATACAGACACCCATAATGGGCTTTAACAAATACAAAGTTCTCGCTTTCTCGAAATATATTTGTTACCAGTGTAAATTGGTCGAAAGCAAAAAAAATCTTTCAGTTAAAATTGGTGTCATTTATATTGGCCTGTTAATACTGATAACATTTAAAATGAAATTAAACCAAACATTAGACTGGGAACATTAGACCAGTTTTTTCCATTGTGTCTGTTTTTGCCTTAACATAACATCATCAGAATGTAAAAATAGGTAGAAGCATCGGACTCTCGATGACTTCTTAAAATTATTTTACCAAGTTTATTTGGACCATGAATATGAGATCAAATTTTCAGATATACTAAACCTGGGCGAAAATCGCATAATCCCTTCAAATATACCTGAAACTAGAATGTTAGAACTGTGTGCTAAAAAACTGAGACCCTAATGCTACAACTCAACTGTAAAACCTTGACCTATTGTGCTTTAACTTTTAACTTTGTTAGTTTCATTCTAAAGATTTGTACGAGAGTGTTAACCTGAACTAAAAGATGTTAAAACTATGAGAATGTTAACCCACCTGAACTATCAGATTTTAAAGCTGTGAGAATGATAACCCACCTGAACTATCAGATATTAAAGCTGTGAGAATGATAACCCACCTGAACTATCAGATGTTAAAGCTGTGAGAATGATAACCCACCTGAACTATCAGATGTTAAAGCTGTGAGAATGATAACCCACCTGAACTATCAGATGTTAAAGCTGTGAAAATGATAACCCACCTGAACTACCAGATGTCAAAGTTCTGCGAATGATAACCCACCTGAACTATCAGATGTAAAAGCCGTGAGAATGTTAACCAAGCTGAACTATCAGATTTTAAAGCTGTAAGAATCTTAACCCACCTGAACTATCAGATGTTAAAGTTGTGAGAATGTTAACCCACCTGAACTATCAGATGTTAAAGCTATGAGAATGTTAAAGATGTTAAAGCTATGAGAATGTTAACCTAGCTGAACTATAAGATGTAAGAGCTGTAAGAATGATAGCCCACCTGAAATATCAGATGTTAAAGCTGTAAGAATGATAACCCATTTGATCTATCAGACGTTAAAGCTATGAGAATGTTAACCTAGCTGAAATATCAGATGTTAAAGCTGTAAGAATGATAACCCATTTGATCTATCAGATGTTAAAGCTGTTAAAATGATAACCCACCTGAACTACCAGATGTCAAAGTTCTGCGAATGATAACCCACCTGAACTATCAGATTTTAAAGCTGTAAGAATATTAACCCACCCGAACTCTCAGTTACGGTTTAATCTATGGTTATATTAGTTCTTAAGAACTATCGACGTTTTAAACTGTGATGGTATTAACACCACAGAACTATCAACGTTTTAAACTGTGATAATATTAACTCAACAGAACTATCAACGTCTTAAACTGTGATAATATTAACTCAACAGAACTATCAACGTTCCAAACTGTGTTGTTATTAACACAACAGAACTATCAACGTTTTAAATTGCGATGATATTAACTCAACAGAACTATCAACGTTTTAAACTGTGATGATATTAACACAACAGAACTATCAACTCGTGTCAGTTCTGAGGGGACTGACATGGAAAGAGCTTCTAGTCTTTCAGATAGGTCAATAGATCGAGGCCCTGTGTTCTACAGGCTGTACATATTAAAGATTCCTGGACAGTTGGACACCGCAAAATTACCCGGATGGCACACTGCATGGCGTTGCCGTCTTCATTAGTCTATAAGACGCAGAAGAGTAAGACGTTAAACTTCATTCATTTCATTTCAGTTCAACAACACTATCAAAGAGTCAAAAAGTCGCAAGGACTTTTTCAGTCTTAAACTTTGAAAATAATAACTCACCAGAAGTATGTATACGGTGACTGAAATCGATCCTAAAATCATATTGGAATAACTGGTTCCTCGAATTTATTATATATTCCTTACTCGCTCTCCTTCACAAAGAACAAATCAGATTGAATTATGTTGTTTTATATTAGAGCAACTCTATTTTCCACGTGGGTTAAAACATGACTTTGTTGTTTCACAGATTTGTGTAATCATACAGCGTAGGTTTATATTCTCAGACATTTCTATGGTAATGAAAATGCAAATTTCATTGGCAGTTGATTGGCAGCTGAGTTGACCAACTCCCTCGTTGGCATTATTAATATCTGTCATTGTACGTCGTGTGCTGTAAATGGGAATGTCAATTCAAATAAGAGTCTCTGACTTATTACTGGATATGAGAAAAAGTACCTAATTTCCGTAAAAAAAACTTAATCTTATACTCCGTCTTAGAATGAACATACATTTTTAGATTTGGCCAATAAGAGCATATATTCATCAGTAGCTGCCATAAATAACATAACAGAATCCTTACATAATTCCCATAAATCCAAAATACTTAGTAATTAATCATAAAATTGCAATGAATTTTTTTAGTTTTGTGCGTTTTCCAGATTACAGGGATTCTGTTACGTTATGACACCAGGTAATATCACTGATGAATATATACTTATATTGACCATTCCTGAGAACTTGATTTCTATGTTCATTCTAAGGAGCAGTATCACTTTTACTACCGAGGCTCAAGCTTACAACAATTACTGATTTTCTATAGCTAATCTCTGTAAAGGGAAGGGGGGGGGGTATTTGAGATAAGAAATTGAAGAGTGTCAAAGATGCAAGAGAGTTTATCCGTGGTTATATTGTCGTGCTCAAGTATTTCTACATTTTGTTAAAACTGTGCAACATATTATAACGCTTTTATTCTTTTATTGTGATATATTTGTTTATATATTCTAAGACATATTGGAATTGCATTTTCGTCAAGTCCGAAACTAAGACCAAGTCCACATATTTCTCAAGAAGGGAGTATGGTTTAACGAAGATGCATCATTAAAAGTTTAGTGGTTCGGACACTAGGCAGGAGAAAAGATAGCGTGTCAAATGTTCCAACAGATTTCGGTCATCGAACTGTCTGTCTTTGACCAATTTATCGTCCTCATTATCCAAGTCAGGTGCTGAAAAGACGCACGTAAAACAAATTAATATCTTTCGATGAAAAGACAACTGTTAACATATTTTCTAACAAAGTTACGGTTTTACTTTGATAAAACGTGGGTGTTTCCGTTGAAAATGACAGTTTGACAATTTATTGTGATATATCCCGCTGGACTTGCCAGATAGGTTTGACATCATCGGGCGCTTTTCCTGTATATTTTTCTTGGAACATAAATAACGTCCATTCCCTTATGTAGATCAATTCATAAGTTCATGCGGCTGAAACTAGTATAATCGTGTTGTTGCACTCTTGATTGTATGTATTCGTTGGAATAATCCAAGGAAATTCAGAAATTTCAGAAGGTCGAAGTCGAAGTATAAAACGAAGTTCGTAATAGCTTGACATGGTGAACGTGACTTTGAAGTTATAGAATTTAGGATATTAAATAAA
Organism: Nipponacmea schrenckii; assembly: GCA_030562195.1. NCBI lineage: Eukaryota > Metazoa > Mollusca > Gastropoda > Lottiidae > Nipponacmea > Nipponacmea schrenckii. The sequence goes on along the minus strand of JAUJPP010000012.1, from coordinate 19,838,960 downwards.
GAACAGAATCTCAGAATCGTACAAGATTTATTAGATACCTGAAAACGTCTGGAAGTTGTTGTAATAACTTGACAATGTGTAGATGACCTGCTATCAGTTATAACATTTAAGATATTAAATAAAGGCACGGTCACACTCTAGTGTGTAGAACCAGCGGATGAGAAACGTAAGGACTTTTTGGGCATGTGCTGACATACGCTGAAACACGCTAGGGTTACAAGTTTCAAGTGCTGAAGCAACATGCACAAAAATTTTCAGCGTATGACGACGTATGAATAGGCTAGAGATACGCTGAAGGTACCTAACTCATACGTCGTACAACCAACTTACTAGCGTATTTCAAACGTATATTGGGGGTATATAAAGTTTCACATTTCCAAATCTGTATTAGTTTGTTCTAGCAGTTCAGATATTGAGGTTGATGTGCTGCAACATCACCAAGGTTTGTTAAAATTGACAGTTGAGTATGCCATGCAGACACAGAAGAAAAAGGCGTAGAATGAGACGTGCAAGCTGGGTAAAACCTTGGATTGGATAGAGGGTATCAATTTGGGCTGTATGACTAGCTTTTTGTGTACCTTCTCGTCCGTCAGGCTGACGTTCTCATTCGTCGGTAGGCCTATACGTCCAACTCAAATACACATCACCCTACGCTGTCGTACGCTACCAATACGCTGACGGTCATCAACCGAAAATCGACCTCATACGCTGAAAAGTTTTGCGTTTAAACAATTTTTTGAAATATTCGATACGTTCCTCATAAGCTGACGGTACGCTAGGCTCACGTTACTCTAATCGTTGTGTGTATTAACAATTTTTCGAAATATTCGATACATTCCTCATACGCTGGCTGAATACGTTAGAGTGTGACAGCGCCTTAAAAAACAGAATCGTTATTGACAGGAGTTAATTAAATCCGTGAATATGTGAAGATAATCTTCAGAAGTACTAGAACTTTAGCCGCAATAAGCAAATTATAATTAACAAAGTAATTAAAATGAAACTATTGTAATTTTAATTTATTGCTTTATCAATGTTGATTTCTTTGTTTCAGTATTTCATTATAACGGTAAAAATTCTAGAGGTTATTGTGGTTGAAGTGTAGCAAGTTACTTTCCAAAGGCACAAATATACACTGAAATAAAAGGCAATTATTAGTCAATAATGAAAGTAATATAAATGATTTATCCTGATTAATTGGGTCAAGTTTACCGTGGACCAGGATTTCATTCAGGTTTCTATTTTGTGAGCAAGCTATCACGAAATAATGATTTGATTCCTGGAAACTCGTGCCATTATTTTTTCTAGATACTTCCTTGAGTCAAGGCTATGAATTCTCATTAAAACAATAAACACACAATGCGAGATCCATGACAGATCTTTTGTCGACCCTGTCACATTTTTTTTTCCAACACAAAATTGCTTTACTTGTAATTGAAATATAGCGTCATACTGGGGAAATACAATTGTCGATTTTACGATGTCTCATGATTCATTGCGTGGCAAATAAAATTTGTCACGCTTTGTTTTCGTTCGGTTTATTTTTTTTTTTTTTTTTTTTTTTTTTTTTTTTGGGAAGCTCGCTAGCCCAAACGGAAAAAGATAGACTATTTTTGTTTTCACCAATGGTCTTTATATGGGCTGGAATCAAAAATGAATATCTAACATAATATTTTCGCTAACCCGAAAGTGGCTAATTGCATAATATGCAAATAAGATTTCACGCTAGCTCGGGCCCTAATAGTCGGATCGATCTGAAATTTACAGGATATAGATAGACAGGCAGCGCAATTAAAACTACATCATCAAAATTTTTTGATCACTTCCGGTTTGGGCGTGGGGACTTCCGGTTTTTTCGTCTCATGTCGGGCGACCCTGCTTCCCATGTAATTCAAGAATCTAAACAAAAACAGTATATTTAAGCTATACTAAATGATTTTAATCCCCTGAGATGAAGAAAAATTAAATTGAATGTTGCGCATGCGCAGTTTTCAAAAATGGCAAATTTTCTTTAAAATTTAATAAGTCCGCCAATTATTGACCGATTTTTATGATTTTGGTGTCTATCAAAACCTTGATACTTTATCTAAAAAATGTTGGGAACAGAATTTTGATTTTCGAATTTGAATTTTTTTTATGCCCGTTCGAATTTTTCAAAAATTTAAAACTCTATATCTCGTGACCTTGACCTTCAATGACCTTGACATTTGAGATGTAGAATGTCCTTGACCTCAGCTGTCTATAGATGTGCTGATATTGCATGACAAATATTAACTTCCGGTTTTATAGCCCACCGAAATCTGACTATTTTGCAATTTTGGACGGTTATATTACACTTTGGGGCTCTAATGTTCGAATCGATCTGAAATTTACAGGATATAGATAAATACGCAACACAATTAAAAATATATCATCAAAATTTTTTGATCACTTCCGGTTTGGGCGTGGGGACTTCCAGTTTTTTTATCTCATTTCAGGCGACCCTACATCCCGTGTAATTCAAGAATGTAAGCAAAAACAGTATATATTAGCTATACAAAATAATTTGTATCCCCCGAGAAGAAAAAAATTCCAATTGCTAGTTGCGCATGCGCCATTTTTCCGAGAATGGCAAATTTCATGCCCGTTTGGATTTTTTAAAAATTTGAAATTCTAAATCTTGTGACCTTCACCTTCAATGACCTTGAAATTTTCCATATAGAATGGCCTTGACCTCAGCTGTCTATAGATATGACAATATTGAATGAAAAATATCAACTTCTGGGTTTTATAGCCAACCGAATTCTGACATTTTTGAAACTTTGAACGGCAATATTACATTTCCTTACGAACACATTGACTTGAGATTCTCTGTTTTATAATAGCCTCAAAACTCTTCAATAAAGGATATATGCCAAAAGTGCAGAAGCATATTTTAAAAACTCCAGTACTAACATAAAATATATTCATCCCACATCAATGTGGTATACATCATTGGACTCCAAATTAAATTGTCTCTTAAATGGTATGCGACATGGTCGTTTTACCATGAAAATTTAAGCATTAATTTTAGATAAATTAACAAAATAAATACCAATTTTGGGTTTTTTATTTCATAAAATCTGTTTCAAATTGATCAGTCAGGGTGTTAAAGGCTGTTATATAACATGTCAGTAAAACTGGGGGTTTAAATTTTCACACCTACTTGTCAAATCACTGAGCTGGGGAACAAATTAATCTGATTATGTAATTTCTTAAAATATTTCCATTCAAATTCAAAACATACATCAAGTTAAAGAAGTAAATTCGCTTGTCATTGATCAGTTCGAATTTTGTTCGTATCTTAAATAGAAATGATTTTATAAAAAAAATGTCAAATACAGTCATGTGAAGAGTAGCAGACATATAAGTCTTATAAAACACAGATGAACTATTGACCACTTTAGTCACGGTTCAACGCACACAGGTGGCCAAAGAGTAAATTAATCTAATGATATAATCTGATAACCCTAATAAAATTTATTTTTTTGTAAAATTTTTGCATACAAATTCAAAAAATATCTCTTTATAAAGCTGTGAATAAGCAAATTATCACATAGCTTGAATTTTCTCTCTATGTTAATTACAACCAAAGTTACAAAATAATGTTTAAATTTGAATATAGAGAGTTTAAATTTCATGACAAATTGTCATCTTACTACCTACTTAAATTTTGGTTTGGAATTTATGTAAATATCCTACCGAAATCTTAAACATGTACAAAAATCTAATAAGGAACTGATAGTAGAAACTTATAGTAAAAAAAATTGCCTCTATAGCGAAAGGTTTATGCTTACAATTGTAGGCTGAAAAGTACCGGAATTCAAAGCTAGCAGGTTAGAAGTTTCAAAATGTTCGAAATCCATGGGATAACGCATAGTTGCCACGCTCGGAGCTGTTCACAGTTCTAGTTGATCTTGTTTCCTTTTTAAAAATAAAGTTAATAACGATTAATTTCTATGGAATTATAGAGGAAAGATTTGATAAATTTTCTGCATGAGGTAATATATATGCTTCCTACACACGTACATAAAAACAACTATTCATTTCCTTATATATATTTATTATCTATCATATAACTTGAATTAGTGTTTTTATTTCTTAGATCTATAGAAATAATAAGATACAATTTCTCTTAGATGTTAACAAGAATGTTCATAATTCCAGATCAGCCCGTTTATTAGCTCATAATGTACAGAAGATTAGGACGTAAAACCCCATTCATTTTATTTCCAGATCAGAATTCACAGCAAACGACCTTTTTCGAACATATTGATAATATCACATATCTTTTAATTTTTCAAATAAAACTCGAATATCCGATATGATGTGTTGTGGATTAACTTCAGGTACATCTTTATTGTTGGATATTAAAAAGGACTGCCATCCGACATCTCTGGGTCCAAGATAGTCGTTCTGTACATGGTCACCGACGTGAACGGCTTGATCAGCGGTATTTCCCGCCAATTCCAAAGCCTCGGAGAAGATACCAGGATCAGGTTTAGCTACTCCAACTTCGGAAGACGCCAACACAAAATCAAAGTAGTGCTGAAGAGCCAAATGTTTCAGAATCTTAGGCAATCGTTCATCTGCGTTCGAGATGGCTCCCAGTTTCATGTCCAAGTTCTTGATTTGCTCTAGCCCATCTTTCACGTGAGGTAAAACTTCCCAGGCTTTTTCAGTGCTGAAATGTAAGTATAAATGGTTTGAGATTTGTTTAAGTTTAGTGTCTTCGTTGATAACGCCCACCTGTTCAAAACATTCTTTCACCAAAGATCCCCACCACTTGAAGGGTGTTGAATTGTCTTGAACTCCAAAATTTGGTGAAGCTTTCCAATGTTTAGAGTAAAGAGTCTTGAATGCATCATTCAGTGCTGTTTCATCTGCTTTAACGCCATAAATGGCACCAATTTCTGCATAATGGCTGCCAACTGTTCTGGAGATTTTACATAAAGTCCTTGTGACATCTAATGTTATAAGTTTAACCTTTCCATTAGCCATCTATAATATAAAAAGAAGGAAAATCTTGATTATTATTCATGAAACGAGGTTGATTTTGGTGTTGAATATATAATTTGCTTCTAAAACTAATACTGCATACGAATAGCACAATACTTTCAAATATACACTAAAATAAAACTTTCTGGTTTTTATAATATGTATTCCACAACAAAAAACATCATTAAATATGATGGCCTAACTCACGTCTTTAATACCGAAGCACAACGTTTCAACACAATTTACACATGTCGCAATAAGATCAAATGGAGTAGGGGTGTATGTAAAATGTGTTGAAACGTTATGCCCTTTATATAAATGAGTTATACCATAATATTGCCTTTGTCGTCTCTGATCTCCGCTTCTAAATGTCGTTCCGATCGTTTAAAATACATGACGAGTGGTTAAAGCATTCTTTCAAATTTATGAAAACTATGAAAAAATTTTTGAGAAATGTGTCCCTAACGTATTTGAATGTTGTGACTTATAAATACTGCTGTTATCCAAAGCTATTTTAATATTAAGTAAACTTCGGTAACACTTTTTTTCGGTTGTGTTAGAAAACCATTGTGTGGATTTAAGAAAATTAAAACACCGGTCTAGACGGTTGACATGTATTGCTGGCGATTAGGTGCCTGACTCTGAGATCGCTGGTTCGAAACCCGTTCGGATCTCAGCCAATTTTCAGCACGAGAATCTACAAGAAAGTGTTATCCCACTTACGAAAATATTGTTGCAACACCACTTTCTAAATCGTATCATCTCTTAAAACACCGTAATGTAAAGAAATAGGCCTATGTCTTCTACATATTCTGAAGATTTCAACAATTCAAGTCTTTATTAGGCCCCGTTATTAATTATGTCAGTTTGATTAAGTACATACATAGATGTCAATAGCTGTTTCAAAAATATTTTCAGAAATGATTTAAGAATTTTTGGTAATGATAACTTGGTAACTTTCAAATGCAGATAGCTATGGACGCACGTGGATTTGAACGCTTAAAGTACGTCGGTCAGATATGAAATCTTTGACTGCGCTTAACTCAGATGAAAAAAAAGAAATAACGTTTCTGAGACGTACGGTAAATTATGCGCTTCGATGTCTTCCCTTTCCGTCAATACGTAGGTAAAAGAAATTTGATCAAATCGGATTGAAGTTTATTGACATGATTAGCCTACTTAATAAAAGCCAAATTTCGCTCGAGATCTTGTGAATAAAGGGCAATCCGATATAGTTGGACCATAACAAAGTATTTTGACAGACTGCTACACGGTCACTGATAGGCCTATCCTTATTTCGTCTTGATCTGAATTTAATGCATGCAAGATTCTAGCCAGCACCTCAGATCCTTAATTTTGATCACTTGTTTTCGTTGCGTGACAGATCTTGCCAGTTTTAACTTTATTTCCGGGTTCAATATTAATTCAACACATAGATAGACATCGCCCGGAAATATGTATGTGGTAAAACTAAGCATGACCAAACAAAGTATTTGTCATTTACACCGTAAATTTATGGAGTTGAAGTATTTCGTTATAGGGTCAGGGCGGGGGTAGGGGTGCAAGTTTGAAGTTAGGGTGCAGGGTTGGAGGCAGCAGAGGCTATATAACTATTCATTTGGTTCAACACGGACCAAAAACCAAATGAAGTTCAGAATGTTTATCCTAGCCCCTCTCCACCTTAGGTTGCTCAGCAAGTGACAGATTAGACTGGATTACAGTTTATTGAGGATAATAAAAACCGTGGATAATCAGCTGCATTTTAATGCATATAATCTGTAGCACCCCGCCCACAAATTGAATAGTTTTGTTATTAAGAAATAAAACTTGTACTGACATGTGATTTTGTTTACATCCGGTTGAGGTACATGTCAAGTAGCTAATGGTTTGGTTTATTTTGATTGGTTTAAATGTTATAGGAAGTAATTTAGAAACTTTAAAATAACGGCAATTAATTACATATTTGAATATTGTCATAACCGTTAAATTTCAGATCTATGGAACTGTTCATTTCTTTGAAATGAAAATATTCCAATTTTTTGTTTTAGCACTTGTCGCTAGTGAGGACCGCACCAACTGGAGATAAACAACATGGCGCCCAATCGTAACTAATTTTTCAAATTTCAAGGATAGTGTGTTTGTCAGCCTGCAATTAAGGATCGGCAAAGAGTACACCACAGGTTTTAGTCTCAGGTTTGCAAATTTTACATCTGCACAACAATTTATTCTATTGTGTGTTACTTAAAAATGAATTACCGAAACCGCTTGTCAATTTTGGTTTAAGGCATTTCTTGGTCACTAGTCTAGTTGACTGTGATTTGACTGCGCCGAGGCTGGCGTTCACATTAGGTAAATGAGGTAAAAGGGGACAGTCGTTAATAATGCGAATCAAATTGCATCTGCTCACTGCAGCGCAAAGGCAAAACAATCATCAACTGTTGATCTGAACAGGTTCTCCCTCAAAATAAGAAATGATCTTGAGTACAATATTTTATTTTCTTTAAGTTGATAGAACAATCAAGAATAGGATCTTTAAACCTCAATGTTTCTATTTTCAGGTATGAAGTGTAAGATTTAATCTACTTATCAAGATGAAAAAAAGTGGAGAAAAGGGGGGCACTAATCTCCCAATCTTGAAACCCTCTAAAGGCAGTCCTTCTAATACAGCTATTAATCCACGAGGTAGAGTGAATCAGATGAGGACATCAGATGAGATTGCTAAACGTGTTGGTTTGAACCTCAGTCCATCTTCATCAGCGACAATAGCAAAAAAATCAACATCTCCAGGAAATAGACAGTCATTATCACCTTCACGTGTACCAGGTATGTTATTACGTATTTCGACTTTGGCGAAAACGTATTGTAATCGTTCGGATTATTTTATTTTTTTTTTTTTTTTTGTAATTCTTGGATGAGTTTGCAGACAAACTGGTAAAAGGTGCAGAAATTCTAAATCTACAGTTGATCTTAGAATGATTTCTTTTATCAAATAAAACAAAACCGGAAGTTCTATCTCTGACAGGAAGTGAGAACCGGAAGTTCAGGTTTTTTTGCTTTAGCAAGTTTATTTTCAGTTCGATTTTGAAACTTTACCAGTTGATAGGCGATATGGTTATAATTTTTGAAAAAATGTGAAAAAAAATTTCCTCTTCCGGTTTAACCTCAAACGACGTAATTACGTAACTTCCGGTCTATAACTGCTAGGTGAAAAGTGAAAACTGTTTTATAAATAACTTGTCAATAGTAATTGATTTGACCTAAATAATTAGGTCAAGCTGCCATATCGGCCGCCATTTTGAATTTTCGTTACAATTCTTAAATCCGAAATTCAGACACTACTGATAGACCGATTTTGATGAAATTTAGCACATAGATACAATGGATCATTATCTACCTTTTCTTGGAGACCGATTTTCAAATTTCGTATTTTCTTTCGAATTATTTAAATTTCGATTTTTTCAAAATTAGGTCACTTAAACGGGTACGGAAGGTGTGACCCACTTAATCTATGACCTTGAAAATTAGGTCAAATAATATTCAATATATTGTCTACGAGTAGATATTTTTTAATTTGGCTTACTTAAAAAATTCATAGAGATAAGTGTACTTAAATACAGCAAAAATTGATAATTTTCATATTTTCGCCATCATTAACCGTTACGGAAGGTGTGACCTAATTATTTTATGACTTTGAAAACTAGGTCAAATGATATTCAATATATTGTCTAGATGTAGGTAATTGCAAATTTAGCCTTTAAAATATTTTAAGGCTCTCGAAATACGTTCATAATTGTAAGCAATTCTAGTTATTATTGTTATTATTTTTATTATTGTTATTATTGTTGTTGTTATTATTATTGTTATTATAAGAAAATTATATGGCACCATATTCCACAAAACATGCTCAGATGTTCTGTACAATACAATTCATAAATAACGTAGCTATTTATTAAAATGGCAATTAAGTTAAAAACCGTAAAGATATAAATACACATAATAACAATGAACGGTATAATATATATAATAGATGTTACTTGATATGATAAATAATAATGTACTACCGGTACTAAACGTAAACAAAAGCCATCAATAACTGGTATTAATCAGTCTAACTTAACTCGAGAATATGTACAGTCAATTTTTTAAGATTTCATAAAATGCCTTGGATGTATAAGCTTATATGAAATATTAATATGAAATGCACATGTACTTGTGTATTTTTAGACAAATTGTAGGCCTATATTGAAGTATTGTGTATTTTTTTTTTCTTTTTTATTTTCTTTTTTTTTCTTTTTTTTTTCCAATGTATTGTGCCCTTTGGGCCATGTCCTCATGTATTGCGCCTAATTCTGAACCATGTAAAATAAAGAATTTATTATTATTATTATTATATTAGTTTCATCTTATTCTAGACGTTATTTTTCCAAAGTTTTTTTTGCGAAACAATAAAACAAATACTTGTGTCTTACAGTATTTAAAGGTGGTGTGAGGTATATTACTGAAGATCTGATAAAAAACAAGCTAAAGAAGAAAACTTTGATCTTATCACCAATTTAAACCTCAATATCTCTAAAGATGGCAAGAAGATTAAGGTGAGTTACTAGAAAAAAGAAAGAAACAACTATATTTTACAAGGATAACAACTTAGGTTCACAATTCCGCTGTGACAGGGAGCCTTTCTACATCATGACGTCATTTGCTTGGATACGTTTAAAATTTTGGGCGGTATGTGAAAGTCCGATGACCTTGAATAAGTCATCTTCACTCACAATTCCAGTCCACCCAGCTGTAAATGGGTACAGGTAACCCGGGAAAGATCAATGTCAAGAGGTTTGGCCAAGGACCAGCTGGTAGAAAGGATCCCTGTCGCAGCAGACTTGTGAACCGAAGTTATCCTTGTAAAATATAATTGTTTCTTTCTTTATTGATTGCATGATACATGTAATAAAAAAGATACACAGAATGCTAGTATAAACTTTATTTCATTCACCCTTAGTATTCCAAGAGTTAAGTAAGCATAATTAATTAATTATATTTTATTTCAGTATATAGAAAACTTAGAGAAACTGGGCAAACTTCAAGTGTTGATCCTGAGTAATCATATGATAGAGAAAATTGAGAAGATGGACAAGCTCACAAAATTACGTGAATTGAATTTAGCTTATAATATGATCAGTAAATTAGAGGGTCTGGAAAACTTGGTATCACTACAAACTCTGAATGTAACTGGTAACCAAATTGATCATATACCTGTATGGTTGTCTAAGAAATTAAAATCTTTGAGAACATTTAGAATTTCCAGGAATAAGTTGGAATCGGTAAGTTCTTTTGGAAGTATTGTAGAAATGGTGTTCTTTTTTGTTATTGCAAAAATTAAATGTCCATATTAAGTTGAAATAGTACAACAGGAGACCAATGAGACCATAATCTCAACCTACTGTTGTAGTCAAGTTTGTTGAAAGTTGAATTTTCATCTACTAGGTTCCTCAGTATATAGAAATTTCAGCAACATTACCATACACTAAGGTCATTCCTGTGTATAGACTACCCTGGTTACCTGAGTCCTTTTTTTATGCCAATATGTGAACGTATATTGTTCTCGCCCCTGTCTGTAGGCCCGTCCGTCAACATTTGTTGTAGACACAATTTTCTATGGATTTTAATGAAACTTAATGCGAGCATTTGAATTGATAAGACGGCAGTCAAGTTTGAATTTGAGGATATTGCAATGAACAATTTTTGAGTTATTTTCCCTGCCATGCCTATATATTTGTTGTGGACACAATAAAAACTACCATTTTAAATGGATTTGAATGAAACTTGGTGTGAGCATTGGAATTGATAAGGCGGCAGTCAAGTTTGAATTTGATGATTTTGCAATGAACAGTTTTTGAGTTATTGCCCCTGCCATTATATTTGTTGTAGACACAATAAATAGCCACAATTTTCAATGGATTTTAATTAAACTTGGTGTGAGCACTGGAATCGATAAGAGGCAGTCAAGTTCAAATTTGACGATTTTTTTGAATATGCCCATCACATCAGTGAGAAAATGAGGTCCATATTATCATCATTTGTAAAGGAAAATCACTGAGAATATATATGTCTTTTTATAATTATTTTCAGTTATCTGAAGTGAGTAAGTTGAAATCTTTAAGTGATTTGAGTGTATTGGATATCAGTGAGAACCCACTAGCAGAGATATCTCATCATAGACTGTACATTATATTTCACCTTAAACCATTAGAAACACTGGATGGTCAACAAGTGGTACAGGCTGAACGATCTGCTGCTCAGGATAGATTTGCTCAAGGTAATATTTATATGGTATATAGAAATATTAGTGTAAAGTTGACATTGCCAATTGAAAAAAATCTAAAGGCAGTTTTATTTGAGCAAGACATAGTTACTCTGTTTGTTGGCCAAGAACCAAAACATGGTACAAATCAAATTTCCTCAAACGTCGTGGAGGAAGGTTTAGCTATGGCAGACAAATATATTTCGATGTTCTTGGATTAAAATTGTCACCTTATGGGCTAATGAAGACGGGCAACGCCATGCTATGTGCTTTGAGGGAAATTTTTCCAAGAAAGGGGCCTACCCTTTTTTTTGCACAGCCTGTAGCACACAGGGCCTCGGTTTATTGTCCTATCCGAACGACTAGACTCTTTTCCATGTCAGTCCCTCCAACCTGCATCACTGACAAGGGGAAACTGGGGTGAAAAATCCGAAAGTTCATCTTGAGCTTTGACGAGATTGAACCCTGGACCTTAGGGGCAACGAGCTAGTGTCTAACTCACTGAGCCACTGCCATTCCGTATGATCAGAGTTGTAGAGATTTGCTTAAATAAAAAGGCCTTAATCCAACTTCAAACAATATAATTTGATGTTTTATAGATGAAGTAGAGAAATTGGAACAACAACTAGAAGAACAAGAAAGTAGAAATCGTCATTTAGAAGAGAGTCATAATAAATCTGTACATGAATTATCAGCTAAAGAGACATCAGCTACTGAACTGAAGCTAAAAGATCAACAATCACAAGAAAAGATCAAAAACCTAGAACAAGAGCTGAAAATCAGAGAGGATTTGGTAAGTTCATACCTGTTTCGAAAATCAATATGGAGGAATTTGACCTCTGCTCTCTTTTAATCAATCCAAGCATTGTTTAAGATATTTAAACTGAGATTTTCACTATCAATAACGATCAGTCAGTTTCTTTGGATTTTGCTATTATGCTTTAAGTCTATCCAGTGTTGTTTGTCGGGTTCTGTAGCACAGCGGTTAGAGCGTTGGTCTTTAACGTCATGACGTCATTAACTTGGATACGGACGCGAGTTCTAATCTCTATCGGTGTGTGAAAGTTCGATGACCTTGAATAAGTCATATAATTTTAGTTGAAGAAGAAAACATCAGATCTAACTAAAGCTAGTGAGAAACATTACCAGTTGGAACAAGAATTAGCTTTCTTCAAAATAGATTCCAAGTTTGATTCATTGGGAGAAAGACCTCCAGCTACGTTTGATCAGGTAAGCTATCTGGATACTCCATATTTGTTAAATTACCAAAATATGGGATATAGTCAAACAAAGATATTTGGGTGTTTTTTAACGCTATTTGAAACTAAGTAGTCTACTTTGTTTTAGAGGCAGATGAAAGGTAATTAATGCCACACAAGCCAGAAATGTTTTGTTATTGTTATTTAAAGAGATAATAGGTCTTAGAATGAACATAAAATTTGAAAATTTTAAACTTGGTCAGCAAGAGCTCTATTCATCAGTAAATATACCTACTGCCATAAATAAAATAAAAAAAAAAAAATAAATATAGAAAAACTAAGTAATTATACATAAAGATGTATTTGATTATTGAAAAACGCTTAATAAATTGATAAAGCATTTTTCAAAAAAGATTAAGTTTTGCGAGTTTCCAAGGTTTTTTAGGGATTCTGTTACTTTATGACACCAGGTAAGTTCACTGATGAGTATAATACTCATATTGACCATTCTTGAGAACTAAAATTTTATGTTCATGCTAAGACGCAGTATCCCTTTGGATAGAAAGTGTACGACTGATAAATGTTGAGGTTTAGATATGCATTGATATCGTTGCTTTGTGGATTCCTTGAAGCAATTATTAAGAAGTACAGCTATTAATCACTTACAGTGCTTATTGTAGTGAATCTAAAAAAGAAGAATTAAGGGATGCTAGCTGAGACATAACACATACTGTATTTTGACAAAATAGCATGGTCATATCTCAATTTCTGATAATATTGTAATGTTGAGATACTGTAAGGCTACAAATTATTGCGAGATAGAAATTAATGCGTTAAATGCGACTTATCCGCGATCGCATTGTATCCGCATTTTTAAATACATATTTCCAAGTGAATTATATGCAGTTAAGTATTTAAATTGAGACCGGGCGGGATAAGGTAATTATCTCTAAATTTGAAGCTGATTAGTAATCAATGACGTTAACAAAACAAAAGATTTTCACACTTGACTATTTAAAGGTAGAATCTTGATCATTGTTCATGTCTTCATTTATTAAACACTTGTAGACACCTATCGCGGATCGCATTAATTTGTTCTCGCATTCTTGTCTCTATACCCCGTATCACATTAATTTGTTGACACATTAATTTCTAGCCTTACAGTAGCCAGATTAATGCCACGTAATACAAATATAGTTTCATATTGTTTAATGTAGAGTGGAGATGATAGTGGATTGATTGGTGAAAGTCCATATATTGGTAAAGCCAGATATAGATCTAACCAGTATGCTCAGGAGTCCTCTATCATGTCCTCACCACAGAAAATAGTCATGTCCACCATGGACACATCCTCAGCTATGTCAAGTCCTCCTAAAGGATTCACACCAGTTGCTGGTAAATTACATCAGAATGTGGACAATAAATTGGTAGAGAAGCAGCGAGAATTAGAGCTAGGTAACTTATTCTTAGTTAAATTATGGTTAGGTCCAATACACAAGGACATGGTCCTGTCTAACATTCAGCCCATGGAGACAAACATAGACTCTTTATTTTACATGGGTCAGAATTAGGTCCAATACACAAGGACATGGTCCTATCTAACATTCAGCACATGGGGACAAACATAGACTCTTTATTTTACATAGGTCAGAATTAGGTCCAATACACAAGGACATGGTCCTTTCTAACATTCAGCACATGAGGACAAACATTGGCCCTTTTATTTTACATGGGTCAGAATTAGGTCCAATACACAAGGACATGGTCCTGTCTAACATTCAGCACATGGGGACAAACATAGACTCTTTATTTTACATAGGTCAGAATTAGGTCCAATACACAAGGACATGGTCCTGTCTCACATTCAGCCCATTCTGGGGGTGCGTATTCACTTTTGAGCTCTCAGATTTCCCAGCCTCCCACCCCAGTGCCCATTTGACGGTAAACTACTTGTATTAAATCTGTTGTATTTATAATTAACAGCTGATAGGAAATTGAAAGCTTTAATGGATGATCTAGAATGGACAGAGAAGAAGTTATTAAGGGCTACAGCTGATATGAAGAAAATGGCCCAGAGAGAAACACCAGATCATTTTAAAGGCGATGGAAAGTTTAAAATGAGGCAGAGATTAGCCAGAAAAATGTCCAATGTAAGTAATTGCTTTTAAAATTACAAGCTTGAAGTATTGGATAATAATACTTGATACTTGTTCTACAGATTCTATCTGTAATAACTTGATACTTGTTCTACAGATTCTGTCTGTAATAACTTGATACTTGTTCTACAGATTCTATCTGTAATAACTTGATACTTGTTCTACTGATTCTATCTGTAATAACTTGATACTTGTTCTACTGATTCTATCTGTAATAACTTGATACTTGTTCTACTGATTCTATCTGTAATAACTTGATACTTGTTCTACTGATTCTATCTGTAATAACTTGATACTTGTTCTACAGATTCTATCTGTAATAACTTGATACTTGTTCTACAGATTCTATCTGTAATAACTTGATACTTGTTCTACTGATTCTATCTGTAATAACTTGATACTTGTTCTACTGATTCTATCTGTAATAACTTGATACTTGTTCTACTGATTCTATCTGTAATAACTTGATACTTGTTCTACAGATTCTATCTGTAATAACTTGATACTTGTTCTACAGATTCTATCTGTAATCTGTAATAACTTCTACTTGATACTTGTTCTACAGATTCTGTCTATAATAACTTGATACTTGTTCTACAGATTCTATCTGTAATAACTTGATACTTGTTCTACAGATTCTGTCTGTAATAACTTGATACTTGTTCTACAGATTCTATCTGTAATAACTTGATATTTGTTCTACAGATTCTATCTGTAATAACTTGATACTTGTTCTACAGATTCTGTCTGTAATAACTTGATACTTGTTCTACAGATTCTATCTGTAATAACTTGATACTTGTTCTACAGATTCTGTCTGTAATAAATTGATACTTGTTCTACAGATTCTATCTGTAATAACTTGATACTTGTTCTACAGATTCTGTCTGTAATAACTTTATTCTTGATTTATTTGAAGGTAACTCAACTAAGAGATATGGCTACACAAGTAGAATCTGAGATTGATAGGAAACAACAGAAAATAGAAGAGGATAAAAGACAGCTGGGGAGAATTCAAGAACAGCTGAGCAATTTGAAGAAAAACACACCCGAATATGTAAGTATTATCATGTTCCTGTGCTCAATGTAAAAACAGAGCTGTGTAGAATATCCATTAATATTTTAATGACTCATTAAAATATTCAGCTTTGAAAATTACATAGAAACCAAAGTTTTTCTGAATTTCGCATTTTCTTAACTTAGTGTTCCAATTGTAGCAACTTTCATTAAAAGTGAGGTTTTAACCCATGTGGATATTCCATCTTTACATTTTCTCCAAGGAACGAGTCTAGATACATTATGTGTTGTATTGTATTTTGTAGTATGATACATACAGCATGTGCTTTTTTGTATATTGATAACACACTTAATGATATGTGTTGTATTGTAGAATAGGATGAAATATATGTTTTGTGTTTTTTTTGTATTATGTAGAATAAAACAAACATGTGCTGTTTTGTATATTGTAGACACACTTAATCTGTTGTAATGTGTATTTATGATATGTGTTTTATTGTAGAATAGGATAAACTGAATGTGTTGTTTTGTATATTGTAGAATAATAAAAACATGTGTTTTGTATAGTGAAGACACATTTTGTCTGTTGTATTGTACATTAATGATATGTGTTGTGTTGAAAATGAGATAAACTGTTTGTGTTGTTTTATATATTGTAGACACTTAATCTGTTGTAATGTGTATTTATGATATGTATTGTATTGTAGAATAGGATAAATTGAATGTGTTGTTTTGTATTTTGTAGAATAATACAAACTGAGATAAACTGAATGTGTTGTTTTATATCTTGTAGAATAAGAAACATTCATTAATGGTAGATAAAGAGCAGCAGATTAACGAATCTAATGATGTTTACAATGATTTAAAATCACAACTAGATGAAATGATGGAAAATATTAACAGAGAAACACAAGATATCAAAAAGTTAGAACAGCAACTTCGAGATGGTGAGAACCTTATTTTTAGGTTCAGTATTATTTGAATGGGTGGTATCAGTCATCTATTAGTGAGTCATCTATCGTCAGTTGTCATAGTCATCTATTCAGTCAGTCAGTCATCTATTCAGTAGTCAGTCATCTAGTCATCTATTCAGTCAGCTCATTCTATTAGTCATCTATTTAGTCATCTATTCAAGTCATTTCATTAGTCATCTTTTCTGTCAGTCGGTCATCAGCATCAATTCAGTCAATCAGTCAGTCAGTCCTCTATTCAGTTAGTCATCTATTCAGTCAGTTGGTAACCAGTCATCTATTTAGTCAGTCAGTTATCTATTCAGTCAGTTGTTCACCAGTCATCTTTTCAGTCAGTCAATCACCATTCATCTATTCAGTCAGTTGGTCACCAGTCATCCATTCAGTCAGTTGGTCACCAGTCATCTATTCAGTCAGTCAGTTATCTATTCAGTCAGTTGTTCACCAGTCATCTATTCAGTCAAGTCGATCACCATTCATCTATTCTGTCAGTCGATCATCTATTCAGTCAGTCGATCATCTATTCAGTCATCCCTTATTAATACTTCAGACCAGATAGAGAAGAATGAAGAGATGAGACAAGAGTTAGATGATGTAGTCAGTGGTCTACAGGTGTATATACAGAATGTTAAAGACCAGGCAGAGTTACAGAAGAAAGACTGTGAGAATCTGTCTAGAGAACGAGATACCTTACAGGATAAAGTCAAACGACTTGAACAAGATTTAAGCATTCTTGATGCTGAAGCCACAGAAATACCAGAAATGCAAAGGGTATGATTCTATTTTATTTTAGACTAGAGGATGAAGTGGGAAATTGCCACATATGTTGGTTGAAAATTGTTTCCGCACGTTTGAGAGCAAACCAAGTCTGATAGGAAAATGGGTTGCATCTGGTGCAAGATTGGTCAAATGTCTTTAAAAATTATTGCAAACATTTCTGAATGGAATAGGTTCTAAATACAATACTTTCACATTTTCATTCTACATTGAAAATAATTTTGCAGAAACTTCAAGATTTGGAAAACTCTTTTCGAGCAGCACAAGATCAAAATAAATCATTATCAGAACAACTTCATAGCAGACGTCAACTACCTGTCAATCATTCTGGTGGTGAGAGGTTAGAGGCTGCTGAAACTGAGGCCAGAAATTTACGAAAGTCATTGGTAGAAGCAGAACGCAAGGCTGAAGTATGGCATTTGTTATTTCACAACTCTATTTATATTTAAATATGACAACTGTATTTACATTTTAATATCCACTTATATGACAACTTATTTACATTTTAATATCCCCTTATATGACAACTCTATTTACATTTTAATATCCTCTTATATGACAACTCTATTTACATTTTAATGTCATCTTATGCAAAACATAGACAACTCCATTTACATTTTAATGTCATCTTATATGACAACTTCATTTACATTTTAATGTCATCTTATATGACAACTTCATTTACATTTTAATGTCATCTTATATGACAACTCTATTTACATTTTAATGTCTTATATGACAACTCCATTTACATTTTAATATCCCCTTATATGACAACTCTATTTACATTTTAATGTCCTCTTATATGACAACTTCATTTACATTTTAATATCCACTTATATGACAACTCAATTAACATTTTAATAGCTTCTTATATGACAACTCAATTTACATTTTAATGTCCTCTTATATGACAACTTTATTTACATTTTATTGTTCACTTATATGACAACTCTATTTACATTTTAATATCCCCTTATATGACAACTCATTTACATTTTAATATCCTCTTATATGACAACTCATTTACATTTTAA
This sequence comes from Nipponacmea schrenckii, assembly GCA_030562195.1. Taxonomy (NCBI): domain Eukaryota; kingdom Metazoa; phylum Mollusca; class Gastropoda; family Lottiidae; genus Nipponacmea; species Nipponacmea schrenckii. The sequence continues at coordinate 19,820,489 of JAUJPP010000012.1, read as the reverse complement.
TGTCATCTTATATGACAACTTCATTTACATTTTAATGTTATCTTATATGACAACTCCATTTACATTTTAATGTCATCTTATATGACAACTTCATTTACATTTTAATGTCATCTTATATGACAACTCTATTTATATTTTAATGTCTTATATGACAACTCCATTTACATTTTAATGTCCTTTTGTATGACAATTCCATATACATTTTAATGTCCTCTTATATGACAACTCCATTTACATTTTAATGTCTTATATGACAACTCCATTTACATTTTAAATTTCCACTTATATGACAACTCTATTTACATTTTAATATCCCCTTATATGACAACTCTATTTACATTTTAATTACCTCTTATATGACAAGACAACTCTCTTTACATTTTAATGTCCTCTTATATGACAAGACAACTCTCTGTACATTTTAATATCCCCTTATGTGACAACTCCATTTACATTATAATGTCTCCTTATATGACAACTCAATTTTACTTTAATGTCTTCTTATATGACAACTTTATTTACATTTTAATGTCCTCTTATATGACAACTTCATTTACATTTTAATATCCTCTTATATGACAACTCAATTTACATTTTAATATCTTCTTATATGACAACTATATTTACATTTTAATGTCCTATTATAATACAAGACAACTGTATTTACATTTTAATATCCCCTTATATGACAACTCTATTTACATTTTAATATCCCCTTATATGACAACTCCATTTACATTTTAATATCCCCTTATATGACAACTCCATTTACATTTTAATGCCTCAATTTCATTTCTATGGCATTGTTTTTCATAACTCTATTCTATTTTATAACAATGTCCTCTTATTCTTTATTTCAGAGTGAAAAGAAATTTCTAGAGAAACAATTACAGCTAGAAAAGGAGAGAAATGAAAGAGCCAATAAGAAATTAAAGATGTCAGGGAGTCCTGATAGAGATTATAGAAAAGTTGCAACTCAACTGGAAGCGTTGAAGGTAAGTTCTGTTTCATTGTTACATTAAGTAAAAGTGTATGGATGTTGCCATGAACTCTGATCCTAGAGCAAAGCCACTAGGTAGTACCTTTTGCACACTTCATGGCATTACCTACATTAGGCAAAGGTTGAAAAAAAGTAGAACTTAAAATTCCATTTTGTTGCATTTTTCATAACTGTCCTCATTAGCCCATAAGCTGCAAAAGAGTAGGAGTAAAACCCCATTCATTTCATTTTTTTGCATCTTTTGGAGCTAATGCTTCTTTTTTCACAAGTTTTCAAACAATGCATGTAATTACTCTGAATTTAATGTTCCTGGGATTCAAACAAGAATAACAGTGATAAAATTTACTAGGATGTATTTTACAGTGACATATTTCTATAGTTACTAGAGCGTTATAAATGGTGCGCATTGTATTCCCAATTATACGGTATTAAATTATCATTAGGCCATAAACAAGGTCTCATTACATCTATGTTCTCCTTTTACAGGCCCAGAATACATCTTTATTGGATGAATTAGATGGACATCGTCACAGGTCAGACACAGATCCAAATACATCTTTTAGGCCATCAGATCTGAAGAGAAGACTGAAAGATCTTTCTAGAAATCTGAAATCTGGCAAGGTAAGATAATTTTTTTTTCTTGTCATATATCATTTATGACACTGTAAAGATGTCTTATTGTTCAGGTCTTGAAAAAGAACAATGTAACCTGGTCTACTAGTCTTTATTAGTAACTATTAATATATGAAATACACCAGATATATGGATGAACTACTTCTAGCTTTATTACATACTACGTTTAGAAACACAAGATATATGGATATACTACTTCTAGCTTTATTACATACTACGTTTAGAAACACAAGATATATGGATATACTACTTCTAGGTTTATTACATACTATGTTTAGAAACACAAGATATATGGATATACTACTTCTGGTTTTATTACATACTATGTTTAGAAACACAAGATATATGGATATAATACTTCTTGGTTCATTACAGACCATACTATGTTTAGAAACACAAGATATATGGATATACTACTTCTAGGTTTATTAGTTACTATATAACCCATGCTGTTTTTTGTTGTTAATCATTTTACTTGATAACGTTACCTGTATGTGTTTCAAAACATAGTATGTAATAAGCCTAGAAGTAGTATATCTATAATCTTGTGTTTAGAAACATAGTATGTAATAAACCTAGAAGTAGTATATCTATAATCTTGTGTTTAGAAACATAGTATGTAATAAGCCTAGAGGTAGTATATCTATAATCTTGTCTTTAGAAACATAGTATGTAATAAACCTAGAAGTAGTATATCTATAATCTTGTGTTTCGAAACATAGTATGTAATTAACCTAGAAGTAGTATATCTATAAATCTTGTGTTTCGAAATGTACATGTATAAGTATAGTACTGGTCAGAGTTGAGAGTTATTGGGAGTTAAAGAAATGGCATTTTTCTGGCAAAGTTTACCTCATTTCACACTGCATGGATTTGCTCTTCTTGCAGACACCAATAACACCAGAAGGAGAAGAAGACTATCTCGGTCAGACTATGAAAGATCTACAGAGTCATATGCAAGATCAATTGAATAAAAGTTTAAAAGAAGTAGACAAATACAGGAAAGAAAAGGATAAGGTATTTTATTATTGATATTCAAGGGTTTGCAGGGAATTTCATCACTATAAGGAGTCCGAATTTAGGACAATTGTGACTTCAGGAAACTGTAATTTAGTAATTGAAACATGATGTTACTCTATATTTAAACAACTAAGTTAACTTGTGTCTCTACTAAACTTTGATAAATTTGACTAGTTTTTGTATCTAAAGCTGTTAATATGACAGATGTTTTCACTGTCTATATAGTACTGAAATACTAAAATCATTGTTGTTTAATTAACAACTAAACCAATTCTAATTAATAGACAACAATTATTATAGCTATAGACTATATTATTCTTTTTAACACAACGTTTCATTACATCCCTATGCTGTGATATCGTTTCTTTCATTAATTTAATTTGTAATGAAACGTTATGTTTAAAGGGGCTCAGGCTTGATCTTTAGGGGTCGTTTTGGGCCTTTGTTACATTTAAACAGTCCTCAGAAATACTTAAGCTCTAAGAAAATCGCAAAATACCTTGAAATATACCTCAAACAAAAAATTTCACTATTCATTTTTTTTCCGTGCTGTACGCGGCTGGTCTCCAGTCAGTCTGAAAATTGTGTGTCCTGTTTACAAAGTCTACAATTGAAAATGCATTGTAGTCTATTTATATAGATGACCGCTATTGCACTACGGGAAGGATAACTCTTTGATTATCAAGACAAACCGTTTTCCAATATGGCGGGATGTTCGTAATTTCTTAAGACGTTATGATTTTTCAAACACGGATAATTATGGATACACATGAATTTGAAGGCTCAATTTCAAAGGTAAGCTCTGTAGACTATTTCTGATTAGCTAAGCAAAAGATTTCATGTGTTAGGCTGTCGGATGATTGTCCGATATCAAATAAGCTGTTCCCCCCTTTAAAATTTAATTTTAAATTTATAATTTTTCTAAAAATTAAAATTTTTATAACTGTATATTTAATAGTTGTCTACCAAACTCATTTCTCTTTCACAAAAATCTGTAAGCATCAGTTTAGAGTAGGATATTGTATAGAAAATCATAAACCAGGAAAAAATTGTTGGTATAAGGCAGAGGCTTGTTTTTGGAGATCTAGGTATTATTAGGATTGTAAAGAGGTTTTATTACTTTGATCTTTGTATATCATTTATATTTAAAACTCTTATTCGTAATTCAGATGACTGCTCATGATATCTTAAGGCTTTTGTGATGTGATTTGGAACCACTATTTGTAATTCAGGTGTCTGTGGTTCTTGTAATTATACAAATACCATCTCAAAACCTGTTTATGATATCTTAAGGCTTTTGTGATGTGATTTGGAACCACTATTTGTAATTCAGGTGTCTGTGGTTCTTGTAATTATACAAATACCATCTCAAAACCTGTTTATGATATCTTAAGGCTTTTGTGATGTGATTTGGAACCACTATTTGTAATTCAGGTGTCTGTGGTTCTTGTAATTATACAAAACCATCTCAAAACTGTTTATGATATTTTTAAGGCTTTTGTGATGTGATTTGGAACCACTATTTGTAATTCAGGTGTCTGTGGTTCTTGTAATACAAAACCATCTCAAAACCTGTTTATGATATCTTTAGGCTTTTGTGATGTGATTTGGAACCACTATTTGTAATTCAGGTGTCTGTGGTTCTTGTAATTATACAAATACCATCTCAAAACCTGTTTATGATATCTTTAGGCTTTTGTGATGTGATTTGGAACCACTATTTGTAATTCAGATGTCTGTGGTTCTTGTAATTATACAAAAACCATCACGAAACATGTTTATGATATCTTTTAGGCTTTTGTGATGTGATTTTAAACCCCTATTTGTCATTGATGTCTGTGGTTCTTGTAATTATACAAAAACCATCACAAAAACTGCTTATGATATCTTTAGACTTTTGTGAAGTGACCCCTATTTGTAATTCAGATGTCTGTGGTTCTTTTAATTATACAAAAAACAATCTCAAAATTTTGTTTTCATCAAGATAAATTGTCAAATGAACTTTTTTTTTGATTTTTGAAGGCTGACATTGAGATGAAAAATTTAAAAGATCAACTAAAGAAGAATGAAACAATGGTTTTAAAGAGAGACGCCCCCAAATCATCCAGGGTAAATATTTTTTTTAATCTGTTCTAGATTCTGTTACATGTTATACCTATCTCTGTGTGGCTAATACATTATCTATTCCAATGTACATTTGTTCACTTCTGCCAGTAACTGTTTACTTCTGCCAGTAACGTTCACTTCTGCCAGTATCTGTTTACTTCTGCCAGTAACTGTTCACTTCTGCCAGTAACTGTTCACTTCTGCCAGTAACTGTTTACTTCTGCCCGTAACTGTTCACTTCTGCTGGTAACTGTTCACTTCTGCCAGTAACTGTTCACTTCTGCTAGTAACTGTTCACTTCTGCCAATAACTATTTACTTCTGCCCGTAACGTTCACTTCTGCCAGTAATTGTTCACTTCTGCCAGTGACTGTTCACTTCTGTCAGTAAACTGGTCACTTCTGCCAGTAACTGTGCACTTATGCCAGTAACTATTTACTTCTGCTAGTAACTGTTCACTTCTGCCAGTAACTGTTCACTTCTGCCAGTAACTGTTCACTTCAGCCAGTAACTGTTCACTTCTGCCAGTAACTATTTACTTCTGCCAGTAATTGTTTACTTTTGCCAGTAACTGTTCATTTCTGCCAGTTACTGTTCACTTCTGTCCGTAAACTGGTCACTTCGGCCAGTAAATGTTACTTATGCCAGTAACTATTTACTTCTGCTAGTAACTGTTCACTTCTGCCAGTAACTGTTCACTTCTGCCAGTAACTGTTCACTTCTGCCAGTAACTGTTTACTTCTGCTAGTAACTGTTCACTTCTGCATGTAACAATTTACATCTGCCCGTAACATTCACTTCTGCTAGTAACTGTTCACTTATGCCAGTAACTGTTCACTTCTGCCAGTAACTGTTCATTTCTGCCAGTAAGCTGTTCATTTCTGCCAGTAACTGTTCATTTCTGCCAGTAACTGTTCACTTCTGGCAGTAACCTAGTTATATTTGTCATATAAACCAGTAGCTATAATTGTATTTTTAGAATGTTTCTATAATGACTGGTGAAGACCCTGAAAAGAGAAGATTATTAGATATTATAAAACACCTAGAGAGAGCTTTAAAAGATGCTGAAAACAGAGCTAGAGAGGTACAGTATGATAATAAAGACATACATTAGAAAACTCCAATGCTAGTTTAAAACCATTTCTTAACTTTAACAAATATATACAGAATGTATATACTGTGTACTCAGTGTTATCCGACATCGGACATCTATTTTGCGGTCCCAGTGTTTGTAAGTTTGGCCAAGTACATTGAATAAAATATACAAAATCATTAACATTGCTGTATTATTTCTAACTGCTACTGTAATTGTAGATTTTATTGTCTTGTTAGGCAAGACTCGTTACTTCCTGTATAAAGCCGTAAATTGTCAAGTGATAGTAATATATGTCTATATAGATTTTGATGGTAACAGAGATAGTATTTACAGATTCCATTTAATTTTTCTTTCAGAATCGTGTTGTACCAAAGATAGTATATTCACCTGGTTCTGAGAGTAGTGATAAAGCTTCCTCTCTGTATTCAGACGAGAAAGAACTATATGAGGAACTGCAGCGTGAACTAATGGATTTAAAAAGATTTATGAAAGGAAAGGTTGCAGATGATGATAAACGAGTAAGAACACCTTTATATCCACCATCTTGATAAAATATGAATTAAAAAGTCACCCTCTATATATCAGTTCTTTTTGATGTAAAGAGACTATGTTTTTCAGCTGATTTGGATGAACCTTTTATGATAAACCTTTTATTATTAACCTTTTTATGATAAACCTTTTATATGAACCTTTTATGATAAACCTTTTATGATAAACCTTTTATTATAAACCTTTTATGATAAACCTTTTATGATAAACCTTTTATTATAAACCTTTTATGATAAACCTTTTATGATAAACCTTTTATGATAAACCTTTTATTAAACCTTTTATGATAAACCTTTTATGATAAACCTTTTATGATAAACCTTTTATGATAAACCTTTTATTATAAACCTTTTATGACAAACCTTTTATTATAAACCTTTTATTATAAACCTTTGATTATAAACCTTTTATATAAACCTTTTATTATAAACCTTTTATGATAAACCTTTTATTATAAACCTTTTATGATAAACCTTTTATTATTAACCTTTTATGATAAACCTTTTATGGTAAACCTTTTATGATAAACCTTTTATTATTAACCTTTTATGATAAACCTTTTATGATAAACCTTTTATGATAAACCTTTTATGATAAACCTTTTATGATAAACCTTTTATTATGAACCTTTTATGATAAACCTTTTATGATAAACCTTTTATGATAAACCTTTTATGATAAACCTAACATAACATTGATTGAATCTTTGTGATTAATTTGTTATTTATATCTTATGTTCATGACAATATTTAGTTTTTTTCTAATTACCATCATCTGCATACGTTACCTTGTCTTGCAAACCATTTTTTGGGTAATTTTTGGCTATTAATGTTTAATGTGTCAGATACAAAAACAAGCGTCTGAACAACCTGTTTCGTATGAATATTAAACAATATTTTCTTCTACTAGTTGGCTGATGCGGAAACAGAAGTAGCCAAATGGCAGTCACAGCTTCACAATAGAGAAGAAGAATTTGAAGCTGAACTTGAAAAACAAAGACAGGCAGCCGATTTAATTAGGGTATGATATTGTGATAGATTTTTAACATTATGTGAAGAGAAGATTGTTAACATGGGCTTGTTTTGAAATTGATGAATTGTTAACTTACTTACAACAGAATTTTGCTTTTCTGTTTTCCAAAGAATTCTACTGATAACATACAAATGCATGCTATAAAGAAACACATTATGGATTAATATCAGCTTCGGCTTGTTTCCAATCCATATATATATACATGTATGTATTTACTCCTTGCAAATTTTTGAATAAATATTTTAAAAAAAAATTATACACTTGAGTGTAATATACACTCAAAAGGTTAAGAAATTCTGGCATTTTGGTTTTTGTAAGCATTTGGTTCTTTTACAAAATCCATGTTCAAATTTCCCATACAAAATCTGATATTTGAGAAATTTTATAATGTTGTTTGGTTTAAAACAACTAATTGGAATTATCCAATAAGTATTCTATGAATACCTATTCTGTTCTGTAAATATTCAACCAATATTTAGTGGCTGTACTGTTGACAACATATGCAGGCTTTAAAGAAACAACAGTTCATGTTACATTTGTCACTCTCCAAGGGTTAAAGAAGTATACCATTTAACACCTTACAAGCATTTGGATCTCTAACTTCTCTTAGATAATCTATATTTCAATTTCCAATCTGATATTTAAGTAATGGCTATTTGGAGTTATCCAATAAGTATTCTATTGTGTTGTGTCTGGTTATTTTAGGAAAAACAGGAAGTAAGAATACAAGTTATAGCTGAGGACTTAGAGAATGCTCAGCGTGAAGCAGATCTTCTACAACAAATTTTAGATGCTAAAGATTTACAAATACAACAAGATAACAATCAAGTTGATTTATCCAATCAAGTCACAAGTAAGTCTCTTGACTTGTATCTTTAAAGATGGGTTTTAAACATGGTTAAATCATGAACTTGTAAGAAAGAAAGGAAAGAAACAACTATATTTGACAAGGATAACAACTTCGGTTCACAAGTCCACTGTGACATTGATCCTTTCTACCAGCTGGTCATTCAAGTTTTCTTCAATTTTTTTCGCAATAAATATTTCCGTAATAGATAATATTCATATTGAGCCATTATTAAAATCATAATTCAATCTTTTACACAAATCAATTTTACCGCGAATGTTGATGAAGGTAGACAAAATGGCGGATCTTCAACATCAATTTTCGATTTTCGTCGGGAAAAAATACTTAACTTTTTTTTAACCGTATATAGTGCGCACCCCCTCTTTCATAGGGCCGTTTTAGGGTAAAAACCTGCGCATTATACACGGAATTATACAGTACCTTAATTGATATATTATTGATGTCTTCCAGCCTCCCAAGAAGAAGAGCTAGCCCGTCTGTATGATATATTGGAGAGTCAGAGAAATGAGATAGAAAAGCTGAATCAAATGTTGGATCATCTAGCAATGCATGGTCCTGATGGAGGTATGAATTTTTACCTTCTAGAAATTATTGGTATCAAACGCCCAAGAAAGGAACTAATTTTTTTGGTCATTGTTGTCTTGTTCATTTAAAATACAGTTGAACTCCCTATTTTGAATGTTGGACTTGTATATATATCATGTATAACCAAAAAGAAAGAAACAACTATATTTTACAAGGACAACTTAGGTTCACATGTCCGCCGTGATAGGGATCCTTTCTACCAGCTGGTCCTTGGCCAAACCTCTTGGCATTGTTCTTTCCTGGATTACCAGCACCCATTTACAGCTGGGTGGACTGGAATTTTGAGAGAAGATGACTTATTCAAGGTCATCGGACTTTCACACTCCGGTCGAGATTAGAACTCACGTCCGACATTTTCAACGTATCCATACAAATGACCAAATGAAACCAATGCTCTAACCAGTGTGCTATAGTTCCTCACAAGAATATAAACCAGCACAAGTTTTATGATATACCCATGTTGTTTGCATATCAATCCCAATAATCCTTTTAATATTTCCTCAGTAGGCCCAGGCTTTGATGATGAACTATGGCGAGTGAGACAGGAAGTCAATAATTTAAAGGAAACATTAGCAATGCAGTCGGCCTATGTTCAGACAATGCCTGGCAATAAAACAGGAGTTAGTTTTGGTACCCAAGCTGACTATATTCAACCTGTTACAGGGGTAGGTTTCTTTCTGTTTGTACATTACTTCTATTGGATATTCTCTGTGCCAAATGGAATTGGACACCCAACTTTAATTGTACATAGGTTGAGATAGTACCATTGTATTTTAATACTAGTTTCTAAATGTCACTATTGTCCAGGATGCAGGGTGCAGACATATTTATTGAATATTCCCTCTGATAGCTAGAAATCAAATTGAGTAGGCTTGAAAGAAAGAAAGAAACAACTATATTTAACAAGGATAACAGCTTAAATTCACAAGTCCACTGTGACAGGGATCCTTTATACCAGCTGGTCCTTGGCATTGATCTTTCACAGATTATCTGTGCCTATTTACAGCTGGGTGGGCTGGAATTGTGAGTGAAGATGACTTATTAAAGGTTATCGGACTTTCACACTCCTGTCGTGATTAGAACTCACTTTCGACATTTTAAACGTATCCAAGCAAATGATTTCAGGACGTAAATTACCAACGCTCTTGTGCCTGTCCAAGAAAGATATTGCTGATTGCATGGCATTCCAGTCTTCATAAGCTTCTCAATAGGATGTAAAACTCAATTTCATATCAATTTTTGTAAATTGTTCAAAAATAGAATATAAACCAAAAACTTATTCACTGAAACACCTTAAGTCATTTTTCAAACGTGTCTTTAAGCTATGTAATGTGTGTTTGTTTTTTGATGGTTTATTAACATTTTCCTTTTAGGCACCAATGTATAGCAAAAAGGCTCCGACTACACCACAACATTCTCCAGGCTATGACATGCCTGATGCAACATCATCACCAAACCATCCTGGTAGACCCTCAATAGGTGATTCTGATAGAGCATCATCGGCTCAAGGCTCTACAGGATTTATCCCACCATCTGCCAATCCATCAGGATTGCATCCTCTAAACCAGGCACCAGGATTTGTTCACCCAGGCTTAATCTCTAAAGATCCTGGCATACAACCAATTGAAATGGTATCAAGACCTAGTGTTCCCAGAGCTAATTCTCATGCCCACCAACCAGTTTCTCCTCCAAAACATAACAGATACCCAAGAGACATGATGTCTGCTCCAAACCTACCAGATGAAGGAACTTCAATAGATTGGGTACCATCAGGACCTATCATTCCACCACCTGGAGCTTTACCTTATCCTGAAAGAGACACACATTCAAGGGCAGAAGTACCTACTTTTGGTCAAGACTTTTCCTTGCCACCCCATCCAAAGAAGCAGCCTAAAAGCTACCAACCTCAAGAGAAAAATAACACATTGTCCAGACCAACCAGTTTGCCTACTAAAATTTCCTCCACACAGAATCAGTTGAGATCTTTGGTAAGCATTTTCATATGAAATTCTGAAATCAAGAGTATCCCTGCTGACATCAATTGAAAGATTTTCCTCTGCTTGATAAAATAGATGAATCTGTGTAGAAAGAAACAATGTTGATACAATGAATCCTGCATAGTCCCCATTTAAATTTCTAACTGTTTCACCGCCTTTATGCCTAATGAACCCTCAAATTACATCCAATTGTGATCTTTCAACGTTTGATTGATTATTTCAGGCAGCCGTATCTCAACCAAGACCTGTGGAAGAACCAATACAAAGTGACCAGTATTACAACAATCAGAATACAGTTAACTTTGCAGCACATCCTTCTAGCCGTCCCCAAAGTCAGCCTTCTATCAACTACGCAAGTCACATACCACCAGCTTATAGTCAGTCCCAAATACAACCTGATATTGAACTACCCATCAACACTGATGCAGGTATTGTGCAGGAATTATTTTCTTCTAGAAACTATTAACCTTGTCATTAGTAGTGTTTATTACTGTAAGGCTACAAATTATTGCGAGATAGAAATTAATGCGTTAAATGCGACCTATCCGCGATCGCATTAATTTGTATCCACTTTTTTTAAATACATATTTCCAAGTGAATTATATGGACAAAAGGTAATATAGGTCAAGTATTTAAATTGAGACCGGGCAGGATTAAGTCATTAGGTAATTATCTCTAAATTTGAAGCTGATTAGTAATCAATGACGTTAAAAAAGTTTTAATGAAAGAACAGTTAATTGATAAGATTAGAGGTGAATACAGCACCAGCTGTCATACTTCCTAGAAGCCATTTTCTTTTTTATGATATTAAAAAATGCGACACCTATCATGGATCGAATTAATTTGTACTCGCATTTTAGTCTCTATACCCCATGTCGCAGTAATTTGTTGACGCATTAATTTTTAGCCTTACAGTATACAAGTTATCTACAAAGTTTTGGGTATGGCTTGACAATTATTTCCTGTGTTCCTTTGCTATACCAAAAATTTGTTGATATCTTGCACATTGGCATATTTCTGTGGTATTTCCATTTGGTAATCAGAATTTCCTAAACAAAACATGGCATCTTCATAGACAGGGAAGACCATGATTTTTTTTCTTCATCAGCTGATGATAATGCCCCTTTGAATCCTCTGGAATACCATAAAATTCAAAAACCCATTTTTTTTTTTATTTCTATCCAGGTTTTGAGAAACCAATTCCACAGCACAATAGCCGAGCCCGTAGACGACTTTCTATGCAGTCTGCTTTCGAACCAGTCTACAGGCCAGCTCCATACAACCCCATACCGTATGTGCTGCCCCCTGGTGTCGAAACCAGTCATATGATACCTCAGGAATATTTTGAGAGAGGCATCCAAACTAGAGGACCTCTGTCTTATCACCACGTGCCTCAAACAAGTAGTCCTGTTTCTTATGGTCCAGCTGTCCAACCTCAGCCATCTACAATTCCTCATTTCTCTGCGCCACAACGCACTGCATCTTATCAACCAATACCTCATCCAACCACCTATACAGTACCACAACAACCAAATGGTTACCTGCAACAACCATCTGCATATCCACAACAAATATCTGATAATTATGTTCTGACACGTCAAGATGATCCACCACGCTATGTCAATCCAGTACCAGGTCCTGTTCCCATTGGTAATCATTACTATAGTCCATCAGGAGCAGCTCAGCAAGTTGGATACAATCCAGAAAGAGTTTATTATCCAGCTGTCGGAGACTACCCTGCCAGATTTTACTATCCCATAAAGAGAGGCAGACGACACAGAACCAAACACCGAAGGTCATCTGTATCATTAACTCCAGTTGCTACAGGAACACCAGTCAAAGGAAGTAAATCTGGTAGCGTACCATATGTGGTGTTTGAGGAATCTCTGATTGATCCACCAAGTCCAATACGTAAGTTTTATTTCCTTATTTATGTTCTTGCCGTCGAAGACTCAAATATCCAGGCATTCATAACATTGATAATAGCAAAGAAAAACATATAACACTATCAAAGAATGTATCCAATTTTCAAGACCCTTAAGGGTAGGAAACCATTTTACTATTTTATGTAAATAGCTTCATAGTTAAACTTAATTAAATCTACATATGTGGCTACTACATCTTCATACTATCGCCTTTTTTGCTTAGAGTTAGCTTATCTTTTATTTCTCCTGCTTCAATATAGTATTCTCTTTGCATTTAGGTAGAAAATGTTATAGAATTATAAACCAAGGTATAAAATTTATAGAATAGTTATGTTATGTTATGTTATTTTGTGTTGTTGTTATGTTATGTTATAGGTATGTTGCGGTGTGTTGTGTTATGTTATGTTATATTTGATTATGTTGTAGTTGTGTTGTGTTATGTTATGTTATAGTTATGTTGTGTTATGTTATGTTATAGTTATGTTGTGTTATTCAATGTTCACTGGTGTAAAATAAGTTTTGTTCATCACAAACTAATATTTAGATAGTACCTTTGAATTTTTTATCCAGTTTCCCAATATCTGATATGCAGGTCAGACTGGCTGGCATAGAAAATATGTTTTGTCCATCAGACTGGACAATAAACCAAGGCCCTGTGTGTTACAGGCTGTGCTTGTAAGAGATTCTTGGACAATTGGAAATAAAAAAAGATGGTCTAATGCTGCTAAACTGTCAAATTTAGCTCCTTGCACGGTGCACAGTCTTCATTAGCTAATTCAAGTGTAGAAAAGTAAGATATAAAACTCACTGCATTTCTTTCAGGGACCATGATTTGCCCATTTTTGCCAAAATGACCGAGGGCAATTTGCCTCTGTCGGACATCAAGTATAGGTTAAAAAAAAAAAAAAATTTTTTTTACCTTGCTCCAAACTGTATACAGTAACATACAGTCATTATATCAATTAACTCTTTCTGTCAATTAATCTAGTTAATTAAGGAATTACCAGTTATAGGTTAATTAATGAACAATCAAATGCTTCATTTTGACAAACTAAATTCTAATTCTAAAGACATTCTGTTCAACTTATGATTTATAATGCCATTGTTGTCGTCCTTGACTAATAAATATACACCAATATGGATTCTCAAGTGATTAATCAGGCAAAGTTTATTCACATCATGTGCTGTCTGATCTATAAAATCTTATATGTTGAGGTTTGGTTGTCTTAAAGGGATACTGCGTCTTAGCATGAACATAAAGTTTTAGTTCCCAAAAAAGGTCATTATGAGTGTATATTCATCAGTGAACTAACCTGGTGTCATAAAGTAACAGAATCTCTTAAAATCTGGATAACTCAAAAAACTAAATCATTTTGGAAAGACATTTAACAATTTATTAAGCGTTTTTCAATAATCAAATGCATCTTTATGGATAATTACTTAGATTTTTTGGATATTTGTCTATATTTTTATGATTTATGATACCGAACATTTTTTAACCAATGTTTTGTTGATGTCAAATACTATACAACTAGTATCCAACTTTATAGTGTTGATATTTATTTTAATCTATTTGAATATATTAGGTTTCTCTGGATGTGGCTGGAAGAGAGAGAAATAAATGACTATAAAATGAGATAAAATTCTGGTTTAAGCATCGTTAATGCATTAATTAATTAATAATCAATATAATATTAGTTATTTTTGATTACATGTACTTACTTCAATAAGTGTCTAATAACGGGATCTTGAATATTCGATAAAGTAACTTTTTGACCTAACCAATCAATTTCCGCCCTGTCTAGAACTGGTGTTTTCAGTCCTACTCTTCTGCACCTAATGGGTTATGAGGAAACTTTTGAATTTAACTTTCTACTGAAATTAACGAAGACAAATGCCATGCAGTGTGCAATGAGGGAAATTTTGCCAGGACAGCATCATTAGCTTACTCTTTTGTGATTTATAATTATTTAAAGTTATTTCAGTGTAATTTTAAGAGGCTAACATGGACAAAGTGAAAAACCTTTTTCTGGTTTTAAAAAAATCCCAAATTTCTTAGATCATTTCATGAAAATTGTCAAACTTATTTGCATGTTTCACACAAACTTTATTTGCATGTTTCACACAAACTTTATTTGCATGTTTCACACAAACTTTATTTGCATGTTTCACACAAACTTTATTTGCATGTTTCACACAAACTTTATTTCATGTTTCACACAAACTTTATTTGCATGTTACACAAACTTTATTTGCATGTTTCACACAAACTTTATTTTGAACTATACTAGTATTTCTGACTCTATCCACCTGACATTTGTCAATATTTAAGAAGACATAGTATAGTCTGAGTAGGACTTGAATACTGGATATCTTATTTCAAATGTAATATACATACTTCACATAGCAGAGGATTATAAGCCTAATCAAATCTGATATGGGACTGTATATAGAAGCTAGTGTTAAAGGGGCAGTATGCTAAATTTCATTGCTTTTAATGTAAGATATGATAGGGTCTTATAATAACAAATTGGATGTTTAAGAAAAATGTAAATACTTCACACAGCATCAAATTAAAGGGATAATAGGTCTTAGAATAAACATAAAATTTTAAATTTTTATCTTGGCCAACAAGAGCTCTATTCATCAGTAAATATACCTGCTGCCATAAATAACATATAAAATTATCCAAAAACTAAGTAATTATCCATAAATATACTTTTGATTATTGAAAAACGCTTAATAAATTGACTAAGCAATTTTCAAAAATGCTTTAGTTTTGTAAGTTTTCCAGATTTTAAGAGATTCTGTTACTTCATGACACCAGGTAAGTTCACTGATAAATATATACTCATATTGACCATTCTTGGAAACTAAAAATTATGTTCATGCTAAGACACAGTATCCCTTTAAATACTAAAGAAAACTAGTAGGCAGTGTGCACAGTTTCAATTGCTTTTACATTAATTTAGTCAAAGAATAACCAATTGAATATTTCAACAGTTCACATAACAGAGATTTGAAGCCTAATCAAATTAAATAGGAGACTATATAGAAGACTAGTTTTATCTATTTGATAGACTAGCCACTAGACTTATTATGTTTAATATAGAACATAAACAATACACACTCTGTTATATTCTTCTAGTACTTGTTATAACATGCTTATCATTTGACCTTATTATTAAACCATCTAAATTCAATACTGAACACTATTGAAATCTTATTATGTCTAGTTATAATGAATGCTTATACAAATTATATGGAATGTTATTTGGGGATATTTAAAGAAGTTTAAAGCTAATAGGAAGATACAGAAAGTGTTCTGACTTCAAATAATATATAATAAGTAATTCAATTAAATTTTTTGGAGAATCTTTTATGTGATCGAGATTCAGAAAGATAACTGAATTATAAAGTGTGTTTCATTGAAAAATGTTCTGATAATTTTTTGTTTAAATGGCTTAATTTAAGAAGAGACATATTATACTACAGCCCATTTAAACTGTGATTCAAATTAAGGAATTTGGTGAAATTTTTTTTATAAATTTTGGAAATAAAAGCAGGTTTCAAGTTATTCAGTACTTCCAAATAGATCAGGGAAATCTGTTAAACCGTGTAGTGATGTAAAGATATATATATATCTTAGTATTTATGCAGGTTTGAAATTTGCTACCAAACCCAAGGATTATATTTAAGATGTATTAGAAAAAAGATTTGAATAAGAGCTGTATGCTTTTCTTTGGTTCACAGGTACCTTGAATTTCGTTCTTGTCAAGTCTTTCTTTCTGTTTCTGCAATGCCATACAGTAGGTAGTGAGGGACATTTTGCTAGTATAGCAGCATTAGTCTAATCTTTTATAATATCCAAGTCAGAAGTAAAGACAAAAAATGTCTTAAAATAATTTGATCATTCAATTATATTAAAATTTGAAATAAAATATTTAGAAAGTTATATATACCTATGTACAATGTAATTAAGAACTTGATACTATTTCTTTCTTTTCTGTCTCAATTGTGATCAAACTGGTTTTCTTTAACAGTTCTGTTCTAATGATGTTATTTTAACCAATCAATGTGTGTCATGTAAGACCTTGATAACAATAACAATTTGGAAACCAAAGCCAAACAGGGTTGTTATATTAATCGCTTGTCCATTGTCCACTTAGAATTGTGAAGTAAAGCTAGCTTTAAAGCCAGTTTTATTGCCGAACACGCTGTGTTTACACTGAGTTTATCTGGTTCCCGAACCATTTTAGTCTCTATCTTAAAAGTGGCACATGTACAAGACTACCAATGTTGCATGTGCAACCGTAAAAGTAGTACTTCTCTTTTGGCGAGCGAGAAAAAGCTGGCCTTTTGCGTTTCCACTGTGTTTAAAAAGCCCGCTTTAAAGCTAGCTTCCATTTGGCCCCCAATAAATTGCTGAACGCAAAAAGGGATGTTTTCGGTTCCCGAACCATGACAGTTAGGCAATTTAACAAGTGGAAACACAGGAAAGCTAGCTTAAAGCCAGCTTTTTGGCCAAGTGGAAACACGGTTAATGTCCTACTGAGAAAGGTTTTATAGACTTGCTTTCCAGATGGCATGTTAATTAAAAGGTCATCAATTTCTTCCTTAAAATTCAATTGATTATGTCATTAAACCCTATTGATTTACCTTAGGTTACTGTGAATTAACAGTCACAAACACTAATCTACTAATCCTTTAATCTCATTTGTTCCTGCTAATTATATTAATCTATTGTTTGTTTTATGTAATGGGATTATCATATTACTGATTGGATTGAACCATTTTCTAAAGGCCACTTAGTAGTCTGTCTTATTGACTGAGTGTTGACAAATTGTTGATAAGTGGCTAACTAAATATGACTTCATGTCAACTTTATATCTCAATATTTTGATAGTGACTCCACCCTAGAAAGGACTTTACACAGTGTCTTCAAGTAAAAAGGATCTGTGTTTTAAAGGATAGCAATTGGAATTCTAAAGATCCTTTAGTGTTTTTGGGAAAAAGGATATAAGTTAGCTAGGTCGTTGGAAAGATCCTTAATCTGTTGACTGGAGTAATTTGAGTTCCGTGATGCCAGGCAGATACGAAAGGAATAATTACTATGTTTATTCAACAGGTCCTGTCATGGAGACATCACCAACTAGAGGTATATTAAAGAATGGTAATATGGTGATGTCACCGGGTGATGACGACAGTGACGAGAGTTATCTGTTTTGTAATGTCACCGAACATCATGAACTGGTGAGTATCGTCCTCTTGTATGTTATATTCTTTTTGATTCTTACAATGTCAGGCTATTACAAACCCTGTCTAATACCTTGAAAACAATAGACACTTTTCTTGTGTACTAAATATCTATCAGCATGTCCCAAATATATTGTTTATTACCCTGGCAAGACTTGAATTTATTGAATGATAGAACTGCTCAAAGTCGCAATTAAAGAAAGTGTAAAGTCTTGTATGGTAGTTGCTAGTGTTCAAACCAATCAAATAACTGCATTTAGGAACTTACACAATTCTAGAGTGTCCATTGATATCAAGGTATACTTCTTAATAGCTTGAAATTATTGCAAACTGTCAGTTGCATTAGTAAAATGCAATCTAGTAATGAAACATCAGGTCTGAAATTATGGTCCAATAAAATTGATATTGGACCAGAGTCAGGCCTGCTGTAATTTAGGTGCACCTGGGTATGATTTTACAACAAATATGAATTGTATTTTCAGGAGGACTATATTGCTGAATTACAAGAAAAATTAAAATCACTGAAAAGTAAAGTTCATAGGTTTGAGGTCAGTATAAGAACCATTTTATTTCTGAAATATGATAAATATGAAGTGTGTCTTAGTAAAAAAACAGGAATGGTGCGTATGTTTTTTCCCAGGGTCATAAACTGGGTATCCAGTTAAAACGGTAACATGTCAAAACAGTAACAAGTAAACAACATTAAATGGTATATGTCAAAACGGTAACAATTTTTGTAAAATGTAACCACTCCGCTATAAAAAAATAAGATATTTTGTACAAATCTTTAATATAAACATTTCGTAATAGTAAAAATAACAATGGAGCAGTTTGTGAAAATGTATGCATAGGTCTACTATGAACGCACCTCGTCCGACGAAGAATAAGTTGACAAAATAGAGACACCTTAATTTTTAGTTGTAAAACCAAAATATCTGTTACCGTAAGCGGAGTTGTTACCGTTTTAACCGAAAATTTTTGTTACCGTTTTATCAGAGTTGTTACCGTTTTAACTAATAAAATTTGTTACCGTTTTGACATGTTACCGTTTTAACTGGTATTCATAAACTGTAGTCCTATATGAAGTTTTGTTGTGAATCTTTGATGTCTTATAATAATATTAGTATAACTAGCTGATAAAGAGTTTAATGTCAGCTGCCCTGGGAATTTTTAAGAATAAATATCTGACACATTCATCTATAACAAATTGGTTCTGGAGTGTCTTCAACTATCAGCTAAGTCAGTTATCAATCTGGCTGAGAAAATCATTAATACAGCTTTACTATTTACAAGTTCTGTCTATTGAAGCTTTGATTGGTGATCATTGATTGTTCTGATATTAAAAACTTTTAAGGTCACATTGTTCATTTAACTAGAATTTTAATAGTTCTATTATTTTTTCCCTGTAGTAGTCAGCTTTTTGGACAAACAAATATGCCATGTTTATGTTTTGTAAAAATGAACACACACATAAACTCTTGAATAATATATAGGTACTGGACAGCGGTTAGAGCTCATTTGCTTGGATATTCAAAATAAGTCGCATTTGAGTTTAATCTCAATCTGTGTGTGAAAGTCTGATTACCTTTAAATTTCTTCACCATTATTTCAGTCCACCCAGCTGTAAATGGTTACGATAATCCGGGAAAGATCAATGTCAAGAGGTTTGGCCAAGGACCAGCTGGTAGAAAGGATTCCTCTCATGATGGACCTAAGTTGTTATCCTTGTAAACTATAGTTGTTTCGTACTGGCAAACCTCTCTTGTATAAAATAAGCTATTTGGATCAAATGAACCATGGTCACATCTAGTTATTATATAGTGGTTGCTTTATTTATGTCAATGGTAAATGGGACTAATCAATGTTGACAATTTCAGTATTACAGTATGGAAGTCCTCTATTTTCAAAAAAGGAATTTTCACCTAGTTTGCTAGACTTAGATATGAATATTTCCACAGATGCCCTTTTGATCTGCACACATTGATTAGGTGCATATAATTCAAACTCCTGCTTTTTTTCTAAAGGAAATAGAAGAGAAGAGATATATAGAAGAAGACAGTCGATTGATACATAGATTACAAGGTGAACTAGAGGAAAGGAGAGATGAACTAGAAGGTCTAGATCTAGCTATAGAAAGGCAGAAGAGAAGCCTTAAAGAGATGCAGCGAGAAGAAAAAGTCTTGGAAAAGGACAGGGAATCGGCGAAAGTGGAATTGAAAGTTATTCGAAAAAATAATCAGAAGTTGAGTAGAAAAATGTAAGTTAAACATTAATTTCAGTTTAATAATGTGGAAGGCCTGCATACTAGAGTGCCTGAACGGACATTTTTTTTTATAACATAACATGCATGGTTTTGTGTCCCAAGTACTCTCAGTCCATTACAATTGGCTAAATGAGGTGGAAGGGGAATGACATCACCTGAACAGTTTCCTAAAGCAACACATTTGGTGTCAGAAATAGTTCTTCCTCAAAATGATGGAACTTTGAAGACCCTAATTTGATCTGTTGTTTACGCCATTGAAATTGAACATTGTGTGAGGTCAAATCTTGTGTCAGTGTTACGCGATTAATTTGGTGTTATAATACAGTGTACTCTGAGTAATCTGACATATGTCAGGACCGCAAAATAATGTCAGATTAGCGAGTGTGTCAGATTACTCAGAATACATTGTATATTAACATGAAGAATGAGTTCAAATTTCGTGTTATGTGATGGTGTTAACACGGAACACTAACACAAGATTTGACCTCACCCATTGTATGTTAACAGACAAGAAAGGGAAGAAGAAGAGGAAGAATATGATGAACTTATGTGTAAAAATAAACAGAATATGTTAAAAGATGAGATAGCCTGTTTAGAGAAAACTCTGACTAAAAGACATGGTCAGTTGCAGGAAGCTGAAAGAGCTCTAAGAGAATGCCGAGATAATTTGAAAGAGGCTAAAGAACAAGTAAGCATTGAATTTTGACTTTTGTGAGTTTTTCTATAATAATAATAATAAACTCTTTATTTTACATGGGTCAGAATTAGGTCCAATACACAAGGACATGGTCCTGTCTCATATTCAGCCCATGGGGCAATACATTGGAAAAAAAACCAAAAAGCGAAAATACACAATACTTCAATATACAATTCGTTTAAAAATACACCAGAACATGTGCATCAAATGGACAGATCTATGTTCTAGTGATCAAGTACATGACCACAAAATATATATACAATATTTCAACTTACAATTTGTTTACAAATGTGTACATGTGTATTAAATGGACATATTTTCAAAAAAATTAGAGTGAAAAAAAAATCGTTGACAAATGAACATAGAATAAAATGAATAGATAAGTGGCACTTCTTGCTCACTAATTTGACCAAAGTGATGCTTCGGAAAAGGTCTGCTTTAAATTGAAAATCTGATTGAAAAACTGATCTAGATGTACCATTTTGTAGTTTTAAAATGTCCTACTACATCTTATCGTTTCAAAGCCATTCATTTGTCATATTTCCTTCAGACTGTGATAATACATGTGCCGAAGGCCTGATTTTAAGAGAAATGATAGTGTTTAACGTCTTGGATTTTTCTTCCATGAATCAATACCTACCAATTGACTAGAGTTTTAAATTGATTTATGTTTAAAGGCACGAGAGACCATAGAGAATTACGACACCGCTAAAATTCATCTACAAGAAACAGTGAAAGAAACAAACGAAATAGAGAAGAGGGCTAATCTAGCTGGTGAAGACTTGGTTAAAATGACGGAAGAAGTCACAGTTGTCAAGTCCGATCTCAGAAAAATAACTCACGAACGATCACAACAAGAACAGATATTGAAAGAAATCAATAAGGTAGTGTTTTCAGTCAAAATTTTTTTCACTTCAGATTACTTAAGTTAATAATACTTCAAACATATAGCATTTACTTCACCAATTGTTTACATAATATATGGAAAGGCTTAAAGAATTGAAAAAAAATGATTTTTTGACTGTTCAGGATTAGTCAAGAGCACAACATATTACCTATCAATTTTTTAGAAGCACTGACACTCAGAAAAAGTGCATTGTCGTTTAAGTTGGTAAGAAACCAAGACACTATGCTTCAGATCACTTTGTCAGAACACCAATGACTAATTTCCCCCATTGCAAATTTTATTTCAGTGCAAGTGTAGAGAATTGACAAGATTATTTTAAAAAAATAATTTCTGATATGAATTTGTTGTTATTTTTTCAGATCATTAAAAAGAAAGATGTAGAATACAAGGATCTTGAAATTAAAATCAAAAGTTCAACGCAATCGTAAGTGAATATATGTTAAATTGTATCAAGATTTTCAAGTCGAAGATTATGAGTTCTTCTATATTTTCAAAGGTCGCAAATAATTAAGACTCATTTGTACTACTAACTATGTTTACCAACATGGTCAATTTTTGATTACAGAAATTACTTATCTTATATCCATCTAATGTAGATTATAGGAATTATTTATTTTATACCTATCTAATGTAGATTACAGAAATTATTTATTTTATATCCATCTAATGTAGATTATAGGAATTATTTATTTTATACCTATCTAATGTAGATTATAGGAATTATTTATTTTATACCTATCTAATGTAGATTATAGGAATTATTTATTTTATACCTATCTAATGTAGATTATAGGAATTATTTATTTTATACCTATCTATTGTAGATTACAGAAATTGTTTATTTTATACCTATCTATTGTAGATTACAGAAATTATTTATTTTATATCCATCTATTGTAGATTACAGAAATTATTTATTTTATATCCATCTATTGTAGATTACAGAAATTACTTATTTTATATCCATCTATTGTAGATTATAGGAATTATTTATTTTATACCCTATCTATTGTAGATTACAGAAATTGTTTATTTTATACCCATCTATTGTAGATTACAGTAATTATTTATTTTATATCCATCTATTATAGATTACAGAAATTATTTATTTTATACCTATCTAATGTAGATTATGGAAATTATTTATTTTTTACCTATCTATTGTAGATTACAGAAATTGTTTATTTTATACCCATCTATTGCAGATTACAGTAATTATTTATTTTATATCCATCTATTATAGATTACAGAAATTATTTATTTTATACCTATCTAATGTAGATTATAGGAATTATTTATTTTATACCTATCTATTGTAGATTACAGAAATTGTTTATTTTATACCCATCTATTGTAGATTACAGTAATTATTTATTTTATATCCATCTATTATAGATTACAGAAATTATTTATTTTATACCTATCTAATGTAGATTATGGAAATTATTTATTTTTTACCTATCTATTGTAGATTACAGAAATTGTTTATTTTATACCCATCTATTGTAGATTACAGTAATTATTTATTTTATATCCATCGATTGTAGATTACAGAAATTATTTATTTTATACCTATCTATTGCAGATTATGGAATTTATATATTTTATATCCATCTAATGTAGATTATAGGAATTATTTATTTTATACCTATCTAATGTAGATTATAGGAATTATTTATTTTATACCTATCTAATGTAGATTATAGGAATTATTTATTTTATACCTATCTATTGTAGATTACAGAAATTGTTTATTTTATACCCATCTATTGTAGATTACAGTAATTATTTATTTTATACCCATCTATTATAGATTACAGAAATTATTTATTTTATACCTATCTAATGTAGATTATGAAATTATTTATTTTTTACCATCTATTGTAGATTACAGAAATTGTTTATTTTATACCCATCTATTGTAGATTACAGAATTATTTATTTTATATCCTCATTGTAGATTACAGAAATTATTTATTTTATACCTATCTATTGCAGATTATTGAATTTATTATTTTATATCCATCTATTGTAGATTATGGAAATTTTTATTTTATACCCATCTATTGTAGATTATGGAATTTATATATTTTATATCCATCTATTGTAGATTATGGAAATTATTTATTTTATACCTATCTATTGTAGATTAAGAATTATTTATTTTATACAACTATTTTTACCACATGTAGATTATAGGAATTATTTATTTTATACCATCTATTGTAGATTATAGGAATATTTATTTTATACCATCTATTGTAGATTACAGAAATTATTTATTTTATATCTATCTATTGTAGATTATGGAAATTATTTATTTTATACCTATCTATTGTAGATTACAGAAATTATTTATTTTATACCTATCTATTGTAGATTACAGAAATTATTTATTTTATACCTATCTATTGTAGATTACAGAAATTATTTATTTTATATCCATCTATTGTAGATTACAGAAATTATTTATTTTATACCTATCTATTGTAGATTACAGAAATTATTTATTTTATACCTATCTAATGTAGATTACAGAAATTATTTATTTTATACCTATCTATTGTAGATTACAGAAATTATTTATTTTATACCATCTATTGTAGATTACAGTAATTATTTATTTTATATCCATCTATTGTAGATTACAGAAATTATTTATTTTATACCTATCTATTGTAGATTACAGAAATTATTTATTTTATATCCATCTATTGTAGATTACAGAAATTATTTATTTTATACCTATCTATTGTAGATTACAGAAATTATTTATTTTATATCCATCTATTGTAGATTACAGAAATTATTTATTTTATATCCATCTATTGTAGATTACAGAAATTATTTATTTTATACCCATCTAATGTAGATTACAGAAATTATTTATTTTATATCCATCTATTGTAGATTACAGAAATTATTTATTTTATACCCATCTATTATAGATTACAGAAATTATTTATTTTATATCCATCTACTGTAGATTACAGAATTATTTATTTTATATCCATCTATTACAGAAATTATTTATTTTATACCCATTTATTGTAGATTACAGAAATTATATATTTTATACCCATCTATTGTAGATTACAGAAATTATTTATTTTATACCCATTCATTGTAGATTACAGAAATTACAGGTAGATTTGATGTCAGCCACAGACAGAGAGAAGACTATGGTAGACACATTAAGAGATAGTGATGGTTTACTTCTAAAACGTAAACAAGAATTAGATAGACTGAGAGATCAGGTTAGACATTACTTTCTTTAAGTTTTCTTACCACTCATGTTTGCTTCTGTTTATTTCTGACGTAAATTGTTTTGTTTGTTATATATAGTTATAGTTTTAATAGTAGCAGGCATATTAATATATATGCTTAATAGTGTCAATAGAAAAAACTCAACTGTAAGTCTGAGACAAGGGCTCTCATGTTTATAATATTGATTAGATCTTAATTTTATATCCTCATTATATTTCTTAAGCTCTCGTGTTTTTAAACTCAACATTACTACGCTATCCTAGTTAGCTCTCATATCACCATGTTAATGGTTAGCTCTCATATCCTCCATAATACTGGTTAGCTCTTATATCCTCCATGTTAATGTTTAGCTCTCATATCCTTCATGTTACTGGTTAGCTCTCATATCCTCCATGTTACTGGTTAGCTCTCATATCCTCCATGTTACTGGTTAGCTCTCATAATATCCTCCATGTTAATGGTTAGCTCTCATATCCTCCATGTTACTGGTTAGCTCTCATATCCTCCATGTTAATGGTTAGCTCTCATATCCTCCATGTTAATGGTTAGCTCTCATATCCTCCATGTTAATGGTTAGTTCTCATATTCTCAGCTCTAATATCCTCCATGTTAATGGTTAGCTCTCATATCCTCCATGTTACTGGTTAGCTCTTATATCCTCCATGTTAATGGTTAGCTCTTATATCCTTCATGTTACTGGTTAGCTCTCATATCCTCCATGTTAATGGTTAGCTCTCATATCCTCCATGTTACTGGTTAGCTCTCATAATATCCTCCATGTTAATGGTTAGCTCTCATATCCTCCATGTTAATGGTTAGTTCTCATATTCTCAGCTCTAATATCCTCCAGGTTAATGATTAGCTCTCATATCCTCCATGTTAAAGGTTAGCTCCCATAATATCCTCCATGTTAATGGTTAACTCTTATATCCTCCATGTTAATGGCTAGCTCTCTTATTTTCCATGTTAATAGTTAGCTCTCATATCCCCCATCTTAACAGTTAACTTTCATATCCTTCATAATAATGGTTAGCCCTCATATCTTTCATGTTAATTGTTAGCACAATATTCTTCATAATATGCATAAGCTCTCATCTAATTTATTCATACTAAAAACATTGATAATATTGATTTGATACTTCTTCTATTTTCATGACATGGTATAGATTTCATTTGTTTCATTTTCATTTTTTTCTTTCAAATTCATTTCCAGTTTAATAAAGTGAAAAGTGCTATGGCCAAAAAGGTGTGTTACATTACAATTTGAAAGGAATGTTGTTTGTGTATTGTGATTTGCAATGCTTTCTTTATTAAATTTAAGTTTTATATTTAACTGCACATTGGAATGCTTTTGGGAATGTTTTTTGAATGTGTGATTAATCATTTTTCATAAAATGATTTGAACTAACATCATTATTAATATTCACATTATCTTTGATGTTAACAAAAACTTATTAATATTAACAATGTCGTTGAACAATTACATCATCTTCATATTATGGTAATCATTTTTAATACAACATTATCTTTGAATACTTTAAAATTATCTTTGATACTAAATATTATTTCTAAGTACTAACGTCATTTATATCATAATTTTCTTTAAAGATACTAACATTATCTTTGATATTAACATTATCTTTGATACAACTATTATTTCTAAGTACTAACATTATCTTTGATATTAGCATTATCTTTGATATTAACATTATCTTTGATATTAACATTATCTTTGATATTAACATTATCTTTGATATTAACATTATCTTTGATATTAGCATTACCTTTGATACTAACATAATTTCTAAGTTCTAACATTATCTTTGATATAAGCATTATCTTTAATACTAACATTATCTTTGATATCACAGATTAGCATATGATGATACAAGACTTTCTTGTACAATGCTTGATTGATATTATTGTTTTAGTTTCATTTTATTCAGTTTCAAATCATAAGTTATAAATATTATCATTTTATTTATGGTTTACTTAGTTTCTTTCTGGTCAATGTTAGGCTCTATTGAACACATGTCAGAAACCTGATTATTCCCAATGTACTTATTCACACAACTATCTTGCTAAATTAAACTAAATTAAGAAACATTATCCAGACTCAATAATTTGAGGTTACTTGTCTTTTAAGTCACCATAACTAAATTAAGAAACATTATCCAGACTCAATAATTTGAGGTTCCTCCTTTACAGTTGGATAGTCAAAAAACAGAGGTAGAAAGCATTAATCAAGAAGTGGGTAAGACCAGAACTCATTTACAGATATTACTGGAAGACAAAGACAGAAAACAGTCTGAATTTAACCAAGTTCTACGTGAAGCTGATATTCAAATTGCCAATAAACACAAAGAGCTTAGGGTGAGTTTCACACCTTCATTTCTAGAGAGTTTTAGTATTATAGAAATTAGCATTAAAGTTGTAGTCACACTTGTTTTAACCTTTCTTTAATGAAAGAAATTGCTTGAATTAAAATTTAGAGTAGATGTAATTATCAAAATATAATTGTTTGAGCACATTTAAGACAGAAGCTGTATTTTCACTTAGAATTGTGAAGTGAAGCTAGCTTTAAAACCAGCTTGAGTGCCGAACCTGCTGTGTTTCCACTTAGTTTATCTGGTTCTTGAACCACTTTAGTCTCGATCAAAAAGTTGCATATTATTGACAGGTCGCAATGTACAAGACTACCAATTTTGAGCGTAAAATCATAAAATAGTACTACTCCATTGCCGGCTTTTTGCATTTCCACTTGTTTAAAAAGCCGGCTTTAAAGCTAGCTTTCTTTTGGTCCCCGATAAATTGCCGAATGCAAAAGGGAAGGTTTTTGGTTCCCGAACAGTAATGATTCGGCAATTTAACAAGTGGAAACACAGAAAAGCTAGCTTAAAGTCAGCCTTTTAAACAAGTGGAAACGCGGTTAGAGTCTCTTGTTGTATTACTAGTATTTTGTTCTGGCTCTAATTGATATTAATTATTATAAGTCCCTTGGATTGTAGAAAAATTAAACTGCTTTAAAGGCAGAAATGATGCAATGAATATTTAAAATCCAACTTTGTCCTGAAGGCATGGTCATTAGCTTTCCGGGTGTTTTTTCACCGCACTTAAAATACTGTAGGCTTTCCATTTAAATACCTGTCAATATTTATGTGAGCTTATATTGGTTGCGTGAATTGCAGAACTTTCTTTTTAGAACATCTAAGAATTCACAATTTTTCTCACTTGTTTTTTTATTTAGTAATTTTGTAGATGTAATTAAAGTCAAAGTTATTATCTACATTTAGTTTAGATTTCACAACCCAATTTTTATTTTTTGCTTTTTCACATTGGCTTTTAGGAAGAAAAGGATCATTTGGCAAATATCGAACAACAGAAACATGAATTGGATATTCATATCAAATCCAAACGACACGAGGCACAAAAATTAAAAGACACTATCCAAGAAGAGGAAGAAATTTTGCAAAAGCTCATGAACTCTGTGAATAAAAATAAATCCGAGCTCAAACATACTTATGACATGCAACAATTTGAGCTGACAGAGTTAGAAAATCTCAAAGTTCAGAGATCTCAGAAAATGGCAGATCTAGAAAAAACACAAAGGTCTTTGGTGGAGGTAGGGTAATGTTTTTAAACACATATTTGAAATGAAATGAAATGAATGGAGATTTACGTCCTACTCTTCTGCACCTTATGGGCTAATGAAGATGGGCAACGTCATGCGGTTTGCAATGATAGAAATTTTGCGGCATTAGCCTGCTCTAAGCTTCAGAATAGTACTCATACTGCCATGGGTAAATTATGAAGTTTTGTTAGATAACATTTAAAAAGATTACTTTCAACATGCAAGCTCTAAGACATGTATATACAAATTATCAGTACAGTTGCATATACCGGTATAAACAAAATTAGGAAAATAGTCTCTCGTATTTTGTGTCTCTTCATTACCAAAATTTGTCATTAGGCAAAGTACGATATGATTTTGATATAACCAGATAGCACTTTCAGAAATAATTATTGGTTTTTTGTAGTTTTGTGGCTTTATTTCTATTATATTGAGGGCTTTTAAAAAATTAATTGCTTGTATACAAGTTCTATTAATATTGTCATATTTGATTTAAACAATATTTCTGTTAATAATAAGTAGCCTACAATATGATATACAAAGGTAATTGAAAATAGGATACAAATACAAAGCCTGTACAGGCTTATATAAGTTTGCTTCCTTTCATATATTGTCATATTTCTATTTTCTAATAATGTAAACTGTTTTTTGGACAATTTGTTTGTTATATATCTTTGTAATTGAAAAGAAAACTGAAGGCTGAGATTCTTGGTTGATATCCAGACATATGACATTTACTGCTCCACATCCACACTGCTGACTTACCATAGAACAATCAAATTGATACACATATCTGCACTGCATGATTTGTTTTATGTTTTTGATACAGGTTATTCCCCATCCATGATCTAACAAGATTCTTCTCTAAATTTTGTTCTGTAAAATATTGACCTAATAGCAAATAGAATTTACGTTCATTATTTGATTGTAACCAATCAAAATAATGTTATAAGTACAGTAGAACCTGCATTCAAAGACAAACGCAAGGGAATAGTCAAAAACGATCTCTTAATGGAGGTGGTCTCTTATGAGAGGGTCAACTGCTAGGCGACACAAATCAATGTCCAGCAATAAGTTTCCCAGAATTCCTCATGGCTTGTTGTACTTATATTGCACAGAGGGTTTGATTGCTTGAATATTAAACAAATCAGGACTGGAGATGATTCTCAAAGCTTGTCAGATCATGGTGGACTTAAAAAAAACATATTGCCCAGAGAGATAAATTATTTAAAAATAGAAATAAGAAAGGATTTCCTTCTAAATCTTTTATTTGTTTATTTTTAAGGAAAAATCTGAATTAGAACATCTCACAACAGAAGTTGATCGAAAGAATTCCGAAGTGGAGAGGTTAAGACAAATCTTAGAGAGAGATAGAAAGGAGGCTGAGAAATATACCCTAGAGAAAAATACATTGCAAGACAGAATAGCTGCTTTAACTCGCGAAAAAGACATGATGTCCGACAGCTGTAAGAACTTCGATGACAAACTGAACTCTATGAAAAGGTAATCTTCTTTTTAACAATCTACATCCTTAAAGGGATAATAGGTCTTAGCATGAACATAAAATTTTAGTTATCAAGAGTGGACAATATGAGTATATATTCATCAGTGAACTTACCTGGTGTCATAAAGTAGCAGAATCTTTTAAAATCTTGAAAACTTATAAAACTAAGTCAATTTATTAAGCGTTTTTCAATAATCAAATACATCTTTATGGATAATTACTTAGTTTTTTTGATATTTATTTATTTTTTTTATGTTATTTATGGTAGTATGTATATTTACTGATGAACAGAGCTCTTACTGACCAAATTTAAAATTTTCAAATTTTATGTTCATTCTAAGACCTATTATCCCTTTAATGCATCGATACAATTGTTGAACTAAGACCAAAACGTAAGAAAATTAATCATAAGCTGACCATGTAGACTTATTCAGTATTTTTACAAATATATTTCATGTTCATTACAAATCCTCTTGCCTAGGATCTGTCTTAGAATATCCATACACATTTACAGCAAGGTCAAGTGTAAAGAAGAATAATGACTTAATATAGGAATTCTATCTCTTAGAATAGTAATATAATTTTAAATCCCAAACTTGGTCAAAGAGTATATGTTCATCAGTTGGACTTACTGGAAGCCATTACTTAAGAATGGTAATATGCATTACACTAAGTAATTGTTGACAATGATTTTATGCTTGTTTCAAATTTACTTAGTTTAATGGATTATTACTTAGTTTTATTGGATTATAGAGTGTTTATATCGTATAGTTTTGACACTTAGTAAGTTTAATGATGGACAAAGACAAGTATTGGCCATTTAAAAAAAATGATTCTTTGTTCAATCAGAGAGGTAGCAGACCTTGAAATCACAAATTTATTTTAAAAAAAAATATCATAACATAGCAGTTCAACAGATAACTTGTCATCATATAAATACCCTGAACCCTTTTCAGAAATCATAATTCAATGGAAGAGAAGATAGACAATACTCTAAGAAAACTAGAGACATTAGATACAGAAATACAGCAGAGAGAAAAAGAACTAGAGGAATGTACCAAACAAAAGTTAGGCTTAACCAAGGAAATTAATAGCTTAAAACATCATCTGAAAGGTAAGGGTAGATATCTCTTTTGTCTTTCATCATCTGAAAGGTAAAGGTAGATAACTCCATAGGCCTTTGAAATTTTATTTGCATTGCATGATAATGCTCTTTTCACCAGTATATATGACTACAGGATCTGTGGTAACTCAGTTAGGCAAGTTGTTCACTAACCTAAAGTTCCAAGATTCAAACCTATCATTGGTGAAGTTTATGAAAGGTCTTTAATAAGCTATTTATGTTTGTCTTGCATGTGTGTGGTCTTGTGACTCTTTTAATATTGAGTGTAACAATGATATATTATCAAATACCACGAACTAGTGCTGGGTATTAGCCAATACAAGAGTCACAATACGTATCGCGATATGGGATAGTAGGTTATGTATACAGTAGCCTGTATGTCTACTAAATTAAATAAGTTTTTTGAAAACAATGGATTTCAGAGAAGTCCGCGTAAGAATTTATGATGGGACAAGCTTGCATTCACGAACTAGTAAAAAAAATAACCACTTTTGAAAAGAATGCCATGTATCGTCAAGTATCGATACACAACCTCACGATACGATATGCGTATCGTGGCATGTCGTATCGCGATAAATCGATTCGACGATATATCATGCCAGCACTACCACGAACTTCACATATTGTTACTGTATGATGTTAATTCTATGAGGTTGTATTTGTTCATGATAGAGCAGCTGCTATTGTTCAAAGGATTTAGAAAATTAGAATGACATACTGAAAGGCTAGAAATTAATGCGTCAACAAATTAATGCGACATGGGGTATAGAGACTAAAATGCGAGTACAAATTAATGCGATCCGTGATAGGTGTCGAATTTTTTAATATCATCAAAATTCTAAAGTGATTAATAAATGAAGACATGAACAATGATCAAGATTTTATCTTTAAATAGTCAAGTGTGAAAATCTTTTCTTTTTTTAATGTCATTGATTACTAATCGGCTTCAAATTTAGAAATAATTACCTAATTACTTAATCCTGTCCGGTCTCTATTTAAATACTTGTCACTAATGTCAGTCTTATTTGAACTCCATATAATTCACTTGCAAATATGAATTTAAAAATGTGGATACAAATTAATGCGATCGCGGATAGGTCGCATTTAACGCATTAATTTCTATCTCGCAATAATTTGTAGCCTTACAGTAGTTTAATTTGGGATTATAGGATTATGTTAATAAGATGTATTATTTGATTTCTGTTAGAATCCAGATTAGAACTAAAGACTATACAAGGGAATATAGGAGATGCTGAAGATCAGCTGAATACTTTTGAACAGGTTTGTATGATATTGTAAATATTTGTAATAAAAATACTTCCTTCAAAGGAAGATACAATCGAAATTGTCAATCTTGGCCAATAAGAGTTTATATTGATCATTACACTCTCTGGCATCATAAAAATAAAAAATATAATTTTTGATAACTTGTATATTTTGTGATAATAAATAACTTCTGGATTTATTAAAAAATAAACCACTCATAATTACCTTGGTGTGTGTTTAAAATGAAGCTTTGCGTTTTATGTTTTTGAAATTTGGACTGAAGTCTTCTGTGTTATGTTTTGTCTTGAAATAATTTTTGTTAATGAATTTTGTGTTTAGATGTGGTTCTTTTGGCGCTATAAGTCTTTAATCTAATGCTTTGTTACTAACCTAATTCCAGGATTTAAGACAAAAATTCCATCAAAGAGATGAAGCTAAAATGGAATTTGACTCGTTAAATGATGCCATCAGAAAAAGTCGTACCCTTCATGAAGAATTACTCAGACAAGAACACACAAAGCGCCAGGAATTAGATCTGCTTCTACGTAGATTGTATGATCATGATCTACAATTCAAGGAGGCTCAAGAGGTTTGTAAGATCTTTTCAAGCAGACGCTTTGTTAGATTTTAACCCTTTAAACACTGGCTGTTATTAGAGAGTACTGACATGTTGGCTATAGTTTCTCTTTTGGCACCTTTCATGTATAAAGAAAAGAAGGAAACAAATATATTTTAAAAGGATAACAACTTAGGTTCACAAGTCCACGGTGACAGGGATCCTTTCTACCAGCTGGTCCTCGGCCAAACCTCTTGGCGTTGATCTTTCCTGGATTATCCATACCCATTTACAGCTGGGTGAGCTGGAATTATGGGTGAAGATGACTTATCCAAGGTCATCAAAATGACTCAATTAAGC
The DNA here is from genome assembly GCA_030562195.1 of Nipponacmea schrenckii. Taxonomy (NCBI): domain Eukaryota; kingdom Metazoa; phylum Mollusca; class Gastropoda; family Lottiidae; genus Nipponacmea; species Nipponacmea schrenckii. The sequence goes on along the minus strand of JAUJPP010000012.1, from coordinate 19,786,849 downwards.
GACAATGTCACTTCTGATTATCTTCCACTAAACGAAGATCACAAAGTATATCACAAACCATGGAATAAGAACTGTTCTTTAATTAAACTTCATTCATATGCCAAATTTGTTGCAAAATGTCACTTGCTTCTGTTCAAGTCCAGATCTTTTGTTTAGAATTGTTACTGTCCAACATAGATTTTGTTTGTGTGAATGAATCTTAAACAAACCTTAGTTCTTTACTTTCCTCCCCAAAATTCCATGTGCTGAATGTGAGACAGGACCATGTCCTTGTGTATTGGGCCTAATAATGACCAATGAAGGGCCTATGTTTGTCTCTATAGACTGAATGTTAGACAGGGCCGTGTCCTTGTGTATTGGGCCTAGTTCTGACCAATGTGAAATGAAGGGTCTATGGTTGTCTCTATGGGCTGAATGTGAGACAGGACCATGTCCTTGTGTATTAGACCTTATTCTGACCCATGTAAAATAAAAAGTCTATGTCCTAATGGACTGAATGTTAGAGAGGACCATGTCCTTGTGTATTGAGCCTAGTTCTGACCCATGTAAAATAAAGAGTTCATTATTATTATTATTAATTGGCATTGCATTTCTACCTTTCTGATTAAAGAGTTAATATATTAACCCTAATAATGCTATTTGATGTGATTTAACTGACATTAACCCTTTCTCTGTAGAGTTATGTTCATTTACAACAAAGTACTGATGAGGAAGCATCCAGATTGAAAACGGTAAGGTTGATATGAGTTTCGGATCACAAAAAAATATTTTTTTTATAACAATTACCTGATACAAGACAATACAGTGATTCACGCTCTTCTGTCTTCTTGATCCACACTTTTAAATTTTAAACTTTCTTTGATAACTTAAATGTCCCATTTTTGATCTGTGCATAAGTTGAGATGATACCCCATATGGTATTATCCTTTCTGATAATATAATCTGGCAACACTGCATATTATATGAAACAATGAATGCTGGCATCAGGGTGCTGTGGAGTGATAGACTGGAGATTGGATTTTTTTTTATTCACTCCAAGCCCCAGTCTATCACTCCAGCAGCCCCCTATTGCCAGCATTCATTGCTTCATATTAGATGCAGTGTTGCCAGATTATATTATCAGAAAGGATAATAGGGCCTACCATACCGGTACCCCAGATTTAGAATGTCAGTTCAATGCAGGTCAATATGAAAAAAAAAATTCAATGTAGCTTTTGTATTCCGATCAAAAGGCTTTGATAAACTGTTTGCTTGTATATTTTTGGGCAACTGCATGTACCAACGTGTATTTAGTGATGTGTATTCTTGAGCCTGTTTGTGCATGACTTTTAATTGTGTTTAAGTGTATTGTGTTTTTATATGTGTGTATGAAGCAATTAGAACTATTTTTACTATTCAGTGTTTGTTAATATATTAGAACTATATCAAGTGTGTTTTACTAGTAGTGTGTGTTGATATAATATTTTAACTTTTTTGTTAGTGTGTTTGTTTATAGTAACTACATATAATGTGTGTTTTTGTTTCACAGCTTATCAATAATGCTAATATAGAATTAGATTCTATTAGAGTAGATTTAACATCTAAACAACAAGAATTAAACCAAACTTTAGATACCGTAGAACAACTTAAGGTTTGTTAGTATACTAGTTTTACTATATAGTGATTTTAGTCAAACTATACCCATTATATATTATATACAGCTCTTACCGAAACATGTTTCAGATACTCAACCCTCATCGGGACAAGTACAGTTTGGAAATTCGTTGTTAATTTTACATGTATTATATGTGTTGTATTGTTTGGCTGAAATTCTATACGGATACATTTTTTGAACTTATCAATATTACGAGAAAAACAAAAAAATTGTAGCTATCCCTAACAACTTCCAGAAATATAGGATTAATTTTTTGATTGTAGTGTAAATTAATTCTCACTTATCCAGACCTTCATTATTTTGACTAATAGAAAACGTTTCTTGAACTGATTTCCCTTGGATTATAGCGATTTATAAAAAATACAATATCATATTTTTTTTGTAAAATATATTTTAATCTTAGTAATAGAGAAGAGTGGATGGGAAAAATAAAATCATATCTTGTGGAAAATTCAGACCACTGTATCTTTTTAAAGGGATAATAGGCGTTAGAACAAACATAAAAATTTAAGTTCACTCAAATTTGGACAATAACAGTATATATCCATCAGTGGACTTACTTGGTGTCATACCTATACATCAAAATCCCTCTAAAATCTGATAAATCCCCAAAATAAAGTAGTTAATCCTAAAACGCTTGAGCCATCCATCAAGCGATTTTCAAATTGTAAAATATAAAGGGAAGTAACTCTAACATGTGGGTTTTCACGCGTCCTTGACCCCTACTGTTGAATTGCACAATGATGTTTTACCAGACGCTTTTATTCTCAAACTGAATGGAATCGTCGCTGGCTCACTTTTTTTTAAAATTCCGAATATATTTTTATTGTGGCTTTTTAAAATTTGGTAAAGTGTGGGATGCATACTTATTTAACTAATAGTCAATATGAAACACAAATATAAGCCGTAGGACGAGTGTATTCTAACGCCTATTATCCCTTTAAATATTGCAACCCTAGCAGCTGGTTTATCAACCGCAAAATTACGCAATATACGGACAAGTTAAACTAATCACCTATATAGTGTATAACTATTATAATAGATGTGTGATCTTTTAATTTTCTGTGTTTGTGCTGCATGATTATTATATTTTGTTCCCTTGTTTGTATCATGGCATGATTTGTAATCTGTTTGTTGGAAGGTAATTATTTTGATGGAAAATTCCATGAAAACTAAATTATTCTATTTTCTGTTTCATTTTATTGTAGAAGGAATCCAATCAAATTCAATCAAACGAAGAAAAATTTGTAGAATTAGAAAAACAAATAAAGGAACTAGGTTAGTATTTCTGTGTTATTGATTATATGAGGGGGGGGGGGGGGGGGGGTGTTGTATTTTGTGTTATTGAATATATGAGGGGGGGGGGGGGGGTGTTGTATTTTGTGTTATTGAATATATGAGTCGGGGGGGGGGGGGGTGTATTTTGTGTTATTGAATATATGAGGGAGGGGGGGGGTGTTGTTCAGTAGTTGAAAACTCAACTTCTACAGTGGGTATTGGAACATATCTAATTTTTAAAAAATCTTATTATTATGTTGTACTGTAGCAAGTATAGACCATGGTATTATGATAAGCTTTTGAGCAGTCTCCATATTTTATACATACTTCGTTTCGTTGTATTATGATGCTTCTTTATATATCGTGTCAGCAATACAATCAACATACTGTTACACAGACTTAACTCCCTGTACAGGCCATGCACGTTAAAGATCCCTCGACAGTTGGAAAATTGCATGCAATTAAAGAAGGCTAATGCTGCTGTTCTGGGAAATTTTTCCTCATAGCCCTGTGCATGGCCTTGCCCATCTTCATTAGCCCATAAAGTGCAGAAGAGTAGGATGTAAAACTCCATTCGTTTCTTTATATTCATGTCCTGTATAGGGTAGTTTATTTTGTAAATATAGATAGATACATGAATCATAGCAGTTATTGTGATTGATCAAAATTCACCAGCTCAAACTAGGCTATTTGGATGTGAACAACTTTTCTATCACTCTTTTGAATTTGAATACAGTGGTCCTCACTTATAACAAACATGCCTATACCGAAAAACCGGTAATAACGAACAAATTCCCGTTTTTCACTGCACTTATTTCATTGAAAAATAAATGGATAAAACGAAATGCTAGTAGCGAATTTTCGGTAATAACGAATAGAAATTGACACCCTGTGTACCAAATTTAATGGTTATTTCGAACGGATTAGTCATAATTAACTGTACCTTGCCTTTCCTCAATACATCAAAACTTATCATTGTCTTTTGTCTGTCATATTTCATATAAGTTCTGTGTATCGTTGTAGGTAGAGAATTGGAAGAAAGAAATGATGAGAAAGCAGAATTAGCCAATGCCTTAACTCTATCTTATGAAGAACTACAGAAGGTCAGGAAGGCTAATGCTGAGGTATATTCAATTTGATAGTTTTGTGTTTATTTTTTTTTATTAAACCCTTTGTTACTAACTGAAACACAAAAGACAAAGTTTGTTCATTCCCTTAGGAGCAGAAACAAGATTTTGTTTTTGTTTTATCCTGAATAGAAAAACCAAGAATGATTTTTAAATGTCTTCAAAAATTGAAATTTTTCTACTAAAGAGAAACCTGTTTAGAAGCTAGCACATACTTACTTTATTGTATCGTAGCTAAAAGTACTGTGGCAAGTGTCACTAGCTAAATAAGATACATTCACCTACTGAATCGTCCCTCAGCTCTGCTCAATTAGACAATGCCTTTTCTAATGGTTTCATATGAAGCAATCTTTACATGTATATTAATAAATAGCATTTTTAGTGTGTGTTATACTTTGTATATTGAGTATGCGTTATAATTTGTATATTGAGTGTGTGTTATAATTTGTATTGAGTGTGTGTGTTTATTTAATATTTAATATTTGTGTTGTTTTGTATTAATTGTATGTTGTTTATTAACTATGTGGTGTTTAGGAACAGGAAAAATTTATACATGAAAGATCTGCATTAGAATCTACATTACAAGATATACAATTACAATTAGATTTTACTAAACAGGTATGTGTTTATAGAGGTATATCTTCTAGCATATCAAATACAACATAGTCATTATGTCTATGCTACAAAGTAACCTTGTTTCCACTTTGCCAAAAAAACGGCTTTAAGCTTGCTTTTCTGTGTTTCCACTTGTTAAATTGCCGAATATTACGGTTCAGGAACCTCCTTTTTTGCGTTCGTCAATTTATTCGGGGCCAAATGAAAGCTAGCTTTAGAGCCAGCCTTTTTAAAAAAGTGGAAACGCCAAAAGCCAAAACGCTAAAGTGGTTTGGGAACTAGATAAACTCAGTGGAAACACAGCATGTTTGGCAATAAAGCTGGTTATAAAGCTGGCTTTACTTCACAATTCTAATTGGAAACACTGTTTCTATCAATGCTGATATGTTAAAATGAATATGTTTTCCCAATTCCAATGCAATTTAAGGAATTTAGCTAGCAATTAACAATTTGAAATAGCCAATCTACATATCGCAATTTTTGTTACACATTTGAATATGTATTTATGTATGTATTATCATTTAGGATTTGACTCATATACAAGAGCGTAGTGATGTACAAGTAAATGAACTACTGGCACTAGCTACACAACATCTTGATCGAGCTTATCACCTTAATAGTAAATTACTAGATATCAGAAATAGTGTGGAAATATTGAATAGAATAAAGGTTCCTTTTGTTTCCGTGTTTATTTTATGTTTTTTTAACTCCAACATCAAATATTTCTAGCTTGGTAGCATTTCAATACCTAAAATTTCCAATATATAATTTAGTAGCTTATTTTAGATATCTAATATTTCTAATATATAATTTGTTAGTGTATTTCCAATTATAAGTAGTGTATTTCCAATGCATGTCTCTAATTTGTTAGCGTATTTCCAATGCATGTCTCTAATTTGTTAGCATATTTCCAACTATAAGTAGTGTATTTACAATATAAGTAGTGTATTTCCAATATATAATTTGTTAGTGTATTTCCAATTATAAGTAGTGTATTTCCAATATCTAATATTACCAATTATAAGTTAGCATATTTTTAATACATAAATTATAGAATAGTGCTAATATTTCCAATAATTATCTGACTTAGTAGTGCATTTCCAATAATTATCTGACTTAGTAGTGAATTCTCAATAATTATCTGACTTAGTAGTGCATTTCCAATAATTATCTGACTAAGTAGTGCATTTCCAATAATTATCTGACTAAGTAGTGAATTCTCAATAATTATCAGACTTAGTAGTGCATTTCCAAAAATTATCTGACTTAGTAATGCATTTCCAATAATTATCTGACTTAGTAGTGCATTTCCAATAATTATCTGACTTAGTAGTGCATTCTAAATAATTATCTGACTTAGTAGTAGTGCATTTCCAATAATTATCTGACTTAGTAGTGCATTTCCAATAATTATCTGACTTAGTAGTGCATTTCCAATAATTATCTGACTTAGTAGTGCATTCTCAATAATTATCTGACTTAGTAGTGCATTTCCAATAATTATCTGACTTAGTAGTGCATTTCCAATAATTATCTGACTTAGTAGTGCATTCTCAATAATTATCTGACTTAGTAGTGCATTTCCAATAATTATCTGACTTAGTAGTGCATTTCCAATAATTATCTGACTTAGTAGTGCATTCTCAATAATTATCTGACTTAGTAGTGCATTTCCAATAATTATCTGACTTAGTAGTGCATTCTCAATAATTATCTCTTAGTAGTGCATTTTCCAATAATTATCTGACTTAGTAGTGATTTCTCAATAATTATCTGACTTAGTAGTGCATTTTCAATAATTATCTGACTTAGTAGTGCATTTCCAATAATTATCTACTTTAGTAAGTAAGCATATCTTTCAATAATTATCTGACTTAGTAGTGCATATTCCAATAATTATCTGACTTAGTAGTGCATTTCTCAATAATTATCTGACTTAGTAGTGCATTCTCAATAATTATCTGACTTAGTAGTGCATTTCCAATAATTATCTACTTTAGTAGTGCATTCTCAATAATTATCTGACTTAGTAGTGCATTCTCAATAATTATCTGACTTAGTAGTGCATTTCCAATAATTATCTGACTTAGTAGTGCATTCTCAATAATTATCTGACTTAGTAGTGCATTCTCAATAATTATCTGACTTAGTAGTGCATTTCCAATAATTATCTACTTTAGTAGTGCATTCTCAATAATTATCTGACTTAGTAGTGCATTTCCAATAATTATCTGACTTAGTAGAGCATTTCCAATAATTTTATCTGACTTAGTAGTGCATTCTCAATAATTATCTGACTTAGTAGTGCATTTCCAATATCTAATATTACCAATTATAAGTTAGCATATTTTTAATATATAAATTATAGAATAGTGCTAATATTTTCTATAATTATCTGAATTAGTAGTGTATTTCTAATATTTAACTTAATAGTGCATTTTCAATATCTTACTTGAAAATATAATATCTTATAATTTCCAACTATAAGTAAGTGTTATGTATATTTATAAGTGTGAAAAATAATCTTTTTGAGTCAAAATTGTAGTTAAATACTATTTAAATTGAAAATGTTACTATTCGAAATGTACTTTAATATTTGATATTTTACTGAATTTAGCCTGAAGACATCAGTGAAGTGAAAGAAAATAAATTAATATTAACTACTGAACCTACAGCATTTAGAGATAAATGGAAGAAAGAAGCTATGAAAGATCAACTAGTGCAAGAACAAGATTATCTCAGGGTAAGTAAATGAAATGAAATGGATTTTTGGAAAGGGAGGGGTTGAATCTTCCAGATGAACAGGCTTAGGGTGGAACAGATATTTTATTGAGAAATGGGGATCTGGATCTGTTGGATGGTTTTCTTCTGTTCTGATCTGAAATTATGAAAACATAATAACCCGCCCAATCGGCAAGAAGTATAGTACCTGTTATATACAGATTATTTTTAGTTTGCTATGAACAAGGTTGTCATTTAAGTTCTGATTTTTTGAATTTAGCCAAACATCAGTTTGTGAAAAAACATAGTAATTTAACTACTGAACCTACAGCATTTAGAGATAAATGGAAGAAAGAAGCTATGAAAGATCAACTAGTGCAAGAACAAGATTATCTCAGGGTAAGTAAATGGAATGAAATGGAGACAAGGGAGGGTGTGAATCTCCAGTGAACAGGCTTAGGGTGGAACAGATATTTTATTGAGAAATGGGGATCTGGATCTGTTGGATGGTTTTCCTTGGTTCTGATCTGAAATTAGAAAAAATTAATAATAACTCTCCCAATGAGCAGGAAATATAGTACCTGTTATATACAGATATACAGTTACCTAATAAATATATTTTCATTCTTAACCCAAACTGTTGTTTACTTTCAGTATCAGTTACGTCAACAAATGTTACGCCATTCTGAGTCTATGGAGAAGACTAGACTGGCCTCAGAAGAAACTATTGATAGTTTAAAAAGGAAACTGAATAATCTACAAGATGTTTTATTTAATACAACAGACAACCCTGATCTTATTGTTCTAGAACAATTGACTAGAGCTCGTAGTAGAAGTCCATCATATAGGGTAAGACCACGGTTCTCAAATGGGGGTGAATTAACCCCCAAGGGGGGGAATGGACACCTCGATTAAGGTTTCTGTGACCTCACTGTGCAGAGTGCGAATTCCAGCATTTGCATTTCGGAGTTGTGGTTTTATTCAGAATTTATTATGTGTAAAGATAAATGGTCTCTTCTCACATAAAATTATATTACGTCACATATAATATATAAAGTCTCGAGGGGTGAATGGCTCAATTGGAAATTCGCTTAGTAGTGATTGGCAAAACAAAATTGAAAACTTGGGGGGTAAGACCTTGACGATTTTCGTTTCTTGACTTGTCATTCTAAGAATGCAGGTCAGAGCAACCTAATTTTTTTTGAAGCTGTATGCATGAACAATACCTAAGTTGAGCAATTGATGAAAGGTATGATAATGCTGTAATCTTGGCACAATTTTCCTCTTAGTTCGTTGATTGACGTCTTTTTTCACCAGTCTGATAAGATGCAGAAATTAGCAGTAAATGCATTTTTAAGGGTAAACTTTCAAGTTGAAAAAAGGAATTTGAATAAGTTTCATTTTGTTTTCAGTCAAGAAGAAGGCTCACTCCAAGTCCAGTAGGCAGGTCACCAAGGTCAGGTCATTTATATAGGTCATCTGTGAGGTCAAGGTCAGGAAGTCCACACTTACCTGAAAGAGAATGTAAGTATTGAATTGATTGTTTAAATGCTTGAAATGCTCACATATAGATGGTTTGAAGCAATGTCCATAACTTAATAAATCAAAAACATGTTTTAAACTAGAGGTCCTCTTATACACTATAGGATATTGGAGAATATCTCTTTCTTCTTTGGTCTATTTAAAGATAGTAGAAATATCTTGTACATTTACTCTTTTTAAGTGAGTTAATTTCCTATGCCCATAAAGAATATGTCATTTTTTCGAAAATAGACTTCCTTTTCATATTATTTTGGTATTGAAAATAACTTGGGCTTTAAAGGCCATGGTTCTTTTCTGAGACATGTATCACCTTTTATCAGCTAACTGTAAATAAGGTGATTTTGGTGATGCTGTGACATTAAATTTCTTATATCAATCATTTTTATTTCCAGTTCTATGATTCTAATACAAGGTACTTAAAAGTGTTGTATTAGGCTACTGTTGTAATGTATGAGCTCTTCATCTTCACCACAAGAAGTACAGAAAGGTATCATCATTGCACTCCAGAAATAAACAGACATAATGTAGTGCTACAATTTGATGTCTTGTGAACAGAACCAGTTTTATATCAAAGTTAATTATGTCTTGAATTAAAAGAGTATGCACACTCTCTTTTTAATTGGTATTTTACATATTTATTTTATAGTCCCAAAGATGGTTGATTTTTTTTAATGAGAATCGCAATTTACTTCTTTATGCTCAAGAAATAAGGAATTGTATCATAGAATCAAAATTCTATAGATCTGAATTTAGTAGGAAGGCATTTTTTTTTTTTAGATTATTGTGCCTTTTGAGTATACATTTCATTAATTCCAACATTCCGCCAAACTATTTACTCAGCTTTTCTGTGAAAATTTACTATGAAAATACGTTTTTTAAATTTGATTTAAACTCAAAATTTATCTCATACAGATAAAAATAATGATGCTATTCTATTGAACTGTAGTGATTTTCAATATCGTATAATTACGACTATAATGCGCACCCCTTAACACTTGAGTATTTTTTTTATCAAATTTGTGTAAATTGACTCTAATCGCAGAGGTACTCTGTATCAAATTGTCTGAAGGAAACGAAAATCTTGCTCAAAGGGATTGAATTAAATAATTGTTGTATTTTAATTTTGTTCAGATTATGTCTTAAACAAATGAAATAAGTATTTTTCGTTATCCTTCAACTGTATAATAAACATGAGGCTACAATTTGTTTACAAATATTCCTGTGAATTGATATTTTGAGAACCGAATCTTTATACCCTTAGTTTTATGTAATTTATTATTTATTTATTCATTCCAAAGATATCTGGGCGATATTTCAGTATCACGATAAGGCCATATACACATTTTTAACAAATAATATTTAAAAAATATTAGAAACAGATTTTTATTAAGAGATATTTTTGGTTTTCCCTTACTTTCGATCGATAGAAATGCCAACATTTCGATTCAAAACCAAGAAAAAATATCGCGATAGATTCCCACGTTAATAGATTCCCACGTCGATAGATTCCCACGTGATAGATTCCACGTCGATAGATTCCACATTGTGATATATTCCCACATTGTGATATATTCCCACATTGTGCTATATCAATGCTTAATATCGTGATATCTACTGGAATCAATATCGCCCAGCCCATTGTATTCATAATTCCCTTTTTTTAATGAAAACTGTGATAATATTGGATTGATTGAATCAATCAATTGATCTGTATAGATATTTTGTATAGAATATTATAGAAAATCTTTTCTACATTTGATAACTGTATTTTATAATCCAATTTTACCTTATTTAAACTATTATATTTCTTATATTTATTTGAACTGTATGTACACACTATTTATACTGCATGTACAGATCTGTTACTGTATCTACACACAAGTTATACATGTACACTATTGATACTGTACACATTATGTAAGAATCTGTGTTTATTATACATATTTTATATTATATTTCATGTACATGTATATTAAAGAAATATAAAGATCGGTCGTCCTTATCGAGTCTTCTTTCTAATGATATGACAGATGCCATTATCAACATATGAAATATTTAGTTAATTATATAGAACTTGTGCAAATTGGGCATTTGAAATACACGAATATTTGTAAAACGTAGTAAGAACGTTCCCAGGGAATGCTACTCAGATGTTCATGAAGAGACAATAACAAGATTCAGAGAGAATAATATTTTATGATAAAACTTAAGGTTACAACATTTAAAACAGATAAAAGTCCTGTGAATTGTGGAAAATCGTTCAACTGCATTACTCTGAAATTAAAAAAGACATTTTATATAATTTGTCCTCAGATTTGATGACAGTAAAGGGTCTAAAGTCGATCCAAGTTGAAATTAGGCATAAAATAGGGTTGGGAGTTCTTTGTGTACGTTCTATCAAAAAGACCATTGATGTTTTGAAACGTGACTTTTGCCTCGATTACTCTGCCTTCTGAAATGGGATTTAACTCAATACTGATAATTTTAAAACACGACCATTACAAAATATATATCATGTCCATATAAAGTCCACATTCGTCATACTTCATGGCATAACCCGTTTTCGTGCTCTGACGCATCGCATATACCAAATACCCATCTTTAAATAATAAGTATACTATTTTGTATATCAATATTTTGCATAAGAAAAGACTTAGTTTCCATACCAAGATCAGCAGTAATAGGAAATTCCTCAACTGAACTCGAGTTGGTTTCACGAACTTCAGGCTTCAGATTTCTCTTTTGGGCACAAGGCTTAAATTAAACATTAATATTAAACGGAGGATGTAATTAATACTTTCTCATATTTGTTGTCCACGATTGGTGCCAATATTGTGGCCACAGACATTGTATTTTAATACTGATTAATATTAGTATTTCTGAGAAAAAGGTATTGATATTGGTCTACAATTAAAATGAAAATATATACTATTGTCCTAACGTTTCGGCTTAATACCTTCCTCAGAAACACTTAAGGACTATATGATCGCATTATTTTCTATTATATTCTAAGCTGTGGATACGTCATGGAAGGACAAAAAAAATTGGATCATAATATACTAGTATTTCTGAGGAAGGTATTAAGCCGAAACAACAATAGTATAATTTTTTAATTATTTTCCCCTATTATGGGAATTTGTAATAAAATTCAAAATAAAATATTTTGGAGTCATATATACGAAATATACCGGTACCTGGTTTTCACACCTATAGACACGTACAGCCTTTCCTTCACATAATGGTGAATTGACTGGCCTGTAAAATATTGTAAATATTCTATAAGCAGTGAATACTTCCCAATTTATAAAGCAAACTTACTAGAATAAAAATTGGTTCATCAGTTGAAAGCAATTATTCCACTTATTGCAGATCAAACCTCTATTTTATCACATTTGACTAGATGTTGTTTCAAATAGAGCTATGATTCGTGCGAATCCCCAAAATTCCCGACAATGCGCGTGAAGCATTTTAATTAGTTGAGTTTGTAGATTTGTCTTTCAAACACCTGATTGCAGTCTTATACACGGATCATTCGTATCCAACTCTAACATACCAAGATATAACGAAAGTGTATTTTAGGCCTTAACTACAATAGTAACCTTTCTTGTATTACGATAGTTTTATAAACGTAACTATTTTATTCTATTGTACGAGAGCGAATACAGCCAATCACAACACCCTAGAGAAAGACTACAAAATCTCGTTTAATTCGGTGCTGTGATTGACCTATTCACTAACGTAAACCCCAAATTAAATCTCTAAACTTCTGTGATACAAGAAATGTGGCTATTAAAGTCAAGGTATCGGACGTAGTCCTTAAAAGCTTTGGACACGTCTGATTTGCTAAAGAACAATGTTAATTCAAGGTAACAGAAAAATTCTCGGTAACTTAAGACGCTATATTTGTAAAAAAAATAATATTTCCATCCTTCTTTATATGCAAGACGATGAACTAAAATTTGATCACTTACTTTGGATTGTTACAACTTCGGCGAAAAACTTTATAACCTGTGCCACAAGTTGTTGTGCATGGAATATATAAAGCAAATTCAGACCAACCGCCAACAACAACATTTGCTTCTAATTCTGCTACATTTCGTCCACTTTCTTCCCATGTCACACACTTACTTTCGATACACATCTGAAAAAAATTAGGGTTAATCAATAGCCTAATCTGAAGAACTATAATGATCTCATTATTGTTTCTATATTATTTACACATATACACACAGAACAATGTACTTTACCAGATAACAGAAAACAAGATTGCTCTTGAAATATTTTATACGCACAGATTCCTTATTCCTTAACATCGGATAATTCGATCAAAAATACCTCAAACCAAGCTTTTTCTTTCTAATACCGATGTCTTTTCTATATATCATAAGAAATGTCTAGTCATTTTAACTTAATTCTGGACACATGTAGGTTTGAAGGCATAATTTCGATGGTGAGCACTGAATACTGATTAGCTTAGCTTAGTTATACCTATTATGGTTGGTCAAGCGAATGATGAACTTGTCTCTTGGCGCAATCATATGTACAGCTAACAAATGTAGAAGCACTGGGAGAGAAAGATGTTTTCATTTTATGGTTGGACATAATGGAATTTATTTTGAAACCAGCTTTGGTGAATAATACAGAATTAGACTTACCTGTCTCGGACCACAGCTCATACCACGAGGTATAGGTACACTTTGGTATATATATCCGCGTCTTGCTGGATCTTTACCGACATATTTACATTTTAACTTACTACATATCTATATGAATATATTATTATATTTTACTTCTCTAGAGACACAGATATTATGCATATAAATGTACTTTGTATAACATTTTTATATATTGCACACTGCATGGCGTTGCCCGTCTTAATTAGCCCATAAGGTGCAGAAGAGTAGGCCGTAAAACTACATTCATTTCATTTCATTTCACAACTTTTCTACCTAACCCTAACCAAAACAATTATATATTGTAACTTTGTTAGGACAAGTATACTATGTATTATTTATAAGAATAAATTTCTTATTATTTGTTACCTTATAATATCCAATCTAATTAGCTGATGCATGTTCTATTTAATTTAGACAAATATTTTACCTAATACATCCAGCAAAGCCCAACCGCAAACCATTTTACGGAAAGCGTGGAAGGGTATCAAAATTCATAAGATTCTTGAATATTACCCTTTTTTATAAAAGATACACAGGGCCATAACTAATATTATTATTACTTACTGGATCAGCGGGTACATAAATATGATCGTCACCAAACCCAGCAACACATAGTTCATCAGGTAACATATGCTGACCTATAACAAATAAACAGGCATAATCATGTAACATTGAATTTTACTGTTGGTCTGGATCTCAATCTATTCTAGAATTGGCTTTACCATTTCGAGTCACCCGACCAACGTCGATAACAAAAAGATGGATTGGGGAGTATAAATATAAAGTACTCGAACAATTCTTAACACAAATCACCAAAGCTAATTCCAGGACATGTCTTGTATGAATATATGTTTTAAAAATAAACGTGTCTTACACGTAAGGCTTGAAGAGAACTATATCCAAATACTACAAGATAGTAAAAAAACAATTGTATGTTACCCTACCGGGGTATTCATCATCTAATTCGGCTACGTTAGATGTTTCAACATCTTTTCTAAATAAGCAGTCATATCTTGGACTTTTACTGAAAAAAAACCAAAAATCGTCAATGACAGTTAAATCTTAAACTCGATTGATATTTATATATCACTTGCACTTATTAAATAAAAAAATATCTTTACTATATAAGTTGACAGATTCATAAGACTTTGAAATTTCCGAAACACATCTGCTAAATAACTTAGTTTCGTCTTTTTTAGTGATAAAAGACAGACCCATCAATTTTCAAAATTTTTTTTTTTTAAAACATTCAATTTCAAAAATTTATTAACGCTTCCTTGAGGATTTAAAGGGATAATAGGTAGGTAGAATGAACATAATATTTGAAAATTTTAAACTTGACCAATAAGAGCTCTATTCATCAGTAAATATACCTGCTGACATAAATAACACAAAAAGATAAATGAATATCCAAAAAAAGAACTAAGTAGTTATCCATAAATATGCATTTGATTATTGAAAAACGATTAATAACTTGATTAAGCGTTTTTTTTAAAAAAAAGTGAAGTTTTGTGAGTTTTCAAGATTTTAAGAAATGTTACTTTATGACAGCAGGTAAGTTCACTGATGAATATATAATCATATTGAGCTTCCTTGAGAACTAATATTTTATGTTCATGCTAAGGCGCATTCAATTTATTCACCATATCAAGTTATTTGCTATTAATTCTACCTTTTGGAATGTAAATATATTTAGGTAATGCAACGTGAATCAATCAATACTCCCACTTATATCAGCACTATAATCTGTGAAGGGCAGATCGATAACGGTATGAAAAGCTAGAGCTGTTTGTAAAATAACAGTCGGTTTTAAGTAAATTGTACCTGACTTTTTCTGTTAATTTGGCTTTGTTACAGGAACTTAACCCAACGTTACCATATCCCATAATACCTCCATCTCCGGGACCGCAGTATTCTTTTCCTGGACTGTTGTGTGGCAATCCCAAACTGATATAATAAAGTACATTATTAATGTTTGGAATCCAAAGCGTCCTATTGATATAATGTGACCTAGACGGAGAACAACCCGTCTAAAAATAAAGACCTTCATCTTTTTAGCAACGAATCCATACAAAATGTCATATTTTGGGTTTGCTTACGAACACACGAGATCACGGCCTATATAACACCGCCTTTATATCTTGACAATGGAATTCACTAAGCGCATAATGAAATCAGTACCAGATAATGGACAATATATGGTTTACTTACTTATGACCAATCTCATGTGCAGGACCTTTAAAAGCATAGCATTCACGATTCCTGATACAAGAACATTTATTTGAGGTACACATTCCACCTAACCAGCTAATGCCCATTGCTGTACCATCTCTGCGTCTAAAATGATGAACAAGATTAACATCATTCCGAGACTGGGGTGCAAAATGGGGCAGACTGGCTTAATGAGATAATTGTCTACACATACAGTACTTCTGTTAAAGTGCTGGAGGCCCTAACTATAGAGCGTCCCAAAAAACCTCAGAGATGCTATATCACATCCTTAAGCAACGGTGTATCATATATATAGATTCAGGAACCTCGCAATATTTGATATAAAATCAACTGCCTTCTGGAGAAGCTATCGATATGTTGACTATAAACAGATCACTATTACTACATTTAAAATCAAAGGTGATCCAATCTGCGATCTACAATACTCTCTCGTCTAAAAGAGATATTTTTTCGTGGGGTTGTATAGCACAGCAGCTTGAGCGTTGGTTCTTTGCGTCATGACGTCATGAAATTTCTATAGATAGATTTAGTAGGGATCCTTATTCTCAAGAAATGGCGAGTCTTCAATTTAACTTTGAAACGCAGAGAATTCCGAACAAAAAGAGTTTTGAATGCTCAAATCGTTACGGTGTGCTGTAAACGGATTAGCTAAAATGACCATTTCTCGTTTATCGAGACTATAGGATGGTCAAACGGATGGCGAATCTGTCCCTTTAAAGCACAAAAGCTCTGTAAGATGACATGGCTGTACAGTTGAATGTGGAATATACTTACCCAAGCTGCAAATGTACATGGTCATAAGGCCATTTATTTTCTTTAGCATGATCACAAACAAGTCTTGTAGTTGCAGCAAGATTTACTGTTGATGTATAATATGACTAAAACAAATGTACAGTCCGTATTAAAGTGGCAGTATGAACAAATTTCATTATCAAAAACATCGTAAATCATACACTGAAATCTGTATGCTATTTACATCCATGTGTCTACTTGATTAAACTGAATTTTTCAAAAGGGCTAATTGAAAATGGAAAGCATTAATTGTTAATTAAGCAGTTTGATCCATTTATTGTATAATAGGCCTCTGCGTTTATTTTTGACTTTTTAAAAAATTATAATGATACATATAGCCGTTTTATCTGGTGCATTTAAGCCACAAGAAAGACATTATTCAAAATAGTTTTATACTTTTTTGAAAACAAATTGTGTTATTCGCAACAATCTAGTTTAAGATCCAATAGTTCTGGTCAAACAGGTACAGTTAATAATAATCTTATGGAGAATTCAATTTTTCTATGATTTTACAAAAGTATTTGATATGATTTCGCATGAGATAATCATTGACAATCTAAAACTATATAAGTTTTCGAATGAATTAATAAACTTTATAAATTGTTATCTATTCGTTGTTAAGGAAATAGAACTCTTTCGTCTCCTCGCCGTATAGAGTACCACAAGGTCCATATTAGATTCTTAATATCAATGATTTACCATTGCATATTAACTCAAACGATCTTCCCTTTTTTGCGGATGACGCTTCTATTTATACTGCCTGTAAATCAGTTACAGACATACAATTTAAATTGCAAGAAGATACTGGTCCTTTATTGAATACGAAATTAGTCCATACTCCTTTTAGAAATCCTCTTTCTCCCTTTTTGGGGGGTTTTTGCATGCCCATTTTTGACTAATTTATGGTCTGATTTGATGTCACATTATTTTGATGTCTGAAATTGCATTTTTTACACGATTTCGGAAATAATGAGAAATTCAATTGTCGGAAAGTTATTTCTTAATACGGTGGTTTTGTGTGCAGTGACAGTCAAGCGGATGCTGATAAAATGTAGTTGTTTACTTTCATTTTGACTAGTTTAGATAATTTTTGTACAGAAACTAAGTATTGGCTAGCCTTTATATGATATATTGGAAAGTTTTCAAAGAAATTTCTGTAGCGGGTTGAATTTCGTGATTTAACATGGAAACAGGTGGCAAATGAATAAGTGAATGGACTCTTTTTCCGCGAAAGGAAAGTTACAAGGTTTTCAACCAATCAGCAAACTTTGAAACAAATCCCTACTCGATGCCGAAGCTAAACTGGAGCTACGGAAGCGACAGAGTGAGGATCAAGGGAGATAATACGACGACATCGGTTCACAGACAAGAAAAGTTTCATTGACTAAAAGCGATTCTACTTATTAACAATTAAATCATATCGTCATTTATAAATTATCTGACTAGAAATATAACTGCTGTACACAAAAAGGAGATATTTTGATTTGATTACAGAAAGTCGCTTAAGAAATATTCGTTTTTTGACGTACAATCTTTTGTTCCTGAAATTGTGCACAACCTATGGCGGGAATTTCATTTCGATTTTTTAGCTTATTCTGAACCCATTCGGTGAATTCGGAGTTCGGTAATTTGGAATTTTACATTCACCGACAACGAACTGTTTACTAAGATTGGCATTTTTATTTGATTGCTGAAACCAGATTAAAATAATAAAGCTTACCGGATCAGTCTCCCAGAAGTCAATATATTTCAGAGAAATTTTAACATCGTAACCCATTAGTTCTTTATCACTCCAGATTGCTTGTACCTACAGAATAGATTATAAAATCAATATGAAAAGTACCTACATTTTGCGATTGACAGCATTAAGCACACGGTCTTCCTTCGAAGTTTAGAAGACTCAATGTATGGGACTAGCTCACATTGCTTTTATAGTGTACATTGAGATAGCACGATGTACGTTATCACTATGTATGTGTATGTGAAGCTCAGGCGTACAAAATCAAAGTTTTGATGCGCCTTTTAGTTCACTTGAACAGAGTTGTTATCGTTTTTTGTAATTTGAATCCTGGTCACAGCACCAGCAATATTAAGTAATTGAAAGTACAGAAAAGATCAACCTTGAAGTACTTGTATGACGATATGACGTATCAGGTGACGTAACTTTTATACCAAACAATCTTTCTCATCTTCGCCAATGACATTCTACTTTGATTTCGATTAAAATGCTAATTTTATATAACACTTCGTATAATTAACCGAACCCCTTTTAGTTCCGGTGCAGTTCTGGTACTTCTGAAGACTAAGATTTTATATAATCAAGACCTACATGGTGATCTATTGACTTTAAACCTACCCCTGTCCATTTAATAAGCATGTAATCTAGCCAGTCATCGTATTCTGGGTGACCATTATTTTTCATAAATGAAACCATATCAGCATCGATAACCACAGCTGTTTCTATTTCAAAGTTATCTGGTCTTTCTACTGTGGTTTGTGTAGCTCGTTTGTTTCTAACAACTTCTCCCAAATCTTCAACAGTATCGCCCTCTAAAATAATGATATTCTGAAGTTTTACCGGATACCACTTTTCATTTATATGAAATACTTATTTGAATAAAATGTTTGAAATAATATTCACCATGTGAAAATTTTATCAGCTGCTACCAAAAGACTTGACAATTTGTGGTTTAGGTTCGAATAGTTAGTATTTGGTTTATATATTTATACAGTACATACTATTATTGAATAGTCAGCTACGTACCGAATAGATATGAATTTTTGTCTAAGCTACGTTTTGCTATGGTAAATCTTTTTTCTGAGCGTTTATTTCTGTGGTTCGTCAGTTCATCCAATGTTTCAATAGCGTATTCGTAACCATCATGATGGAAAACACCTCGCTGAAATGAAAATCATTTAAGTATAACACGGGTTTGACACCGTCGATGCTATGGGCAATTAAGGGAATTTCGCCAGGAGATAGTTATTTTTCAAAAGATAAAATAATCGTATCGTGTTGCTTAATTCAAAATACAACAACTTTGCGGAGGCGTCATAGTTGCACGCCTGGTAGAGCAGCACAGAGGTCCAAGTAAATTTCCTAAAATTGTATTGATTTAACAGTAAGTAATGGTAAATTTATTAAAATCAGTAAGCAATGATAGTAAATCATAGTTACCCTATTTCGACAGGAAGTAATGGTAATTGACGTAGAATTAGCAAGCAATGACATAGTAAAATTAATAGTAATATTAAAATTATGATAACCATAC
Organism: Nipponacmea schrenckii; assembly: GCA_030562195.1. Lineage (NCBI taxonomy): Eukaryota > Metazoa > Mollusca > Gastropoda > Lottiidae > Nipponacmea > Nipponacmea schrenckii. Next base: position 19,766,940 of record JAUJPP010000012.1, on the reverse strand, counting down.
TCGACAGTTTGTAATTGCATTAAAATTAGCGAGTAATTTTATCTTAAATTGTAAAGTAATATTGTTAAATAATTATTACCGTATTTCGACAGTAAGTAATAGTAATTGTAGTAAAATTAGCGGGTAATGTTATCTTAAATTGTAAAGTAATATTGTTAAATTATTATTACCGTATTTCGACAGTAAGTAATAGTAATTGTAGTAAAATTAGCGGGTAATGTTATCTTAAATTGTAAAGTAATATTGTTAAATTATTATTACCGTATTTCGACAGTAAGTAATAGTAATTGTAGTAAAATTAGCGGGTAATGTTATCTTAAATTGTAAAGTAATATTGTAAAATTATTATTACCGTATTTCGACAGTAAGAAATTACAGCCAAGTTATGGCCTGGTTTATTTGATAATATACAGTTAACATCTCTCTTCTTCATTTCAATCTGATGATCACCTTGAGATCGAAATAATTTAGCTTCGGGATGTAAAACAGATCTATAAAGAAAGTGTTAACAGAGCTTAAGTTCCCTTTGGTACATGGACAATCTGACAGATCGGAATACTACTCTTTGCTATGTGAGTTGACATGAAAATGTACTAATCCGGTTGATTATTATTTATAACATACAAGTATATAATTTCTTCGTTATTATCAATTGATATATTTATATCAAATAATTATAGATTTCGGCGATGTAAGTTATAGTATTGTATAACAAAGCGTAAGTTATCTAATTGGTACATATTCGTTAAATTATATATTTACGTATTGACAGAAAATATATAATTTTGTAAAATTATATATTTATCTACAAACAATATATAATTTCTGGCTCGTTTAATTATATATTTATATACAAACAATATATAATTTCTGGCCCGTTTAATTATATATTTATATACAAACAATAACAATTTCTGGCCGTTTATTATATATTTATATCAAACAATATATAATTTCTGGTTCGTTTAATCTATATATTTATATACAAACAATATATAATTTCTGGCTCGTTCAATTATATAGTTTATACAAACAATATATAATTTCTGGCCCGCTAATCATATATTTATATACAAACAATATATAATTTCTGGCCGTTTAATTATATATTTATATACAAACAATATATAATTTCTGGCTCGTTTAATTATATATTTATATACAAACAATATATAATTTCTGGCCCGTTTAATTATATATTTATATACAAACAATATATAATTTCTGGCCGTTTAATTATATATTTATATACAAACAATATATAATTTCTGGCCGTTTAATTATATATTTATATACAAACAATATATAATTTCTGGCCCGTTTAATTATATATTTATATACAAACAATATATAATTTCTGGCCCGTTTAATTATATATTTATATACAAACAATATATAATTTCTGGCCCGTTTAATTATATATTTATATACAAACAATATATAATTTCTGGCTCGTTTAATTATATATTTATATACAAACAATATATAATTTCTGGCCCGTTTAATTATATATTTATATACAAACAATATATAATTTCTGGCCCGTTTAATTATATATTTATATACAAACAATATATAATTTCTGGCCCGTTTAATTATATATTTATATACAAACAGTATATAATTTCTGGCCCGTTTAATTATATATTTATATACAAACAATATATAATTTCTGGCCTGTTTAATTATATATTTATATACAAACAATATATAATTTCTGGCCCGTTTAATTATATATTTATATACAAACAATATATAATTTCTGGCCCGTTTAATTATATATTTATATACAAACAATATATAATTTCTGGCCCGTTTAATTATATATTTATATACAAACAATATATAATTTCTGGCCCGTTTAATTATATATTTATATACAAACAATATATAATTTCTGGCCCGTTTAATTATATATTTATATACAAACAATATATAATTTCTGGCCCGTTTAATTATATATTTATATACAAACAATAATTTCTGGCCCGTTTAATTATATATTTATATACAAACAATATATAATTTCTGGCCCGTTTAATTATATATTTATATACAAACAATATATAATTTCTGGCCCGTTTAATTATATATTTATATACAAACAATATATAATTTCTGGCCCGTTTAATTATATATTTATATACAAACAATATATAATTTCTGGCCCGTTTAATTATATATTTATATACAAACAATATATAATTTCTGGCCCGTTCAAATTTAAAATATATTTATATACAAACATATAAATTTCTCTGTTTAATTAATATTTATTACAAACAAAAATATAATTTCTGGCCCGTCAATTAATATTTATATGCAACAATATTATTTCTGACCAGTTTAATTTATATATTTATTTACGAAAATTATTTTCTGGCCCGCAATTTTAATACAAACTATATAATTTCTGGCCGTTTAATTATATATTATATCAAAAAATATATTTTCTGATCACTTTTTATATATTTATATAGCAACGATATAATTTTCTGACTTTTAATTTATATATTTATATCAAACAATATATAATCTGGCCTTTAATTATATATTTATATACAACGTAAAAATTTCTGCTCCGTTTATTATATATTTATATTCAAATTCCTCGTATGATTTTCAATAACCCGTTTACTTATATATTATTACAAACATGATTTCTGCCTCGTTTAATTATTATTTATATAAAACAATAATAATTTCTGGCCGTCTAATTATATTTTATATAAACAATATTAACTGACCTCTTAATTATATACTATATCAACTGATATAGTTCTGACCCGTTAAATTATATATTTAATACAAAAATATATAATTTCGGCCCAATTAAATTTATATCAAACAATAATAGGCGTTTAATTATATGGTTTATATGACAAACAGATATATAATTTCTGGCCGTTAATTATATATTTATATACAAACAATATATAATTTCTGGCCCGTTTAATTATATATTTATATACAAACAATATATAATTTCTGGCCCGTTTAATTATATATTTATATACAAACAGTATATAATTTCTGGCCCGTTTAATTATATATTTATATGCAAACAGTATATAATTTCTGGCCGTTTAATTATATATTTATATACAAACAATATATAATTTCTAGCTAGTTAAATTGTGTATTTATCATATACTAAAGAATCAATAATTTCATTAAAATTTACCTGGCATGTCGAAGATGTAACTGAAACTCGTCACCTGTTTCATCAACTTTAATATTTAAATGAACATTTTCATCATCACCAGTTGATCGTTTTCCTCCAACTCTTCCTTTACGAAAACTGTTCAAGAAAGTACATTGTATTTTAATACAAGTGAATAACTTTGACCAAAGCAGTTGGATTATAGAGGCGTATGTCAGTATACAGTCAGAAACAGATCTTTTAGTTTGTATCTGATCACTTATTTATAGTAATAACTTTATTTGTGAGTCAGAGGCTGGTTAGAATTCAGACGTTACATACCAACAACCGACCCGAGTGGCATCATAAGAACACAAATAACACTCTAAAAACCAATTATAAAACTAAGTATAAAAATATTCCTACCTCTGTAGTTCTCCATCACTATTCTCTGATATAGTAGCTGTACCAACATGTTCAAATCCAACTATCGAAATGAACAAAAATGACATTAATTGTACAATGGGTAAATCCATAGGAATCCATACAGTGAATGGGGTTTCAGATTCACAGTGGTTCTACACGACTTAGAGGTTCAGAATATCGTCAATTTCAGACCGTTATTATCGGGCCGATAATAATTGCGCAAGAAAACGAGTAACGACCGTATGTAAATCCGCGAATAGACGAGGTACGGTGTCCGGTGTGGCGTCCGGGGTGGGATTTTCGATGGCCAGGCACCACACTGTTCCGATGTAGACACCAGAGTGTTATACATGTACAAATAAGGAACCTAGAATTTCGGGCGAAGTTTGACCCGCCGAACTAGGACGACAGCAAATCTTAGGCAGACTAACGAACAGAACAGCGTCCTACTATCTGCACCTAATTTTGCAATGTAAGTTTTAATAAGAGTGTAATAGCCCGATAATTATACGATCAGTCCCGAATTTGAACATTTCCTTCATCGTATTGCCAGTGTAAGGCGGGCTGGCCTATATCGATAATTCTCATCGTACTTCATCTATTTCTACCTTAAATGAAATGAAACGAATGGAGTTTTACGTCCTACTCTTCTGCACCTTTTGGCCTAATGAAGTATGATTCAAATTTAAACTGTGAAGACACCAGCATGGCTTAGAGGAAATATTTGTTAATTGTATACGTACCACTACGAAGAGATCTTAATCTATTATGACTTTCAGGCCCTCCCTGTAAATTTAAAACAATAAAGTGGTCGAATTATTTACTTTTCAGATTGGACGAACTGAGGTTTCCTTTCACATTGACGACTTGATGAAATACAATGAGAAAAGGGATTCAAAATTAGCATTCAACGAATTGACAAACCAAATCTCGGATTGCAATAAGGTGTACTATGAGATGATTAAATGTCATTTAGAAAGTGGTGTTGCAACAATATTTTCGTTATTGGGATAACACTTTCATAGTTTAACACAGATTCTCGTGCTGAAAATTGGCTGAGACCCGAACAGGTTTCGAACCAGCGATCTCAGAGTCAGGCACCTAATCCCTAGCAATACATGTCAACCGTCTAGACCACTCGGCCAACGGACCATCATAGTTGTACTATAGTGTACTAGTTGACAATCCTCACGTAGAAAATCACGAAACGAAACATTAACATGATGAAAATTATTTACAAACCTTACAACCTGACAAACAGACTGCCAACAACAGGAATTTAAAATTGAGAAAAGTCATCTCTTGTTCTGAAATAATGAAGCTATCGTGTTTTATATTTGTATTTCGGGTTATAATCTCACCGATATCATTACATGGATATGAACGCGGCAGTAGTAACATTAAATGCGGAGCAGGGATTACCAAATTTTTCCATGAGGATCACGTTTACAGCATGTTAAATGAAAAACAAGCGGGTACCAAAGCCGGGCCATATATTTTTTCTTCAGCCTATTTATTTGAAAAACCAAAATAATTTGACACATTGGGAACCGTGGTCTTCGTTTGTTGAACATAAAAATTTGAATATAAAACGAACCAAGGTTACTTACCGTTGAACACCAGTGACCAATGATTTTGAAATCGAATTGAAACACTGTTTATATAGCAGCAGGAAAATAATGACTTCTTATTATTCATCAAAATTAGTTTCAGATGAATAGTTGGGTAAATTGAATTGAAACATCAAACGACTGGCACCTACTTTTTCAAAGCCGTAGGCGGTGCTACTTACATTGCAAAGACTACTCAAAGAATCAACTAGAAAAGGCACACTTTATTCAGCACCCCGCATAGAGACACAGTACTCTAGGCACACGTTCAGATAATGTCATTTAGGCACAGTCTTATTTAGGCACAGCAATTAAGGCTCACTACAATAAGGCACATTGTCATTAAGGCACAGCGCTTTATACGCACCTGCAATTAGGCACACCTTGAATAAGGCACACATTCAATTGGGCACACATATATACATATATAGAGGGTAGAGGAATGGCCCTAAAAACCTCAAGGAACAGTCAAAAAAAGGGCAATCATTGTTAAGGAAATCATTATAAATATTTTTAACCCATACATTGTAATAAATTAATATTAAAAGCGATACTGCGTCTTCGCATGAACATAAAATTTTAGTTCTCAAGAATGGTCAATATGATGATATATTCATCGGTGAACTTACCTTACTTTGATATGTGAGTGTGTTTGTACTTACCAGGTGACAGAATGTACAAATGTGACTGTATTAAAAAGATGTGTCTGACCATGTGTGAATGCGTGCCTAATTGAAAGTGTGCGTTAATTAATGTTGATATATTAAGGGGTGCCTAAATGGATGTGTGCCTAATTCACGGTGTGCTTAGATGAATATGTGCCCAATCGAAGGTGTGCCTAATTGAAGGCGTGCCTAAATCACAGTGCCTAAATAGCCGTGTGCCGAATTTGAGTGTGCCTAAAACAGTTTGCCTAATTGAAAGTGTGCCTAAAACACTCTTTCGAAATAACACTGTGCCTATATGACATGTTCTTATCTGGCCGTGGGCCAAAATAAAGTGTTCCTAAAGTACTGTGTCTAAATGAGGTTTGCTTAAAAAATGTGTGCCTAAATAACAATGAACCTCATCCCACAAAAGCAACTAGCCTCTAGCATAGCATAAAGAGGTTATAATTGTTGTGTACAATATTCTTAAACCCATTAAGTCAATTATCCCATGTTGATGGGGAATAAGTAAGTCAAAACTTTATTTGAGGTTATTTGGTATTATAATGTCGCAACAGATTTAATGATTTAATGGTTTGTTATACAATCGTTTATTACATAATGTGCAAAAAAAAAAAAGATGTGCTTTTCAAAAACAAATGATAAATCTTTTGAAATTTTCAAATTTTTATCGCTTTTTATGACATTGATTGGAAATTCACAGGGTCATTGTCGCGGGAACTTCCGGTTTAGTCATGTTGATTGATCCCCGCTTCCGGTGTAATTCATAAGACCACATACTGATTAGCTTTAATATATAATTCAAACCATCCAAGATTTAAGAGTTTATGCAAAATAATACGTTCGTTATTTCGTAAATTTCCGTGCGAGAACTTACACAAAAGTCCACATCAATATTAAAAATATTTCATTTTCAATTAGAAAGTTTAAGTCGGACAGGTTTATTTAAGGCACACTTAGATAGCTCGTTTCAAGCATTACAAGTATATGTCAAAATTCATCATAACTGGATACGGAAAAAGTAACTTGAAGTGAATTGTATAATTACTTATTTGTTGTTTTAAGCTCATAAGTTATTTTCCTTAAAATGGTTCTAAAAGGTATGAAGCAAAACGTTAAATGCCATTCTCAGTGCTGTTTACATCTCTATTTCTACTTCTGGTTATGCCAAGATTACGTGACATTTTGTTGCATTTTGTTTTTGTAACTCTTGTACTATTTTTATAACTTAAACAAATAATAGTTGTTGATAGCAGATAGTTCAACTCAATTTGTGAGGTACCAAACATTATAGTTTTCATAATTTAACAATTATAAACATCGGTGAACTTTATATTACAATCTTTGATATTAATTACCATTATATTGATATTATTAGATATAAATTAACATAGACATAATGAGGTTTGCCAGGCAATATTACAATCTAATTAATATACCAATCTAATTTCATTTCGCTTATTTCATGTGTTTCGCTTCAACTGATGGAGATCTAACCTGGGCGGATTTTTGGACGGGTATGGTGTGGTTACATTATTATGCCAGGAAGTTGAGATCTGTTTTTTTTCAGGGAAAGATCAATCAGGGGAGGGCTATAGTCGGAAAGGAAAATAATCTGTTGATCTAAAGAGTTATCGGATAAGTTATACTCATTCGCGCGTAGACAGGCACAGGACGAACACGTTTAACTTTCGTGATTGTAATTTCAATGCACATAGTTAATATGTATTGAAGTAGTGGTTGCTTGGTTTATAGTAGTACATCTTGTCCAAGTATAAGGCATGGATAACTTCGTGTAAGACATTGTGTGCCTTGTATAAGGCATATTTTTGATAATTGGTTGCATCGTTTGCCTGGTTTAAAGCATCTTTTGCCTGGTAAAAAGCATTGTTTGCTTGGGTTTAAGGCATCTTTTGTCTGGTAAAAAGCATTGTTTGCTTGGGATTAAGGCATCGTTTGTCTGGTTCAAGGCATCGTTTGCCTAGTTTAAAATTCTGGTTGTGGTTTCGGTGTTAGAATGTTGAAAAATGTTGTGATGGGTTTAATCTGATTAGTGACATGTTATAGCCGAAGCATAATAATAAGTTTTTTATTTGAGGAAATGGGGATAAAGAACCAGTCTATTTGATACTACACTGCAAAAAATTCAAGGCCGAAAAAACGAAAAGATACTGGCAGCAAAATTTTCTCATCCGTTCTGTTATTTTCATGAAATTCCGTTTACTAAACGGATATGATAGTTATGAGGCCGGTTTCCAACTTAAAAATAGTTTCAAGCAAACAGCAGCTTCTGTCTTTGTGTCTGGTTGACACTGATCTGATGACATATCATATCATATTATACTATATCCCTTATAGTAATATTAGTAGTATATTACGTTTGAAGACCAATGACCCAAAGAATATAAATATCTACATCAATGTTAATGATAAGTACATAGTAACAATATTGAAGGTGATAGTGACATAGTATGTCAATGTTAATAATAAGTACATAACAATAACATGGAAGGTGATAGTGACATAGTATGTCAATGTTAATAATAAGTACATAACAATAACAATATGGAAGGTGATAGTGACATAGTATGTCAATGTTAATAATAAGTACAAAAAATAACAATATGGAAGGTGATAGTGACATAGTATGTCAATGTTAATAATAAGTACATAACAATAACAATATGGAAGGTGATAGTGACATAGTATGTCAATGTTAATAATAAGTACATAATAATAACATGGAAGGTGATAGTGACATAGTATGTCAATGTTAATAATAAGTACATAACAATAACATGGAAGGTGATAGTGACATAGTATGTCAATGTTAATAATAAGTACATAACAATAACAATATGGAAGGTGATAGTGACATAGTATGTCAATGTTAATGATAAGTACATAATAACAATATGGAAGGTGATAGTGACATAGTATGTCAATTTTAATAATAAGTACATAACAATAACATGGAAGGTGATAGTGACATAGTATGTCAATGTTAATAATAAGTACATAACAATAACATGGAAGGTGATAGTGACATAGTATGTCAATGTTAATAATAAGTACATAACAATAACAATATGGAAGGTGATAGTGACATAGTATGTCAATGTTAATAATAAGTACATAATAACAATATGGAAGGTGATAGTGACATAGTATGTCAATGTTAATAATAAGTACATAACAATAACATGGGAGGTGATAGTGACATAGTATGTCAATGTTAATAATAAGTACATAATAACAATATGGAAGGTGATAGTGACATAGTATGTCAATGTTAATGATAAGTACATAATAACAATATGGAAGGTGATAGTGACATAGTATGTCAATTTTAATAATAAGTACATAATAACAATATGGAAGGTGATAGTGACATAGTATGTCAATGTTAATAATAAGTACATAATAACAATATGGAAGGTGATAGTGACATAGTATGTCAATGTTAATGATAAGTACATAATAACAATATGGAAGGTGATAGTGACATAGTATGTCAATGTTAATGATATTACATAATAACAATATGGAGGGTGATAGTGACATAGTAAGTCAATGTTAATAATAAGCACATAATAACAATATGGAAGGTGAAAGTGACATAGTATGTCAATGTTAATAATAAGTACATAATAACAACATGGAAGGTGATAGTGACATAGTATGTCAATGTTAATAATAAGTACATAATAACAACATGGAAGGTGATAGTGACATAGTAAGTCAATGTTAAAAATAAGTACATAATAACAATATGGAAGGTGATAGTGACATAGTATGTCAATGTTAATAATAAGTACATAATAACAACATGGAAGGTGATAGTGACATAGTAAGTCAATGTTAAAAATAAGTACATAATAACAATATGGAAGGTGATAGTGACATAGTATGTCAATGTTAATAATAAGTACATAATAATAACATGGAAGGTGATAGTGACATATACATTGTATGTAGATACTTAGTGTATGTACATGTATATAATTATAACTACAAATTGAATCTGGCAATTTATTAAAACATAAAGTACAAAATGAATCTCATATCGAAAAAATCATAGATAACACAGCTTGACATTAAATAGGAACAAACAACATTATCTAATCTTTTGTGGATGATAGATGAATTTTGATAGATGAATAATAGCTAATATATACTCAGTCCATGTAAAAACGCACCATTCACGAAATCTGGAATAACTCCACGGGTTGATATGTGAAGTATATACTTATGATGCTTTTGAGATAATGAATACTTTAAGAAGACATTTAAACATCATTTAATTTGATTCACAATAATGTTAATGCGCGAGCGAGACTTATCTGGTGTAGGGGTCAAATGGGAAGTCAATAACGGGTGTGACCGCCATTTGCATTGACACATGCGGTGCATCGTCGTCCCATGGAGTTGATCAGACTCTGGATAGTGTTCTGAGGGATAGCATTCCACTCCTGAACAAGGGCAACCTCAAGTTCCCGGATGTTGTCCATCTGGCGTCGACGTGAAAGACGTCCAATTTCATCCCATAAGTGCTCGATTGGAGAGAGGTCGGGTGACAGAGCTGGTCACTGAAGCACGGGGATGTTCTGCTGTGCAAGGTACTGCTTGGACACCCTTGCAATGTTTGCCCTAGCGTTGTCCACTGTAGACGCTGGTTTCGGTGAAGATCTGTCAATATGGGGCCGAAATAAGGACGTCGTGCACACAGGCCTGCAGCTCGCAGACGGTTCCTTACGGCGTTGGAGTGACTGAATCCACGTCGTCCTTGGTAGTGTTCGGTCTCCGACATGATCCAGTACGATCTGACGGTCCTGAACGTTGTTGCCAGTGGTCACAGCGTCTGTTGAAACCAAGTCGAGGGGTCCAGTGACTTTGGCAACTGACGCTGGCGCCATTTTGAAGCATGCCAATGGCACGTTCCGGTTCAGGGGCTGTAAGTCGCGGCATCGTGTCGGCGTTTCACAAGTGTCAGTGAATAAGTGAAATCTTATTCGCATTCGCATGCTTTTAAAGGTAATGTGTGCACAATCCAGAGTGAAATTAATTTTTCCCGCTGTGTGCGTGCAAAATGTTGAGTTTTTGCGAAAAATTGCCTAGCGTTACAGTTAACATGAAATTCTCGCATTTCTTGCACCTGGCATAAAGTCCCTCTACGACTTTCTAATGTATTTTCACTCCCGTAATCGATCAAAAACATTTCTCATTATCTCCTTTATATAAACATCGCATGGGATTAAACTAGGTCATCACTAGATTAATTCAATAGATTTCCTAGATGTACAGGCCTCATAGGGTATAAAGTTTGCACCAAATGAAATTTGAACGTGTCCTGTGTCTGTCAAGTAGCGATATGTCTAGTTGAGTTGTACGTTGTAGAGTATATAAGATCGGATGCTGTATAAAAGAATGAAACCGTCCCTGTAAATGTGCATGTAAATTATTTGTCTAGTAAACAATGATTTATACGCATACAATTTGACAAGTTGACTTGTATTCAGCTCTGAAGAATTGTTTTTAAAACAGTTTCGACAAGTTGAATAGGACTCTGGAATTTTTGGACATTCGACCGCCCATAGATTTGGGGAGAATCCGGATCTATTAGCCCATTATTCCCCGGTCATGCTCGCCTCTTTTTGCTTTCGCCCTAAAATTTTTGGCTCATATTGACCCGGGATTATTCGCACTCTCTATTTTCGCCCTGGGCTCGTGCGCTCTGGAGGCTACTCAGATGTTCAAAATAAAACACAAGATTCAGAAATAATATTTTAAGACTCAAGTAGAAGTTACAACATTTAACAGAGAAAAAAGTCTTGTTGATAAATAATTGCGGAAAATCTTTAAACTGGATTATTCTGAAATAGAAGAAAACTTACATTAGTAACTAGTTCATTGGGCCATACTGATAGAGCAATAATATATTTGCTTAAATAAAAAAAACTAAGTCCAAAAAACACCAATTGCAACTTTACATACCGATACCTTGTTTTACCCATCCCTTGACAGTTGGTCGAAACGAATTCTAAAAATTCCCTCCAACAAAAATAACTGACTGATTTAACTGCCTCCTTATTAATTTTCAAAATTTAAGGAAAAATAAAAGGACTTTATTGATATAACAGCAGAAGAGAGTTAATTTTTCATATCTGTTGACCAGAAAACGGATAGATAGACGAGGCGAGACCATGTTTGAGAGTGTGATACATATAATATTAAAGAAATTTACCTTAATTTTAAGAGCACGAATCACCATTTCCACCACAAACACCACATTCATCAGCATACTGGCCACCTTGTGATATCAGTACACCATCACATCCGAATTCCTGGAGGATAACAAAATAAATCAAGAGGGTATTCTAGGGTTTTGCCTGAATAACAGTTGGAAACTTGTTGAAACTTGAAATCTTACTAGCCTCTGATGACAGTTACTATGATAATCGTTATCTAGAAAGAAACTATCATATTGGTCAAGGTATCATGGCTTGTGATATCAGTACACCATCACAACCAAATTCCTGGAGGATAACAAAATAAATCAAGAGGGTATTCTAGGGTTTTGCCTGAATAACAGTTGGAAACTTGTTGAAACTTGAAATCTTACTAGCCTCTGATGACAGTTACTATGATAATCGTTATCTAGAAAGAAACTATCATATTGGTCAAGGTATCATGGCAGTTTATTTGATAATCGTTATCAAAGAAACTATCATATTGGTCAAGGTATCATGACTGTTACTTCGATAATCGTTATCAAAGAAACTGAAATCATATTGACCAAAGAATCACGATAGTTACTTTGATAATCGTTATCAAAGAAACTATCATATTGGTCAAAGAATCATGTCACTGACGATTATCAAAATGACTACCAAATTCGTCATAGTATCATATATGCAATTAATTAAGAAAACAAGATAAACCTTTGTCAATTAAGCTTTCTACAACCTCTTACCATGCAGATTCCAAAGGCACAGTGAAAGGAATTATCGAGTTCTGGATCAGATTTCTTGCACCATGATCCATCAGGCATCAAACCTTTGGAATTATCATTATTAGCATATCCACCATCTAACAGAGCACATTTCATCTTACATACCAATACACCATCTGAAATTAATACAGTTTTAAACCACCACTATCTAATACAACACATCTTACATACCAATACACCATCTGAAAGTAATACGATATTAAACAACCACTATCTAATACAATACATCTTATATACCAATACACCATCTGAAAATAATACGATATTAAACAACCACTATCTAATACAATACATCTTATATACCAATACACCATCTGAAAATAATACGGTATTAAACAACCATTATCCAATACAACCCATCTTAACTACCAATACACCATCTGAAAGTAATACGGTATTAAACAATCACTATCTAATACAATACATCTTATATACCAATACACCATCTGAAAGTAATACAGTATTAAACAACCACTATCTATATACAACACCATCATTAATACCAATACACCATCTCAAAGTAATACGGTATTAAACAACCACTATCCAATACAACACATCTTATATACCAATACACCATCTGAAAGTAATACAGTATTAAACAACCATTTTCTAATACAACACATCATATATACCAATACACCATCTGAAAGTAATACAGTTTTAAACAACCACTGTCTAATACAACCCATCTTAACTACCAATACACCATCTCAAAGTAATACGGTATTAAACAATCACTATCCAATACAACACATCTTATATACCAATACGCCATCTGAAAGTAATACAGTATTAAACAACCATTATCTAATACAACACATCATATATACCAATACACCATCTGAAAGTAATACAGTTTTAAACAACCACTGTCTAATACAACACATCTTATATACCAATACATCATCTGAAAGAAATACAGTTTTAAACAACCACTATCTAATACAACACATCATATATAGCAATACACCATCTGAAAGTAATACAGTTTTAAACAACCATTATCTAATACAACACATCATATATACCAATACACAAACTGAAAATAATACGGTATTAAACAACCACTATCTAATACAACACATCTTATATACCAATACACCATCTAAAAATAATACAGTATTAAACAACCACTATCTAATACAACACATCTTATATACCAATACACCATCTAAAAATAATACATATTAAACAACCACTATCTAATACAACACATCATATATACCAATACACCATCTGAAAATAATACAGTATTAAACAACCACTATCTAATACAATACATCTTATATACCAATACACCATTTGAAAGTAATACAGTATTAAACAACCACTATCTAATACAACATATCTTATATACCAATACACCATCGGAAAATAATACGGTATTAAACAACCACTATCTAATACAACACATCATATATACCAATACACCATCTGAAAATAATACGGTATTAAACAACCACTATCTAATACAATACATCTTATTTACCAATACACCATCTGAAAATAATACAGTATTAAACAACCACTATCTAATACAACACATCTTATATACCAATACAACCATTTATACTCACTCTCAGTTTTCATATTCGGAGCACCGATACCAGAATACTCCTCACTATCGATCACACCTGAGTTTATCTTCATTTCACAAACTTCAGAAGCACGGATTATTTTTTGATCTTGGAAGTCTTCACTATCACCGTCACAAGGCTAAAATCAAACACTTTTTTTTAATGAAAAACTTTAATTTTCAGTTCACCTAGGTCCTGCGTTGTCAACTTTTTTTTTTGGTTGGCTTCTAGGAAAACCATACAAAAAGAACAATTTTCTAAGGGACTTGGGACGAGCCCGCTTCCTACTCAAAATTGTCAAACATCCCACGGGTGGGACGCGTCCCCCAGGTTGAAACCTAGGACCTAGGTGAAAATTAATTTTTAATTGAAAACTGTTATTATCACCTTGGTGAAAATAGGTTATAATTCCAATAGTTTTGATTTAAATAGTTTCATTTCTGGTGAAATTCGGTGATAAGTCCTATAGTTTTTTTATCAAAAATTTTACGAGATTATTTATTTAATTTTTAAAAAACTTTATCCACCACCTATATAATTTTATTTCACCAGGTGAAATTAAAGTTTTTAATTCAAAATTAAGGTTTTAATCATAATAAAGGGTTAATCCTGTCGTATGTGAGGCACCGTTGTTCAGAAATATACGTGTGTATACCTATGATACGTTTCAGATCTGAAGACATCACATTTCGTTTTGATTTACAGACTATATGATCTCGTTGCTATTTATTTTCCTATTGCTAACTTGACGCTACCCACAAAACCTAACATTATTTCGTTTCAACAATATAGAAGTGGATTTATATGAAGATATATCGTTGTGCTAATCCAAGTTTTATTTGAATCTCTGAATTGATTAATTAGATTTCTCTATATTATTCACACAAAACAATGTGTCCCAGCCAGATTGTCATCATTGTGGTTTTTTCTGATACGAAATATTGAGTTATACGTGCTGCCTCACAACATGTTCATTCCCTACATTCGGAGTAAACAATATCGATTTACTATGACCAGCAGTGATGGTGGAAACGCATACGAAATATTACCATTACCTCATTTTCACAAAGTTCTGCTCTGAATGATGGTCCATCGCATAATGGTGAATTTACTGGCCTGTAAGGATATTGTTAGTATTCTATGAATAGCGGAGACAAACATGATAAAATACAGGTAAATCCATAAAAAACATAGGCATATTGAATGGTGGTTTTGTTTTAAGTATTATATCACATACACCATCTCGTTTTATTTCATTGAATTATGCTTTGAAACAAGATTTGTGAAAAAAAAAGGAGAAAGCAAAATGCTATTAATTAAGCAGGAAATAATATAAATGTTTGAAATTTATTAAATTTCTGATTATGAATAATTAGTCATATATTGTTGATAAGATAATCAAATGGGCATTGGTAATTTGTTAAACTTAGCTCTTTGTGTATGTAAGATGCAGTCGTCCAAATTGTCAAAAAATGTCAATTTCGAGATGCTAACATATTGAAGATAACCGTGTAGGCCTTGGTAAGAAATGGGAAGGGAGATATCTTCCATGTTACTAGGACAACAACTACACCATTATTCACCCAACACCCAAAGCTAATATCAAGCTAATATCAAGCCAGCTGGTATAACAAATTCTCGAGACCATTCAAGGGAATAATCAAAAACGGTTGCTGAATGAAGGTGGTCTCTTAGGAGAGTATGTTTATTTGTAAAGTATGGTTATTAATGTTTAAATATTACTTACGTAGGATTGTTGCAAATTCTGTGTGAAAGTTTGACCCCAGTGCCACAAGTTCTTGAGCATGGACCATAGTCACTCCATTCAGACCAACCACCCACTACAACATTTTCTTCTAATTCTTTTACATTTCGTCCACTTTCTTCCCATGTCATACAAGTCTTATGAATACACATCTAGGAAAATGTACAAAAAGATACATGTTTGCTCAGTTAATATAACTCTATGTAAGATGTGTACACATTAACCTAATATACACACTGTAATCCAACATCCGGATCGCCAAAATTCTATAAAAAAGAAATAAGAATGTTCATAACACCGATGCCGATCACCAGACAACCCTATTTCTTGTTTCTATTAGATCGTGACTGGTGTATAAGACAATATGCTCACTGAACTAAACTAAGTTCAACACTTACCTGCCTATCACCACAGGAAACACCGCGCGGAATAGGTGAAGTGGCTTTTAACAATCCACGTTTTCCATCATCACCCATATATCTACATCTAAACTTACTACAAATCTAGATAAATATAAATCAATATTACTTATCTAGAAAATTATAAGGCATTTTATTAACTTATCTAGACGAATATTAAACATATCATAACTTATCTATATACATAACCCATGGACAAATACCAAACATTTTAATAACTGATCTAGGCAAATACCAAACATTTTAATAACTTATCTTGGCAAATACCAAACATTTTATTAACTTATATAGACAAATATAAAGGCATTTTATTAACTTATCTAGACGAATACCAAACATTTTAATAACTTATATAGACAAATATAAAAGCATTTCAATAACTTATCTAGACAAATATAAAGGTATTTCATTAACTTAGCTAGACAAATATCATATTTTTCAATTAACTAATCTAGATATATATCATAATTTTCAATTAATTAATCTACACAGATATCTTAATTTTTAATTAACTAATCTAGACAAATATCATACATTTTAGTTACTTATCTTAACATTTTAAACCGAACTTTTCCTCACCAATAAATATAAATAATAATCTACCCAGAACATATTTCTCCAAGGCATCATTGTATCTTTTTGAGTAAGCTAAGAGACTATTTTCTGAAGCTGTCAATTTTAATGCTCCGAGGGTCATAACTCATAAAGGAACTACTTACTGGATTAGAAGGTTCATAGACATAGTTTTCTCCGTATTTTGCAACACATAATTCATCAGGTAACATATTCTGACCTAAAGAAGGTAAACTATCATTATAATGATATATCACATTAATTTATAATTTTATGTATATAATATATCCTATACACCCGTTTTACATCAAGCCCACTACACTTCGTTCTGTAGGCGTGGGAACGTGAACAAAACGATTATAACGAATTATTTGATTTGCTGAAAATTTTAGAGCCCATTTTTATTAGACAATAAATTCTTATGAATACAAAATTTTCCTCATTTGTGTTACCACGGCCTCGAGGAAGAATGGCGAATGCGGGTGCAGTTTGGAAACAATGGCTGACGACTAAGCAATTTTTATTTACGCCATCTTGAGCTACAGCTTGGCCTAGTACGGTACGTAAAAATGGAATACAGTAGTTCTATCTCTTACTTTCCTCCCCCGGATTGTCTTTATGAAAAATAAAATCTACCTGATTTTTATGCTTACTCACCCGAATATTCATCGTCTAATTCGACCACATTAGGGTTATTAACATTCTCCTCAAATAAGCAGTCATATTTTGGACTTAAACTGAACAAAAATAAGAAGAAAACCCGAACTATATTAGAAAACAATCTTCAGAAAAATGGGTGGGTCACTAGTTTTTAACCTGCTATATTGATACATGCTGCCCGGGAACTTATTATCGTCACTTTAGGTAAAGGAGAAACCTACTTTCTATTAGCCTCCAGATTCTTTTATGAGATTCGAACAAGAAGATGCGTACTTGCGTATCTTTAGAATATTGATAATATACTTTACTATAATCTGGCGCCTGTGGAACTGCCACGACACTGTCAAATTTACACTGAAAATTGTACCTGATTTTTTCTGTTAATCTGGCATAATTACAGGAACTTAAACCAATGTAACCATATCCCATAATACCTCCATCTCCGGGACCACAATAACCTTTATTTGGATCATTGTGTGGCAATCCCAAACTAATATTAGAACATACATCAAAAAAGTTAATATTTGGAACACTGGAATCGATTACAAAGTTGTTAACATGTCGGGAAAGTCGTCATATGATCGAGGTTAATCGTGGCATGTTCAAGAGAGTTGGGATTTCCCTTAATTGTGACTAGAACGTGATCTGTCTTTCCCAGAACGAAAACTTTCGGGGCACAGTCTTGAGATAAATATTGAACCCCGCAACAACTTTCATAAAATATTTGGTACAATTTTATGTGTTGTATCCCCTGGAAAAAATACTCTTATGTGATAAAGTTGGTTATATTCTTGCTATAAATAGGTTGCTTTCGTGAGTGGAACCTTGGTAGAAAAAACCTTTCAGTGCTCAAGCAAAAAAACACCGGAAAGTATTTGAAATGATTCTATCCGGAATAGTACAACTGTTCCAAGCATTACAGAATCGGGATTGAATAGACCGTTGTGGTGTGATAGTACATTTAATTAATGTATTATTATTTACTTACTTATGACCAATTTCATGTGCAATGCCTTTGATAGCAAAGCAATCACGGCTTCTTATTCCAGAACATTTGCGTGAGGAACAGATACTACCCAACCAGCTCAAACCTAATGGTGTTCCATCTGATCGTCTAGAAACATACACAAAAATAAGTTAGTGGACTGTCTGACACCACTATTTTAGAGTCTTAAAGTGATTTGAAGATTTCGTTTAAAAGTTATAAAAATGATTGTGAACCACGTTCGATCTGCTAATTTTTTTTTATAAAATAATATTATTTATAAAATGACTAATTATCATTTAATAATTTGAATTGTTGTATTCAACCATCCATGTCACACATAGTTGAATAGAGAAAATCGAGTACATTCTGATTATGAAATCTATATCGATGTGGGATAAATATATCATAAGTTAATTTAAATATGTTAATGAATTATTTTCTTGTTAGTTTGACATAGGGATATAATCACATTTGCAATCAATGGTAATGAAATCTGCTTTCCAGTTTGACATGGTGATATAATCACATTTGCGACCAATGGTATTGTAATCGGCTAGCCAGTTTGACATAAGGATATAATCACATTTGAGATCAATGGTAATGTAATCTTCTAGCCAATTTGGCATGGGGATATAATCACATTTGCGATCAATAGTGATCTAATCTGCTAGCCAGTTTGACATTGGGATATAATCACATTTGCGATCAATAGTCGGTTTGACATGGAGATATAATTACATCAATTTGATCAATGGAAATTTGACAGGGAATTTATTTTCAGAGATATATTTCTATAATTGTGACCTTCAGTTGCATACATAGTATAACAATTTGCTAATTGGTTGGACTTGAACATTTCATATAACGAAATGGTTATACAGTTGAATGTGGAATATACTTACCCAAGCTGCAAATGTACGTGGTCATAAGGCCAGTTATTTTCTTTAGCATGATCACAAACAAGTCTTGTAGTTGCACCAACCTTTATTGTTGATGTATAGAATGACTGAAAACAGAAATACAACGTCAATGATGGCAAACCAGACAAGATTTGAAACAATATGATAATTATTGAATATTGTAAAATGAACAAAGGCACTTATCTATGATTAATATACTTCTGTAAAAAAGTTCAATGAAAGCTACTGTATACTTTAGATTTCATTTTCCTTTGCGTTTCGGACTGTTAGTTTTTACGCCTATAAATGTATAGTGGTCTAATGTTGACTGATATTAAATCATGTTGCCAATTAAAACGTCTGAAAGGGTGATATTAGGAAGCCGGTAATTGGAAGGATGATAACGACCTTACAATGGCATATTCTTGTTTATTGGTAGTTCTTGATATACTCAATTGACATAATATATATTGTACTTAAATACAATAGTACAGGTGGTCAGAATACTACTGACCACTGACTAGGTATTTTTAGTAGTCCTTAAAAACGAGCTAGTATACCTGGGAATCTGAGATATACATTACCAAATATGGTTGTGGGGATCAAGCATAATATGTGAAGTTAAAATGTATTTTTCCTCAGTATTATTAACGTTAGACGTCAGATGTTCAATTTCTAGAAGTTAAAAACTGGATGATAGAGTCAATATCTAGATTTATTTAACATTGTAATATAAATGAAAGCTTACCGGATCAGTCTCCCAGAAGTCAATATATTTCAGAGAAATTTTAACATCGTAACCCATTAGTTCTTTATCACTCCAGATTGCTTGAGCCTACATAATAAAATAAAAAACTATAACCGTGAGTGAGTAACGTTTGAATAATCAAATTTGAGTGTGTCTCTTGAACCACTAGTACCAAGATGTTATCTGTGACATTCGACTTAGTTTTTGGAAAAGACAACGTATTACATTTCAATCTGTTGGTCATCATAAGACTATTATATTCATATCTTCCAGGCCTAACTGGTGAACCATTGTCTTTAAACCTACCCCTGTCCATTTGATAAGCATGTAATCTAACCATTCATCGTATTCTGCGTGACCATTACTTTTCATAAATGAAACCATATCAGCATCGACCACCAAAGCTGTTTCTATTTCAAAATGATCTGGTCTTTCTACTGCGGTTTGTGTAGCTCGTTTGTTTCTAACAGCTTCTTCCAGATCCACAACATTATCGCCTTAAGAAAAATAATATCTATGTACTATAATCATAAACTAATTCAAAAAGATCAAATATATTTACTTTACAAACTCATAGACCTTAATTTCAGCCATCTGTATCAATCTTAACAATTATACTAAATTAAGCGCATTTGTTTTTATTTCCGGTTTGCTGGTAGGCAGTTTTTAAAACCCAACCTGTTTATAGTTATCAAAAATAATTAAAAGTATATGTCGTATGGCGTGCTACTACCTACCTACAAAATCTGAATTGTCTTCAGAGCTACGTTTTGCTATGATAAATCTTTTTTCTGAGCGTTTATTTCTGTGGTTCGTCACTTCATCCAATGTTTCAATAGCGTATTCGTAACCATCATGATGGAAAACACCTCGCTGAAAAGAAAATGACACGCTAAATGTCTGAACTGGGTACCTAATATGGTAATGGTTATGTAGTAAAATAAAATTGGTAATTGTCGTAAATTTAATTTCAATAGAAATTGAACAGTTGATTATAATCATAGAAATCCATATTTCAAAAGGAGATGTAGTCAAATTATAATGAAATAGTTTTAAAATATTGGACTTACTATATCTTAAACGTATTGGTAATTATCATAAAGTTATTGTTCATATTTAACGTATTTTGACAGTAGGTAATAGTAATTGTAGTAGAATTAGTAAGCAATGTTATATTAAATTGTAAAGTAATATTGTTAAATTATTATTACCGTATTTCGACAGTAAGTAATGGTAATTGTAGTAGAATAAGTAAACAATGTTACAATAAATCTAATAGTTATATTGTTACATTATTATTACCGTATTTTGACAGTAAGTAATAGTAATTGTAGTAAAATTAGCGGGTAATGTTATCTTAAGTTGTAAAGTTATATTGTTAAATTATTATTACCGTATTTCGACAGTAAGTAATAGTAATTGTAGTAAAAGTAGTAAGCAATGTTATCTTAATTTGTAAAGTAATATTGTTAAATTATTATTACCGTATTTCGACAGTAAGAAATTACAGCCAAGTTATGACCTGGTTTATTTGATAATATACAGTTAACATCTCTCTTCTTCATTTCAATCTGATGATCACCTTGAGATCGAAATAATTTAGCTTCGGGATGTAAAACAGATCTATAAAAAAGAATAAAGAGTTTACCATAATAGATAGTGGTATATTCCAAAAATAATTTAAATGACAATCTTGCTCATAGCAAACTAAAAACAATCTGTATATATCAGGTACAATACTTCTCGCCCGTTGGGCTAGTTATTATCATTTTTCTAATTTCAGATCAGAACAGAAGAAAACCATCGAACAGATCCAGACCCTTTATCCCTATTATTTCTCAATAAAATATTTGTTCCACCCTGTAGGCCTGTATATCTGGGAGAATGAATCCCTCCCTTCCCCGAAATTCCATCTGAATATAAATTGGTTCAGTGTCAGTGTTTGCCTATGACGTTTTGAAAATGTATACTGCATATTGATAGAATAGGAAAGAGAAGAAAGAAAGAAACAACTATATTTTACAAGTCCGCCGTGACAGGGATCCTTTCTACCAGCTAGTCCTTGGCCAAACCTCTTGGCATTGATCTTTCCCGGATTATCCGTAACCATTTATAGCTGGGTAGACTGGCTTTATGAGTGAAGATGACTTATTCAAGGTTCATCAAACTTTTACACCCGATCGAGATTAGAACTCACGTCCGACATTTTCAAAGTCTCTAAGCAAATGGCGTCATGATGTTAAGAACAGTTTTAATATCAGCTCTCAGTTTCTGATTACAATACAACCTTAATGTAGATCAATCTGTTGTTTTTTTAATATGGTAAGATGTGATGAAAGATAGTTTGTAACGAGTTAATATACAAACAAAACAAATTTTCAATCTAGTTTACCTGGCATGTCGAAGATGTAATTGAAACTCGTCGCCTGTTTCATCGAGTTTAATATTTAAATGAACATTTTCACCATCACCAGTTGATCGTCTTTCTCGAAGTCTTCCTTCATCAAAACTAAGATGGGAAAACAGATGTTATGTTTTTTACTGGTCATACTTGGTATAGATAACAGTAGGGTTCTTAAAATGTTTATTTAAATCATAGTATATTCTTGATTTGAAACATTTACAGATACCACATCATCTATTACAATAACAAGATAATTTACATGCAATATATTTATTGATGGACAATATCTAATTGTTAAATTTTCAATTATTATACAATCAAATTCATATACTGCTATAAATTTTTCGTTCCGCTTATTTCCTGTGTGTTATTTATAATATACCTCAGTATAATTGAATTGTTTCCTACCTTTCTTGTCCTGCATCACTAATCTCTGATATAGTTGCTATACCAACATGTTCAAATCCAACTATTGAAATATAAAGAAATCATATAATTTACTCTTCCAATGAGTGGATCCATACCCAAATTATAAATATCTAGCAGATTGTGAGGCACATTTTATTCCAAACTGATGTACACTTATAAACGTCCTGTCATTCCACGAGGATACAGCTGCATATCAAAATTTCTCTAAAATTCGGGCATACGGTGAACTATCGACTATAGGCTTAAAACGGATTGCACCGTATTATTTATAACGACATATTTACTTTAGGAGGACGTTTCGAGCAGTTCTGCGGCAACACCATGCCAATTTGTAATTTGCTGGATTTTGTCGTTAACGTTATCGGCTGAAAGCTGCAGTATCTAATGTACATCGCAGTGTTGCAATATCGTCGAAATTATCTTTCACATATAATGCGTATGGCTTATGTATACCACAAACTTTGAACTTATACGGAATGTATAATCTATATACAGTTCTACGACGGAGATAACCTATACATTTAGCAAGCTATTTGGTTCCTTAAATACATTCGACATACATATATCACGATCAAATAATTAGATGCGCTTGGTATACATACTTGTACTTTTCCTTACAAGTAAACTTACCACTACGAAGATATCGAAATCCTTGGTGATTTTCATCAACTCCCTGTAAATTTAAAACAATATATTATTATTAATTGTCGGATCATTCGCCTGTCAGGTTTGATACACCATGGTACCATTTACACTTTATAAGAATTAAAATTGGACGAATATATCATATACTGTACCATGGAGACAAAAGAATCAATCCGTTAAACTACTGGGCCCTGAACTGATTGTAATGACACCCGACCCTCAAAAAATTCCAAGATAAGCCAGCTATTTGAAGTCTAAGTGTTGTAATAAATTATTTACAAACCTTACAACCTGACAAACAGAGTGTCAACAACAGCAGTTTGAAATTGAGAATAGTCATATCTCGTTCTGAAATGAAGTGTTTTATATTTGTATTAAACTGTTTCTAGATACCAAGACGAATAGCACTCTCTGCAGTGTTCAATGTGATACACTCTGCAGCGTTCAATGTGATAAAAGCATGTATTTATATATATTGTTCATTATATCAATCTCATTAAAGTAAAATATAAAAAATCCATTTGACACGATTGAATAAGTTAATTATATGAAATATGTGATAAAATGAATGCAGTTATCGATATATTTGCTTTTTTGTCGGTAAAGCTGATTTTCAATTATTTATTTTTTTATTTTTTTGAGAATTAGAAAATCCGATATTAAAAGCTCTGTAATTCACCAAGTCAACCACATTCGTCAATATCCAACTGGTATTCTGGTATTATTTCTACTGATAATAACCCTTATTGCAGTCGAACCACAAAAGAAAAAGAAAAAATAGAAAGAAACAACTATATTTTACAAGGACAACAACTTAGGTTCACAAGTCCGCCGTGACAGAGATCCTCTCTACCATCTGGTCCTTGGTCAAACCTCTTAGCATTTATTCTTCCCGGATTATCCGCACCCATTTACAGCTGGGTGAACTGAAATTGTGAGTGTAGATGACTTATTCAAGGTCATCGGACTTTCACACTCCGGTCGAAATTAGAACTAACGTCCGACATTTTCCACGTATCCAAGTAACGTCATGACGTAAAGGACCAGCGCTCAAACCGCTCTGCTATAAAACCTCACAATGGTTTTTATTGCTGAAAAGTGTTACGGATAACCGGTATCAAAGACTATTGGCTATTTCAGCAAATATATAACTATATTGTTTAATAATAATTCATTATAAAAGACACACCGGCTAAAATCAAACTACTAAAAGGAAAATTTAAACTTTACAAAACAATCAAATAATACCTTCAGGTGAAAATCTTAATTCAGGTTAATCTTTCAATCATTTTATAGGATATTTCCGGTTGGGTGAATATGAAAAATAAATATTTAACTTTTCTAACTTACCGTGGAGACTAATTTGACCCACTGGTTCGATATTGACTGCAATGTCTATTTATATAGGTCTAGGATATTATCATTATGAATATTTATTATAAATAGTTCCACGTGGATAATTAGTTTGATGATATTGCTAGATCCTTGACTGATTTTCATTCCGTTATAAAAAAAAAGGGTTGAACCTAAAGGTGGGATAAGGAACGAAAAGTTCATAAAATCGTATTTTAATGAAACGGAAGTTTAAAAATCTTTATTTTCATAAAATTCGCATGGAGTGAAGTGAGACAAATTCTTTCAGAGCAAAGACATAAGCAATCTTGCCGATGGTTCCGCATGGGACAAGCTCACCAAAAAGTTACTATATAAACCTAATTAGCATGACTAGTTTTTATAATTTATATACGGCGACTGGTTCACTTGCAATTAAATGTCAATTCTACGTAGTATGCAAGTGTAGACTGTGCAGGAAGTTATGAAATGTACCATTCTCACGTGCAAATATCTTGGCGTCAAATGCCATTTTGTTTAATTTCGTTGTACTAATTATTGAAAAAAATGTACACGTGCATGACACAGTGGCGGCTGCAGAACTTTAATTTTGGGGATCTATAAAGGGGTTTTCGTTTTTACATATTAAGCAATTTAAAAGAGTATTCTTTCAACACTAATACATATCATATGAAAAAATGACCTTTTCATTAACATATTGTAATCGAGGGCCTTAATAAAGGACAAATATAAATTAGAAAATGAAACAATATACAGTTCACCTGGCAGGATAAACAACGGAAATTAGTGACCTTATCTGAATTATTATCGACAAAAGATCTGACAGTTTATTGTTAAAGGGATTGTAAAAAAAGTCTGTACTCATATATCTATGGTTTGTATTTGCAACACCCAAATTTCCGTCAGATGGTTTTGGTTCCTGTACTTTGAAACTCAAAAGCTACTAATGAATTATTTTTGCAAAGACGCCAAGACACTTAGTTTTAGTTTGGTGTTTGTGTAACAGTTCAAAATAACAGTAGACAAAGGACTTGGGGCTACACTGGTGTGCGTCATTATAGCGCAAATGAGCCCCACAATAACTTTATATATAAATATATAATATGGGCACGGTAATTTCGTAGGATGCATTCACTGAAAGATCAAACAATGTGATTTCTTTATATTGCAATACATGTAGTTGGATTTGAACATATTGGTACAGCTACTATTTCAGAGATTAGTGATGCAGGAACACAAAGGACAATTCAAGTCTACTCAGGCATATTACAAATAACACACGGGAAATAAGCGGAACGAACAATTTAACAAAGTATATTAGTGTTAGATTGTGTATTGATAGATTGACAATGTTTATTACAATAAGATATTGTCCATCAATAAATATATTGCATGTAAATTATCTTGTTATTGTAATAGATGATGTGGTATCTGTAAATGTTTAAAGAATCCTACAGTTATCTCTACCAAGTATTACCAGTAAAAAACATAACATCTGTTTTCCCATCTTAGTTTTGATGAAGGAGGACTTGGAGAAAGACGATCAACTGGTGATGGTGAAAATGTTTATTTAAATATTCAAGTTGATGAACAGGCGACGAGTTTCAATTACATGATTTAAACAATATTTTATTCAATGTACATAATATGTTTACAAATACATAATTAGGGTTTCGGAAAAGAGCCGAGGCTTAGGCTAATTCGTCACCAATTAGAATTTACAAAACAAAAAATTAAGGAATCTTTAAATAAATAATAAGAAGTATATCATAAAATAGTTTAACATATACAGAATTTAATCATGTTTATACTAATATTTGACATAAAAATGTGCAAGTAGCATAGTGTGTCCACACCAGATAGGGATCGTTATCACCAAGAATTCTGTCCGTCTACAATCACAAGCGAAAATCCAGACCAGGACAGCCGGGCTGGTCAACTGGAGACTGCGTTGACTTGAGATACATCCAGCAAGGATTTAACTTTTTCAGGATCAAACAACTAGGATAAATATTTGAGATCAACGACTAGGGTAAATATACAAGACCAGTTACATCTTCGACATGCAAGGTCAACTAGATTGACATTATTTATATACATGTATTAACTCGTTACTTTTATAATACTTCAAGGTATCCGATTGATCAAAAACTGAGAGCTGATATAATTTAAATGCTCGTATCTAAATCTAAAACTGTCCTATTACTACAAGTCTCTGGCGTTGTTATTGTATTACTACAAGTCTCTGGTGTTGTTATTGTATTACTACAAGTCTCTGGCATTGTTTATTGCATTACTACAAGTCTCTGGTGTTGTTATTGTATTACTACAAGTCTTTGGCGTTGTTATTGTATTACTACAAGTCTCTGGTGTTGTTATTGTATTACTACAAGTCTCTGGTGTTGTTATTGTATTACTACAAGTCTCTGGTGTTGTTATTATATTACTACAAGTCTCTGGTGTTGTTATTGTATTACTACAAGTCTCTGGCGTTGTTATTGTATTACTACAAGTCTCTGGCGTTGTTATTGTATTACTACAAGTCTCTGGTGTTGTTATTGTATTACTACAAGTCTTTGGCGTTGTTATTGTATTACTACAAGTCTCTGGCGTTGTTATTGTATTACTACAAGTCTCTGGTGTTGTTATTGTATTACTACAAGTCTTTGGCGTTGTTATTGTATTACTACAAGTCTCTGGTGTTGTTATTGTATTACTACAAGTCTCTGGCGTTGTTATTGTATTACTACAAGTCTCTGGCGTTGTTATTGTCTTACCATAAGTCTCTGGTGTTGTTATTGTATAACTACAAGTCTCTGGTGTTGTTATTGTATTACTACAAGTCTCTGGCGCTGTTATTGTCCTACCATAAGTCTCTTGTGTTGTTATTGTATAACTACAAGTCTCTGGTGTTGTTATTGTATTACTACAAATCTCTGGTGTTGTTATTGTATTACGACAAGTCTCTGCCGTTGTTATTGTATTACTACAAGTCTCTGGCGTTGTTATTGTATTACTACAAGTCTCTGGCGTTGTTATTGTATAACTACACGTCGCTGTCGTTGTTATTGTATTACTACAAGTCGCTGGCGTTGTTATTGTATTACTACAAGTCTCTGGCGTTGTTATTGTATTACTACAGGTATCTGGCCTTGTTCACTGTATAACTTCAAGACTCTGAAATGCATTACTTTTACTCTCTGGCGTTGTTTGATGCATTACTATAGGTCTCTGGCGTTGTTTTCTGAAATACGATAAGTATAAGTATAAGTTTACCCCATTTACTGCACGTCTCTGACATTTTTACCATAACATTGTAATTATATCTACACGTAAATTAAAATTACACTCTGTTCATCCAATACATTGAACGCGTGGAATTTTCATATCAGCCTGGTGTTTTCCATCATGATGGTTACGAATATGCCATTGAAAAACAGTGGATGAACTAACGAACCACAGGAATAAACGCTCAGAAAAAAGATTTATCATAGCAAAACGTAGCTCTGAAGAAAATTCAGATATTGTGTGTAGGTAGCCGCGTCATATTTTGCTCCTAATATTATTATTGATAACTATAAATATAATTATTTTACATCAGTAGGTCTATAGCTGATTGACAGATGTTTCGAAAAATGTTGAATTTGAGCTCCAATTTCAACTCTTCATCTTTTGAAACACCCAAAGCCACTCAACTGTTTGCCTATTCGACGTGATAAGCATTTCAAAATTTCTCAATTTATATTATCATCTTTAACTTTCTCCAATTTCAACTCTGCATCTTATGAAACACCCAAGGCCACTGTTTGCCTATTCGACTTGTTAGCATTTCAAAATTCTTAATTTTGTTTAAACTTTATACTTATGTACTATATGATTCATCTATCAATTCTCAATCAATATATACGTTTGAAAAGCTATCAACTATAAGACAACATAAATTGGTTATGGTAGAGACATTTTTGTTATTTAGTCAAACGAGTGGCAATTATTAAAAGAATGGTAACGCAGTATGAAAGGAATAAAAAGCCATTGGAAAATTGACCATGAGGTTCTATAGCACAGCGGTTAGAGTGTTGGTTCTGTACGTCATGACGTCATTTGCGTGGATAAGTGGAAAATGTAGGACGTGAGTTCTAATCTCTATCGGTTTCTGAAGTTCGATGACCTTGATTGATCTTCGCTCATAATTCCAGCTGTAAATGGGTACGGATAATCAGGGAAAGATCAATGCCAAGAGGTTCGGCCAAGGACCAGCTGGTAGAAAGGATCCCTGTCACGGCGAAATTGTGAACCTAAGTTGGTATCCTTGAAGAATAGGCTATAGCCTAGAATTTTCTTTCTTTCTTCGCTAACTGACTCAAAAAGATGTGGTTGTAGACTGTCGTCCAACTGATTGTGTTAAAAAAACCTGGAAATTTGGCATTTGAATTAGTCAACTATTTGTAAACGTTGGAATAAAGTTGCCGGGTTTTACTCAGATGTCATAAAAAATAAAACACACACAAGATTCAGAGAGAATAATATTTAAATACAAACATAGAAGTTACAACATTTAACATAGATAAAAGTCTTGTTGATAAATAAGTGAGGAAAATCGTCCAACTGGATTATTCTGAAATAAAAGAAAAATTACAGTAGTATCTAATTTATTGGTCAGAAAGAAATTGAATGGGTCATACCAGTCTAATTAAAATATAGACCTTACTTTCGTTCGTATTTTATTCGTTTCGTTTCGAATGTTTTATTAGCTATTGGCTTTGTACGTAACCACTACAGTAAGGGTTACGTACAAAGCCAATAGCAAATAAAAACATTCGAAACGAAACTAATAAAATACGAACGAAAGTAAGGTCTATATTTTAATTAGACTGGGGTCATACTGACAAAATAGAAATGAATTTGCTGAGATAAAACGGTCCACAACAAACCCATTACAATCGTTATGTGCCTTATTTTACCCAACACCGGACAGTTGGACGAAGTGTTTGTGAAAACTTATTCTAGAAATTCCCTGCAAGAAAACTAATTGACTCAAGTTTGGAAGAATTAAGAGGTTTCATTGATTTAATAGCAGAAGAGATCTCTTACAGTTAACTTTTGATATCTGTTGACCAGATAAACTACATGTAATAGATAGACGACACGACACCTGGGACCTGTTTCACAAAATTTTAACAAAAATACAAGATTTTAAGAAATACAGTAACCCGATTGACCAATCTGACCATAAGAACACTAAAATCAAGTTAAGTTTGTGTGAAACAGGCTCCTGGTTTGGGAGTGTGATACATATTAACAATATTATAGAAATTTACCTTAATTTTAAGAGCACGAATCACCATTTCCACCACAAACACCACATTCATCAGCATACTGGCCACCTTGCGATATCAGTACACCATCACATCCGAATTCCTGGAGGATAACAATAAAAAAAAGGTAGTATGGACCAGAAAAACATTTAATGCTAATGATTGTATACATATACGTATAGACCTCTTTCTCCTTCCTTTGGGTTTACGCATATCCATTTTTAATTTGATGTGGTTTTGTGTGGAGTGATAGTCAAGCGGATGTTGATAAAATGTAGTGGTTTACTTTCATTTAGTTTAGTTCAAAATTTTCAGGGTCATGCTATATTGAAATTTTTTATAGAAACCAAGTATTGGCCTCCATGTGATATATAGGAACGCTTCCAACGAGATTTCTGGAAAAAGTTATGGACGGTTGAATTTCTTGATTTAACATTAAAACAGATGGCAAATGAATTGGTGGTCCGAGTCCGCATAATCTAGAGTAAAATTTCAGATTTGAAATTGCAGTTGTCGACCTTTGAGAGCGGGTTAAGAATTTTGCTGAAACTTGTCAAATCTAACAGGCCTCTGTTGATGGTCCTTTGGTCAATAATCTATCTCACCAACATCGTTAGAATGATATAGGTATTAAAAGATTTAAAAAATCTTGATGAACAAAACATCAATTCAGCATTCTACAAACTCTTACCATGCATCTTCCATAGGCACAGTGGAAGGAATTGTCGAGATCTTTATCAGATTCCTTACACCATGATCCATCAGGCATCAAACCTTTGGAATTATCATTATTATCATATCCACCATCTAACAGAGCACATCTCATCTTACATATCAATACACCATCTGAAAGTAATACAGTTTTAAACATCCATTATCTAATACAATACATCTTATATACCAATACACCATCTGAAAGTAATACAGTTTTAAACATCCATTATCTTATACACCACATCTTACATACCAATACACCATCTGAAAGTAATACGGTATTAAACAACCATTATCTAATTCAATACATCTTATATACCAATACACCATCTGAAAGTAATACAACCACTATCTAATACAATACATCTCATAAACTAATACACCATATAAAAAATAATACAATTTTGAACACCTTATAACCACCTCTGGGGTTTTACGGCCACCTAGCTAACACATAGTAACAAAGATTGAAGCCCAGTTTTCCGTTACAACACAGAGTAGTAAGTATTCTGCTGTTAATTTCATTGAATTTCTCAAATTGAATAAAATATTGTATATAAATCCATTTATACTCACAGTAAGTTCTCATATTCGGAGCACCGATACCAGAATACTCCTCACTATCGATCACACCTGAGTTTATCTTCATTTCACAAACTTCAGAAGCACGGATAATTTTTTGATCTTGGAAGTCCTCACTATCTCCGTCACAAGGCTACAAACATAGAAATAAATTTTTGATGAAGTACAGTAGATAGACCGGTTTGGAAATACGTGTGTATACCTATGATACGTTTTAAGGCCGTTTCCATCCCTGCTGGCCATAGTAAATAGACATTGTTTAACCCGAATGTAGAGACCAAAGATGACCACAATGGTTACAATCTGTGTGTGAAATTATCAATTCAGAGACTCAAATAAAACTTGGATTAGCACACATCTTCATGAAAATCACACGTACATTGTTGAAACAAAATAATGTCAGGTTTTATGAGCATCGTCAAGTTAGCAATAGGAAAAGAAATAGCAACGGGATCATATACGTTTAGCGTGGTCGTTTATTAGGCGATAATTGGCCAATTTACTTCAATTTCGGTGGTCGCTGGTCGCGTTGAAGGAGTGGTCGTTTGATAAGCATAAATTTTTTTGAAATATCGTCGGGGGGAATTTGAGGCGGTCGCTAACAACGAGCGGTCGCAGAATGGGCGTGGTCGCATGAAGGACTTTTACTGTAGTTTGTAAATCAAAACGAAATGTGATGTCTTCACATACGAAATATGACCATTACCTCATTTTCACAAAGTTCTGCTCTGAATGATTGTCCATCGCATAATGGGGAATTTACTGGCCTGTAAAATATTGTAAGTATTCTATGAATAGCGGAGAGAAACATGATAAAATACAGGTAAATCCATTAAAAACATAAAATCTTGTTTAGAGAAAGTAGTGAAAAATGAAGTGCAGTAATTTAAACATATTGAAAATAACTGTATAGGCCTTGGTCAGGCATGGGGAGGGAGATAACTCCTGTGTTACCAGGACAACTACTACGCTATTCTTGAAGGTTGTATAATAATAAAAATAAAAATAAAAATAATAGTAATAGTAATAGTAATAGTAACAATAACAATAACAATAACAATAATAATAAATAATAAATAACAAATAACAAATAATAAATGTTTTTCCTACGAGGTTATTAATGTGTAAATATTACTTACGTAGGATTGTTGCAAATTCTGTGTGAAAGTTTGACCCCAGTGCCACAAGTTCTTGAGCATGGACCATAGTCACTCCATTCAGACCAACCACCCACTACAACATTTTCTTCTAATTCTGTTACATTTCGTCCACTTTCTTCCCATGTCATACAAGTCCTTCGAATACACATCTAGGAAAGTGTAGAACAAAATGATGCCTGTTTGCTCAGTTAGTATAGCTATATAGACACAGATACGTCATCAAAGTTATATAGACAAGTGCAACATCAGTATTAATGTCCACATCGAATTTCATTCAAATGAATTCAGATGAAAACTGTAGTATCTACATACATAATATACACATTATAACTCTGTTTGAATTTCTGCTCTAAGTAAATAAGAAGTCGGACAAGAGTCCACATCAATATATGAAATCACCTTTCAAATTTTGCATATCTCAATTTAATGTTGACAACTTAAATAAAGGCATAGTTGGAATTTTGATTTCAAGCACATTACTATGATATAAAACTAAATGTGGTATGGTATGTGCTATAATACGAAAAACCTCGAGCAAAAACCAAAGCATTGAATAATTTCACAGTTGTGTTTTACTATAATTGTTTGAGAGAACACCGGGCGAAATGTATTAAAGTACATCAGGGCCACAAGGCTCTCGGACAAAAATCTCAACGTTCACGCTCAGTGCTGTCCTCAGCTCTATTTGTTTTATTTTTATTAGTTGTACCTACAATGAAATACATTTTGTGAACCACGCTAGCTACTGGCTATAAGAGAATAAAAATCACCAATTACCTGTCTATCACCACAGTAAATGCCTCGTGGAATATACGAAT
Source organism: Nipponacmea schrenckii (assembly GCA_030562195.1). NCBI lineage: Eukaryota > Metazoa > Mollusca > Gastropoda > Lottiidae > Nipponacmea > Nipponacmea schrenckii. The sequence continues at coordinate 19,733,030 of JAUJPP010000012.1, read as the reverse complement.
TATCTTGTAATATACCCCATTTTCCATCATTACCCATATATCTACATTTAAACTCACTACATATCTATATAAATATAAATCCATATAACTTATCTATATAAATATAAATCAATATAACTTATCTATATAAATATAAATCAATATTTACTTATCTATATAAAGATAAATACATACAACTTATCTATATAAAGATAAATCCATATAACCTTTCTATATAAATATAAATCAATATTTACTTATCTATATAAAGATAAATATATACAACTTATCTATATAAAGATAAATCCATATAACCTTTCTATATAAATATAAATCAATATAACCTTTCTATATAAAGATAAATCAATATAACTTATCTATATAAATATAAATCAATATTAACTTATCTATATAAATCCATATAACCTTTCTATATAAATATAAATCAATATTAACTTATCTATATAAATATAAATCAATATTAACTTATCTATATAAATATAAATCCATATAACCTTTCTATATAAATATAAATCCATATAATCTTTCTATATAAATATAAATCCTTATAATTTATCTATATAAAGATAAATCCATATAACTTATCTATATAAATATAAATCAATATAACTTATCTATATAAAGATAAATCCATATAACTTATCTATATAAATATAAATCAATATAACTTATCTATATAAATATAAATCCATATAACCTTTCTATATAAATATAAATCCATATAACCTTTCTATATAAAGATAAATCCATATAACTTATCTATATAAATATAAATCAATATAACTTATCTATATAAATCCATATAACTTATCTATATCAATATAAATCCATATAACCTATCTATATAAATATAAATCAATATAACCTTTCTATTTAAATATAAATCAATATAACTTGTTTTCAGTGACAGTCAAGTGGATGTTAGTAAAATGCAGTGGTTTACTTTCATTTTGTTTAGTTCAAAATTTTCATTGTCATGCTATATTGAAATTTTGTATAGAAACCAAGTATTGGCCAGGCTTTCATGTGACATATTGGAAAATATATTCAACGAGATTTCTGGAAAAAGTTATAGAAGTTTGAATTTCGTGATTTAACATTGAGATAGATGGTAAATGAATCGGTGGACTAAGTCCAAATGTATTTTCATCAGTTATGGCCCTTGAACGTTTTAAATTTGTCATCAGGTCGCTATTTGTAGTCTGTGTTGAACAGCTACAGTGGGGTTTGCTTACTATTCTAGACATTACTTACTTTTCTCTAATGTTGTCATTTTAATGCCCAAAGGGCCATAACTCATAAAATAATTACTTACTGGATCAGAGGGTTCATAGGCATAGTTTTCTCCGAATCTTGCAACACATAAGTCATCAGGTAACATATGCTGGCCTTTTGAACAATAATTATAATACACATTATATTGGCATTTCTCTGGAGCTCAATAGTTAAGTTAAAGGGGCCCAGGCTTGATTTTTAGGGGTCGTTTTGGGCCTTTGTTACATTTAAACAGTCCTCAGAAATACTCACGCTCTAAGAAAATCGCAAAATACCTTGAAATATACCTCAAACAAAAAATTTCACTTTTCATTTTTTTTCCGTGCTGTACGTGGCTGGTCTCCTTTGTGTCCTGTTGACAAAGTCTACAATTGAAAATGCGTTGTAGTCTATTTATATAGATGACCGCTATTGCACGACGGGAAGGATAACTCTTTGATTATCAAGACGAACCGTTTTCCAATATGGCGGGACGTTCGTAATATCTTAAGGCATTATGGTTTTTCAAACACGGATAATTATGGATACACATGGATTTGAAGGCTCAAATTTCAAAGGTAAGCTCTGTAGACTATTTCTGATTGGCTAAGCAAAAGATTTCATGTGTTTAAGGCTGTCGGATGATTGTCCGAAACAAATCAAGCCTGGGCCCCTTTAACGACCACCGTATCCCGAAAGTCCAATTTAACCGTCGTTTTTGTAGGCGTGGGAATGAGAACAAAAAAGTTTGATTGGCTGATATTTTCTAGTAAGATTCTAGAGCCAACTTTAATTGGATAATAATTAGTTATGAATACGTAATTTCCCTCAGGTGTATTACCATAGCCTGGAGAAAGAATGTCAAATGGGGTTGTTGTTTGGGCAAGATGGTTGACGCCTTCTTGAGTAATGCTTAAAATATACCACAGCCTATTTGTGGGTTGTCCGAGTACGGAAGTGATGGAATACAGTTTTATCTCTTACTATCTTCTCCGGATTGTCTTTATGAAAATAAAGAGGAGGCTATTTGAGAAAGTGGATAACCCACAGATATGATTTAGAAACCGTGAGACAACAATCCACTGAATATGCAACTCACCTTGGTATTCATCGTCTAATTCGGCCACATTAGATGTATTAACATTCACTTCAAATAAGCAGTCGTGTTTTGGACTCAAACTGAAAAAAAGGGAAACATCACATACATGACTTAACCTCATGTTCATGATAAAAGGCGGGAGGGGGTAGTACACTAGCTCCCCCCCCCCCCGCAGAAAAAACAGATTGGAAGAAAAAAATGCCTGCTTGCGCACCTAAGGATACTGATACAAAGGACGTGATTTTTTAAACTAAAAAAAAACTACTCATGGAACTACTATGGCATTGTAAAATATACCTGACTGTTTCTCTTAATTTGGCTTTATTACAGGAACTTAAACCAATGTAACCATATCCCATAATACCTCCATCTCCGGGACCACAGTAACCTCTTTTTGGATCATTATGTGGTAATCCCAAACTAAGATTAGAACATAAATCAAACCAATTAATATTTAGAACACTGGGATCGATCGCGGTCGGGAAGGTCGTCACATGGTCCAGATGAGTCTTGGTATGTTCAGGTTGACAATTGTCTGGTAGAGTTCCAATTCTTTAAGGCTCAATGACAGAAAAACTTTCACCAATTCCTTACATGTTAGCGAGAACGTGGCACGAACGGGTAATCGTTGTTCTGTCGGGGCACAGTTTCATATGACATAAGCGCGAGCTCATTTTGATTATTAAATTGACCCTTGTATAGTCAGTTATGTTATTAACCGGCTATTACTGTTATGTGATAAAAGCGGTTCTATTTTTGGTAAAAATAGGGTGCTGACGTGAATGGAACCTGGATAGATAATGCCTTACAGTGCTCAGTTGTGAAACAATTGAAAAGTATTTAAAAAATAAACTAATATGTTTTGTTCACAATTCTACCCGGACTTATGCAATTATTCCAAGAATAAAGAATCGGGATTGTCGTGGCGTGATAGTTGAGTTAATATAATTCATAGATCATGGTTTACTTACTTATGACCAAGTTCATGTGCAGTACCTTTCACAGAAAAGCAATCACGGCTTCTAATTCCAGAACATTTCAATGAGGTACAGATAGAACGTATCCAAGCTATTCCTAATGGAGATCCATCTTGACTTCTAGAAACATAAACTAAAATAACTTAGTAGATTCCATGAAGCCCATATTTCTAAGTGATTTCGTTGAAATGTTATAACATTGGTTATGAACTACGTTCGTGTGGGTCATTTCCTAGTAAGACCCATACGTAGTTCCGACTAATCTGGGGATATAATTACATTTGATCAGTGGGGATCCAATATGCTCCCTATAATGGTTTCATCTGCTAGTTAGTTTGACAAAGTGGCGATCCCCTCCGCTAACTCGTTTGACAAAGGGATTGTAACATTTGTTATAATGGTCTAATCTGCTAGCTAGTTTGACAAATGGTGATTTCAAGCTGCTAAATAGTTTGATTACATTTCGGATGTAGCTAGTTTGACATGCAGGTATAACTACATTTGATAATAATCAATAATAATGTAATATGCTTAACAGTTTGACAATTATATTTCTATAACTGCTATCGTGACTAAATCGGCTTGCTGTAGTTTTGAATAAGGATATTAATACACGAGGTCAATGGTTGCAAACATAGTGTAACAATCTGATAACTGGATAAACAGCAGAGTTTCGTATGATAAAATAGTTGTACAGTTGAATATAGAATATACTTACCCAAGCTGCAAATGTACATGGTCATAAGGCCAGTTATTTTCTTTAGCATGATCACAAACAAGTCTTGTAGTGTCACTAGTCTTTTTTGATGAAGTATAAAATGACTAAAAAAAGAAATGCGAGGTCAATGTTTGTAAACCAGAAATGCTTTGAAAAAACATAATCTAGACATCATTTTTGATTGTAGATGAGATCGAAGTCGGATTTTCAGGTTGTAAAATTATCTTCAAATTGAGTTGTTCAAAAGTTTTAGAAGTTAAAAACTGGATGATAGAGTCAATATCTAAATTTTTTTAACACTGTAATATAAATGAAAGCTTACCGGATCAGTCTCCCAGAAGTCAATATATTTCAGAGAAATTTTGACATCAAAACCTATTAGATCTTTATCACTCCAGATTGCTTGAACCTACAGAATAAAATATAAACTATAACCGGGAATGGGACAATAAATCATGACCCATGTTATGTTGGTTACTTCGCCTTATCAACCCCGCTAGTCCTATAAACAGTATGTCTACGATGAGTGAACCGAAAAATGAAAGTTATGCTAATCTAGTATTTTCGTCAGCTGCATAAATACATACTATATGACCTCTTGTAGCTTACAATAGAAACAGAAAATTCGGTCCATTTTCGGATGACTATTATCTTTTCAAGACCCGCTCGCGTACAACTTAACTATGAGATTACCGAATAATCACATATACGCAGATTATGCTTATGAGTCTACTCCATTGCCAAACATTTATCTTGAACCACATGTACAAAGATTTTGTCAGTGACATTCGACTTTGATTTTGAATAAACTTATTCTTAATGAAATATAATGTAAAATGTTTAGTTTGAGGTATATTTGACGGTATTATGCAGTTGTGGTACATCTGAAAACTATAATATTCGCCAATGACATTCTACTTTGATTTCGATTAAAATGCTAATTTTATATAACACTTCGTATAATTAACCGAACCCCTGTAAGTTCCGGTGCAGTTCTGGTACTTCTGAAGACTAGTATTTTATATAATCAAGACCTAAATGGTGAATCATTGTCTTTAAACCTACCCCTGTCCATCTAATAAGCATGTAATCTAACCAGTCATCGTATTCTGGGTGACCATTACTTTTCAAATATGAAACCATATCAGCATCGACAACCACAGCTGTTTCTATTTCAAAATGATCTGGTCTTTCCACTGTGGTTTGTGTAGCTCTTTTTTCTCTAACAGCCTCTTCCAGATCCACAACATTATCGCCTTAAGAATAATAACATCTATGTAATAAAATTTAAACTACGACTATTACTAAATTATTAAATATTATTATTTTCTTAACAAGCTGATAGACCTTAATATCAGCCATCCGTATCAATCTTAACAATAATAATGTGACATCTTATTCGTACGTAACCGTATGAAAATTGTATCTACTTTATCAGTAATGGATCACTTCAATTGGCAAGTTTGTGTTATCGCTGATGGCTTTTCATACAACCGACTTTCAAACGTTTATGAATATATAATAATATATTGAAATATTGGAGCTCAAAGTTAACATGTTTTGGAAAATATGTTTATAAGGTATTGACCCGTTGATGTAAAATAAATATACCCTATTTATAGTTATCAATAATACTATTAGGAGTAAAATATGATGTGGCTACCTACCCATATCTGAATTTTCTTCAGAGCTACGTTTTGCTATGATAAATCTTTTTTCTGAGCGTTTAGTTCTGTGGTTCGTCAGTTCATCCAATGTTTCAATAGCGTATTCGTAACCATCATGATGGAAAACACCTCGCTGAAAAGAAAATTACAAGCGTTCAGAGAACTTGATGAACTGGTAATGGTTATGTAGTAAAATAATATTGGCAATTGTAGTTATAATTTAAATTATCTATAGATATAATTACAATGATACGGTTAAATTGTTTATAACCGAGAAAATGGAAATTTCTATAACATTTCGAATGCAGTTAACCACGTCAGAGACTTATCGTTATGCATTAATAAACGTCATAGTCTTATCGTTTTCCATACAAAAAAAACATCAGAGATGTCTCGTAATGCAGTGAACAACCTCAGAGATCGTAATATCAAACTCATATTCATACAGTGGACAACATGAGAGATTCAGCATAATGTACTTAACTTATGACACTACGACTGTAAGGATGAATGTGATTAACTTTTCCGTATTTCAAAAGAACATGGAGTAAAATGAAATAAATATATCGCAAAAGTAATTGTAGTAAAATTAGCGGGTAATGTTATCTTAAATTGTAAAGTAATATTGTTAAATTATTACCGTATTTCGATAATAATAATAGTAATTGTAGTAAAATTAGCGGGTAATGTTATCTTAAATTGTAAAGTAATATTGTTAAATTATTACCGTATTTCGACAGTAAGTAATAGAATTGTAGTAAAATTAGCGGGTAATGTTATCTTAAATTGTAAAGTAATATTGTTAAATTATTATTACCGTATTTCGACAGTAAGTAATAGTAATTGTAGTAAAATTAGCGGGTAATGTTATCTTAAATTGTAAAGTAATATTGTTAAATTATTATTACGTATTTCGACAGTAAGTAATAGTAATTGTAGTAAAATTAGTAAGTAATGTTATCTTAAATTTCATAGTAATATTGTTAAATTATTATTACCGTATTTCGACAGTAAGTAATAGTAATTGTAGTAAAATTAGCGGGTAATGTTATCTTAAATTGTAAAGTAATATTGTTAAATTATTATTACCGTATTTCGCAGTAAGTAATAGTAATTGTAGTAAAATTAGCGGGTAATGTTATCTTAAATTGTAAAGTAATATTGTAAAATTATTATTACGTATTTCGACAGTAAGTAAATTAACCAAGTTAGCAATGTTATTTAAGTAAATACAGTTAAATTTTTATTCATTTGACAGCTTAGTCAAATAATTGCTCATGTAGATCTAGATAAAAGTTATCTCCAAATTTCATAGTAAATTGTTAAATTTGATTCGTTTGACAGTGTTTGTCAATAGTACATTAGTATGTATATTGAAGTTTTGAAAATTTTAATTACGTATTTCAAAGTAAGAATAGAATTTAGAATTAGGAAGTTTGAAATTTAATATATGAAAATATATACCTATTTAAATAAGAATAGTAATTTATAAATTACGTAAGTTATCTTCATGTAAGATTAATATAAAATTATCTATAGTTTACAATCAATGTCAATGTAGACAAATCGGTATGTTTTAATTTAATATTAAATAAACGATTTTGACATAAGTTGAGTCTGTAATACGAAGTTTATAAACAAGTACAAAACAATGTATGTTTTTTACTGGTAATACTAGTATGATAACCTGTAGGGATGTCTTAAATTGTAAAAATATTGAAACATTACGTACGCACGTGATATTACAGTCAAGTTTATGTTATTTGAAATGAACATTTTCACCATCACCAGTTGATCGTCTTTCTCGAAGTCTTCCTTCATCAAAACTAAGATGGGAAAAACAGATCTATAAATGTAATTTACTAGCAATACTTGATAGAGATAACAGTAAGGGATCTTAATTTACAGTTGTCATTCTATTATCAATAACATGATATTTCAGCTTGATTTGGAAATCATTTCATGTAATCCAATACATTGTTAATTACAAATAAACTAATGATAATATCAATTATAAATAAATTATTGTTATTTAAGATATTCTAGTAGAAACATTGTTACTATAAAGACATTTAAGTTGGAACAATGCAACTAATTTCATTGGTGTTATTTTTAATATAATTTTACGTCTATGAAAGTTACGTTTGTAAACCGAGGAAATACACAAGCATTCAACATTACCTGGCAATGGTCGAGAAATGAAATTCACTTTTCTAATTTTTTTAGTGACATGGCTTACATCACAGTTGATCGTCTTTCTCGAAGTTTGCTATAAACTACAATGTGATTACAGTGTATTTTTTTACTGTAAAGCTGGTAGAGCATAACCAATGATCTTGAAATTTCATGAACTCATTCATTTATTACCATAACAGATAATATGTACAAAATATTATGTATTATTAGGGCAATATCTATTGTAATAAACATTGTTTATTGAAGGACAATATCTTATTGTAATAAACATTGTAAACTATCAATACACAATCTAAGTAAAATTCTGTAAAAAAATTCGCATGTGTTATTTATAATTATTTATTCTAGAAAAGAATATAATTTTACTTTTTGAAAGACATTTAGAAGTAGGTGGAACAATAAATACATTTCATTAAATGTTATCCTTTTATCCTTTTAGCCGATGTGGCTCAGTGAGTTAGACGTTTGCTCGCTAACCCGAGGGTCCAGGGTTCAATCCCGGCAATGGTCCAGATGAACTTTCGGATTTTTGGCCTGTCAGTGATGCAGGTCGGAGGAACTGACATGGAAAAAGCGTCTAGTCGTTCGGATGGGACAATAAACCGAGGCCCCATGTGTTACAGGCTGTGTACGTTAAAGATCTCTCGAAAGTTGGAAATCGCAAAAAGAGAAGGCTAATGCCGCTGTCCTGGCAAAATGTCCCTCATTGCACACTGCATGGCGTTGACGTCTTAGCCCATAAGGTGCAGAAGAGTAGAACGTAAAACTCCATTCGTTTCATTTTATCCTTTGTAATTGTTTTTTTAATGATCACCAATCTTATTTGAGATGTCAATGTTTTCTATATATACTTGTTGTTCTAATTTGTCTGTTATCCTGTATGCTTGATAAAGATTCCTGTACGTGAATTGAAGCGTTGCTGAAATTAAAGGACGGGGTAGTTTATCCGTAATAACAGTGTTCTTATATATTTATAATATAATTGTTTACTACCTCTGTGGTTCTCCATCACTAATCTCTGATATAGTAGCTATACCAACATGTTCAAATCCAACTATTTGAAATATAAAGAAATCATATTATTTAAAGTTTCAATGAATGCATTATGATGTACGTCGCAGTGCTGTAAAGTCGTCGAAAATATCTTGCATGTATAACTGCGTATGGCTTATACATACAGAGTACATGGAACGTTAGTTGCTTTGAACCTATTTTCGATGAATATTGATGTTGTATTTGTCGTCTTTAGGACGACCATAAAACATTCCACGAATACGGGATGTATAAGATATAATTTCGAGGATAATTTCGAAAACCTTATATTAAGCAAGCTCTATGTTCGCCCAAAGAAATAGTTACATGTAACTTACATTCGACATTAACAATATTTTCGTTATTGGGATAACACTTTCTTGGTATAGCACAGATTCTAGTGCTGAAAATTGGCTGAGTGGTCTAGACGGTTGACATGTATTGCTGGCGATTAGGTGCCTGACTTTGTGATCACTTGTTCGAAACCCGTTCAGGTCTCAGCCAATTCCAGCACTAGAATCTGTGCTATACCAAGAAAGTGTTATCCCAATAACGAAAATATTGTTGCAACAAAACGTTCTAAATGACATTAAATCATCTTACATTCGGCATAGATAGAACTTGATCACAATCAAAAAATTAGATGCTAAAAGACAACTTACCACTACGAAGATATCGAAATCCTTGGTGATTTTCATCAACTCCCTGTAAATTTGAAACAATATATTATTATTTGTCGGATCATTCGCCTGTAAGGTTTAATGAGCCGAGGTTCCATTTACACTTATAGTCAATAAAATTTGACGCATATATATACGATGGGAACAAAATTCGAATTGACGAAACCAAGTCTAAGATTGCATTTGGATGAATAACGCGGAAATATAGATCTGCAGCAATTACGTATTTTAGAGGGGTGAACAAGTTCACCCAACGCCTCTCCTCCAAACCTGTCACCCCACAAGCCCCCTTCAGGCCTATGAAGGCACTTAGTGAAGACACCACAACCATCAGAAACTTCCAAGATAAGCCAGCTATTTCAATTGTAAGTGTTGTAGTAAATTATTTACAAACCTTACAACCTGACAAACAGAGTGTCAACAACAGCAGTTTGAAATTGAGAATAGTCATCTCTTGTTCTGAAATGAAGTGTTTTAAATTTGTATATCACTGTTTCATTTCTGATGGAAATGAAATGAAATGAAATGTATTAAGGTGCATCAGCACCAGAACGGGCTATATAGCGCCTGAATACGATTTAAAACCAAAACAAAATTAGAAAGTCATTAATACATTAAAATATAAAGCCTCACAGAAACCCAAAAAGGGGCGACAAAACAATGCTAAAAACAATATCACAGAAGGTTTGTAACCCAAAATGGGCTAAAAACAAAATAGCAAAAACAAACCTATAACACAAAATATATCCCCTTGAAAAATGAATGTCATATATATTAATTATATCTATCCTAAAACAGTTATTCTTCACGATTGAATAAATAATCGCTTGATACAATGAATTTATTTATCTAAATGTTTACTATGTTGATAGAAAAAGCTGAATTTCAACTATCAATATCCTTTATTAAAATTACAATAAATCTGACAACAAAATGCTCTGAAATTCTACAAATGTATACCACGAGATTGTCAACATCCAGGTCTTTTTCTACTGACAATGACCCTTATTGCAGTCGAACCGCATTGGTTTTTATTGCTGAAAAGTGTATTGGTGACTATTGGCTATTTCAGAAAGTATACAACTATATAGTTTAATAATAATTCATTATAAAAGACACACGAGCTAAAATCAAACTACTAAAACGAAAGTTTAAACTTAACAAACCAATCAAATAATTCCTTCGGGTGAAAATCTTAATTCAGGTTAATTTCTTGAGTGAATATGAGAAGTGGAAAATGTAACTTTCTAACTTACCGTGGAGACTAATTTGACCCACTGGTTCGATATTGACTGCAATGTCTATTTATATAGGTCTAGGATATTATCATTATGAATATTTATTATAAATAGTTTCACGTGGATAATTAGTTTGATGATATTGCTTGATCCTAGACTGCTCTTTATTTCAATATCAAAAGTGTTGAATCTGAGGATGGGGTGGGGAAATGTGTGGTGGAGAAAGGGTCACATGATTATACTATAGAAGTTCATAAAATCATTTTGAATTAAAATGGAGGCCCATGGGTCTGCATCGGACAAATATAGAAGCTCAATTAGCATGACTTAAAGGGACATGTATTGCATCAACTTGAATTTTGCACGTTTCGCTAAAATCGTTTACAGTTTGGAGAAAACAGAAGATATTGTGCAAATTCGGTGGAATCGTTAAGACGTGTGACATAACTATTCCAGAAAGGGTATATTTATGTAAAATGATCTCTTATGCAAAAGTTGACGAGTATCGTTTTCTTTAAAATATACTTTAATATCTATATTATTAGTCTCTACAATGGAATCTCCTTTGAAGACAGTGGTTTTTAAGAAAGTCTGTGGAATGGGAAACCGTTAGATATAATTTATTGCATATACGTCATTTGTAGGCAACTTACATGATTTAAATCAGTACAGCAACTTTTCAAGGTAAAATACTAATACTACTGGTGCCATCTGGAGTGTTAAAAAGCTAAGAACTGAAGATTTTCAATATGATTCATTTCAAAATCCGTTACGCAATTGTCCATGCACTGAAGGTACATATCAATCGCTATGCTTCAAATTGTTAAGTTCCTGTCTTGCAAACTCTGCCTGCTACAGCACAATACTTTAAAGACGGTTTTATCGATTTGACAAATTCCGAAATTCTGTTTCGACTGAAATAGACGCAGGACACGTCGTATGGTGCGAAAATGATACCTCTGGGATCAAAATTGACCTATTGCGACTCATATCAGCATGCTTCAGCGTTCAACGTACCATAATCGTTTTCGACTGAAGAATTATCATGGTAAGACAGGTGTGCGACAGTATAGAATAAAATAAGCGTTACAATATGCTTTATGTCATTTGGGCACGGTAGTTGCATGTGGAACTATAAATATGATTTCGTTATACGTGTATTTAAAAAGATGAATTTGTTGGTATAGCTACTATATCAGAGATTACTGATAGAGGACCGGAAAGGTTGGAAAAAATTCTAATCTAACAAACAGGAAATAAGCGGAACGAACAATTTTGTACAGTATTGTTATTATAATGTATATTGATAGTGTGATACTAGTTATTAGTTATAGAATAAGGCAATGTTTATTATTACATTCCTATGGCGGCAAATCTCTTTGATGTTTCAAGTTCATTATAATCCTCAACTTCATGACTCATGACTAGTCTCTTTCGTCTTATCCAGGTTTTTTTCTGGGGTACAAGTCTTACATTTGGTTGACAGGTTTAAGAACAACTATTTTCTTATATGTGTATAGGTGTTGAACGAAAACTGTCAATGGGTGCAAATTTATACCCCTCCGGTCAAAATTGGCCGAGTTATGGCCATGTACATATGAGGGAAGGGGTCGACCACAAGTCTTTACAGTCCTACACAGTCTTGCTACAACCAGCACTTTGATAGACTGTTGTTTGAAAACAAACAGAGAGATGTAAAGCAACTCTCTGGCACGTTTGGTTTGTCCACAGTGACGGTTTTCGCATAAGTCTGAAAAAGCCAAAAACACTCAAAAACGAAGATTTTTTGATCGATTTGTTAAGGAAAATTTTGAATTTTGGACCAAAAATTTGAAAAAAAAACTTGGCGAAACACTAGAAGCAAGGAACTGGGTCGAAACCGAACTTTGGGGGGGCTGTCACACTAGAACCAATAAAGATAAAGCATCTGGCATGCAAGCATCACTATCTGGCACTTTTGGTTTGTCCACAGTGACGATTTTCGCAAAGATCTGAAAAGGCCAAAAACAGTTGAAAAACGGAACTTTTTTGATCGATTTGATAGGAAAATTTTGAATTTGGATCAAAATTTGTAATTTTAAAAATATAGTGAAAATGAAATGAAATGAATGAAGTTTTACATCCTACTCTTCTTCACGTTAAGGGCTAATGAAGACGGACAACGCCATGCAGGTGCAATAACGGAATTTTTTTCCAGTATAGCGGCATTAGCCTACTCTCTTTGCGATTTCCAACTGTCAATGGATCTTTAACGTACACAGCCTGAAGCACCTGCAAAGACCTCTGTCTTGAATTATGGGGCGAGCTTATATTTACATTTTACGGAAAATATCAAAAAATCCCGATTACATCATTCGGGTATTTTTGGAAAGTTTTGTATAGTCGCAAAGACCTCTGTCTTGAATTTTGGGGCGAGCTTATTATTACATTTTACGGAAAATATCAAAAAATCCCGATTACATCATTCGGGTTTTTTCGGGATGTTTTGTATAGTCGCAAAGACCTCTGTCTTGAATTATGGGGTGAGCTTATTATTACATTTTACGGAAAATATCAAAAAATCCCGATTACATCATTCGGGAATTTTTGGAAAGTTTTGTATAGTCGCAAAGACCTCTGTCTTGAATTTTGGGGCGAGCTTATTATTACATTTTACGGAAAATATCAAAAAATCCCGATTACATCATTCGGGTTTTTTCGGGAAGTTTTGTATAGCTGTAAGACCTCTGCCTTGAATTATGGGCGAGCTTATTATTACATTTTACGGAAAATATCAAAAAATCCCGATAACATCATTCGGGTATTTTGGGAAGTTTTGTATAGCTGTAAGACCTCTGTCCTGAATTATGGGACGAGATCGTTTTAACTAATCACGAAAAATAACATAATAACCCGATTACATGGCTTCAGAACAAAATTAATTAATCATTTTAACGTACTTAATCAGAGTTTCGTACCTTTAATATTTGTTTCTATTCTCAGACTAAAAGAGTTTATATTTTATTGTCATGGTATGTTTCGGAAATGGACAGAACTAAAGGCATCGTCCATAAACAAAAATTTTTAACTGTATTAGATGCCAATTTTTTTCAATTTGCATTTTGTTTTTTTGATACAAATAAACATGTCGTAATAATTTATGCGGTTTTATAAAATTTTATTATTTCATTTTGACCCCATGTATTTAGATTTATACTTGTCACATCGAGAAAATTTTGTTTGAATTTTTGGAAAAAGGTTTTATAGACCAATTTAAGAATTTTAGATCACCGTTCGGGGTAAGTTAAAATTTTAAATTATTATAGTTTCGGGGTTAGATAATTTGAAAGGGGTCCCAATAATAATGATTAAGAGGGTAGTTAAGATAAGGGTTAAATGATTTAAAATATGTTTTGAGTTAAAATAGGGAAGTGGGTTTTTGAAAATTTTTCTTTAGTTGGGTTTAAAGAGGATTAAGAAAATGGTGAAGAGGTATATTTACCAGATAATGGTTCTAGACGGTAAATTTTGTAACAAGATGTGTTAAATTGGGGATGTTTTTAAAAAGGTAACTTTGAAATACTAATTAATATTTAATTTGTAAGAAGAAATCACACCTAAAACTTCCATGTAAAATAAATCTAATCAAACAGTAATTATTACTTTCAGATCACTTTCAGATATCTGCATTTGTTGTTGACATGTGTTAAAAGTCAATGCATAAAGTTGAAAACATACCACATATTCCAGTGCAAAAAATAATTTTAAATAAATATAAAACAATTTATTATCGCAGCCACGGATTTTGAATAATAATGTTTAGAAAGAAATAATAAAAACATAATAAAGTGTTATAACAATGATGTCTCAGCAAGTGATATAGTGACTCATTATTACTTCACAACCGTAGAATAGATAAATTCCATATTGTGTATCCTAACAAAAATATATACTGGAGTGCTTGAACACCATGTCAATGTATATAAAAAAACTTCTCCAAGGAAAATCGTCCGATTTCAAATTGCACATAACTTAATCGAAAGTTCCACCCTTTATTATCACTTTTTTTCATATAGGCAATAGGAAACCTTTATAACAGGATACAATTCTATGGATAACGATACCATTATTCAATACCTAGCGACGTTTCGACGAAAGTATCCTCGTCGAAACTTCGAAAGTTACTTAATAAAGTAATTGTTATCAATAGACAGAGGTCCCTTGAAGATACCTCTCAACAAACCCCAAATGATGTAATCAGGACTACTGACCTATTCCACAATCCGACAGAGTATTCAAGAGAGATGTTCTCCGAAAATTTGCGAAAAAACACAAATGATATAATCGGGATTACTGACATTTTCACAATCGGATTGGAAATCTCGACCAAATATATTTATCGCAGAGGTCCTCCCAAAATTTGCGAAAAATCCTGAACGATGTAATCGGGATTACAAACATTTTGCCTTCTGGCAATATCCATATTGGCTATCTGGATATGTGAGGAAAAAAACAGAACTCAAATATCTGCCTTAGTTTTCGAAAAACATTTGGGCAACATCTGTTCTAAAAAATGATATGAATCTGCTGGTTTGTCAAAGAATTATATTACGAAACATTGAGAACTATTTCACAATGATCACAAACAGACACTTTCCAGCCAGCACTTGAAAACAATATAATATATAATGTAGTTCTGTACAACTACAATAATCGTCTGAACTACACCTATAACTTTTCTTCTTAACAGTTTCTAGAACCATTCTTATTTACAGTACCAATAAATATCCTCCTTTACCATTATCTATAACTATTATACCTCTTAACCATTATCTATAACTATATCTCTTAACCATTATATATAACAATATCTCTTAACAATTATCTATAACTATAATTCTTAAGCATTATCTATAACTAACTCTTAACCATTATCTATAACTATATCTCTTAACCATTATCTATAACTATAATTCTTAAGCATTATCTATAACTATACCTCTTAACCATTATCTATAAATATACCTCTTCACCATTATCTATAACTATGCCTCTTTACCATTATCTATAACTACACCTCTTAACCATTATCTATAACTACACATCTTAACCATTATCTATAACTATACCTCTTAACCATTATCTATAACTATACCTCTTAACCATTATCTATAACTACACCTCTCCTCTTAACCATTATCTATAACTATACCTCTTAACCATTATCTATAACTACACATCTTTACCATTATCTATAACTACACCTCTTAACCATTATCTATAACTACACATCTTAACCATTATCTATAAATACACCTCTTAACCATTATCTATAACTATACATCTTAACCATTATCTATAACTATACATCTTAACCATTATCTATAACTACACCTCTTAACCATTATCTATAACTACACCTCTTAACCATTATCTATAACTATACCTCTTAACCATTATCTATAAACTATACCTCTTAATCATTATCTATAACTACACTCTTAACCATTATCTATAAATATACCTCTTAACCATTATCTATAACTACACTCTTAACCATTATCTATAACTACACCTCTTAACCATTATCTATAACTACACCTCTTAACCATTATCTATAACTATACCTCTTAACCATTATCTATAACTACACATCTTAACCATTATCTATAACTATACCTCTTAACCATTATCTATAACTATACCTCTTAACCATTATCTATAACTATACCTCTTAACCATTATCTATAACTATACCTCTTAACCATTATCTATAACTACACATCTTAACCATTATCTATAACTACACCTCTTAACCATTATCTATAACTACACCTCTTAACCATTGTCTATATTCTTCTAAACCATTTTTCCTTAAAAAGTTACAAATTTGTCAAATAATCGTAGTATGGGTAGAACATACGTATGTGACAACAGTATAAATCCAAATAGCAGTGGGGGTATACAACCACAAAGCATCAAATTCTATTAAAGATTTCATCGATAAATATAATTTAGGTATCAAAAATAAACAAAATCGCCAAGTTGAGGAAAAAATTAAGCAATGCATCAATGAATACAGGTATAAAAGATTTCTTGATTTGACATTGAACCTTATAATATCAGTGACTTCAAACGAAGTGCTCAAGTCTAAATAAATTTTTATTAGCAAAGTTACAATGCTTTTTATCACAGAAGATTTATATTTGACATAAGGTGTACTGAATCTTTAATCAAGACAAATCTCTGTCCCGTATTTATGAAAAAATAATTAATAATGGAATATAATAATTCAAGAGAATTTAACTCATTTCATGAGATTTAAATATTTTTTTGATTAAAATAGCTAAATTGAAATGAATCCAGTGAATGAATGTAGATGTAATAATGTAGTCTTTCAGTTCATGAGTGGATCGAACAGAAATTCCATGTATACTCGTTCTTTTCCTTAAAAAGTAAGACCAAAATATATCATCATCGTTTTTAAAAAATAGTCAGAAAGATGATATACTGCATGTATAATTTAAGGTACGCAACTCTGATTAAAAACATCAAAATGGTTAATTTAATTGTGTTCTAAAACCTTCATACAATCGGGATATTTTGGTAATTTCCTTTAATAAAAAAGGCTCGACCTTTCGATGCAGAGGTCTTTGAGGCGATACAAAGCTTACCAAAAAAACCCGAATGATGTAATCGGGATCATAGATATTTTTCTGGAAATAAAATGGAAAGCTCGTCCATATATTCAAGACAGAGGTCCCTGCGAAGATTTCCGAGAAGTCCCGAGTGATGTAATCGGGATTTTTTGGTATTTTCCTAAAGTGGATTAAAAAGCTTGACCGTATTTTCAAGACAGAGGTCCTTGCGAAAAAATCCGAGAAGTCCCGAGTGATGTAATCGGGATTGTTTGGTATTTTCCGAAAGTGGATTAAAAAGCTTGACCATGTATTCAAGACAGAGGTTCTTGGGAAAATTTCCGAGAAGTCCCGAGTGATGTAATCGGGATTTTTTGGTATTTTCCGAAAGTTGATTAAAAAGCTTGACCATATTTACAAGACAGAGGTCCTTGCGAAAATTCCCCAAAAAGTCCCGAGTGATGTAATCGGGATTTTTTGGTATTTTCCGAAAGTTGATTAAAAAGCTTGACCATATTTTCAAGACAGAGGTCCTTGCGAAAATTCCCGAGAAGTCCCGAGTGATGTAATCGGGATTTTTTGGTATTTTCCGAAAGTTGATTAAAAAGCTTGACCATATTTTCAAGACAGAGGTCCTTGCGAAAATTTCCGAGAAGTCCCGAGTGATGTAATCGGGATTTTTTGGTATTTTCCGAAAGTGGATTAAAAAGCTTGACCATATATTCAAGACAGAGGTCCATGCGAAAATTCCCGAGAAATCCCGAGTGATGTAATCGGGAAAGTTTGGTATTTTCCGAAAGTTGATTAAAAAGCTTGACCATATTTTCAAGGCAGAGGCGAAAATGTTAGAGAAAACGCGAGTGATTTAATCGGGATTTTTTGGAATTGCCCGCAAATGGATTAAAACTCTTAAACTGACTTAACTCCGTCCAAACTGACTAAACTCTGTCCACATTTTTACCGTGATTGCATATATTCATGGTTTAACCATATAAAACAAACCAAAATCCGTTTTTCTATGGAGTTTGCATATGCATTAGATTTCGGGGAAGTGTTGTATTGATTCTTTCAAATGCACAGGCCCAGTTTGGAACAAATATTATTATATAAAACAGCCCATGATAGATGGCAATTAATTCAAAATTTATTAATTCATGCATGATTCAATTTATTGACTATTTTCGAAGTGTAAAACCCCAGTCGGTATTATAACGGAGTTTATATTTCAATTTGCAATAATACCAATTTACATAATAAATGTGTGGCACAAAACGAATTTTTTATAAAAAATTTCACATAATTTTCATCTAAATAATAATCGTTAAGTTGAAAATTATACAAAATAACACGTGAATTAAGAGCCATAGTATATTGTAGACAGATTTCAATTCATACAAAAATTTCGGACACATGCGATTCTGTAAACATTATTGTCGCTCAGTTCTGTTGATATCAGTTCCGAATTTGTGTGTACTTATAATATGCTATTCTTTTGTGATAGCAAGGAAATGAAAGTAACAGATAGATGTGCCTATTTTGATTGCAGCTAACAAATCCACAAGCGGACATAAATCAGATGATGTAGAGGTGAAATAAGAACAGATTCCAATGCTTTCTAATGCAATAAAATAATTATAGCAATTTACCTTCGACAAGTATATTTTCCCTAAATCATGACCAGTCATCTTGAAATGTTTCCTGTATTTGTTTGTTGTATCACGTGATAATTTTGCACGTGCATATGTATTTATTATGGTTCGTTTATACAGTATTCTGAAATGGGTTAATGGTCCGTGTACGACATCATTTATATTTTAGTTTTGATTTAAGGTGCAGATGATAATTCGAGTAGTGTGATGTCTCATGTAAAATCACGGTTTTTTTTGGTTTAAATGTTTGCTCTATCTTCCATAGAATTGGCATAGCAGCTTCAAAGTAGCAGTGTTATTGTTATAATGTGTTAGTCTAATCATTTACTGAACAATCAGAGTTGTTTTTTATATGCCCACATTATAATGTGGTTGTATATTGTCCCCGTCCGTCCGTCCACAATTAGCTTGTCAACGCCATTAAGACAATTTTTCGATGAACGGTTTTTGTATTATTGCTCTTGTCGAAATGGCCTGTGAACGATATAGACTATATATTTAATCGGATTTCATTTATATTGATGAAATCTTGGACAAGTTCGATACTGAGGATTTTATAGTGAACTGTCTTTGAGTTATTGCCATTGACGTCTGATTTGAATGAAATGTTGTGTGATCAACTGATCCTGTAAATTAATGAGATCATTCCAAATAATGTTGGAGTTTCAACCTGTGAAATATTGTATGAAAAGCTGAAGCGATTCAAACATTTTCTGTGTGAGTGTATTCATTTTCTGTGTGAGTGTATTCATTTTCTGTCTGAGTGTATTCATTGTGTGTGTGAGTGTATCCATTTTCCGTGTGAGCGTGTTCATTGTCTGTGTGAGTGTATTTATTTTCTGTGTGAGTGTATTCATTTTCTGTCTGAATGTATTCATTTTCTGTCTGAGTATATTTATTTCTGTGTGAGTTTATCCATTTTCTGTGTGAGTGTATTCATTTTCTGTGAGAGTGTATTCATTTTCTGTGTGAGTGTATTCATTTCTGTGTGAATGTATTCATTTTCTGTGTGAGTGTATTCATTTACTGTGTGAGTGTATTCTTTGTGTGAGTGTATTCATTTTCTGTGTGAGTGTATTCATTTTCTGTGTGAGTGTCTTCATTTTTTGTGTTAGTATATTCATTTTCTTTGTGAGAGTATTCATTTTCTGTGTTAGTTTATTCACTTTTTGTGTGAGTGTTTTCATTTTCTGTGTGAGTGTATTTATTTTCTGTGTGAGTGTATTCATTTTCTGTGTGAGTGTATTCATTTTCTGTGTGAGTGTATTCATTTTCTGTGTGAGTGTATTCATTTTTTGTGTGAGTGTATTCATTTCCTGTGTGAGTGTATTCATTTTTGTGTGAGTGTATTTATTTTCTGTGTGATTGTTTTCATTTTCTGTGTGAGTGTATTCATTTTCTGTGTGAGTGTATTCATTTTCCATGTGAGTGTATTCACTTTCTGTATGAGTGTATCCAATTTCTGTCTGAGTGTGTTTAGTTTCGGTGTTAGTGTATTCATTTTCTGTGTGAGTGTATCCATTTTCTGTGTGAGTTTATTCATTTTCTGTGAAAGTGTTTTCATTTTCTGTGTGAGTATATTCACTTCTGTGTGAATGTATTCATTTTCTGTGTGAGTGTATTCATTGTCTCTGTGAGTGTATTCTTTGTGTGAGTGTATTCATTTTCTGTGTGAGTGTATTCATGTTTTGTGTGAGTGTCTTCATTTCTTGTGTAAGTATATTCATTTTCTGTGTGAGTATATTCATTTTCTGTGTGGGTGTATTCATTTTCTGTGTGAGTGCATTCATTTTCTGTCTGAGTGTATTCATTTTCTGTGTGAATTTATTAATTTTCCGTGTGAGTGTATTCATTTTCTGTGTGAGTGTATTCATTTTCTGTGTGAGTGTATTTATTTTCTGTGTGAGTGTATAGATTTTCTTTGTGAGTGTATTCATGTTCTGTTTGAGTGTATTCCTTTTCTGTCTGAGTGTATTCATTTTCTGTCTGAGTATATTCATTTTCTGTGTGAGTGTTTTTATTTTCTGTGTGAGTGTATTCCTTTTCTGTCTGAGTGTATTCATTTTCTGTGTGAGTATATTCATTTTCTGTGTGAGTGTATTCATTTTCTGTGTGAGTGTATCCAATTTCTGTCTGAGTGTATTTAGTTTCGGTTTTAGTGTCTTCATTTTCTGTGTGAGTGTATCCATTTTCTGTGTGAGTGTATTCATTTTCTGTGTGAGTGTATTCATTTTCTGTGTGAGTGTATTCATTTTCTGTGTGAGTGTATTCTTTGTGTGAGTGTATTCATTTTCTGTGTGAGTGTATTCATGTTCTGTGTGAGTGTATCCATTTTCCGTGTGAGCGTGTTCATTGTCTGTGTGAGTGTCTTCATTTTTTGTGTGAGTATATTCATTTTCTGTGTGAGTGTATTCATTTTATGTGTGAGTGTATTCATTTTGTGTGTGAGTATATTCATTTTGTGTGTGAGTGTATTCATTTTTTGTGTGAGTTTATTCATTTTCTGTGTGAGTGTATTCATTTTCTGTGTGAGTGTATTCTTTGTGTTAGTGTATTCATTTTCTGTGTGAGTTTATTCATTTTCTGTGTGAGTGTATTCATTTTCTGTGTGAGTGTATTCATTTTCTGTGTGAGTGTATTCTTTGTGTGAGTGTATTCATTTTCTGTGTGAGTGTATTCATTTTCTGTGTGAGTGTATCCATTTCCGTGTGAGCGTGTTCATTGTCTGTGTGAGTGTCTTCATTTTTTGTGTGAGTATATTCATTTTCTGTGTGAGTGTATTCATTTTATGTGTGAGTGTATTCATTTTGTGTGTGAGTATATTCATTTTGTGTGTGAGTGTATTCATTTTTTGTGTGAGTTTATTCATTTTCTGTGTGAGTGTATTCATTTTCTGTGTGAGTGTATTTATTCTTTGTGTCTGTGTATTCATTCTTTGTGTGCAATATGATTCATATAATGAATGATAGCAATAAATTTGCACCATTCCAATTTTCATTTTTAACTCCAAATCTGCAGATTTAATCTATGCGTTCTGTGATGATTTTTAGTCTTTATATATTATATGCATCTTTTGTGATAATGACTTATGGCTTATCATTTCTATAGTAACCATATGCATCTGCCAGAAAATTGAAAGTATCCAAATACGTGTAGTTGCCAGAAATACACATAATGACTGCAGTGCCATTAGAAACACAGCTCTTAAGTGGGAGGTTTTGACCGCTAACAGAACAGAATATGATATGAAACTGAGTATCTTTTGTAATAAAATTTCAATTATCCATATTACCTTTGAAAATACAATTCTGATACCTGATACTATGCAACATAATGATCAACTTATATGAAAACAAACATGACATAATAATATTTATTTGTATATCAAAAAAGTACACATAAACACACACACACAAAAAAAGAAAATACATACAATACAAACACATATTATTATAACACAAATAATTAGCAATTTCAGATCACTAAAGATATTTGCATTAGTTTTTATTATTCTCTAAGAAAAACAATAAATATTCACAAAATAGTCAAATCTTATAGGATTGAATTTTTCAAATAATATTTACGATTCATTTGATCTGAAACTAAAAGTAGTTTTGTTCACTGTCATAATGTTGAAAAGATTCCGTGCTCGTACAAATAATGATCATTCAATAATATTATTACTTATTTGAGTCATTAATAGAAAAGTACAAAGTAGATCTAGATGCTTTGATTGATTTTTTTAAGTTAAAAGCTTCATACATATTTTACACAAAATGATAATTTGAGTTTCACAATAAAAGGATTTCGAATAAAAATGAATTGAAATGAATGGAGTTTTACTCTGGATTTCGAATAATAACGACAATATTTTAATAGAAATAATTATATATTATGAAAATTATGTAGTAATGACTCAGCAGAAGATATATGACACAATATAACTTCACTAGTAAAGTAGAGTTTTACATTAAAAGGATTTCGATTAATAACGACAATATTTTAATAGAAATAATTATAATATATTATGAAAATTATGTAGTAATGACTCAGTCCGTCTCAGGAGATAAATTTCACACGTAAAGTACAACTTTAATTGACTATTAGAAGTGAACATTGGCTTTCATAGGTTGTCGAAAAAATATTGACCTAAAACTAAACACAACCCTGCACACTTTTATTCTTCTAACCAATACCTGGAAAAGAAGACATAATGATGATGTAAATTCCTAATTTTTCATAATTTCTATTTTCAACCAATTTAGTTTGCAATGAAGTTAAATTTTCGTGGGAACGATAAAAAAGGGTTAGGCCCTATATCTTGACAAGCTGGCTTTGAAACAACTAGGCCTATATTTTACAAGGATAACAACTTAGGTTCACAAGTCCGCCGTGACAGGGATCCTTTCTACCATCTGGTCCTTGGCCAAACCTCTTGGCATTGATCTTTCCCGGATTATCCGTACCCATTTACAGCTGGGTGGACTGGAATTATGAATGAAGATGACTTATTCAAGGTCATCGAACTTTCACACACCGATCGAGATTAGAACTCACGTCCGACATTTTCAACGTATCCAAGCAAATGACGTCATAAAAGCCAAGTAATCATTGCAAAGGTTGAAGTAATGACCTCATTACTGCTTTGAAACAATGAAATAAATTCGACGCAAGCTTAGAGTGTTGAAATATAATTTACCAGACAAATTCATGTTCACCATGACTAAGTCGCCCCTAATCAGCTTTTCAAGAGTAACCTACCATTGTAAGAAATATGTGTCGATAATCCTGGGACCACTCAGCATTCCATCTCGGCAAGACAGGGACGATGAGCTCCCTGCAGGATTTCTCCCTGCCTATCCTTTAACGTACAGTGTCATCAATATCTGAAATAAAAAAACACGAAAAAGTTACCATTGATTGAAGGGACACTTTGAATTTTGAAGTCTAAATGATTACTTAAGTAATTGTTCAAATGTTTTAATGTTCTACTACTTCTGAAAACGTAAATTGTGCAACTTTCAAGGCAGTGCTTTGTGAACAGCAAACTGCTATTTTCTTTATGTCAACATTACCTGATGTTTTTTGATTAAAACTAATCTTCTTCATCTTTTAGACCATACCAAGATCATTATCTGAAACCATTTACCAACATCATTATCTGAAACCATTTTCATCATCTAAAACCATTTACCAGCATCATCATCTGAAACCATTTACCAACATCATCATCTGGAACCATTTACCAACATCACCTGAAACCATTTACCAACATCATTATCTGAAACCATTTACCAACATCATCATCTGAAACCATTTACCAACATCATCATCTGAACCATTTACCAACATCATCATCTGAAACCATTTACCAACATCATCATCTGAAACCATTTACCAACATCATTATCTGAAACCATTTACCAACATCATCATCTGAAACCATTTACCAACATCATCATCTGAAGCCATTTACCAACATCATCATCTGAAACCATTTACCAACACCGTTATTTATATCCATACGCTCATATCTTCAGTCTTTCAAATTCTTCAAAATACTACTAAACCGAAACCCACCTACAATCGAAAGAAAATAATTTAAATACCATATTTTTAAAGAAATTATTTTGAAGGTTATGACATAGTCATTCGTCATCCAATGACTGATATCTGTCATGAATCATAGGTTTATTGTCCCATAAAAACGTTCCCGGCTACAAAGCAATTTCTTGTTTTCGAAATTCTTAATTAGAACCAAAATTGACAAACTATGTGTTCAAATCTTGCTTGCTTCGATTTCGGCATTTGTTAAGTTTCAATTTAGTCCCTCCATGATGCAAGGACAGGTCTAGTCGTTCTGGTGTGACAGGCCTCGCGTACGTACTGACTATGCACGCGTAAGATACCTCGCTTGGAAATCGAAATCCCGCTGCTTTCTGGAATTTCCCTCAATGAAAACTGCAATTATGACGTAAGACACCATTAAGTTTCTTTCAACTGGTGAATAAAATATATTTAGATGACTATACCTGTTTCTTTACTTTCAAACATGCATATTCTCATCACCATTCCTGAAAAAACAAATATTTCTCAACCACCAACTTTGACCCTTGACCATGACCACTTGACTGACTAATGACCTTGACCACATACCTGACCTTTGACCTCGACCACCATACCTGATCTTTGACATCGACCACCATACCTGACCTTTGACCTCGACCACCATACTGACCTTTGACCTCGACCACTATATCTGACTCTTGACCTAAACCAATATTTTGAACATAAACCTTGTACACTACCTTTGACCTTTAAAGCCAACATTGAACTCCACTTGTACAAAGCAACACAAGCCAAAACCAATAGCAGGAATGCGAAACAAAAAGAAGAAATCCAAACACAACAGCAGAAAACCAAACAAGAAAAAGGGAATGAAAGCCATAAATGAAAAACTCCAATTAAATGTCTTTGTAGTTGTATCAATTAGTTGGTTTGGTACTGTGTTTACGACAACTCCTGTTGAGTGGTATGCATTGGTTTGGTTGTCTGGTTCCAAGTGAACGGTGCAGAAACACCAGATGAAAGCAGAAATACCTCAGCCCCAGATCACGAAGGCCAACCAAAATGAGAGTTGGTTTATAGGAAGAAAGAAAAAATCGAAGGATTATAGCTTAGGTTCATACGATCCTGTCTAGCAGCTAATCCTTCATCAAACATCAGATTATCTATACCCATTTACAGCTGGGTTGAATAGAATACTGAGTAAAGATGACTTATTTATTATGTCTCGAGCAGAAGTCAAATCAATAGGAACCGGTAGGAAGAAATCGTCTAAAGCAGACATTGGAACTTGCAAAAAAATCAAAGCACCCCATAAACACCCAAATCAATGCAGAAACATCAAAGCAATGCAGAAACACCAAATCTATGCAGAAACACCAAATCAATGCAGAAACACCAAAATCAATGCAGGTGCACCATATTCTGATCTCTTTCAGCTGAAATATAAAAAAATAATATATGTAAATAAGCCTTAATTCAAATCTTATAACTACTTGTTTGAATATAACTTGCTATCATAATTTTCTTTAGTTTATTTTAATGGATTTGTCAGTATACAGGGAATATGTATAAACCTTTCTGCACATTGAGACTCCTCGATTATTTCGGTCGTACCTAGTCCTACTTCTATTGGACAAAATACCTGAGGTACGTTGAAAAAGCTACATTTAAACTATGACTTTTTTGGTTTTGAGAATTTCTGTAAATCTTAATGAATTTGTCAGAACACATTTTCATGCGCATTGGGGACAGATCAGACAGAATGCTGGCTTTTCATTTGGGAATTTGCCAGTCAAATACCATTGAAATATTGACATTTTCTATAGGTACGATATGACAGGTTTCCATTTCTGAAGTGCCAAAGCAAAATCAATTAAACAACTGGTAAATACTACTAGAAAAGTTTACTACATCCGTTGTAACATACCCGCGGCTTTAAGTCTGTAGACTTGGTTCTTCTTATTGAGCACTCATCTCTTCATTCTTGTGTCTGTTCTTCTTCTGTAGGCGCCGCTTCATCTGTTCCTCTTCATCTGTTCCTCTTCATCTGTGAATAGGAGGTCTAAAGAGTCATACAGGCCATGACCTCAAACACTCCTATTGTGGCAGTGCTATTGCGGGAAGGTAAATTACCAGACGATTTACCCTTCTAACCTGAAAAATATATTACAATATAATCATGCCTTCGATTTAACATGTGCCTCTCGCAATGTAATCTGTGTGCTAACGTGTTCTGGTTGTAAGGAGCAGTTCATCTTTGACAGACGGAACATCTAAGAGACAGAGAGTTAGGGTTCATAAATCACAAATTAAATATCCAGTATAGAGAATGATATCTGTGAGTAAACATTTGGACGAGTGCAACTGGACCTAATCAAATTCAAAGTATTTCGGTTCTATCAGCTCCTAAACAATTGTGAAAAAGATAATTTTAAAAGAGGGATATTTTATTTTAAAAAATTAAACCATTATTGAATAGATGAACTCTTTTAAAATTGATTTTATTGAATGATTGATATATGTATGCATATTATATTCATAAAATATAAATTCGTTAAGATTCCTCCATAATGAATTGATTGATTCACGTCAACTTCATTATTGTAATTATGTAATGTCTCCCTGAAGATACTACTGAAACATGTAGGAGATATAATGTTGGTGTTATTTCGTTATTTACTTGATTTATATACTACTGTGCATCAGAAACAACCTCCTATACCTGTCAAAATGTCTTTTTTTTAAATATCAGAATTCACAGCACAATGAGATAAGCATAGCGTGTGAAGATTTGTTTGTAAATTGAAATAAAACTTGCCTTGCGAGCTTCGGTGCCACACCATAAGCACAACACTTCCATATGGTGAAGCTCTGTCTGTTTACACCTACAATCGCACATAAAGAAGGTATTTTATTTAATATGAAACTAATAAATTAATTAAATATTTAACATTAATCTTAACATAACTTATGTTGGTTATGTTGTGTGGTCATCTTAATACCGGTTGGAGTGTGATAAGTCAACTTTTATTATGATTCTGATCGACCCAGATGAAACTGGTAAGGGGTACTCTAATCAATTCCTATATGTGGGACTATATTGTGGAGGGGATCATAATGAAAGTAAGTCGTTATCATTGTTAAATATTGTTCTTTTTCTGATCAATCCTAGTAGGTCGTCTTTGGGCAAAAGTGAAGCTAAGGACATATCAAAATCTTGGTTTGTAGGTTCCACCAAAAATTAATGTTTATATATAAAATTTGTATACTTTTTGAAATGCTAATGTATATGATATTATATCTTAGATAACAATCCTTACCTAGCTTCGTTCCAAGAGTCGCCTTTAGGACATTGTTCTCCACCATAACCCGATTGATCTCCCAGTTTAATGTCCCTTTGAAGCTAAAGACCAGCTTCTTTGTTCTTGGAACCCTGGAAATAAAGAACAGTAATGTAAAAGATACAGTCTTGTGTAGGTATGTTACATATGTGCATGTAATCAAACAAAATATCGATCAATTAAATCACCAAAATTATCTAAAGGGTGGCGAAAAAACCTAGTACCATTTTGCAAATATATCTTTTCATTGACATTCATGTTTTCTATGGCTACTCTTGAAATTATAAGCATTAAACTTAAGTGTTCAAGACGAACTACCATTTTTAAGTTTAGGTTCTACCTTTGTGCGCTAAGTCACAGTTACCCTTCTTTTCACACCTGTTGCCACTCTGGGTATTTCATGTCTGCACTCCTCTTTGAAATATCCCTCATCTTTTTTTCCAAAGCAGATTTTGAAGAAAAACAACAAACTCTTTGGATAATAAAGTTCCAAAGACTGGAACACCAAAATCATTTTAGTTTAGTATTCAAGAATATTATTCCCATATATATTTAAAACTACAGAAAATATTTAAATTCTTGATGATGGGTTTTAAAAAAAGGAAACTCATTGGACTAAAATTAATATATGTACTGACCGTGCTACGTTGATCATCTAACTACATGAGGTGTATATCAAACCCAATAGTAAATACGGCTATCGAGTTCCCGCCTACGGCTAAAAAGGAAAGAGGAAAACATTCTATCTAGCTAAATCAAATCAAATACATTTTGTGCTTATTGGGCAAAACCCTCTTTTTTTCAAATCGGCTTCTATTTAAGGAAAATTCAAACAGCTAATAATGGTACATTTATTTCCAAACTTTAAGATGAAAGAAAGGCTTACAAAATATGGGTGGAGGAATCGCCACATTTCTTCATCTGTTCTTCATCTGTTCTTCATCTGTTCCTCTTCATCTGTGAATAGGAGGTCTGACAAGTCATACAGGCAATGACCGCAGATTACTCCTATCGTGGCAGTGCTATTGCGGGTAGGTAAATTACCAGACGATTTACCTCTTCTAACCTGAAAAATATATTACAATATAATCAAACAATCAAATTGAAGGCATACAATGTTTTAATTGGTCTAGTAAGAGAGCAAAAATCTGAGCTATCAATTATAATTTTGAAGTTAAAATACTGTTCAATATTGAATCTAGACTATATAGGACACAAGTTGTGGTCTGAAACCAATTTATTTTGAGTTATTTCTCTTAGTTGTTGTACACTTCCTGAAAAGAATGGCTGTCATGCCTGCATAGTAAAGAAAGTGTTTTATTATTTTAAGTCCCTAACTGAAGTTTAATGTTAACCATTAAGTGTTATCAGTTTATAAATTAACAGTCAACAATTACTTGGAACCATGAAAAACAATTACATTAAAAACAAAATAATATTTTGAGAGGGCATGAGATGCAGAGAAATGGAAAGCCACGTCAATCCAATTCAAAATATCTTTTTGAACAAAATATATCAGAATTCACAACACAATTAGATAAGCAAAATGTGTGAAGATTTATCGATAAAATAAAAACAAACTTGCCTTACGAGCTTTCGTGCCACACCATAAGCACAACACTTCTATATAGTGAAGCTCTGTCTGTTTACACCTAAAACCACAATAAAGATAATTTGACACGAAACTAATAAAGTTAAAAAAAAACCAATTAATATAAAACTTAAAATGACGTTTGGTTATGTTGAATGACCATCTTGAATTAGGGGTACCATATTGTGATCATAATGAACGTAACTTGTTATCAATAAAAATTGCATTTTTTTCTGATCAATCCTAGTAGGTCGTCACAAGGACAGATATCAAATTTTAGTTTCTGGTTTGCAGGTTCCTCCAAAAATTATTGTTGATTGTTGATATATAAAATATTCATACTGTGAGAAATGCTAATGTATATGATATAAAATCTCAGATAATAATCCTTACCTAGCTTCGTTCCAAGAGTCGCCTTTAGGACATTGTTCTCCACCATAAACCGATTGATCTCCCAGTTTAATGTCCCTTTGAAGCTAAAGACCAGCTTCTTTGTTCTTGGAACCCTGGAAATAAAGAACAGTAATGTAAAAGAGACAGTCTTGTGTAGATAAGGAACGAGTTATGTTCAAAAAGTAATGCAAACAAAATGCAGATAAATTAAACTCTCTAAAAGGGTGGCGAAAAACCTAGTAAAAATGTGAAATGACATCATTTCGCAAATATCTCTTCTCATTGACAATATTTATTTGAATACTAGTATTCACTCTAATGTTTTTAAGACCAATGACATTTTTAAGTTTTAGTTCTACCTTTGCTCGACAAGTCAAATTTACCCTTATTTTCTCACCTAAAGCAACTGTTTAAAATATTCCTTGGATTTTTTATATAGCAGGGTTTTAAGAAATATAGTTAACTAACTGGATGATAAAAAGAAAAAAAAAGAATATTATTCTGTTTAAGAATGTAAAGTCATTGATCTACAATTGTGATTAAAATTAATATATGTACTGACCGTGCTACGTTGATCATCTAGCTGTATATGGTGTATATCAAACTCAATAGTAAAGGCGGCTATCGAGTTCCCGCTGACGGCTAAAAATGAAAATATATACTATGTAGTAAAAGTACCATAATATTTTTACAACTTGTGCTTATCGGCCATTACTCGTTTTTTTAATCGGCTTCTATTTCAGAAAATTCACACAGTTAATAATGGCATTATCTGATTTCAAAACTTTAAAATGAAGGAAAAGCTTACAACATATGGGTGGAGGAATCGCCCCACTTCTTCATCTGTTCCTCTTCATCTGTTCTTCATCTGTTCCTCTTCATCTGTGAATAGGAGGTCTGAAGGTTCATACAGGCCATGACCTCAGAACACTCCTATCGTGGCAGTGCTATTGCGGGTAGGTAAATTACCAGACGAATTACCCTTTCTAACCTGAAAATGTAATTAATTCAAACTAATAAGTTACCTGCACATCAAAAATATTTTAATCAAAGAAGCAACCATTGCAAATTTTACTGGCCAAGTTTCTATACAATATTTAAAAAAAAAAAGTAGACTTTTGAATAATTAACATAAACGACCATTCTAAAATGTACACACTCACAACCAATATGATGTATATTCTAAGGAAAATTGATTTACAATATTGATAATCCTTTATGTCCATTGTATAAATTAAAAAAACCGATATGTTTCAGTTTATGATTGTTTGTAAAAAATACAATTATAAATAAAAAAAATAAAAAATAAAAAATACATAAGTAAATAAATATAAATAATATTTATAAACTTTGGTTGAATAGAGATTTTGAATGGAGAGAAGGGTTATTTACTTTGGTTGAAATCTGGTGACCGCACGAAAAGCTTCGTTGCTATGCTATTGTACTGATAAATCATTTAGATTAGTCTATTTAAGAGATACTGAATTAGTGTCCATCGATGGGAAGCACTTCTAAAGAATTTCATAATATGGGAAGAGATTTGACAGCAGCTTATTACTATTATCAACTTTTCAAGGATAAATCCACTTAGCCAGATAAGGCAAACAACGAATCTATATGAGTTGAGAATAACAATATGTTATAAAGTCCACTTGCCTTTGGAGCTTCTGTGCCACACCATAAGCACTTTTTCCTTCATAGTGAAGCTCTCTGTTTACACCTAAAATTAAATAACAAAAAATCAACATAATGGACAAATCTGATTATTCTTGAAACAAAATACATGTATGAACAATTTACATTATTTAAAAACTTTATATATAAGTAAAATTGAGGTGTTGAAAGAATAATTCAAAATGAATTTAGTTTAAGTGTTATAATAAAAATCTATGTATAATCTACTTGACATATTCAAAACATAAATCTTATCTTTTTTAAACAAAGTTAATAAAATATCCTTACCTTAGCTTCGTTCCAAGAGTCGCCTTTTGGGACATTTTTGCTCCACCATAACCTTATTGACCTCCAATTTTAAATGTCCCTTTTATAGCTAAATACGAACTACTTTGTTCTTGGAACCCTGAGTGAGAAACAACAAACAATTACAGTTACAGTAATTTATTGAGTTATGTTAATATTTTAGAGGTTGTTAAAGTGGTTTTCTATAGTGTATTTGTTTATGGCTTTTCTATATTCATCATTGTAAATATCCTTGCCCTTTGTTGTCTAATTGCGGAAATGCCCACTATCACTTTGTAAAAGCTATGCAGCTTTGAGTGGACTTACAGAATTGCAGATAGACTGAAAATCAGTATTGCAATTCTATCTGCATCAGCAATGCACGAAAGAAAACATCCATACAATCCCTTAAAATGTAAGATTTTAAAGGGTAGGTTTCACATGAAAGCTCCATGAAAAAAACAATAAAATATTTTCCGGAACAAGGCCAATAAAACATTAGATATTTTTAACAGTGTTTATTTATTCTCAGACAATAATAAACAATTTCACATTGTTTTTCCATAAATTCACCAAGAACTATGCATTCTAGAGTATTTTTAAAGGTGAGATGGACATTGGTGATCCAACGTAAAATATATATAATATTGTACTGACCGTGCTACGTTGATCATCTAACTGTATATGGTGTATATCAAACCCAATAGTAAAGACTGCTATCGAGTTCCCGCTGACGGCTGAAATTTAAACAATGCCAATAAACACTTTAATTCAATCAAACAGATGTCAATAAGTGTAGATCTATTATTTGTTACGAGGCAGACATCGAACCTTTGATACAGTAGCCCATTTCTCTTTGCACCATGTTTTATTGGCTGTATAATGATTTTTCAAGCATTTTTGCATCTACAGCCATCATTTGTGTCAGGATACTAATTCTCAGAGCTACGGTTTGTTTAGATAAGTACACCGTTCGCGGCAAATCAATGCTAATTCAAATTAGAATCCATTTATTATTATTTCTTACAAGGAAAGCAAAATAATGACATCATTATTTCAACACTTATACTGAGTGAGCTACTGAAGTGTCTCATAAATTTCGAGATCAACTTACCTACAATGGGCGGAGAAATCGCCCAACGTCTTCATCTGTTCCTCTTCATCTGTTCTTCATCTGTTCTTCATCTGTTGGCGCGCGCCGCTTCTTCTGTGCTTCATCTGTGGATAGGAGGATCTGTAGTGTCATACAGGCCATGACCCCAGATTACTCCTATCGTGGCAGTGCTATGGCGGGTGGGTAAATTACCAGACGATTTACCCTTTCTAACCTTAAAATGGAATTAAACCAAACTAATTGGAAACCTGCACATAACAGATATTTTACTAAAATATTCACAGCCAGTTTTATTGGCCACATTTCAAAAATGTAAAAAAAAACCAGATAATTCTAAAATATGCAATCACAAACAATATGATGCACATTTGAAGGACTTAATTCACAATACAGATAGTTCACTATGTCCATTGTATACATTAGAAGGAACAGCGTATCAGGTTATGTTTGTAACATATTACCAAATATGCTCATGAAAAATATAAAGTCGATATTTCTATTTCAAAATATATACTGTTATATAGTTTTTATACCAAGTAAGTCCATTGAAGAACAAAGACTTATTTTCGTCAATTGTAACCAATTGAATATTTGGGTCATCCTAAGTAACAACAAAATATTATTAATTTGAAACTTACGTGAGGAGCTTCGATGCCACACAATAAGCACTTTTTTCCTTCATAATGAAGCTCTATCTGTATACACCTAAAATCATAAATATTAAAAACATTTCTAACTGAAAATTGTTTGTTATTGTGCATCTAAAGTTGAATAGTTCATATATTATTTATTTCATGATCAAATTAAGCATATATTTGTATGTATCATACAATTTGTCTGTCTAAAAAGGGTTGGCGATCATAAGGTGCGCATTCTGCTCAAAGACAAGCTAGGTGCGCATTTTACACAGGTTTTTCAACTGATTTCAATATTTAGATATCATGTGGCATTTTTTATGGGCTTCTTCACTGATTCATAAATATAACAACATTCACGTTTGATCTATTGAAATTAATTTTTATTATCTATTTTTATATTTATTTGATATGTATTTTACGTGTGTTTTAATGTATATTAAATATCGACTTTATATCTATTTGATGTGTATTTTACATAAATATTATATAATTATTTTCTGTGTATTATATATTTATATTATATGTAATATCTCTATTTTGTGTGTATCTTATATCTATTTTATTTTGCGTTTATTTTATATCTAACATTATTATTTAGTTATGTGTATTTTAGTTATAATTAACATAGACTTCATATTTATTTTATTTATAATTTATATTTATAAAATTTACATTTTTTGGTTTATTTCATATGAAATATATATATGTTTTTACGTGTATTTTTTATGTATTTAATACATATATAATACTTATATATTACGTGTTTATTTTATATCAATTACATATCTATATCATATCTATTTAATATGTATTTTATGTGTATTTCGTATTGACTTTATATTTATTTTCATATTTATTTATGTATTTCTGTTTTATATGTATAATATCTTTTTCTTTGTTTTGTTTGTATATTTTATATATATATATATTGTATATCTAATTTCTATTTTATGTATATTTCATATTGACTTTATATTTATTTTATATGTATTACATATTGACTTTATATTTATTTATGTATTTTCTGTTTTATATGTATAATATCTTTTTATTTGTTTTTGTGTATATCTTATATATCTATATATTGTATATCTATTTTATGTGTATTACATATTGACTTTATATTTACTTTTTTACGTGTATAATATCTTTTTTTCGTTTTTTTTTGTGTATATTTTATTTATATATATTGTATCTATATTATGTGTATTACATATTGACTTTATATTTATTTTATATGTATTACATATTCACTGTTTATATGTATAATATCTTGTTATTTGTCTTCTTGTTTATATTTTATATATATTGTATACCTATTTAATGTGTAATTCATATTGACTTTATATTTATTTTATATGTATTACATATTTATTTTTTATATAAATTTATGTATAATATCTTTTTATTTGTTTTTCGTGTATATTATATATATAAATTGTATATCTATACTATTTCTATTTTATGTATATTTCATATGTATTTTATGTCTAGTGTATTTCATATTTTAATAAATATATTTGGTATATCTATTATACATTTATTGATCTATTGTATATTTTATTTGTTCTGCAGACTGTTGAGACTTGTGTAAACGTCTTTAAAACCTGGAATATTCTTAAACATAATTTTTATTATAACTTACCTCCATTTGTTCCAAGAGAGGCGGGGTGGACAAGATATGGCCGTGTGCAACCTAAGTGGCCCTAATAGGGTAGCCCACAGGCTGCCACAACTAAACTACGCGCGAGCCCAACCCGAAAACGCGACAATTTTGCTCCATGTGAACTACCCCCAAAAACCTAGGTTACACACCATATCTGAATTTGTCCGCAGCTGAAGACAAGCTACTATACTTGGAACCCTGAAAATAACAAAATCATAATAAAAATTAACTTTTTACTTTACATATGTGAATGTTGGTCCCATTACACTGAAGTGAAATGGTCCATGTTTCTTTTCAAACCAATATTAATCAAACTCAAAGTGGTTTAGTCATAATTCATTTTCTTATTTTTCTTTCGTCACTTCTAGGTATTTCCGTTTTATTAAATTAGGTAATTTCAAAACGAACAAAAGTTTGATCTTATTTTAATTAGACTTGTACCGAAGTATATTATTACATGCAGTTAACTCTATATCAGCCGTTTCATAACTGCTAAATCGATGGCTAAAATCCATTGTCCAAGCCCTAATCAACTTGGTAAATCATAACGGTCAAGCTAGGATAATAGATACTTATTGACGATGCCAGTGGGCTACAGGTGGGCATGATGTAAGAATACACAAAATGATTTCTGTTTTTAAAATTCTTAACAGAGAACCCTCTTATACATCCAGGTGAACATTGTGACTACTGCTATTCCGTAGAGCTACCCAATCTTAAGCCAGATTACCCCCTATACTTCTACCCCTAATATCAGGAGCCACCGTAGTCCACAAACTAATGATGTGAATACACAATATACTAACCTCAACTGGGATGGTATCCCAACCATAGTGTATAAACTCAACAGTAAAAACCACTATTGAGCACCCTGACCTGAAACGAAATGAAAGAAATATCAAAATTAATAATTTTACCAGTGTTCGTTTGATAGAAAGTGGCGAAGATGTGTAACGTAATATTATATTGAAAAGTTAGCGTTTAGAAAAGAAATACTCCAAGTACTAAGCAAGGTCATGAAAATTGACTAAAAAAAAAAACACAGCATTATGGAACAACACATGACATCAACTGAATGGAATTAAACGACGTTTAAGGTAGTATTATGAAGAATACGTTATGTGTAACATAATATTATATTGAAAAGTTAGCGTTTAGAAAAAATACTCCAAGTACTAAGCAAGGTCATGAAAATTTACTAAAAAAATTACACAGCATTATGGAACAACACATGAAATGAACTGAATGGAATTAAACGACGTTTAAGGTAGTATGTGTAACACAATATTATATTGAAAAGGTGGCGTTTAGAAAAAATACTCCAAGTACTAAGCAAGGTCATGAAAATTTACTAAAAAAATTACACAGCATTATGGAACATCACATGAAAAAAACTGAATGGAATTAAACGACGTTTAAGGTAGTATTATGAAGAATACGTTATGTGTAACATAATACATGTGTTATGATATTATATTGAAAAGTTAGCGTTTAGAAAAAATACTCCAAGTACTAAGCAAGGTCATGAAAATTTCACCAAAAAAATTACACAGCATTATGGAACACATGAAATGAACTGAATGGAATTAAACGACGTTTAACGTAGTATTATGAAGAATACGTTATGTGTAACATAATACATGTGTTATGATATTATATTGAAAAGTTAGCGTTTAGAAAAAATACTCCAAGCAAGGTCGTGAAAATTTACTAAAAAAATTACACAGCATTATGGAACAACACATGAAATGAACTGAATGGAATTAAACGATTTTTAAGGTAGTATTATGAAGAAATCATGGGTAAAATTTATATTATTGTCTAGAAGAAACATTCTTTTGTGAAAAATTAAAGGGTGGGGTTATTGTTGAATTGGGCATGGAATTAAAAACTTCCAATTTGAGAGAAATAAAAAAGTTGTCTTACCGGTTGCTATAAACGAAGCGAACTGACTCTCTATGTTTAGCAACGAGTGAGTACATTTCATTAGTTAGGGTCACATTCAACGTTTTGTAACGTGATTACCATTCAGTATAATATTGTGATACTCAGCATAGTAAGGACGTACTGTTTCTTACCAACGCGTCTGTAAAACACTTGTAAAAGACGCACTTTAAAACAAATAAAACCAAAATAATCAAAACCAAATAAAAAACCAATTACATTAAAAATAATTTAGAAAAAGCAACACAGCTCTAGTTATATTATTGTTATTATATTATTGTGGTCTGAAATTATGCTATCAATAACTTCTCAAAACTTGTTATCTCCCTTTTAATGATAAACAGCCTTGCACAATGTCAAGCTTTCACTCCATTTTATACCTTGGACTGGAATATCCAACATTGTTGTATCATGGAATGCACCGACTTGATTGTATTGTACGCCATGGAATAATGCCAATCAGAGTCTTCGACACGCTCTCTCGCACATCGCTTTATTAGCCCTTTGGGGGCAGAAGAGTAAGACGTAAAACTCCATTCATTTCATATCATGTCCACTCTCTCTCTTGAACATTATGGCTTATTGTTTACAAACTATCCGTCTAGGCTATATTCGATAGCGTACAATCCAATCCTGTTGCTGCATTTACAAACTTCTAATATGCAAGAAAGGTGGCTATTGCAGTCAAGGTATTGGACGAACTTCGTAACTTGACATTATGAAGATGTACACAGTCATTCAGTCGACTGTGTTTTGTTAACTTACACAGAAAGGATTCTCATCGACAATCTGGGATCAATGCAAGTATTTTAGATAAACGTGTTTTCATTTAAATGTTTCAGCCGCTATGGGTTAACTTTTTTTCAAGAAACCTAATCGTTTTTTCAAGCCTTCGTATGTTTTGCTGCCTGAAATATAGGGAACAATATCATAGTTCCCATTGTGCACGGTTGTGATTGACACTAGGTACAATGGTAAAATAGAAGACTTTGGTTAGAAACTTCTCTTAAACCTCTAAAAGGGACATTTCATTCTCATTTTTAGTCGTTGATTTGGGTCTTGAATATACATGTATGCAAATGGTCTTGAGTATTACTAGAAATAAATCGTGTATTTCCTTCGTATAAAATACCTCTTAACGAGAACTTCTTTCTTTGGATTTGAATGCTCAAATTTCGACTTTGAGTTGTGATCACTGATACTGATAAACTTGGCTAAAAAATTTACTAACAAATGGCGAACCATTAAAGAAGTTCAAATTTTGCTTGCAAGTGACAATTATTATTTACTCCCAGTCAACATTTCGGACAATTAAATGGTAAACAGTCAATACCAACTGTCTATTCCGTCTATTTATTTGTGAGCTGTAAAACTTGTCTTAAGTCTACATACAGCTCATATCTTACATTTAACAATCCGTTACTTGGGGCATAAATCATGGGAACACGACGTATAACTATCAGGTTGAAACAGTAGCACACATATAAAGGTGTTATAAGTTCACACCAATGTTAGTGTAGCGAACAGTCTGAGAAACCCTCTTAGGTCCAAACTAACTGAAATTATTAAACAAGTTCGTATTAACATAATCGAACAACGAATCGATTGTTATATTTAAGCAGAATTCACTCTTTATGGCATTGGAAAGAGTGTTTTCATTTGGATTTCGGGGAAGGGAGGGATTGATTCTCCCAGTTGTACACGCCTAGGGTGGAACTAATATTTTATTGAGAAATGGGGATCTGGATCTGTTGGATGGTTTTCTTCTGTTCTGATCTGAAATTATAAAAACATAATAACCCGCCCAATCGGCGAGAAGTACAGTACCTGTTAAGTACAGATTGTTTTTAGTTTGCTATGAACAAGGTTGTCATTGAAGTTCTGATTTTTGGAATATGCCACTATCTTTTTTTGCTTACAATGCCTTTAAATGTGAAAACTTATGAATATGACGTTTGATTCGTTGTCAAAGATTGCGTAGCAAAATCATGTTATAAGGTGCTTCTGTACGCCAAATGTATCAGAATTGTGAAAGTAGCTATAAGTACCAAAGACGGAAGGTAGGGGTGTGGAAACGGTTCTGCTCGACGGTGTTTCTATTCCCTAGTTGTTTTCGTTTAGAAGTATTCGTGAATGGGTATTTTTTGACAGTTATGATCATAGCTCCCTTTAATGTATCCATTTGAATTTTTAATTTCAGATTTTTGTTCTCCAAAATCAACAGGTGTCAAAATAGAATCGAGTTAAAATTTGATAGGCTTGAAAACGACATAGATAATATCAGTAAAATACTGGTGTGTTTTATATAACGATATAACTGTCACTTTTTATGACGAATGACTGCTGACTCTAATTTCAATCGTCTACACTACTAATTTCATACATTGATTCTTGTCGTTTTGACGAATGAAAATCTTGATTAAAACTGGATC
Organism: Nipponacmea schrenckii; assembly: GCA_030562195.1. Lineage (NCBI taxonomy): Eukaryota > Metazoa > Mollusca > Gastropoda > Lottiidae > Nipponacmea > Nipponacmea schrenckii. The sequence goes on along the minus strand of JAUJPP010000012.1, from coordinate 19,693,257 downwards.
TTAATGTGCTTTTTTATAGTCTTTTCCCTTGTCATGCGTTTCGTCACTTTTTTTTTTATTAATGTTGAGCAATCATTCCCCTCAGCTAGATTGAACTTAGATGTACAAATAGTAAAGTTATGTGGATATACTGTTGTGTATGTGACGTGGTTTGGTACACATCAAGTCATCCAAAGTTAATTCCACAAAGAACAACCGTAATTTAGTGAAATAACACAAACTACGTCTTCAAATAATTTGAATGTCATTTGGCATGTCTGGCAGTCTCTTTCAATCTTCGACAATATTTTTTAAATCAATTTGGCATCACTTCCGGTCGTCGACAATATTTTTTAAATCAACATTTTTTGAAAATTTACTGCGATATCTTTTGATAAAAAGCTGCAATTTCTCTTATAAGTTATCGTCTTTTTTTCTGTTAACTTTTATCTACTCTATACAAATCAATGTGCAGAAGAGTAGGACGTCAAACTCCATTCATTTCATTTATACAATCAAAGAACCTTTCCCACTCTCTGCAAAACATAATGCAATTTCCATTAAACATCGACTGTTTAAAAAAAAATCTAATGTTTGATTAAAACGTACAGCCATTTCTATAAAAGTCAACTGCAATTCTTATAATGGCTTTTAATTCTATATTTCACACCTGATCGTTTATCACTGTGAAGATTACTTTTTGATATTCCAATCTGTGACAATTTGAGTTAAAATCCAAAGCGATGGGAACAAACTCATCAATTTGACGAATATTCAAGCAATAACAGTGACATCTGTATAGTTTTTATAACACATTTAATATGATATTGTTTAAATATGGGTATTGAGAGATCGTCCAGTTGATATTACCGTATCAAACTATATCATTGTCGTCATTAGTGGGAATGGGCACATGACAAATGTACCCTTTCCTATCTTGATTTATGACTATTTCGATAGATTTCGATATGAAAATGAAATTGAAATTTGAAACAAAATTGACAGATTGCACACATTTTCTGGTTCTCAGATACTTTGTGTTTCTTCTTCTCTATAATTTCAATCAAACGATGAGATCCATGGTAATATGAGAAAATTCATTTCGTATGATTTGTTTTAGAATAGAACATAATGTACAAATAAGATGCGGTACTGAGATCGTGCTCTGATAAATCAACATTATTGTCAAGTTATAATTTTATTGCATACTTCATTTACGCTTAAGAAAAAGTAATTGGTAAGACAAAAGAAAGGTGTGGAATGTTTTTCTGAACCAAGAAGCATTGGGCTTCGTTTGTAGTATTTTTGAGTGGTCGATCGGTTGCACTAGTTCCGACGAGAATGCCCAACCGAATAGAATTAAACGATGTGTTATTTATAGATACTATATATAACGACGTTTCGGGCTTGATTGCCCTTTGTCAAGTGAGGAACTAGTGCACCCGATCGACCACTCATCTATTTTTACCGATTGTCCCAGTATCCTAGTGGTCCTGATAGGACGAACCTAAGGGAGTATCCAACCCGTTGACACAATAAACTGGTATTTGTCCGAACTCTACAACTCCATCAATTGTAGCATTTTTGTGAGAATTCTTTAATCAACCTCCAAAAATGTTGACTGTTGCCTCATAAAATTTCAATCGTTTTTTCCAAAATTCAGGGAAAGAAATTTGTCATCACAAATGTATCAGCTTAATATTAGACGCTGATCACATCATTTTTTTGGTGTCCCACAAGAACTACTAATATCAGACTGGAAGTGAAAAGGGTCCAAGATATGTTTCACTGTAATCTACAATCACAGTCTATTGAAAATCATTTGTAAACTTTTCTGTCCGATAACAATATTGAATAGGGTACAAATTACCATCTATCGCTAACTCTTATTATTTGTGACAGCGAGTCAATTAAAATATGATGAATGACTCTACAGATAAGATGCAATTGTAATTTTTCAAGAAGACGGGTGATTGTGTGTTTTTATCTTATATCAGATATGATTAATGACATTTTTTCTACAGTGAAATAAAATTTATTTCAATTCATATCGAATAATTTCCACTTCATATCCAGATATTTCAGAATGAACAAGGTAATGCATACATAATTCCTGTTCAAAAAAGCATATAAATTTCATTAACAATTAGTCTAATTAATGAAGTGTCAATTTTCAATAAAATGAAAGTATTATTCACCATTATTATCATTATTTTTGCAAAGACTGAACTGTGCAAAAACAATTTTATGCTCCTCAGCACTCGAAGTGCGAGTCAGAATAACCGGGTTTTTCGAATTGCAAGACCGAAATTCTGGCCCCAAAAATAGATAATTAACAGATATGATTGGCAACTTTGTTTAAGTAATTCTTTAAAATATCTTTTTAAAAACGAAAATACATAGAAATTGATAATCCTGAAGAAAACACAATATTTCACGGCGATATATATAGTTTTCTAACAATGGTCAATTTTTCTGATCAATATCGCTTAAATACAAATACTATTACCATAGATGTATGATCATCTGATTTGAAATACAATAATATTATGTTAATTTATTCAAAAACAAATATATAAATCACACGTTCTATTATAAAATATTTTTATGGCTAGAAATTATTGAATACGAAACATGATTAATATGAATCTGATATGACTTGTATGATTTACAGAACATGTACATAGAAAAGTGACAGGTTTTCTCTGGAAATGAATTTTTTTTTATTCATATTTTATATTTTTCTTCTAAACAAAATTCAATATGAATTTATAGTACATGGCCATAGTATAAAGCTTTTCAAACAAAGTTTAATATCAAATTTATGTATCGAAAAAGGTGTTTTATGCTTTGTCTGGTCGTTTACAATTTTGAATATGACATCAGAAAGTAAGATCACCGAAGGCTTAAATCCGCTCATCCAGTTCTTGACGTTAAGACAAATTTTACCATTCCTTACACACAGGTATATAATGGGTCCGATTACATCAGTACGTTCTTCTATTTTAAGTGAAAAATCTCAAATAATTATGACCATTATATAATTCCATCTTGCATAGATTTTCATAAATAGCTGACATGAGCAATTACATTATTGTGACTAATTAGTCTCACTAAGCCATTTCAATTTTAATTGATAGTCTTAAAATATCGGACGTCATTTGGTCTGGATTCATGGCGTTTTATTGATGGAAATATCCATCGCTTAATAATTTTATCCTCAGTGACATGCATTTATTTCTTACTTATCTTTTGTCATTTGTTAATGAAACATTTATAAGGGTGAAGACAACATCACGAGGGGGTGGGGATTCATTAATAATCATGTCGGCGGATGAAGACATGGGGATTAGATGGGCGTATTGATCTGTAATATGCGATAATCGGTTTAATCCAGCAGAAGAATGAAGTCAAATAAAGTCTTCTATGTTACACTGTAGTTAGCCTTCTGCTCATTTTAACGCAATTGTACTTGATGTCATGCAATTTTAGAACACGAAATGGGAGACTGAACAATCTTGTTCAATTCATTATGAAATGTATTAGTTTTTTATCTTTGGATTATAATTTAGTAATAGAATAACTCAATACACATACTCAATAATTAATAGAAACTTTGCATGGAGTTTTCACAACAACAAACACAATAAAATGATATCTCTTAAAACGAAACACTGTACAACAATGGCAACTTTTCTATATAGATGTATAGATCAAATTCATGAACGTTTGATGCTAATGTTGCTTAACTTTATATTTTTTATGTTACCCATGTTATAGTATGTGAACATTGCAAAATAACCCATCATCATATTGGTAAATCAGGACAGAGAATATGCTTATGTCGCTGCCCTGACACTATATGCACTCAGTCCAGTTAAACATTTTATGCTTATGATTGAATGCAATCCTCTTTCTCCCTTCCTTTTGGGGTTTTTGCATGCCCATTTTTGACTAATTCTTGGACTAGATTTGAAATTTGATGTCTGAAATTGCATTTTCTTTCAGAATTTCTGAGATAATGAGAAATTTAATTGTCGGAAGGTTATTTCTAAAAATAGTGGTTTTGTGTGCAGTGACAGTCAAGCGGATGCTGATAAAATGTAGTGGTTTACTTTCATTTTGTTTAGTTCAAAATTTTCATGGTAATGGTATATTGAAATTTTGTACAGACACCAAGTATTGGCCAGGCTTTCATGTGACATATTGGGAAGTTTTCAATGAGATTTCTGCAATAAGTTATAGAAGGTTGAATTTCGTGATTTAACATTGAAATAGATGGTAAATGAATTGGAGGCCATATTATAATCACTGCATAGAGTTAACCACCCTTATTACCCCATCACGTTTAAAAAAATACTAAGAAAGGCTAAAAAATAAATGGACAGATGTGCCTATATTATTTGAAAATACTGTCAGGTACTTCAGCAATGTGTAGACGATGTTACAGTGTAAGATGTCATCGCATAAGCTGACAAGTCATTGTAGTTAAAAGAGCCAAGTGTACAAGTATGCAAACTTCTAATAAATAACATATCAATAAAAGAGAGGGGACATTTCTTCCACTTCATTAAACCAATGATTATACTTTAACAACTGAACTTATTCAAACCCCAAATAACCAACAACACCACTTCAGTAGCTAAACAGATGTCACAGAAACAGTTTCTACTTTATGACGACAAGAAACAAATCGCTTTACACGTCATAGTATGTAAACACAATAGGTATATATAGATGTATAACACGTGCCATCATTTGTATACGTCGGAATTTAATTTGAATAGAGTACAACACTGAGCACTTCAACTCCCCTACTGGGTTCATTAAACACCTACTATTACAAATTAAGTTACCTGGCGCCCCTTACTGGTTTTGCTGAGCGGGGCACGAAATAAGTCATATGTCCAAATGTTCGATTCAGACTAGGTGGTGTTTATATAGTTAGTCATGGGTGTAAGAACACCCCCCCCCCCCCACACACACACACATACATACATCAAAGAAAAACAACAAAATACAATGCCGATGTCAAACTTTAAAAGATTCTGGCTTCGTCTTTTCGGTGACAAGGTTCGGAGAATTGGTTCAAATTTAAAGCCATGAGCAAAAAGCAAGTTTGCTTCAATTACCGTATGGCATTAAGTTATCGAAGCTCACCAGTTTCAATAAGAGTATTTCCAAAAAAAGGTAACTCTTGTTTGTGTGGAAGATAACTCTTGTTTGACAGCTTTATATACAAATAAACAAATTCGGTGATTATCTCATCATCTAATCCTTATATTAATAGCTATTAACATATCTTACATTGTGTCACGTGTGGCGTTGATAGATATAGCTAAAATCAACATGGTCACTGCCTACAGCGACCACTTTAGATAAACTCTTATCCCAAGCTAAATATTTGTGAACCTCCCTCCATTAGACTACTGTATATCTGAAAATGAAGAGATACCGTGTCCGTATTTTTGCAAAATGAACAAATTGCGTTTCGTTGATAGAAGAATGAGCCATAGCGGTTTCAGTGGCGTTCAATGGGGGATTACCTGGCCCCACCCCACTCACTCTCAAATTTACTATAATTGGTTCTTGTACTAAATATATGTGAATTTCGCAAACCACATTAATATGTTTCTAGTAATATTTTCGGGTCATTTCTGAACCACTTTTAACAGATATAATGCCTAAAATTTTTTTTTTTTTTCACATCAAAACTGATTGTTTTGGTGTTACATGGGTTAGTTTTCCATACATCCAAAATTGGACAACAATGGAGTCATGGGGAATCTGTAAAGTGTTTGAATAACGTGCTGCTATTCCCAAACGGCCATTGTTAGACAGAAGAAAGGTTGTGAGTTTGTTAACATGACCATTAAGACGATTAAGATCGTTATCCGATGACGTAAATCTTCATGAATGAGCCATCAATTGGTAAAATATTGCATCGTTCATCAATATAATGACTGAATAGTGAAGATTTTTTCACATAAATTAGAAACATTTCGACGTAAACATGACCTAATTCGTAAAACTAACATTAAATATATGCAAATTGACCTAACCAGTGTCATTTTCTATTAAGAATCAAAACAATGCATTATGTGACATCATTTATCAATATAATCAACGACTAAGTGAAGTTTATTTTTCACATAAATTAAAAACAGAAAGCAGAAATACTGTTTTAAAATTCACAAAAAAGCATTAAATTTATGCAAATTAACTCAACCAGTGTATTTTCTTACAAAACAATGCATTATATGGCATCATTTATCAAGACGATGATCAGCAACGAATAGCATAGAAACATAAAAGATAATGAAAGACGTAAATAGTAAAGAAATAATTGATGATCGATCAATGCTAAGAAGAAGGCATTGCATCATTTTGCTGAATAATGAGCTAACAGTGAATAATATTTTCACATAAATCTGAAGAAATTCGACGTTAACATGACCTGGTTGCAGATTAAGTGTGCTTAGGTCAGAAAATCAACAATAAATTTATGCAAATTAATTCATCTAATGTCTTTTCTTTTAGAAATGAAAATAACTAATTTGTCATCACATTTATAAAGAATATATAGATTTAATATACCCAATAAATTCATTTATGCAAATAAGTGAATATGTTTAAATATTAAGGAATTGTCTTATATAGGTTACTTAAAGGTGAAGATTTGTCACTCAATATAAGAACATTTCTGAGTGTGTAGGTATGTTCGTTTCAGTAACATTAAAATTGAAAGCATAGAACATTCAGTCGTTAAATACAAAAATGGTAAAAATTCAATCGTCTTAAGTATTCTTTTCACTTAAAAGCACACTTTACAACTCATAATATATTTTTGAAGAATATAAAAAGTGCACGATTTTATTAGAACCTTTTAGATAAAAACATTTTCAAACTAATGACATGCAAAAAAAAAAAAAAAAAAAAAAAAACATTTGAAGCAAACCCCCCCCCCAAAAAAAATACTCGACAATGATAATAAATATTGTGAAAAGCTACAGCAAATTATCAGGGTTCGAACTTGACCATGGGAACAGAAGATCTTCGAAAACTTTGGAAATCAATTTATCAGTCAAGGAAATTTGAGAATATAATATAGTATAATACACTTAAACCACCCGTTAAAAAATAAAAATTAAACACCCCTGATAATTTCAACCCAAATAAAAAACTTTTTCCCCAACGTCTGGAAAAATTTGATTCCCCCTTTTCCCCCCCCGCAATTTTAAAAATTTTTTTAATTTCCGGGGCCCTAATTTACACAATGTTTGGAATAATTAACTTTGCTTTTTGTTCCCCGTCTTTTAAAAATTAAACCATAATTTTTTTAAATTTAAATGTGGTCTAAGGTGTTACACAAAATGTTATTAAGGCTTTGAAATTAAAAAGGCAGACTTTTAATTTTTTTTAAAACAAAGCGCTTATTGAAGAAATTACAAGCGAACAAATAAAAAAAAATTCTTTTAATTTTTAAAAGAGTCAAAAAAAAGGTTAAAATTTTTTGTTTCGTCCAAAATTTGTTTGGTTAAATTTTTAAAAGATTTCCAAAACAAATATTTACAAATTTTTCCGAAAACTTTTAGAGAAAGGGGACTTTTAAATTTAAAAATTTTTAAACCCCAAAAAGCAAAAAAACCATTGAACTAAAATTTTTAAAAAAATTTTTAAATTTTAAAAATAAAAAAACCCTTTAAACCCTTTAAAGAGTAAAAAAAAAGGTTTTTCGAATAAATCACTACAAAAATTTTTCTTTTGGTAAAAATATTTTAAATTTTTTCTCACTGTGTCAAATATTTTCTAAAATTTAAAAAAAATTTAAAAAAAGGGAAAACAAGGGCAAAAAAACTTTAAAGATAAAATTTTTTTAAATAATTTGGTTTCAAAAAATCAATGGTTTTTTATAAACCATTCAGATTAACTATGTTCATGTAAATCAAGATAGTTTTTCTATTAAAATCAAGTTTGGTTTTTTCTATGATAAATCAAGCTTTTTTCTATGATCAATAAAGCCTAGTTTTTCTATTTTAATCAAGCTAGTTTTTCTATGATAAATCAAGCTAGTTTTTCTAATAAATCAAGCTGGTTTTTCTATGATAAATCAAGCTAGTTTTTCTATGATAAATCAAGCTAGTTTCTTTTCAAGCTAGTTTTTCTATGATAAATCAAGCTTTTTTTTAAAATCAAGCTAGTTTTCCTATGATAAATCAAGCTATTTTTTAAATCAACCCAGTTTTTCTATGATAAATCAAGCTTTTTTTTAAAAATCAAGCTATTTTTTCCCATAATAAATCAAGCTAGTTTTTTTTTGTCGAATAGTCCATATCTGTTCTTGACTGAAAACCGACTTTCAACATTTATTCAGAACAGACCCGAAAAGAGATTAAAATATATTTTAAAAAAATCTTGGCGGTCGATTTTTTTTATCTTTGTTAAACTTGTTGAATGATATAATTTTAGAGAAGGATAGAAAAAGAAAGACTCTAACACAAGAGAGCACTTCCATATAGCAGATGGTTGTACCGTTAATCTTTACCTTCTAAAAAGAAGAGTGGACGTTTATTGTGTTAGAAATGAAAGGGAAACTGTCACAATGTTAGAACATGGACGATTTGAATGTTTACGTCTTTTTAATTTCTACCTTTACAATCCGACTTTATCTGTAGTAATATTTATGTAACTTGAAACTTTTACTATTGTGCTTGAACACTTGACCCTGGAACAAGTGAAATAGAGTCACTGTAGCAATAACAGTCCAGTTTGTATTAAATCAAGTTATACCATGACAAGTTGAGTGTTCGAGTACCTCTGTTGTATTTCATCCAGTATCTTGCTACATTCACAATGACAGCAAAATACAAGACTTGTTATTATTTGATAAAGTTATGTAGAATTTATTTTTCTTGTCCACACTTCATTACACGTTTATTTTCGTTGCACTTATTTCGAAGTGTTGACGTATACACACATATCTCATAGTTAGATTTCTATATTACAGTGTCCAATCGCATTGAATTTTTATACCGTGGGTCGTTACAAAAGACGATTTACTTCTGTCTTGATGTCCGAAACAAAACGTATTGTATAGCAAGGTCAAGTACCACCAACACCGACGTTTTATTCAAGTCTCAAGTGTCAAAGACAAGTTTTGTCGACTGTTACAAACGAAGCCCAATGCTTCTTGGGTTCAGTTAGCATCCCACACGTTTCTTTTGTCTTTACCAATGCCAATTACTTTTTCTTAAAGTGATACTGCATCTTAGCAAGAACATAAAAATTTATTTCTCCAGAATGCTCAATATACGTATTTATTCAACGGTGAACTGACCTAGTGTCATAAAGTGAGACCCGAACGGGTTTCGAACCAGCGATCTCAGAGTCAGGCACCTAATCGCCAGCAAAATTAACCCAATTGGTTTAACCCCCGTTCAGCACTAGAATCTGTGCTATACCAAGAAAGTGTTATCCCAATAAAGAAAATATTATTGTCACTGATGGATGTATACTCATATTGACCATTCTTGAAAACTTGAAAATTTTACGTTCATGTCAAGACCCTTTATCCTTTTAAAAACATAACATTTAAAAGCACCATAGTTCAAATGTGCATATATCATACTGAATAGGCATTACCGGGGTATATTAAAGGGGCCCAGGCTTGATTTTTAGGGGTCGTTTTGGGCCTTTGTTACATTTAAACAGTCCTCAGAAATATTCAAGCTCTGAGAAAATCGCAAAATACCTTGAAATATGCCTCAAACAAAAAATTTCACTTTTCATTTTTTTTCCGTCGTGTTGTACGCTGCTGGTCTCCAGTCAGTCTGAAAATTGTGTGTCCTGTTGACAAAGTCTACAATTGAAAAATGCGTTGTAGTCTGTTTATATAGACTACGGAAAGGATAACTCTTTGATTGTCAAGACGAACCGTTTTCCAATATGGCAGGACGTTCGTAATTTCTTAAGTCATTATGATTTTCAAACACGGATAATTATGGATACACATGGATTTGAAGGCTCAAATTTCAAAGGTAAGCCCTGTAGACTATTTCTGATTAGATAACCAAAAGATTTCATGTGTTTGAGGCTGTCGGATGATTTTTCCGAAACAAATAAAGCCTGGGCCTGGGCCTGGGCCCCTTTAATATACTATATTTAGATCTACAGGTAATTGTATATCCATATGCCATGAACTTCATTACAATTTACGTCATACGAGTAGCAATTTTTGCCTACTGAGTACTAGGTGTGAGCTCCCGTCAAGTCTGCAAACAGTTGGATACTTAATGCTTTACCTTATACAATTTAATATAAGGACCTATCAGCATTTGTTTGAATAATACCTGCTTGAAATTTAGCGTGAACAGAACACCGCCTGTTACCTTACATATGACACTTGTTATTGTTTACAAATCTTGTTGTTATTTACAGAAAAACAAGAAATAAATTTACAAGTTGATGCTACTGACAGTCTCTAGTTTATAAACCTACTGTAACTCCATTAAATATGACGTCACAGTAATTAGATTAGTGTCATATAAGTATGACGTCATGTCGTGAAAGTTGTAGGTAGAATGAATATTAAGTATTATGAAGATATTGACGACTTTCAGATTGACTTGACTACTGTTTCAATGTTAAACTTAACTCGTTTGGTTACAATCTGTAACATATGGCACTATGTATTGTGACTGGTGGAATCTAGGGAAAAGCCGTCTTCATTAGTCCATTAGGTTAAGGTAGGGCTGATAGGCATTTTTGCTTTCCCCGGATCCTTTCATTGTTTTATTTTTTTTTAAAATATAAAAAAATTAGTCCATTGTCTAAGATAGGACGTAAAACTCATTTTATTCATTTTTTCTTTCGCTGCATTTATTGCTTTGGGCACCGAAGAATTGAATTTGCATTTGCCATTTGTTTTCGATTTTTCGTTAATCAAGATAGAATCTGAATTTAAACTATGCCTAAGTCTATTTTCTATATATATGAATGAACAAAAAGTTAGCTTTTCTAGTATATTCTTCTTTTATTCTTAATGTAACCAGTTCATATAATGATATCATTAGCCTTCTAACATACTAATTTAGGGTTTTGGTTCTTTTTGGAGAGAATTCACCAGTAATCATTTGATTGGGGTAATCACAAATTTTCAAAATATGTCTTTCGATTTTTACGGTATCTAAAAAATTAAAGCCAATATTCCAAAGATTTCGCTTGTTTATGAAGGGTTAATTTTGATATTTTCTATTATTCATAATTTTTTTTTCAGTTCATTATAGACCTCATCAACTTTTTAACCTTCAAACGCATAATTTACAGCCGGTTTAATTTTAAGTTATTAAAGGCGAAATATCAAATAACTTTTTTGTTATTTAGGATCAATGGCATCTTTTTGTATCCGATTTCTTTAAAATTTTCCAAAAAAAATTTTTGGTAATTTTTAAGATATTGGAGATGGGAACTAATAATTCTGTTAATGGATACATATTGCAGAATTTTGCTTTTGAATGTTGTAGTGAATCTTCTATTTTCATCTTAAGACAATCTAATAAACTAAAAAACAAAATCCCAAAATTGCTACTTTTTTTTTTATTTCAATGACTTTAAAGGAATATAGGTCTTAGAATGAACATAAAATTTAAAATTTTAAATTTGGTCAGCAAGATCTCTATTCATCAGTAAATATACCTGCCACCAAAAATAACATAAAAAAATAAGTAAATATCCAAAAATCTAAGTAATTATGTTTAAAGATGCACTTGATTAATGAAAAACGCTTAATAAATTGATTGAGCGTTTTTTCAAAAATGACTTTGTTTCACGAATTTTCAAGATTTTAAGGGATTCTGTTACTTTATGACACCAGGTAAGTTCCCTGGTGAATATATACTCATATTGATCATTCTTGAGAACTGAAATTTTATGTTCATGCTAAGACGCATTATCCCTTTAATAAAAGCTAAAATATAACAAATTATCTTAAAATCGACAATTAAAAACTATTTTCAGTTCTAATTAGTCACTTGAAACGAAATCCTGATCAATTTAAAACGTGTAAATCCTGATACATTTTAAGTGTATGACATTGCACTTTTGTTTTTGCAATGAAACCATCAAAGATATCAAACTTTGGGTTAACTTTTATCACAGCGTGATCATTGCTATACGATTTGAAAGGGGGTTTAAATTCAAGTATTCGATGGATTAAATCGCAATAATAGTACTTAAACAGAGGAAAGAGGGGCGTTTACTGTTAATCCAAAATAACAAAAAGAATTTTCACAAGAAACATTGAGGGATGAAATTGCAATTAATTATACAGAAATCTAAAATTAGAAAAATAGAAGTATGGTTTTTGTCTTGAATTTACTAAAGGTTCGTCTTTTGATTTGGCAGAATCAGATAAGATGAATGATGAGAACTGACATTTTAAAAATTTGGCACTGACAAAATTGGCCTTGGATACTTGATTTTAAAATGATTTTGAAATGACTTCAGATATTTGTCGGCTTGGTCGTTAGTTGTATGAAGGAATAAAGAAAAAAAAAGAAATTTTTTTTCAAAGATTTTCTCTTTCTGTTATTTCTTGTCCAATCTCGGCGTTGATCTTTTCCGGATAGTATGTACAGTTTATATTTCATCAACACATCATGCGGATTGATGATTTTTTTTTTTGGGGGGGAGGGTTCTATAGCACAGCGGTTAAAGTGTTGGTTCGTCGGACGTGAGTTCTAATCTCGACCGACGTGAGAAAGTCCTATGACCTTGAAAAAGTCCTCTTCACTCACTCAGTTGTAAATGGGTATGGATAATCCAGGAAAGATCAATGCCAAGAGGTTTGGCCACGGACAAGCTGTCACGGCGGACTTGTGAACCTAAGTTGTTATCCTTGTAAAATATAGTTGTTTTTTTTTTTTCTTTCTTTTTTTTTAATTGAAAATATTTTTATGATTACTAGTAGTAATATCTTACATTTTAACACCGAACCCTTATTTTATTACCACTCTGAAAACACTGAAAATCCATGTTATTACATTTTTTTTCAACTATAAGTATTTTAATTCTTGTCTAACAGCTTGAATATTAGTATAGAACACCCGATGGCAATGAAATTACTAAAGAAGTCATCACATAAAGCAGCAATTATAACACGATACTTAACTACTTACTTAGACTTATTACTTAATTTATTCTACTAATAAACTTTAGTAAGTACAAATTATAACTTACTATAAACAAGTTCGGTATTGAATAAGGTAGGTAACATATTGACTATTGAAATAAGTATCGTTTAATTGTTGCGTTACTTGATGAAATTACGTGATCCTATGGCGAATGTTTGCGGTGTTTTTGAGGTTTGGACGTAAGTGCTAATTTTAACGCAATTTGATAACAAAAGTTACGACATCCCTACGACTAGTAACGTAAGATCACTGGCGGTGAACATTGTCCCCGGTTAAAAACATCAATTTTCCGACAGTTTCAGATGTATAGAGTTCATCAGCATGAATTTCACTTTTCATCCTTTTGATGATAGTTTATGTGTACTATTGTTTTATGAGGATAAATTATTCGTCGTTAGGAGCTTTGTTTGCTAATAGAGCTATCAGATCTAATCTAGAGTCTGTAAGATCAGTATGAAAATATTCAATATTGCATTACAATAATTAATTCTGTCAGGTTTTATCATTTTTTTTAGCGCTATAGTCAAATTGTTGTCCTAGTTTGGTCTTTGATTATTGACCCCACAGGTTAAGTAAACTGTCCGTGTATATCGGAGGCGTTCAGAAATCATGGCAGCCAGATGTTATTGACGTAATATTCTGACCTAGACGTCGAACCTGAAATCGAAAAATTTTGAAAACTAAGCTGCTACCAATTTTTTTTGCACTTTAGTCAAATTGTTGTCCCAGTTTGGTCTATTGATCCAGACGAGAAGTTATATGTATTGGTCACGAGGCTTGATATGGTATATAAAAAATGATAATTTTAGCCGAATTCCCTAATTAGCCATAAAAACTTTTGATAGAGATCTGAATGAATAATACGAGTCAATGATTTACAGGATAATACGGGTTCATATATCAAGATAAGAAATGTTTATGGTTAAAGCACGATCATTGGTCTGTATTTATTCTTGCCGAAACGTCTTTAACATTTAGTGATTTTTATCCGTCTTACAACCAAGATCACGCTAACAATATTATCTAAGGAGAGATTTTCTTCAAATCTCAGTCCATCTTCACAAAAGCTTATAGATGGGTACTTACCAATAATAATCGTGATTAGGTGTTGTTACAGTATAATATACTCATATTGACAATTCTTGAGAACTAATTTTATGTTCATGCTAAGACGCAGTATCCGTTTAAAAGAAACAAAGCAGTGATTCAAGAGGTGGCTGTAAGCGCCTCTGTAACAACACCTACACTTTTTATAGACTTAAAACCGTTTTATGCATTAATGCATTTTAATGTTATGCTATTTTCGAATTGATGATATCGATCACGATTATTATTGGTAAGTACCCATCTATAAGCTTTTGTGAAGATGGACTGAGATTTGAAGAAAATCATATTCATCCCTGAACTTACCAGGAGTCATAATATATATTTGGCCATGAAGAGTCTTCATCTCAGACTGGCCAGTAACTAAGTTTGGATGAAAATACCATTATATTGAATATTTTTAGGATATTCAGACGTCCGAAGGCACCACGTGGTTATGATTCTGACAAATCAAAAATTATGCCCCACTACCATCAGCGTGGTTATTTTTGGCTATTTTTCAAAACTTGGTCATGAAGAGTCTTCATCACTGATTGGCCAGTAACTAAGTTTGGCATGAGAATACCATTTTATTGGAATTTTCTTGGATCATCATTTTGGTCTTAAGAGCTTCTTAAGAAAATACAGGTCTTAGAGAAAATATTTACAAGTGTGAATTTTAAAGCACGTGATTAATACTAATAACATTCAAAATATTTCATTCAATTCAATAATAGTATAATAAAATATGCAAATTTCATCGTATTTAAGTACGGAACTTCGGACTAATTATTTCGTCAGCCAGTTTAACCAGTTTGAGATCCTTCAAACTGTAAGTCCATAGGATACCATATTTCTTGACCAATAGACTGACAGAATTTGAAAACCGTTTAAGTTTGATCACGATGATTAATTTTGATTGGTCTAATTAACGATTACAATCTAAACCATTAAACTTAATTCAGTACAGAATTACTTGAGACCAACTTGAAAATAATCAGCAATTTTGTTCAATTTTTTTTGATTTGGGAATCTAATTTTTGTTGGTCATAAGCTCGGTAAACTCAAAGAAAGGAGTAAAAAGTTGGGACTCTAAAAATTAACAGGGAATGAAATATCAGACGAAATATGCCAAGTAGGTAGCGAAATGTGTGAAAGACTTTATTTGGTACACATTTCATAGAAACTATTGATTGTCAAAATTAAAACGCCCCCAGCTTGGGATGGGATTAAGGATGACGTCATGGATGATAGTCCGAAATTCGGCATAGATTTTTGGTTTGGTCAATTATACCATGTTATTCAACATAAGCACTTAAATCTTAATTTTAACATTCGATGCCTCTCGACGATTTTCGTAAATCCAAAACTGTAAAGCTATAGAGCGCCGTAGAAATATATTAGGAGCCCGCAGCTTATATAGTTTTTATAAGACCTCAACGATATTTAGAAATCACTACAATTACGATAACCACCATTCAGACCAATCTGTGAAAAGTTGATAAATAATACATGTACTTGTATATATTTGTTTTTTAAAAATAAGGCACCATATGGTTGGGATTCTGTCATTTCCATCAAAACAAATGCCCCACCACCATCACCGTGGACTGTTTAAAAATTAGCCATGAAGAGTCTTCATCTCAGACTCGCCAGTCACAAAGTTAAGCCTGAAAATACCATTATATTATTGAATATTTGTTGGATATTCACAGGTCTGAATGCACCATGTTGTAAGGATTCTGACAAATCAAAAGATATGCCCCGTGGACTGTTAAAAAATTGGCCATTTTTTCAAAAAATTGGTCATGAAGAGTCTTCATCACTGACTGGCCCGATAACTAAGTTTGGCATGAAAATGCCATCATATTGGAATTTTTGGGATATTCACAAGTCTGAAGGCACAATGTGGATGGTATTCTGCCCCAATTCTATCAAAAATTATGCTCCACCACCATCAGTGTGGACAGTTAAAAAAGTCGAATCTAAAATTGGAATGCTTGAAAACTAAGCTAGAAGCAAATGACACATGACACACTGACACATATACAAAGACAAAAATCTCTCACTGCAATTGGAAACTTGAAACGAGTTGAAACAGTAGTTTAGTCAATCTGAAAGTCGTCAATATCTTCATAATACTTAATATTCATTCTACCTACAACTTTCACGACATGACGTCATACTTATATGACACTAATCTAATTACTGTGACGTCATATTTAATGGAGTTACAGTAGGTTTATAAACTAGAGACTGTCAGTAGCATCAACTTGTAAATTTATTTCTTGTTTTTCTGTAAATAACAACAAGATTTGTAAACAATAACAAGTGTCATACGTAAGGTAACAGGCGGTATTTTGTTATTTTCCGTACATCATTGATTATGATCATAACAAAATCAATACGATCAGAACACGGTACTGATCAAAATGTAAACAAAAAATTCTAATGAGTATTTCCAAGCTGGATTGACACAGCGTTGTTTAATATTAATCTGACATGAAATTAATGATTCAATTCAATGTGGCACATCTGGTGGCGCACTGGAGGCAGGTTATGCTTAATCTTCTAGAAAATAGCATGCCTCTCTTAATAAACACAAGATATATGGATATACTACTTCTAGGTTTATTACATACTACGTAGTATATAATAAACCTAGAAGTAGTATTATCCATATATCTTGTGTTTTTTAACGCTTATGCTCCTACTTCTATATTTCACCTCTATCACTGGGTTTCTTATCTAGGTATTTGACACAATATAGAATTTCATAATAATATATTAGAAAAATACGGATTTGACGATATTTTGTATTTTATTAATACATTGTTCATCCGATAATTTTATGCAAATTACCTTGGCATGCGTACAAAGTACAACAATCTTTTTTTTCTTGGTTTCGTAAGTAACGTGTGTAAAAATTTCATTCCATCAAAAATATGCTGTATTTTTTTGCTGGAATTCTTGCAGTTCCACCAGGAAACGTTAATTGAATTAAATTAACATCTTTGCTGCATAAGTGTTACGAATTTCAAACTTTCGATGAGAATTTGAGCCCAAGTAATTTGGCAGAAATAAGTTAATTTCTTGTCAAAAATTTGGGTATGGTGTCGACACTTCAACTAAAGTGCAACGAAAATAAACGTGTAATGAAGTGTGGACAAGAAAAATAAATTCTACATAACTTTATCAAATAATAACAAGTCTTGTATTTTGTTATCATTGTGAATGTAGCAAGATACTGGATGAAATACAACAGGCACTCGAACACTCAACTTGTCATGACTTCACTTGATTTAATACAAACTGGACTGTTATTGCTACAGTGACTCTATTTCACTTGTTCCAGGGTCAAGTGTTCAACCACAATAGTAAAAGTTTCAAGTTACATAAATATTACTACAGATAAAGTCGGATTGTAAAGTAGAAATTAAAAAGACGTAAACATTCAGCATTTCATTTCTAACACAATTAACGTCAACTCTTCTTTTTAGAAGGTAAAGATAAACTGTACAACCATCTGCAGAAGTTTGTTACTGAATTCAAATACGTTTCATTCTCAAAACTTTTTAAAAGTTTTTGTTTAATGGAAACTAAAATACCTCAAAGGAATAATGCAACTTAGCACGAATATAAAATTTTAGTTCTCAAGAATGGTCAATATGAGTATAAGAACAGAATTACTTAAAATCTGGATACCTCGTAAAACTAAATCGTTTTTGAAAAACGCTTAATCAATTTATTAAGCGTTTTCAATAATCAAATGCATCTTTATGGATAATTACTTATTTTTTTGGGTATTTATTTATTTTTTTATGTTATTTATGGCACTATTGAGTTTGACATTGGTTATAATTATATATGTGTATACAAGAACTTAATTCAATAACATCAGCATCATTGACACAGCTTCAACAAATTTATTGATGAATTATTGCCCTTGAACTCTATATGAGCCTTAAAAATATGCGTATTTTGTATATCAAACGAAAGTTATCGCCCTTCGGTTCTTATTTTTGCTCAAATCAAGGGTTCCGCATTGTTCTTAACACTATTGGGAATCATTTCATTTTGTGGCTCCTTAGTTCTTACTCTTGCTTAACACGTCACCATCAGATTCAGCTTATCAGCGCCAAAGCGGCTGTAGTTTTCAGCTGAAGCTTGGTAATACGTCACATCATTACAATCACGGTGACAAAAGCTTTAATATATTCCAAAATGATAGATTTAAACCTAAAATATTGTGGTTTAATTTATCAAAAAAAAAAAAAAAAAAACTGATCCGTATAATACATACACATAATACAATGAATGGCGTCATGTAACTTAATGTGAAACACGGTGACATTTTGTACAGAGCCGCATGCGAATAAGTAGGGTATTGTACGAAACCACGGGAGGTAATGTGACTCTGAAACGCAACCCACCACTGGTCGACAATTTCGTCACATTAGATGTCTCGTCTTCTACATATGACATTTACATTGACAGGTGTACAGTTGATTTTATCTACTTCAAATTGATTTTTTTTCTCCGAAGAATGCATAACACTTATCACAACGTCAATGAAAATGAAAAGACAGTTGCAAATCTTAGGTACACCAAACAGTAATTGATATACTTAAGCGTGTCAAATATTGAACAAAAAAGATCGTTTATATACACGTTAGATTGTAGAAACTGCAGAAAATAAATGAATTTATCCAGAAACGATGTTTGCTCACGTTTAAAATAGAGTACCTTCGCATATTATTGTAGCCCTTAAAGGTAACTTGTACATGCATTTTATCAAATTATCTTTGGTTCATCTCAATGAGCTACCTTGTGTGTTTATTGATATTTCTGAGTGACAGATACCACTAATTCGGTAAAATTAAATAGAGACCGTAGAAAAAGATGTGCACATTTGAATTCATAATGTGATAGCTTGACAAAAGATGCATGACGGTGAAATTTGTTGACCTCAGATCAATTGTAAGCTATATTATTAGTGCATCTGATAAGAGTTTAATCGGTGAAATGATGATTTTTTATGGAAGGTACGCACGAATTATTTCGGCTGTCCACTATAAGAACTTCTTTAGGGCACTTCCGGAATAGAACGTTTAAAAATGGCAAGACCATTTAATATTTTTCGGAATGGGTTTATTTATTGTCTTAAAGGGATACTGCGTCTTAGCACGAAAATAGATTTAAGTTTTCAAGAATGGTCAATATATATGAGTATTTATTCATCGATGAACTTACCTGGTGTCATAAAGTAACAGAATCTCTTAAAATCTGGAAAACTTACAAAACTAAGTCATTTTTAATCAATTTATTAAGCGTTTTTCAATATTAAAATGCATCTTTAAGGATAATTACGTAGTTTTTGTATATTTATGTATTTTTTTATGTTATCTTTTAAATGTCTCTCCGAAAACCTACATTATCTCCGCTATAAACCTAGATGCCTATTATGTATATTTCAAATTTCATTTGCCTGGTGCGGATGCCTTACTCATTTAGTTAAGTCACTTATTTATGGGCAAAAGCTCATCGGTAAACAACCAATATTTAGGGTGCCTTAAATGTGTGCGCTTAAATGTAATGTGCTTGATTGAAGGTGTGCCTTAAGCATCATGTCTAACTGACTTAGACTACAGATATTGGTGCCAAATTACCGTGCATCTAATTCCCCCCTACATCGTTAACCATGAATTCAGAAATGTTAAAGAACTCGTTAATTTCTTCTGAGAAACAATATCTGAAGACCATTGTCGTCCGTATCTCTTTCACGGATAATGTTTTAGATCCATTATCCATCTCCATGTATTTGCATTATTTCATATGTACAGTAGCTGGCAATACAATAGGAACCATTAAACCAAGAACAATTGCGAATATCGTAGAGAAAATACCGAATGAAGGATGATTATGTAGCTCGCTGTCTGAATACCTTAATGATATAATTTTTATACATGTACTTCTATTTGATATAGAACAAAACATGAACAATTTATTATATTTCGTAAGAAAACTTTAACTGGTGAACGTTAAATATATATAAATCCAACATAGAAAAGTAGATATTTGAAATAAATTCCATTATGAATAGCATATTAACGACCAATATCACCAAGTAGACAATGTTTATCTTAGCAGTTAAAGTTGGAAACATTTATTTTCACACCAAACCTGTTAAATACAAACACAGTCATCATTAAAAAACAAATAGCTGGGATTAATTCATAAATATTAAAGAGATTAAGTAGATTAACAATGGGATCATCTTAGATTATTTAATTAACGGCACGGGTTAACACATACAGTGTTAATGATAGTCTAGACAATGTGTTATTAACAGAATTGTGTTAATCATAATATTATGATGTTTATAGTTTGTGTATGCAACCACTTTACAACCATGATCACAAGAGGCAAGCCGATAAGCACAGTTCCAAAACATAAAATCAAGTGATGTGTTAAAAAAAAACTATAGATATACACCAGAAATGGATGGAAATATTTGCATTACAATGATATTCCAGTGGGCTTCTAAAAAAATATTTCAGAATATATTCAATATATTCATCGTATATAGAATAGTTTTTCGTTTTTTTTATCTAAAAAAATATAAAAGATAAAAGTAGGTGAAATCGGGGAAATAGAACAATGCATGTTTGTGTGAAAAAATGTAAAATACACACAAAATAAATTTCTCAACATTTAACTCTCGTCTCCGAATATTTACAGGTAGTTTCTATGAATTCGTTTCAATGTATTTAACATTGAAAACAATACTTATTATCAGCATGAAAAATGATAATGCAACTCGGAAGCGAGAACACTTGATTATTTTTCAAACTAGAGTATTTACTCTAAAGAAAAAAAAATGCAGTGAACAAAGCAGTTTAAAGATTAGCTAATATACAAATAAAGGGTGACGATA
Organism: Nipponacmea schrenckii; assembly: GCA_030562195.1. Taxonomy (NCBI): domain Eukaryota; kingdom Metazoa; phylum Mollusca; class Gastropoda; family Lottiidae; genus Nipponacmea; species Nipponacmea schrenckii. Next base: position 19,672,068 of record JAUJPP010000012.1, on the reverse strand, counting down.
ATATATAACAATTTGTGTTTGTTTTCGTTGTTAAAGTTGGTAAAAATGTTGGATTATCTGTATTACTACACATCCAAGGCGACAATATTTATAAGCACCTTGTTTGTTTTTAAGTTGAATTTAAGCGTAGTTTAGACTGCATAAAGTGAACCACCATTGTGGTTTAAAAAAAATTGGTTAAAGTTTCTCAGTAGCCTTTTAAAAGTAGCCTATTGTGGTCTTATAATATGTTAGACATCGTTGTCTACAAAATATAGCTTTAAATTGGAAACATGGTCAAATTTCTAAACCAATTAACATGAAAATTTTCCTAAAACTGAATAGAAACGTTCTGGTAAAAATACCCCCCCCCCCCCAACATTTTTTAAGATATGTGATTAAAGAAAGTCAATCATAGCCTCCTGTATCATATCAATATGATGTCATAACTAGCCATTGACTGTTGACCCCAGACATGACATAGTGTCACAATATCATTAGCAATAGCTAATTGAAATTAACCGGATAGTATATGACAGTGATGTATGTATCTGGCCACAGTAACAAATTTTTATTGTATTATGAGGTATTTTAATAAAATATTATTAATATTGTCTACATTGTTATGATTTATTATGTTGCGATGTCATAATCGGTTTTGCAGACAAATGTCTATCCGTCCTGAGGGGTTAAACCAGCCAGAATTTCGTTATTTGTATATTTCAAAATAAAAGAAAAGGAATGAATTGGAAGCGAGACATTTATGAAATTTCAATTTTGGCTCAAGTTTTTACCCATATTTAAGACACATAACACAATTGAACCAAAACCTATGATTTTCAAAAGTTTATCAAGTGTAGTATCTTTTCCAATCCAGTTCAAGATTTGTTTATTAATCAAACCAGATTCAAGTGATGGATGCTGTTGGTGAAGGTACATAACCAACAACATCGGAGACAAATCCTTTCTTTACGGTCACTGCCAAAATAAAGAAAGAAGCAACTATATTTTACAAGGAAAACAACTTAGGTTCACAAGTCCGCCGTGACTAGGATCCTTTCTACCAGCTGGTCCTTGGCCAAAACTCTTGGCATTGATCTTTCCCGGATTATCAGTACCCATTAACAACTGGGTGAACTGGAATTATGACTGAAGATGACTTACTCAAGGTTATCGATCTTTCACACACCGATCGAGATTCCATGTTTAATATTATAGAATTTATTTCTACCACATCGTACCAAATTATATTGGGTCTGTCATCATCTGTCCAGAGTGTCGGTCGATGTACGTTCACATTGTGGCCAAACAAAATTTTAGTGGTGTAAATGAATAACATAACATCATTACAAGCCTTAATATATCAAAGTTTTATGGTCGTCATGATGGCAATTAGAAGAAATTAAATAAACGATTTCAGTCTCTTAATGAACTACTATTAATTGGTATTAATTAAAACCCAGTAAATTTTCGTATCTTTGCACGCGATGACTTCAATTAATTTGTAGAAATCAAGAAAATATTGTTGGAACCAAGGTTCATTTATTAGAGCAGTAAAACGCAGAAGCATCTGGTTTGTTTCATCCAGATGGAATTCAAATGATTAAAGGGATACAGCGTCTTAGCATGAACATAAAATTTTAGTTCTCAAGAATTGTCAATATTATTCCATATATGTTCGACTCTTTTCCTTCCAGCAAATATCGCTCTCTTGAATGCACATCATTGTGTGCAAAATTAAAGAAATAACGTCAGTTTCCATACGGACGCCCAACGACTAACTTGATTGGTAGCCTCATAGATTATTTAATCATAGAACATAAAACCCAAATAACGCGATGATTTGATAATTGTGTTAGTCCAAGGGAGGTAACTCCAGCGAGATAAATTCAAATTGACTCTGCCGCCCAAAGACAAGAGTCCTTTTCTTTGCCACGAGCTATATCTTTATATAAAGCATCATATTTAAACTGTATTATTCTGTATTAGGAAATTAACTTTACTTGCATGCAAGGAAAAAATAAGGAAAAAAACAATAAAATAGGCTTCCATAGTACTGAAATAGTACATTAAAGTACCGCTCGTTGATGAAGTACATGTACCATTGTACTTCTACCACTAAAAACAATTTTTTTAATCGGTTAAATGTGCTAAAAACTCAATTGCATTTTCTACAATCCAATTTTCATTCTGAACTTAAGAACGTAATTGTAAATATTATTTATGCTTTATTGTAATCCAGAATGTAGAAATAAAAAGATATTCTCTTCCGGAACATTTGATAGGATTTTGGCATGATTTTCGGAGAACTTTTAGCAGTAAAACACCGTTTTTTTTCATATTTCAATTTTACACATAGCTAATATTGTTAATTTGGTATATTCATTTGATACAGGTTGCTCCATTATCCAATACAAGGCTATGTTTTATATCGTATAGGGTGCTTTAAATAATACGTATGGTTATTTAGAGTTATTACTGCAAAATTTCACTTACGGACTTGATAACATCTTACGTGAAATTATAGAATTGATAATATTGAAGAGGATAATGACTTGATTTGAAGTTATCTTATAATGATATAATGATCATTGAGTGGGTCGTTTGCTACTTCAATCGAACCATCACAAATATGTTGAAATCGATTATTATATAAGTAAAAAGCTTTTTAAACTACCAAAATGACAGGGATGAAGCATCTCATTCAATAAAAAGCATCATTACGACAGCTGGATGATTGAATATATTAAGATAGATTTAAACAAGGCCTAAAGCCACAGACCCGACGTCCTCAACCAACTATTTTAACGCTTCGGAGCTCTCCAATTAGAAGGTAAAATTGGTCATTGTCTCTGCCTTGCTAAACTTTTCAAAAACAATTGCTTATATTCAAACATTTGTCTAAATGTTTAGCCTTATTCAGTTGTATTCGGGTTGTCATAACTTCTTACAGGAATTATAGCACCTCGGATATTGAAACCCTCGGATTATCTCCATGCAGCACGAGCAACTTTGACCAGACGATGAAAACCATGTGTGCACGACAGATTAAGGGGCTGATCTGATCACGTGACCAGTAGCGGTAGTAAAACTGCGAAGGGCCATTCAACTTGAATCATTCAGTCACTAACAATCAAACAAGCATCTGCCGTTCATTCTACTCTTCTTTTTACCACTAGAGGGAGTTGTAAACGTGACGTCACACGGCGGTCGATTCAACGTGACCGTGTTCTAACTGACAGTGTTGTGTTTATGTGTTGAACAGTGCAGTAACTAATGTAGCGGTGTATATTAGGATTATATTTTGCTATATTATGGATATGCAGTAACTTAGTAACATAACAATAATTATAAAGGAATAAACTCTATATATTTGTGGATGTATAACAGAATTGATATCGGTAAGTTTAAGCTTTTAAACGTTATTTTATTTCGAACGGGTCAGCTGTATTCAGCCTCCGTATAGCGGCCATCATCGTCGACATGCACTTAGTGATGGAGCAGAGCATCAACAATGAAGTAGCTGTTTATAATATTTGAAGGTTAGCTAGGATATAAGTGGGGGCAGATGGTTTCCATCTGCGAATGTCAAATACAAGCCGAAGGAACAAAAAAACTTCATACCGAAAACTTGTTAGAAGATAAGTGGGAACAACTGATAAGATTAATTCTGTTGATAAGTCAAAGGGTGCCGATATCAAACATTGTCGAGGCGCTAATTACATTCGTAATTACTGGTTTTAATATCATATTTCATAACTTTATATTTCATTACATTTATTTTTTCTCATGATATAATGATATTATTGCTTATCGGACGTGATAATTTAACAATATTCCATGACATAGGTGATTAATTATATAAATTTGATACTCATAATAACTTACGTATTACTTATATTTCATGACATTTTTAAATAATATATTTTAAATCAATTTGTCACCTATAGCAATACAAGTTTATATTTCGATTAAGCTTAAATATTAAGCTGTTTACTGCACTCGAATATAATTTAAGATTCCTAAATGTGAGTAAATAACCCCGGCAACTGTCAAAAAGACATAGGTATAGTAAATATAAAATGACCTATAAATAAAGTAATTTTGACATCCTCAGTTAATTGCTCTCTCTCATTACGGCTCTGCCATTTTTATGGCTTTTTAATTGTGAGAAGTCAATATCAACTTCAAATAACAATAGATATACAATAACTAAGGCGTATACAATTGATATATATACAATCAAATATCAAGTATACATTCAAAATTTCAAGCTGAAAATAGGGACAATGTGTTGCAATTGTATAATTATAGTGTTGAAACTCTTTGAATTGCATTTGTCATTCGATTAAAAGATTGATAACGTCAAATTATTTTCAAGTGTGGAGAAGAATTGCAATCCGAAAATTTACTGTACAATCAACCTGTGCAGATGACAATTTCTTATCGTTATCCAGGTCGAAATTGTCATTTTATTATCGTTATCCAGGTCGAAATTGTCAATTTCTTTTCATTATCAATTGAAATTGTCGAAAATGTCATATTTCTATTTGAGCTAGGTTGAATTTTTAAAGTTCGATTTGAAAGATTTTAAAACAATTTTTAAATGTTTACAAGAATTTTGATACTTCCATCCAGAACGTTAAAAAATTCTAAAACGTGAAATAAAAACTATTTTCCATTGACTTAGTTGAGGTTTATCAAATACAACTATTTGCACTCAAATACTAGATGTTGTTTATTGTAGAGTTGAGTTACCTAGTTACCTTAGTGCAAGAATGCTAAGTTCCCATTGTTTTGCTAGGGACATTCTTTGTGGCTATTTTATCAAGCTATATATAAGTAGTTTTCCAACTGATAAGAAACATAAACTGGCCAACGGTCAACGTGGGAACGGGGCATTAAAACCCGAACTTTGTGTCGAGAAATAGAACCAGTTTGGGGTTAAGTTCTCGTTTTACAGTTGACCTCCCCAATCTATGTCAAATTACGCCACCAAATTTACAAAATTTGAGATCTCCACATCGGCGGTGGTATAATGTTACCCGTCACTCATAAACTTATGACATATCCTGCAAGGCCGTTATGAATTATTGCCCTTACATTTCCTTACATATTGTAACTATTACCAAATGTTTCTTCAGACATGGTAGAGACAAACTTATTTCCTTATCCACTTCAATGTTTTAACCCTTGGTAGTAATAATAGGCTAATATTCAAAATTTTATTTTTCAAATTTGAATTGCTATTATGAATTTGAAATTTTTACCAAAGTTTTAAAAATGTAAGATAAACTGAACGAAAACTGAAGGAAAAATTAGGTCAGAAATTAAAATGTTATCAAAGCATTCATCAACTTGACTTAAATAGGCTTCATCACCCTTTTGTGTTTTCTTTTATAACGTCATCTCCAAACTCAACTATTTTTTTACGACCTCACTTATCCCATCTAGTACACGAGATCGTTTTAATTCCCTTAGTTCAATGGTGACAAGGGCCTTTATTATAAGGAAATGTGGCAGGACTTAACGTTGAGCAGAGTAACTAACATGGTGTCTTAAGACCCTTTTTACTACCTTGTGTAGAAAGTAAATACAGGGCCTGAGCCCCATAGTTCTTTTAATTGGGACGAGCTTAGAAATGTTTATAAACCATGTAAATGCACAATTGCAGCTAAGACTATGGAGTTTGACACTAAGGGATTTTTTCGGGAGCTGATATTTTTTCGAGCGACTAAACCAATTAATTCCTTCACTAAATCCGTTATAAGTGTAATGTTATTTTTTAGTAATGATGTTCAAAACCCATTTGGCTATTTGGAAATTGTAGGTCAAATCGCACATTACAGTCTTACAGTATTTATACCTATGGGCCATTTTCAAAGACATATAGCTGATCCTTAAAGATAGGATTGTGATAAAGGAAATTGCAAATAATTATCGGTATAGTTTATTTAAAACTCTTTCGCTAATGATCAATGTATTCCAAATATATATATACCGGGGCCATATTTCTGTCATAATACGAAAACAGCTTTAAACTGGGGTTATCGCGTTCGATAATCTCATCTCCAGAATTTAACAAATTGAACGTAACATTACACATTGCTTCATCAAATTTTGAAATGACCCACATACTATCAGATCTGCCCTAACAGAAATTAACAAAGGTTTCTTTAATTAATGAGCAAGGCTCCCAAACGTTTAGACGTGCTCATTAAGAGAGGTTGTAAATCTTGCAACATGATCAATTGTTTGTTTGTGTATGTAGATATAAACTTAGTCTAGAGGACAACAAACATAAGACCATAAATTCATTAGGATGTAACATTTGGCATGTCCGGACCTATATTTTATATTTAACTGTACGCAAGAGAATAGCCGGTAACATCTTAACATAGTCTCAATCTAAATCCATTAGTATACTTATATATATCGTATAAATCTTGCAACATATTGTGTTCCTTCTTTGTATACATACTATTTTCTTTACTTTAGAAAAGATATCTTCCGATACGCTTAACCGATTCACAAACAGCAAGATGTCTTTTCACTTAACATTACACAATTCTCTTTTGTTCAATTTCGTGGCAGTAAGAAAATTGTTATTCTTTTCTCTATCAATGCACTTTCAGCTTCCATTCTTTTGATATTTAAATTGAGTTTTGATTCAGCGCAACAGTCACCAGGTGGTTGGTGAAAACTGAAAAATCGACAAAATTATTTCAATTTTACGGGTATGTCTGCAGGTTCAATTTTATTTCTACATCTATAAACATCTCTTAAATTTAATAAGACTGTCGAAATTTCATTTGTTTCGCTCTACTGAACTCTGTATCATCGGCCATAAAGTTTGTGTGCTCGGCGCCGAATTCGTATATTCCTTTGTATTTAACATAAAAAGATACGGTGTCAGAGGAGAACCTTGTTTGCATCCGCTATTGAACTTAATGATGGTTTGCTTCTGACAGTTGTTTTCATATTTGTGTTTACTTGTATCTATAGTTCGTTCTTAATATGAGCCCCCGAGCTATTTGATAGACTTATTAAAGGATGTAATATTTGGGTCACCTTCTTACGTGCTCTCTCAACTTGGGCTGCGACAAACGCATGTAAAATAACATTTCAAATCTACTTTAAATAACCACAGTTGTGATGATGAGGCCAATGATCCTTAAAATATCTGTCAAACTTACGAAATGTCGGTCACGGATCTTCATACCTTTTAAATAGAGGGAGGTTCAAGTTTGTCAGCCGGGACGTTTGAAGTGTGATGCGGCGTATATTCATGAGGTTGTTCTGAATAGTTGGTTGTAAATCTGTGTGTATTTCTATTCATGTAAAATGTGAGGCGAAGACAGGCGAGATGTCTTGACCATTATGCATTTTTGACAACTCATCCCCACCCGTAATGACCATTTCGTTTTGGGGATGGAGTGAGAGAAAAGTGAGTGTTTCGCTTGACCTATTTTTTCTTACATGTTTTATCAACGGGGAGACTGATAAGACCCTCTAAAACAAACAAGTAGAATTTAATTTTCCACAAGTATCTTCACAATTAGCAGAGAGACATTTAAATTTTCGCCGATTTCTTGTTGATGAAATTTATGAAGCTTAATGTTCTGCAGCATGCTGAGAAAACTAGCACCTTTTGATTCTGCACCAATCTAATAGCCCATCTACTCTTTACCGGGTCAGGGAACTCTGAAAGGGTCAATTAAAGCAGTCTGGCACAGCGAAAGTTCATCCAATAACATTACCGGATATGTTCGGGATATTTTTGGACTTTCAAATTAGAGAGTACCTTCAATAAAAGGTGGGGTTGTGCATCGATTGAACGGATTCGAAGTCATTATTACGGTCCCTCCCCGGGATTCAAACACAACTACAATTTTTACATGTGATTTAATCGGTAAAGACTTGCCTTCCCTTTCCCATACACTCCACGACAATCCATTGTCGTAAAAGATAATCGCCTCTGGCTTTCAACATGTTAGTTTGTCCTCATAACCATTACGACCTCCCTGGTTGAAAACCAAAGTTACTGCGTAGAGGCCACGAAGACCTTTCATATAGTTTAACCGTATCAGCTATCAGTCGGCTTTGATCAGTGTAAATTAAAGATTTTTTTGTATTGTATACAATCAGTTGCATCTTGTAGAAAGTTGCCGATGATTGTTTGTAGAGATGATGGTTAACATGAACTACAAAGGTCTAGTCTTGCTATTTGTGGCAATCTTGATGTCTCTTGTTGATAAACTTGTTTACTCGATATTCTTCTTGACTTGCCGGGGTCAAAATGTTACATTTGGAGACACGATAGCCGTGAAATCGCAACAGTTGGGACACGAAACTATTCATAAGTTAAATCGTTCTTCATTGCTCCTTGTGTTCTTGTTAAGAAGCGCTCTATTCAAAACGATATTTTTCATTGTCCAGAAGTTAAACCAACCCTTATTGGTTTCATTGTGCATGAACTTGATAGTAAATCTACCAATTTTCTTCTATTATTTTCTTGTAAATCGTCACATCTTATAACCTTTGAATTTCTCAAAGCTCGAAATCCATACGTAATTGGAGGATAGTGGCTATCATAAAGTCAAATCTGTATTTCGAAATTGCTTGTAAATTGAAAATATCAGTGATTCGAATTGCCATTTAATAGCCATGGGTTTAACACAATGGAAATTTCAAACAGTTTGCCAATATTGATTTAAATTTCTAAGTATGTATTTAAATAGTGTTGTATCGAATTCCGAATTTCGAAACATTCCCATGACAGTGTGTATTTAAATTCCTTCAAATTATATAGGTATAGTTGACTCAACGCAGGACACAAAGGGTGACAAAAGCTATAAGCAGATGACATAAGGACTGTAAAAATAATGAAAATCAACCATGTTATTTGAAATTGCCTTTGATTTAACGTGTTTATAGACTGGTTCTCACATACGGCAATGTTAAATCTATTTGCACTTCTTCGATAATCGAAACGTACCCACAACGTATTCGATTGTAAGGACCGCTTTTACATAGCAGTCGGTTTCCATCAAAGAACATTTTGGTCATCGTGTTCTCCTCTGTCCAAATACTAAAGGTAGCTATATTTACGAACAAAGCCACAGTCTTGTTTGTTTTATCAATCTCTCTCGATTTTTCACCAATCAGGGAAATTTTTAACTCCTTTTCTATCGCGCATTTCGCTCTAATCGGAGTCCACATGGCTGCCGTTTGTAAATTGGTTTCTATTGTTCGCCAATTTATGTTCCGTTTTACGAGTAGAGGTTCATGTCGAATTCGATTTTGTTTGTATCAGGAAATCAATAAATTACGTAGTACAATTTTAACGACAAAGAACTTGAATAGATTCGTAATACCTTAAAATGGTTTGAACATAACGTTTGGCAAGCATAAGTTGCCGGTTGCAATAGCGGCTCGCTCTTGGCGATCATATTCAAGGACAATTTGTAGCCATTCAGACAATTTGCTCATTATTGTGGGCGACGTATAGTATTACATATGCCCGTGGGGTAAAATATTTAATAAACTGATAATCAATATTTTTCATAATAAAATATCAAGTATTAGTTTTGACAAAATAGCGAGGGCATTGTTTGAGGTTAGCATGGGGTCAGCCTAATATTGATTCTATCCTTGTTCTCGGCTCACGAAATCTGTAGAGTTTAGTTGGAAAATCGATAAACGCAGGTGACGATGTCGTTTTTAAAAACAAATTGAATACGTGATGACCACTTTGATGAATAGTTACAGGCCGGTCAAGACTGTTTTGAGATGTGCGTATTATGTTTTTAAGAGTTGATGAGTTCTCTATTTCAAGTAAATAATCAAAACGATTTGTTCGGTTATTTGTTCTCGTTAGACACCGGCTTGTCACAAATTAGGCAGCTGATGCACTTCTCGGCCACTAGACTCATTTTATCCTTAAATGCAAATCAAGCTCATTAAAATATAATGTGACTTTGAGAAATCAAATAATGAAGCGGCTACGATAATCAGCATGTGATAACAAATTTCATATGCATTTCTTCATTGAAATTATAATGAAGCGCAGAAAATATTTTCCCATGCACTTCAAATTTAGCGAAACTGTGAAAAGCGCGTAATTGTCTGAGCACTTGTTAACATGGGAATGGCCTTATTACGTTCAGCGCGAACTCTTTTGACACTCGTGGTAAAAATGCAAAAACTTTTATTTTTAAGTGACATGCATTTCAAAAACATTGGAAATAAAATACCAATTTGTAAACATAATGAGTGACACTGTGCGGATATGGACACCTCGCAACGGAAGTCTTTAAGTGTCACCAAAACGTTGAGGCGATGAGGTCGTTAGAAGGTTTTGTTATGTTTGAATTAAGTGATAGGCAAAACTGACAAAACATAACAAAAGATTTTAACGATTTAGTTTTTGAGAAACCAGCTAGACTAAACTGTTAAACACAAACTGAGACAAACTCTGTACCAGATATACAAACAACTTCTTAATTATTCACTAACAAAGGGTTAATTGTCTTTCAACAAAAAACGTATCTAGGTACTATAGAGTCTATTGTGTATCTAATTAACGATCTACTATACCTTCATCAACTTAGATAGATATTTTTCCCACCTACTCTTTTACTAAAGAATTGATCACTTTACAAATTTTCCTTTCTTTTCTAATCATGTTTTTCAAAACGCCTCGTTGAGAGGCTCGATGTTATTTTTTCGGATTTAATTTGAGATAGAAAGATAGTCTCCATAGCTACTGTTATTTTAACATCCGCCAAGAGCCGACTACTGATGTACGGTGAAAGAACTTTTATCTGACTATACGACAAAAAAGGTATTTATCATGCGGGTAAAGGGGTGCGAATTGCAGCCACGAGTAAAAATATTATCGACATTTGAAAATAATGAGGACTTGATATGAATCAAATAACATAACACGGTATTTTCATCTTTAAATAATAGATTATCAATATAAGTTTTTGGTTCAGTTGGTCCATTGCTGTATAATTTAACAGTGTATTTGGAAGTTAGAAATAAGCCGGTCGATTTAAACCGACAGTAAGGTTCATCAGATGAAGAAAATGAAAGAATGAGATACCTGCCCTCTAATTACCCTCGCCCAAACCAGATTCAAATAATTGATATCATTTTTTTCAGATCTTAAGCTAATAATTATCTTTAGTTTCAATTTCTGCCCTGCCGTCTTCAGAAAAGCCCTTCTTTTTTTTATCTTGGAGTAATTGGTTGACTAAACAAGCCCTTCTTGTATGTTAAGCTAGTTAGACTCAATGAAAATAATTACTAAATAGTTTTTAAGATGCTCTTTCAAACTGCATATTAACTACTGGGTTTTTGCATCAGGTCACTGCATACATTGTCTAAGGTGAACCACGGGTGTTTTTAACTTTGGAACAAGTTCAAAGGAATTAAAAGTCAAAAGGAAGAATTCATGCAGCGAAGCATGAGACTAATCAAGCATCGTATATTCATTGACTCTTAAGCTTAATATAGAAATAAGTCTTTGTGTGAATGATATTTAAGAAAAATAAATCCCATAAGGTTTTAATTATGCCTGAAGGTTTAGGCACATTGAAGGAGGTCATACGTTCTGGACCATTGCAAGAAAAGGGTTAAGTTAGGATTAATGTGTTAATATTGCTAAATCCTTCGAATATCGGCGTTTGATGAACGATCTAATATGCCGTATCCTTCTCCACAACTGTTTCCCCATTACCAATGCCCGAGGTACACAGTGATGAGCAATCGCCACACAAGCATATCTATACCTTGAAGCCAATTTCGACTTTTATCCTAATGCCGCATGGCGATGTGCAAGAACGATGCTCAGAACATATAATTTGTACCCTGTGGCCAAGATCTTCTAATGCAATTACATGCCTCAACGATATTCAAATATAAGCATGGAAGCTATTTAGACAGCATGCCGATGACTCGTGGCCAACAACGATTTTTCTTGCTAATCACAATTTGGTACAAATATATTTGACACACCAGAATTACGCGGTAGTTGGTTCATATAAGGCTGCAAATGTAATCACCATAAATTAGCAATCAAATGTTGGGTATATCTCTCCATGTAATATACTGCCCTGACATCTAAGGTTCAGTTGCTCCAATTCATAACCAAGATGACAAAACTATAACCTTGAAATGTCATCCCCTCTTCTAATAATCAGCAATGACTGAGACTTTCTGAAGGTCAAAATGATTCAATAATAGCATCGTTATGTAAGGCGATAACGCATCTCTTTGGAGAAATGTTCGTTGATGGCAATGCCACACTAACTTCCGACTTGCTGAAACCATTGAAAGATGTATTGATGAACCAGACTCTTTCAACTTGATTTATTGGTGACCATCGATATTCCAGTACGTGTCATTCTCATCCAATTAGACCCATTAGAGGAATGCATGTTATGTTTGACAAGGGCACGAGCTGTACGTTGTTATGCTTGTAACAGAGCTTGTCTCGGTTTGAGGGTCTAATTAGACGTGGGCAGCCACTGGTATTAAGGATGAATTGACAACCGCTCAAAGGCACTTCAGAAAGATCAGGACAAATGTCTTACGACATGACCTAACGAAAACATTGTAAACTTCTAGATGATGCAAAGATGCCAACGTGTTATACAGCCAATTGAGCTTGTTCTTGAAACGTGAGGTTCACTTGGTTTAATTGGGTGTAATTTAATTTATTAGAACCCAAATGACCCGCTTGTAACAGTTTACATAAGTCGGACTTGAAAGTGATGCAAACATAATATTTTTCTGAGCAATTGAATTTGAAGTTTATGTAAACGAAGGGTGACAAATCAACCTTGCCATCGTGTATCAAACTTGCATAACTGCAGCTTTCTCAATTTTTACAAGTTGAAATTGAATACATGTGCGATACCCTTTGAAAGTCTACTAAATATTCTTCTAAATGAATGAATTTACAAGTTTAAGGGACAAACCATTCCCCAATATAATGCTAAGTTACGACACCTTGCAATTATTTGAATTGTTGGAAATACGTGTACTAAGTGTAAACAGCTCATAAATTAACGTTTTTCCTTCTTCTCATCAGTGTTAAGAGGGTTCGTAAAGTTCTTATTTCTTTTTTACGAGATCTTGCAATGATATAACTTTTAAATTTAAGTTGGGGATTTGGAAAGTGAAAAGAAAGGGGCTGGGATAGCAATGATGATGGTCTTAAAATGAGTGCTTCTCTTCAGTTTTATAACCAAAGATTGGTGAGCTGTCATAAAAACTTTTCTCTTTTTATGACCCTAACTAGTAAAATGCTCGACTAACTTTGAGAAGGGCCTGTCCAAAATTATCGATAAACGGAATATTTATGCTTGTCGAGTTCTACATAACCAAAATTTCGGTTTTATTTCACACGATTATCGCAATAAAACGGAAGTGACGCCTCGTTGGCTTTTGTATGATTTTTGTAATCCTATATTGAACTGTTCAGTTTTGATATGTTGCTCTTTTGGGGTGTTTAACATTTCACATGTAATTCAAAATGGGTGGTTATAGGTCATTGGTTCCATGAAATTCGCATCCTGAATTGAAGTACTTGACTACCTGCAAAGGTCTTTAATCGTGTGATCAAAAAAAAATAAACCATTGTCTGCATATTTGGAATCATTTGATTTATTTTCGAATTCAATTCATTTAAGGAGGTTATGGGTATTTAATAGCTCGATATATGGAAAATCACATAACGAACAGTAAAGAAACCGCTTAGTTTTAAAAGACTTTTATTTGGCTATGAATTTCGATTCATAATTATCACTTCGAACACCGCTAAGAGAAAATCAGAAAATTGATTGAACATGGGAGGTTATAGCCTACTGAACATTCTTTATTTGGATAACGAACATCTTTTTTAAAGAGACCGGTGAATCTTAAACAATGGAAACTAATATAAACGACATTAATTCGATTTGATTCTTAAACATGACTAAATAACTTAATAACTCTCAATATTTTTTATATTTCATTCGTATATAATTTCGATATATAAGCCTACAATATAATTTTTTTTCATTAGCATAATATACTCAACACAGAATTGTTCAAATTAAATCGTGCTCTAGCATGTTAAAGTTTGTTTTTCCGTCTGACTATTTGGACAGTACATCTTTAATGGTTCATGACAAATGAGGTCCCAATGGCGATTTACACCTACTTAATACCACCAGAACTTATCTTAATACATTTCAGCACATTAGTAAGCTAAGATATGACTTTAAACCTTAACCCCATTAATCTTCTGTCTTATTTCTAGACGAAACCCAACCAGGACAAAACTGGACTCCAAGTGGTTAATATGTCTTCAAGGTTACATGAATGTTATCTAAAGTAGAAACCGTCTGTAGAGGCACCTGTCAGCCTATTTTTCAAAGTAAAGGACTCCGTACATTCAGATCTTGCCAAAAAATTTAAAATTTAAAACTGTGAATTCGAGGGTAGTCAACTTTAAGAAAAAAAACAGCAAGGGGTCGGAGTCCTTTATCTAACAATATAGAAGAACACTGAGCCGTATGACAGGGGTTAAGTTGTCCACAGAAACTGCTCTATAGGGTTGGAAATTGAACAGTATCGGGTCCTTTTCACATAAGGAAATTGAAATAAGAAACAAGAAAGACATGCCAACCCTTTCCATTGTCCCCTCTCTTACATAGAAAAACCAATGTTTTGGAAGAGAAGAAAAATGAAAACAAGATATCTTGAATGAAATTGAAAAGCCTCTTGTTTATTTTTCAATGATCTTGAAAGATGGATGATGTCCACCTCTATGGTTCTCAATTCTAATTGGCGGAAAGAAGAGTATTAAGTGGTCAGACCCGTGGTCTTTTGCTAAATTTCATGAGAAATCTACTTGTTCTAACATTTTTATTATGTCTACCAACCGAGCGAGTATGAACTTGGTTAGTGTGTTTCAAATTTTCAAACTATTTATCATTATTATGGAGATGAGCTCTGTGCAATGGGGCGATTAAATAGATATAAATAGCTGATAAAAATACCTCGGTGATATGAATTCAGACTTTGTTTATAAGTCATAAGTATACTAAAACAAACCACTGTATAAGATGTCAAATGAATTTTCCGCTAGAGCCAATAAATCCTTCACGTTTTGACAGATAGCTGTAACCAAACACAATCACAGTCTGTACAACCGCTTAGCAGGATGGCGAAAACGTTGTGAAAATGTTAATAAATTTACAATTAATATACCCAAGCAGATCTCTCATAAAACAATGATTTATTTAGACTACTTAACATAGAAATAAAATGAATTGACATGGAGTTTTACGTCGCAACTGTCCCGTATAAACAAAGGCGATGCTATTTAGTTTGGAAAAGTGGGATTTTTTCTAGAACAGTTAGCAAGAGACATCAAGTTATTTAAATGCATTCATGATATGCAAGATTAGTCTTAAGGTATATGGCGAGCGTTAAGTCCCTAATGATGTTTATCACGGGTATAAAAATCACACAAAAAAGAAAATTTCGGAAATTTGAAACTGGGGTCTAATCAGATCAAAACTGGTTTTAAAAACTCAAGTAATGATACTTATTTATGAAGAAAATGATTTTGAAATTTAAGTCGTGTAACCTGAACGCTGGAAATAAAAGTTCACGTATTAAATGAAGTTCGGGGAGAGGCAGTGGCAAAGACATTTTTATCATTAATCAAAAGATCATTCACACCTCCTTTAAAGAAGATCGGTGCAATGAAAAGATAACTAGCACCTTGTTAATAACTGCAGTAAACCGATGTTAGTCCCATTATACTCTCTATCATATCAGGCTTAAGAATCTTCAATGTATGTATATGCAAGATGGAATATAGTGTAAAATGCTCCATTAGGTTTTATGGTTCTTTTGTACTCAGAGACATTAAGATAAGCATATGAGGGTTCGAATGACTAGTTTTCGTGAATCGATCTCGGGTCGGATGCTATTTAAGAGATAATCGATTTATTGATAAGCTTAACACTTAGGTCTCGAATCTTAAATTGATACCCA
Organism: Nipponacmea schrenckii; assembly: GCA_030562195.1. Taxonomy (NCBI): domain Eukaryota; kingdom Metazoa; phylum Mollusca; class Gastropoda; family Lottiidae; genus Nipponacmea; species Nipponacmea schrenckii. The sequence goes on along the minus strand of JAUJPP010000012.1, from coordinate 19,656,027 downwards.
CAAGCAGAATTTGCATTAGAGTGCGATCCCTCTTGAAACGACTTATCAATTACTGGTCATGATGATGAAGCTCATCCCAAAACAACCCAGAATATTTCTTGTCAACATTAGATATGCAAGGTTGCTTCAGATGACAAATAAAGAGATCAACGAAGCATATGTTGCAAATGGATGCTAGAAAGCTTTCACAGAGGAAGCAACTGTCAGGTTGTTGAAAAATTATCCTAGAGTCAATAGTTTGTCCATTTGGTCAGAATTATCAGCTTTTCACACTTGTCATATTTCTATGATTGGAGATGAGATGTTGTATGATAATTCGAGCCATATGTCCTACTGTTTGATAAGCATTTCTTCTGCATCGGCAATTATAGACAGTACATTCAAGTAGTTGGCCCACCGTGCAGGATAGTGTGGGCTATTCCTTTACGTGCTAGCCCAGCATCACTTTTCCTGTTTAGTAAATTCTTGGTATGTCTTGACATTGTGTATCCCTTAATTGGCTGAAGTAATGTTTAAGCAGGGGGGAAGCTCTATGAAAACACACTTGCTGCGTGCCTCAGGGTAGACGTCACATCAATGTATTTTGTGTACCTTGTAAGGTAAGACGTTAGGGCAGGTTTAAGTTTCGCGTTTATGACCGTTTTAACGATTTTTTTTAAAAACGTTAACAGTTTCTCACAATAGGTGCACTAATATTGAGAAGCTTTTGATGCACTTAATTGGAATTAAGATGACACATTTATTTCATATTTCCTATTTTTGCCTGCAGACTTGGTTTTATAATGTGCTATTTGGTGCTTACCGTAAATCTAACACCAAATTAACGAACACAAATGTGATATTTCGTTTAATGAGTAATAACACTTAAAAATTTAATAATGTGTAATGTTGGGAACCAAGATTCTTGTCACAAAAGCATTATTATTGCAAAATTCAGCAAAGTCAGTTTCAAAGGGTTGTTTTAGCTTTTAAATTCAGTCGTGTCTTACCATTTAGTCTTTGCATAGTTTCTTTGTTAATAAGAGATCATATCTACCTTTTAATTCTCTGATAATGCATTTGGGCAATCAGAGGTTGGAAGAGGCAGTTGATGAATGTAAAAGCATATTGACAGTCTTAACTTGATTACAGGGTTCGTTTGACATCGATGAAAGAATACTTCATTGAAAGCAGTTGAACTCAGATCTAAGTTGATCTAGTTAATGAAAACTACTTGAATTTTTTTCTTCATTGGTGAAAGGATAGATCTGATAATTTGAGGTCTGTCGAAACGTTAATTGTGGTGTAGAGGTATGCAAGAGGTACTACATGTCACTCAATCAAGTAGGGGCTATACAGATAAATTCAATGAAACCGGTATGGGGTAATGAATGGTAATTCACCAAAGTCAACTCTCCTAACAGTTTGGTCGGTTGACAAGATGAGAAAATCGCAGTTCTAATTAGATTAATTATTTTGGGGGAATGAATTGACCCGACGGGTATTCATACAGTCAAGTGCTGACATTTGTATCACGGAAACAAACGGAATATGTGAAAGGTCATAATCTAAATAGCTGTACATTGTCCAAGCAAATAGGTCACGTGATAACTTTGACAGAATGAAATGGGTTTTAGTCATATTTTGAAGAAAAATAATACCTTTTTAATCTGACGTTTAATTTCCCATTTTAAAATGCATAATAAATTATGACCCGAAATTTTGATAAATCGAATTTTTCTAAGCTCGAAGATAATTGTATTTAATCTGAAATTTATTGTAAAAAGATTATGGCAAATTATATTAATTATTGTAGCCATTGCTATTAGTATGCTATGAATTTTACACTGAAAGAACAATAGGATTTAGTTTATATTGTTCTACGTCAATACGAAACAATCCTTCATTGTATTCGCCATTTTGAATTTTTGAATTATTATATATTTCCCGCCAAATCTACTTAATATGGATTATTAGAGATTATTTACTATTTCTGATGATAATTTATTTGACAAAAGGATTAAAACTTGTAAAATTGATGCTTTATCTTTGAAACGTTGCTAAGGTGTTATTTTTGTAATTCTGGATAGCATCTTATCAAATCAAATAACACATATATACAAACTCAAATTGATAAACCATTGTAGCGGAGGTCATAGGCAAACACGTTTTAATGGTCAAGTGGGCTTATTGCAGTATTTGAGATGGAATTAAGTCATGTTTATCATTGAAAAACACGATGTTTATTTGAGCAAATTTAATCCAAGGTGTCATCGTCTAACATTGCTGGGTAGGCCAACCTTTAGCGCTTGTTACCATACCTGTGCCACCATCAGACAAATAGTTCATTCATATGAAGTTTACTCGTTCAGATGGTCCAAATTGTCAAAGTGGCATCCTTATGTAGTGTCGCAGGATATTGGACGGGAGCTTATTGTTTATTCTGAGATTTGTCGAATTCTCAGACACACTTGCTAACTGTAGTAAAGGTTTGAATTTTGAATTTTTGTGTGAAAATCTTCTGCGTCTACAATCTTATGTCACTGTGAACAAACTTGATTTTCTTCGATAAATACTTGCGTTTATTCATCGAATCCTATTGTTCATTTTTCTAGATTTCGTTTTAGTGATCTGTCGTTTGTTAAGGACAATGAGTTTCAATTTGTTTCCCCGAACTTCAACTAAACAATAGAAAACTAAATGGTCGTATTTAAATGAAATGCAAATTTTCACGTTATAAAAAGCATCTTAAATGGAGTTGCCTCCCCTGTTCAGAAGCAATTAAACAATCTCATTGTTTGGTAATTAGGGTAAAGAAACAAAGAAGGTGATCATCGCCATTCATATGTCAAAATATAATCGCTTATTATTTTCATTCTAGATTTTCGCAATTATGTTTTTAACGAGAAAACAAACCTAGCTTTAGTTGTCAATATTTAAACTCGTGATTGCAATGTATTGAAATAGTTGATAAATCATTGTTGATGAAAAACAATTCTTTTAGCGCTTTAAGTGGGTCAATTAGTGTAATTAAATGATGAATACAGAATGATTAAACCATCATCAGTTCGTATCATCAATTCCTACTTTTAGCACGCGACTAGGGGTCCCAGGTTTTTGCCCAAGAGTCAGATGTATTTAGATGTCATGATTTTCCATCCTCATCAAATCGACATATAAACTTATATCTTCAAGTGGTACCAATAAAAATGTTTACAAATAAAATACCGTGGGTCATTAAACTGGGATTTTGTATTTAATCCTGAAATCTATACAAAACACATTCGAACCGCAGGCATCCAGTTTGGGATGTCATTGCTCAGATTCCAGATCGAATGTCAGATGACGTGTAAGTGTCGCATCATGAGCATCGGAATAGAGCAGTTCAAATCTTACATTCGTAAGAGTGGAACCATTGATGTGAATATCCTCTTCGTGAAAGGTTCGATATATTGATACATTATGAAGATACATGTATATATGGAATAGTGTCTTCGAGGGCAATAGTTAAACAGGAATATCAACTAGGTGTGAGACAAGGAGTATATATGTGTCCTTCTCTTTTTTCAGATTCCATGGAAAACTGCATGAAACGCCGAGACTTCGGGTCAGATGATGACCACGAAGACATTGAAAATAGAATCATCAGTCCATACAAACGACTGAAGATTTATGACTCTGCTACTTTGGGTCCAGAAGACATCTATCCGGGATATTTCTCATGTGGACAAGAAAAGAAAAAAAATAAAGTCCTTCAAAATCAAGGTAGGTAACTTTGTATTTTGTAAAATGGCAAAATCAGATAAACATTGGTATGAAATTATATGACTTGATATATGTATATCATGCTTTGGTCCAAGTGTAAAATTCCGAAACGCTGTTTCCTTCGGTATATCTGATCATTTGCAGGCACAAATATGGAATTGTTCGCCTGAAGTAAATGAGATTGTTAATGAGTTTATTGATATCATAATTAAGATATCCTAATTAACAAGGGAATAATAAGAAATTAGCATCTTCATCAGTTCTCTTTGACCAATTAACAACTTATATATTAATTATCATGTATATTAATATCGGAACGTTTGAACTTTGCCGACTATCATTATGACAATTATTGTGCCTTCTTCACAAAATCGGTCTCACAGAAATGGTATAACTATCTATTTATTACAATGCCCAATGTTACGCAGGGTATGAATTTGATAATGTTAAGGATCAGTGCCAAAAGCGTTAAGGCGAAAACGATGTCCATATTTTGGTCTGTAAAACAGTGGGATACCACACAATCTGCTACTGAGCAGTAAATGACGTTGTTAAAAGTTTTAAATGCAATGAATGTTCATAATAAACAAGTTTAGGCTATGGCGTCGGATTTATTGGGATTAACGTTCCTAGTGGGGAAGCTAGAAAATCTGTGGTGGGGTTTCTGGATTTAAAAAATAAAATTGAAATGATACACAGCGGGTAGCTGAAAAAATGAACAATCTCAAATGAACATTTGGCAGTGACACTAATGCTAATCCTATGAATGTCATTTGAATCGGACCAGATTTTTAGAACACGAGTCTCAATATGTGACCGGAAATTCGTGAAAACATATTGAATGTTCGTTTAAGTTTTGCATCTGGGATTCTGTAAAGGGAACAGATGCCAAAGCTATTGGGTGGTAACCATCAAACTAGAAACCGGAAACTAACTCCAATTCCTTCAGGCGTTTAAATAGCAAAGGCATTTTACTTGAATTTTAATAGCAAAAACCGATTTCTGGAAGACTACAGTTGAAATTTACTAAATTCGTATTAAATGTGGGTTCAACAAAGTGCATAGGACATATTGAACGTCTTTTAAATGTACACACCGGTTTTCTTCCTTGATTAAAATGCTTTGATTAATTTACTGTGAGGGAACCATACATCTAAATATGTTACATATTATTAGCCTCGTAAAGTCATAACTATATTACATCCTATATAGCCCAATTATTGCCTTCGTGTTTGCTCTAATTATTTGCCAGGAGAGCCCACATAAGATATACATACCTTGTTACCAGTTATATTAAGCAATAAATTTTGATTAGTTTTACGATATGGCAACAGGTCCTATATTCCTAATTATACCCTGTCATATGTTTGCAGTATGTACCTTCATCTTTATTGTGTCATAAAGAATGTGAATTAACGTTAAGCAAATTGGCAATAATGTCGCAATCAGCGTGTCGTGGTTTACCAATATGCAAATATGAAATAAATAATACACAATATCATTACCACTTATTAACATGTTTCTTATGAGATTTTTAAAATTCATTAAGTTAATTCGATACGTATTCCACAAGCACATTTAAACACCTAAATTTAAACGTTTTGAACTTGTTGTGTTCTTATAAGAAATTTGACATTCATAAAGTTAATTCGATACTTAGTCCACAAGCACACTTAAACACCTTACTTCGAAGCTTTTGAACTTGTTGTGTAAAACGTTTCGTTTATCGCACGTAATATCAACAGATCTTCCTGACTTCACGTTACGTTTTTACACTCCAAAACAAACTGAGTTGAAAACTGTTAAAATATACTGTAATGTTTAACAAAACTTGCAAAATATTTGAATGAAAATACAATGGAAGCGATACCAAGGCATTGATTGCCTAGGACACGAGGATATTTACAGAAATTAATTTCCCTTATTCGCACTTTAACTATAGCCGACTGTTCGTAATGTTTCCGATTAGGTTTGAACTGCGGAAATGAATTCGGATGTTGAAAAATGAAATAATCTCAGCTAGGTGATTTACCTGAACGTTTTAAGACAATTAAAGAAGTTAATTAAATCCCTGGTAAACTTAAGGGGGGTCATGTCATATACACGGGGGTGCCTTTGTATTCTTATTCACGGACGTTAACGAGTACATAATGTTACGCTAATGTTGAAACATAATAATTCCCGTATAGGTATACTAGTTTGTTATGTTTGAATTGTCCAAGAACAAAAATTAGGTATGCAAAATGTATTGATCAAACGAAGTGAAAAGGAGTTTTACGTATTTTCTCCATAGTATAATATAAGGCTTTCAATTGTACGATATAGTTAAAATATACAATATGTGAAATGAATAACGCAAATGCATTGCGAACTAAGTTCCATGAGAATTGTCAAGTGACAATGCCTAATTGCAGACACCATGGTACCTGGGGGTCGTGTGACATTAATTAAGGAATTCAATAAACCCAGTGCCGTATGCGTACCACATGTGTATTGGGCATATTATGGGAAGGGGTTTGTATACCTGTAAGGGTGCAGTACCGGATAATCCTAATCACCTGTCAATTGGCTATGTTAATTGTTAATCCCATTGTTATCCCACCACATGATACACATTTATGACTTTCTATACCTGACTATATAACGGTACTGCTCATTTCATTTGGCATCATTCACAATATAGTTTTATATCTGTTCATATCGCTCTCTCGTCTCAGTGTTTCCTTAGTGATGTTAAGTTCTGGATCTAACTATTAGTTCAATTCTATCAAGTGTTTACGTATATTTTGCAAACATGAGGTGTCCTTCTACATCAGGTAGGAATCCATTTTCAACTTAATTTTGAAAGTAACAAAATCCAGTAAATGGTATAATGTAATATTGCAGAACTAAATATCAAATATTAAGCACTAAGTTAAAAACCATATTTGACGTTCTAGATCTAATAATGGGCTCAATAGTTTGTTCAAGTCATTTTATGCTACTAGAAAAGTGTTATTCTTGTAATTATACGCTCGTCTCAAACTCACTGGAGATCGCAATAATTGCTCCAACTTTGAACTATGTTTGATAAGCAAACATCACTCTATTGTCACACGTGGGTTTCGTTGCAAACCTTCTATCTTCCTTGGTAGCTCTAGTAAATAGATGGTGCTCAATTTGTCAGAAGGCAAATATTTTCCTTGGTTAATTCTTGATTTCGAAAATAAGATAGTGTAGGCAAAACAGGAAAAAGGGGTATAAATTCGATTCCACGAATATGGTTAGCTTTCTGTTGCTACTGAGTTTCCACACCATCTTTGAAATTCGAATTTAATATGACGAACATCAAAGAAAACTATGAAATAATGTTTAGATATCGAAGATTTCGTTTCTGTCACCAGATTGCAAAATTTTCAACATCAAAGCGATGAGTCGTTGGTCGCCTATCGTTCGCGTTGACTAACGGCCTGGGAAATAGCAAAACAATTACGACAAGTCATTAAAATTTCTTTAAGAATTTCATATCATTTTGATAAAACCATCTTGACCATAGCTGACCCCGTCGAGATTAAAGAAATGGCCAATATTGCTGATATGATGGGTGCTAACAGATTAGTTACATAGTAACAGTATGTTCGACAACGAATACCCCCATCATATAGCAAGAGTAGATAACCCTAGCTACGTTCGATTCAGTTACCCCCTAATGTTCACATCAAAAATTGACCCCCGAGTCCAAAATCCAATTGATAGCAGCAAGTGTTAATTGATGCCTCACTTTGAAACTAAATCTGGGCCACCCCAATCCAATAAAATGCTAAGACTATTCCTGAAAATACTCTTGGGTCTCAGAAGGAATTTGGTCTGAGCTTGGAATAACATCATGCGATCTCCTGGATGAAAGGTCTGTTTATTTTTGTAATGACTCTTGACGATATGGCTGTTCTCTTCATTTATTGCCTATGTTAATGTCTGTTATTGTACAAAGTCTTTATTGTTAGGGAAAGGACGTTACATGGGTCGACATTAATGTTAGAAAAGAACAGGTGCAATGACGTTAGGACAAAATACAGATATTATGTTGTCATAAGATTTTCATGGTTCAAATTATATTGTTGACATCACTATAATTTTCCAACAACTTGCTTATTTTTCACATGGTTTCAATTTCTGAATTCACTATTTTGACTATTACTTTGTCTCCGTGCATGAAATTGGTTCTTACGTCAAGTGACTTCAGCCGTCCCATTAGCAAATATTACAATGTGTTTAGTGAAATCGATTCGGTAATCCAAAATGCTTGATGTTTTCTGTTAAGTTGTCGAAATGAAGCACTTGAGACGTTTCAGAAATCATAAGGGACATAATTTGACTAGTGGAATCGTTTTGCTTCGTATTCCCTATAGGATATTAACTAATAGTGGACTTACGTAACGTGGAAGTTAAACAAATTAACGTACATACGTTTAAAGTTTTCTCTAATTAATTCATTACGCTTGACTTACATTTTATAATTGGATATAGTTTGAAATATCTACACTGAAAGAATTCAAAGTGACAGGTGCGAATAATAAAATAAATAAAAAAAAATTTCACCTGTTTCGTATCGCGATTGCCATTGGTCAAATGGATATTAAACAATTTATGAATTCTATTTGGTATATCATAATAAAGCGAGTGAATAAACGTTAAAATAAGTTAATATACCTCTATTGCAAAGTTTAATATATTTCTATATATTGTTTGTTATGAACTTGACAATGAAATAACTCAATAAAGCACAATTATATTATATATGTCAGAAGTAATAAAAATGTATACCCTTTTGATCTTTCAGTCGCGACTGAAGCCCGCATTCGAGGCTTTAAATTGAAAATTTGAAATTTGTACTTCTTTGATAAGGTCTAATGTTTTGAATATTAGAAATCTTACTTAACTCTATAAAATATGATGGCTGTGGCACTGAATTTAATTAGAGATTAGATTAGGATTAATTAAATTAATTATTAATTGAGTAATATTCGGAACAATTGAATACTTTCTCCCACACCCATCCAAAGAACGTTGTTTTTAAAATGGTCATGTTACATTCGGTTCTTTACTTTTGATTTAATATAAAGTTAAAACTAAGGTAAACCCTTTGATGTAAAGTGAAGCAAATTTCATATTTTAATGCAAAAGGCCAACAACATGCATTAGTAAATTAAATAGTGCTCACTGTGCTAGATTGAGCTGATAATAGATCAATCAAACTGCCAATCAAGTCCAACATGGGGGGATGCGACACAATAACACGGTAATCAAGTTAAGGTGTCAGCTGTATTGTTATTTGATTATTAATATGCCAAACATCATTCTACGCTCTGTCATATTTTTGATTAAAATTTCAAACCAAGCTACTCACCTAAGTTAGATATATAAGCCAAGCATTTCGTATTTGGAATTCATTTTCCATCCTTAGTGCTGTATACAATAACTTTCAAAATGGTTTTAGATTTAAGCGAAAGTACTCGCAAGAAATATACGACTTCTGGTAAATATTAAGAATTTTAGAAGCATAACGTGAACTCTGTTATCTTTATTTATAAGAATTCGCTGTAATTGATTGCAATTTAATGTTTAATTTTTGTATTTTTCAGGTCAATTGAAGGTGTCTGCTTATATGAATTTTGGTCTTTTGACTGTACATGGTGAGTGTACATTTTATTTTAAAGTACATTATTTCATATTATTGTATATTTCCAACAGTATATAAGTAGTCAGTATTTTTCTTTGTATGCTATAGTTAATAATGTGTTTTTTTTAATTTTGTAGTCGTTCAAGGAAGAAATTTCACATCAAGCTGGAAGCCATTGTGTGATTCTTATATCAAAATGTCTTTGGTGCCTGATGAATCCAAACGTACAAGATGTAAAACAGCCTCAATCTTAAACACCAACAACCCATTGTTTGATGATAAATTTTCATTGTAAGTAAATATAACAATATTTAGATTTTTTAAGTGGTTACTCGTGCTCGGGATTATACTTTTAGACCATTTGTGTCACTCAGTTTTGTTGACAAACCACTCAAGCTTGGAAAAATAAATTTACAAACAAAATGTGGCCTTTTAGGAACAAAGATTATATTTTTATTTCAAATTTGTGTCACTTAAGTTTGTTGACTACCCACTTAAATGAAAAAAAAATATGTTCAGTGGGGAATTTAGGGTGGAAATTGTTGCCTTTGCTTTAGAAATCAGTGTCAATTAAATTATTTAGGTAGCTGTTTAACTTTACTTCTGTCAAATCAAATTTATTGATTCAAGATCAACTGGGATTTATGAAGATCAACAAGTGCACCTGTTCTGATATTTTTTTATTTGGATTTCAATTTTCGAATATTTCACTTAATAATGTCGAAATTTAAATATTTAAAAATAACTATATAATTCAAGACTAAATCAAACGCTTATGACTTAGTCTTTCATTTTTGCTTACTTTAGAATTTGAAATCCCCGCCAGATTGTTACATGTATTATTTGTACCTCTTACAGTGAGATTTTAGAAGAAGACCACAATAAAAGACTTCTGATTTCTGTCTGGCATAAAGATCAAAAGAGCGGGTAAGTTGCAACTTTATTTCACTAAATCGTCCATAATGTACGTGGATTATCGCTTTGCAAAATTAAGTCACTTTGAATTAAACGGATTCATTGAGTATAGAAATTGTTACTGGTATGATAAGTGGCGACTGGGTGCAAAAATTGGTAATGGTCGAGATTCTTGAACAATGCCTCAAAGCTGATAAATCTGTAATTGGGCCCAGACTGTTAGAAAAATTAACTAATTCGCGAGTTATAGGGAAATTACATAGATTGAATAGTCTGCAGGACAAATTTTCAACAAGTGTTTTGATAATGATAAGTGACCACTGGTCAGCGAGGCAGAACACAGTGGGAGGTAACTGTCAATATATTCACCAGTATTGACTTTGACCAATTGACAAGCGACGGTAATCAATTAACACCTAATCCTGAACTACTGTAGTATATATACCCTCGATATATCTGGACAATACCATAACCCATTAGACTTCAGTACAACTTACATCGGATTACACAATATCAATACATGTTTCAAAATGCCTAAAACAAAGTCTCCTGTTATTTCCAGCCTTAGTGAGTTCCTTGGATGCATGTCTTTCGGAGTTAAACATTTAATGAATCCCAAGAAAGAAGTCAATGGATGGTATTACCTCCTTACCGAAGAAATTGGTCGCAAGAAACATTTACAAATTACCAAAACACAGAAACCAGCCCTTAAAACCAACAGTAAGTCTTTATTTCATATCATTTCATCTAAATTATCGAATTATTGACGCATGATTTATTTTCAAAAATTGACTTAAAGCATTAAATGATCTAAGTTCAAAGTATGAATAAAGGTTTCCGATCATAACAATGTCCCTTTCAATTTTTCAGCTCAATCCAACATTCCTCAGATTAACAAAGATGTTAAAGGCAGTGAACCAACAACTATAATGATGTACCGTGGTAAAAATGGTTTTGGTTTCTCAGTTGTTGAATCTTTCCCAGTTAAAGTTGGCCGAGTTGATGGTGGTAAGTACAAGAATTTTAATTTTGAAAATTCTGAGTTAAAATTTCAAATCGAAAATTGATATCACAAAATTATTGAAATTCGATAATTTGAATTTTCTTTTGTCTTTGGTTTTAATGTTGTGATTTTTATTCTTGTAGCTTCCCCAGCTGAAGAAGCCGGTTTAATTCAAGGAGACACAATTGTTAAAGTTAATGGTCAAAATGTATCAAGATCTACAGCCGTGAGCGTTGCTAAACTCGTCAAGTAAGTCTTCTAATCTGATTAATCCCACGATAATCTACCTTAATCTATATTAGTAAACAGTGCTCGCGTGCATATAAATCCAATAATCCAATCTTGTCCGTGAATATCCACGAGCTTGTTCGAAAATCCAGACTTTCCATAAACAGCCTGATTAGTCTAGTTTCTATAAGCACGGGCTTCCACCAAAATACAAGACTCGCCATAAACAATATCTTAATTTGTTATTTCTTCTTTACAGACGTAGCTCCAATAAACTAGTCCTCGACGTTCAAAGAATCACCGAAAGTTGCACAAATAATACTTACGAGAAACCAGTCAGACACAACAACAGTCCCGAGCCAATCTATGAAAGCATCAACAGCTATGCCAGTTACCCATCTCAAGATTTAGACTCTACAGATGGTGATCTATCCCGAGAAATGTACAAAGATAGTGAAATTTCTGTTGATACTGATAATGCTTTCCTTGATGATCCTGAAGAATTCATGCCCACCAGTACACCTTTACCTCTTCTTTGCAATGGACACAGGGTAAGCATATTCATAACTTATTAAAACCCTGAAGTGTTTTCAAACCGAATCTGAATTGGGACCATTTGAAATAATATCTATTACTGAAAATATTTTCTATGACTTCATACTTATGATTTTCTTTAATATTTCAGACTGTAACCAGTGTCAATGAACAACGTAAACAAGAAGCAGTTCATCGCCTCCTTTCCCTTGAATTGGACTTCATCGATTTCATGCATGCTGGTGTCCAACGTTATTCAAGACCACTTCGTCATTGCATTCTTGCTGCCCAACAACACTCCAGCCTCTTCCAGAATGTCGAGAAACTAGTCACCATCTCCGAATACCACGTCAAACAGATGCAAGATAATTCTCCATCTTTCTACTCCGACGATACTCAATCTAGCGATGGTCACTTCTTCCACGTCATGGGCCTCATCTACCAATCCAAACTCCATATGTTATGTCAAGCCTATGAAATTTACGCCAATGGTCTCAGCAACGCCAACGCAGTCTTATCCGACCTCAAGAGAAACCCAGACTTTGTTAGATTTGTTAAAGAACCAGTCCTCACCCAAGGTGTACCCAGTATCAGCGCTTTCATCTACCGTCCCATCCAACACCTCAAAGAACTTCAACAGTGCCTCCAAGATATCTTCAATAATACCTCCACCGATAGTGAAGATTTCGTCACCCTTAAGAATGTCGTAGAAGGTCTCCAAGAAAGTGTAAACAACATGACTAACTGCAGCACTCGAGTCCACAGTCTCAACTCCTTATCGTCCAAAAGAAGCAAAGGTTCAGCTGGTAGTCTTGGTTCCAGTGGTAGCAGCTCAGGGTCTGGTAGCATGAAATATGGTTCTTCATCCAGTGGATCCAGCTCATCGAACAAAGTACCCAACTCGTGTTCCATGCAGACCGTCAGATCTGTTGATGCTGAAGTTATGAAGATCCAAGATCGTCTGGTTTTCGATACCAACATCCCAGTATTCCAACTCTGCCAGGAAGAACGTCATCTCATATACCGTGGTGATACATTCAAATGGGAAGGTCAACAATGGGTCAAGATTCATATGCTCCTGTTCTCCGATGTACTCATTCAAGTAGAAAAGGACAGATCTGGTTTCATGAAAGTTATTGAAGAACCTTTATTCCTTCGAGAAATCTGTGGGGTTGAAGCCAACCGCAAACATGGTAAGCATCAATTCTTTTACAAATATAATTTAAACTCCTAAATGCCTCAAGCTTAATTTCAATTTAAATTCCTATTTGAAATTCCCAATACACGTTAATCCTGAACAAGTTACTTATGATCTTTTCTCTTATCTTTTCAGCAACTGAATTTTTACTTCATACTTGTCCACGAAGCCCTTGTACCGGCCTCCCAGCACCAAGACGATTAGTCTTCTGTGCTTCAACCACCGAAGAGAAATGCGTATGGAAGAATCTTTTGGAACAACGAGTCCACAACATCCGAGGAACCATCACCCAGTACAGTAGCACTAGCAGTGATAACTCCATTTCCAGTGTTATCGTGTAAATTTCCAGTGTTTACTATAGCATCAAGTGTTCTGTTACCAATGACTAAAAGTGCTTACACCGCCCTTAAAGCGAACTATCTGTTAAAGACTGATAAGGGTGTGCTGATGTTATCTATATATTTATATTTAGTGCTCTAAATGTTATTATTTGATTGGAACATAGTGCTTATCTTTCCACTGATCAAATACGAAATCCCATTGTTACCTAGATAAAGACTAGAATGATAATGCTATATGCTGTAATGATTACGAATGATTATGCTATAAAATCATGGATGGTACATCTAAAGATGCCTTGGTGGAATTTTCACGTGACGTTCACTCAATCTATGATTAAAACTTTGTGGCAAAGTGCAATTTTATGTATTAGTTATGTACATATACCAATGTATAAATTATATTGTTACGTTATGGACAAACTCTGAAACTATCCTTTTGTACAAAATCTTTTCATTATCTTAATTTGTCTTTATCTTTTGTATATTCATCCTCCCTTTCTACCAATTGTATATAGTATCTCTGTAGACTTAGAAGTAGTGCAAATGTATGTAGCAAAATCTATTTATATCTCTGATTGTATAGAATGAAACGATGAAATCAAAATAAAATTTAAAAATTTATATTTTGTATTGTTCTTCCACTAAGATATAGAAATGCTTGACACCGGAATGTAAAAAGATTGAAACCTATTCATGGAGAGAAAGAAACAGGAATCGGATCACTGAAGGCCCTCAAATATATGGATATGCAATGCGTATCTTAAATATTCCACTTGCACTATGGCGAATTTACATAGATCAAAAATTTATGTGATGATTTGTAAGCTATGAGAATCCAACAATCCAAATGAAATAAAATTTATACGTCTTACTCTTCTGCACCTTATGGGCTAATGGAGACGGGCAACACCATGCAGTGTGCAGTGAGGGAAATTGCCAGGACAGCGACAGTCATCGTTTTCGATAGTAGCGTTATATCTGGTCATGTATAGGACCGCTGCATGGGACATTTGGATGCTGTTACTGAGGTGCTATACATTACATTAGGCAAATCTCTTGAAATGTTATGACATGAAATTCTTATTAGAAAATAGTCAGTTTTATATATTTTACAATATGCATTATGATGTAGTGGGAGATCTTCAGTCTGGCACAAAGGGACTTTTGATATTTAAACTATCCCGACGCTTGCAACAACTTAAAGGGATAATAGGTCTTAGCATGAACATAAAATTTAAGTTCTCAAGAATGGTCAATATGAGTATATATTCATCAGTGAACTTACCTGGCGCATAAAGTAACAGAATCTCTTAAAATCTTTGAAACGCGCAAAACTTAGCCAATTTTGAAAATGCTTAATCAATTTATTAAGCGTTTTTCAGTAATCAAAATTTATGGATAATTATTAAGTTTTTTTGGATATTTATTTATATTTTTATGTTATTTAAGAGAGCAGGTATATTTACTGATGAACAGAGCTCTTATTGACCAATTTTAAAGATTTCAAATTTTTATGACCTATTATCCCTTTAAAAAAAACCTTAGGAATCAAGGAAGTCTATGATGCAAATTATACAATGCTGTTATTGTAATTATGTAATTGTGGCTATCTATTTCTAAGGACATTAATCCACTATTGCATTGTTAATTACTAGTCACAGTCGTAAATTCGTATAGGACCCAATCGTTTTCAGCTACCGTGAATAATAAAAATAAACCAATCTAAATTCAAAACAAGTATTATTGGTAAATTAATAGAGAGACGATAGTCTGGAAAAGTTGCGTTTTCAATCAGAAATTAAGGTTTTAAAACTACGAAATAAAACGTGAGGCCATTGCCAATAAGCTTCTTTCAATGATGACCGTATTCAATAACCATCATTGCTTAAATAAACAAATTCACAATCGTAGGTGTAACGATCACCAGACACAAGTCTGCAGCAGGCGTTTAGACAATCAACTTAACCTTTTAACAAATCCAGTTGGTTTTTCGCAGTTTTCTTAATGACGTCTAGACGTAGAAGCCATGTTAAACATTCAAACTAGGCTTGAAAATTAGTATGGTAAATATTGCTAAAACAATAATATTCCCTTTCAATAATGAATCCAATTTCGTGATCTATCCACCATTCAGTGTTAATTTAATCTTACACATCGATATAGACATGCTAAAAGATTTAAATTTTCGTAAATATAGTAGATATATATTGCAACAACTACTAGCCAGTTAACACTTGTTATTAGTAATATCGACTGTATTATTGATAACAATTATTAGATTGGTGTGTCTCTAGAATGTTTGTATGGATTCATTGGGTTTTAATAGGCGATATACGTCTTTATAATGTTTGTAGGATCCATTGGGTCTTAATAGGCGATATACGTCTCTAGAATGATTGTATTCAATACAATACTGAAACTCTGAAGACTGTAGGATAAAATTCATCAGCTTAACGACACAAATTTGCAGTTTGTTTGCAGTTTGAAGCTCTGGCTGAACATAGTACCAAAAGCAACTTGTGCCCAAATCCTGCCCTGTTTTTGAACTCGGGAATCTCGACCCGGACATGGCGATTCATTAAAAAATAAAAATCTTGACAACTTTGCTTGGAAACAAAACGAAACACATACACAAGCAATAAATGTGCGGTAAATTAAGTCAATAATCAAATATGAATTTCACCAAACTCAAAGTCAATGTACACGTAATTCGATCTATTTTAAATGGGATATCCAGTAATTAAAACACAAGAATTATCATTTTAAAACTCTCGACAGATTATTGTATTTAGATGTAGTATCGTAGATTTGGGATTATTTGAATGTTGTATTTAAATACACGTTATCATATCGTGTCTATTTCCACTGTACAGATTTAATAAATGGTTTGTGTCTGGGGACCTTCATTTCAGTTTGGCACAGAATGAGTTAATTATGGGTCATTATTGACCACAATGTCTTGACCACTGTCCACCTGTCACTGCCCATGTCCTACTATCTTTAGTAAATAGATAACAACTGTCAAGTACCATATTCCAGTATTTCAGACTTTCAGACTAAACGCATTAATTTCTTGTCATTTATGACGTGTTTGGAATCTTAAATTAACCAGCAAGTTGTTAATGAGTTTTCTTTAGAAATTCCACGTTGTCGGAACTGTTCTGCAACTAGCTAGTTTGCAATATCAGAAATTGCTGGAAGCGAACGTTAACTTGTCGTCTACCAACCAACCAAAGTAAAAAGGTAGTTGTATATTGCCAACAAGTATGTTAAAAGAAGTGTTTTCCTTTAATTTCTACAACACTGTAATAGGATAAAACTAAACAATAAATCAAACTAAATATATTTTTGCGGCGTCTGATCATTATCAAGTTGGATATAATTATGCATTTGTAAGCAGCATCATATTATCAAAAAATATTAATATTATCAACGTCAGAACGGCTTTATTAACATGAGATAAGATCAAGTTCGCTCCAAAGCCGAAAAAAAAAGAAATTCCCATCAGACATTGCTGTGATTTGTCCGTACCAAAATTTTTATCTTGCTCCCACATCTTTCATCCGCCTAATTTGAAAAGGTTCTCGAATTATGCACGAACAGGGCCAGAATACATGCTAATTAAGGCTATCTAATTAAATTTAGATTGCTGTCACAAACGACTGGTTGCCCAAGGCCAGAAATAAACTCGTTTATCACGTAAAAATAACCCAGTAATTGCTGCTTGTCATTTGATGCCGTTTGCTATCTTTGGACACGATATGGGCCAACGACAGAATTCAAATTATTACAGCTCATAGCATTTTCGACATGATATCTTTCACGCTCGCCGCCTACATCATTTATAATAAATTTATAAATAATTTTGTAACATATTGGCTCAAATCTTATCATATGGATTTAGATGGCATTTTTTCTAGAATTATGTTAATATTTGAGTGAATACATGGTAAAATACGTATTTCACGTCGTCCTATTTTAGTGATGTGTTTCCTGGTACGATTTGAGTGCATTAATCCACAAGAGTTATCGTTCATGATTTGA
The DNA here is from genome assembly GCA_030562195.1 of Nipponacmea schrenckii. Classification (NCBI taxonomy): domain Eukaryota; kingdom Metazoa; phylum Mollusca; class Gastropoda; family Lottiidae; genus Nipponacmea; species Nipponacmea schrenckii. The sequence continues at coordinate 19,638,361 of JAUJPP010000012.1, read as the reverse complement.
AGGACAAAACCGTATCCCTCGTAAAAACAAAAAATATGTTCGAGAACGTCTTAGCCCATAAGGTGCAGAAGAGACAGACGTAAAACTCCATTCATTTCATTTCCTAATGCTAACACTTTCCTGACATTTTTCTTCTGTAAAGAACTCACTTAAACGTACCCAAGATGAAGAACAGTACAGTACGTTTGTACTTAGGAAGTACATCAATAGATCTCTTTCCCATAGGGTAACCAACAATCTTAAATCTATTCATCCTTTTCAATAAGCCATTAATCATCGATTCTTTATATTGAATGAGATGTTAAATACGCTTTATCTTTTAAATGATACACAAATAAAGCTTTTTCATTATATAATTTGACCACTTGGGTCACAGAATGCCCCTTAATACACGAACAAATACAATCTTGTTTGATCATTATGCAATATTTCTCTTTCGAACTCGCATTGGTTAGGACTGTTATTCAAATGTTGCAGTAGAACTTCCTTTCAGATAGCTTTGTAACATTCAGAGTAAAATCGTGACCGTAACATTCAATTGAACAAACTACAAGAAGATATTGTATTCACCACAATAAGAACTATTGTCCATTTCGGAAATTTGCAAAAGCATTGCGCTTTAATAATAAAACATCTTGGAAGCCCGTAGTTACGGAAATGATCTGAAAGTTGAGCTTAGTAATTTTTATCGGGCTTTTCTTCTCATAATTTGAGAAAGTCATATAGTGAAATGAATTAACAATTTAAGATATGAAACGTTAGAAACCTGGTATAAAAGAAACTCACAAACACGACTTTGAATACAAAGATTGATCAAACTTTGAATGAAATGGGTTCACTTTCACTCTTCAAATCTGTTCTTTGAATTTTTCTATCAAGTAAGTCAGGGACAAGTGATACGAAGCAACCTGACGCCAAGTCTTTTTTGAAATTCAAGTCAAATTTTGTATATGCCATTCAGGAAGAAAATTGAATATGACAATCATACAGATAGAATAACAAGCCGATACAATCCACGTTTTGCCAATACAATATTTCATATCGTTTGATCAGCTCGAATTTCCCGCGCCTTTTGGCACTGTCGCGTGCTCCTCACGTGCTCTTTATTCAAATAAAAAATATCGACAGAAGTGTGGCTTATTTGATTACGAAGGCGTAAATTTGTTTATGGTTTAAGGAGAGAAATTGAAACGTTGAATATGAAATGACAACCTCGAAAGCCAAAGGTTAATGGCTTGACCGTGAATTACAATTGAACGAATTACAGTTTAAAGACTCCATATGTCATAGAAATATTTGTTATTGTTCGATGAGCTCAATTCATTCGTTTTCCTTTTATACCTGTGTTGAGAGCAAAATATTAGAATATATTTTGGTTAATACATTGTCTAAAAAGGGGTCAAATTATATATTTTAGCTCATGAAAATAGATTATTTGAGAAATGAAAAATAAATAAATGGAGTTTTACGTCCTGCTCTCCCGAACCATATGAAGACGGACAACGCCACGCAGTGTGCAATGAAGGAAATTTTGCCAGGACAGCGGCATTAGCCTACTCTTTTTGTGATTTCCAACTGTCGAGGGATCTTTAACGTGCACAGCCTGCAGCCTCGGTTTATTGTCCCATCCGAACGACTAGACGCTTTTTCTATGTCAGTTCCTCCGACCTGCATCACTGACAAGGGGAAACCGGGCTGAAAAATCTCGAACTTTGCCGGGATTGAACCAGATTATTTGAGGTCGTGAATCTTGATGCCTGTGGACGTAAAATAAACTTAGACTGCCGGTGGACCAGACCGTCCTTCAGTTTATTCTTCAATATAAAGAATCTACGCTGCAGCCTTATAAATCCAAGTCCAATATTAGCGAATTTGAGCTCCGCTAAAAGATGTAGTGTCTTTCATATTATTCAGATCATATGGATCTTTTGTTTGACAACTCGGCATCAATGTTCATATTGGTTGTTTGGTATACTTATTCAATAAATATGCAATTTCATGCATGGATACTTCGATGATAATTATTACTTTCAACTATTCAACACCGCGATCCAGGAATCTATAATCTGTGCTTCTAATATGTCATTGATGGTTTATGTACATGTATAACAATAGCAAATATCAGCAAGCTTTACAATACAATAAAACCAACGACTACAAACTGGCTTATACATTTGGTAGCATATGTCGTTCATTAACTGACACAGGGTCAAAAACTGATTAAATTGTAATTGTATGACAATTCAATAACAAAGCACTTAATTACGACATTAAAGTGCTTCAACATAATCATTAACTACGACATTGTCCAAATGTCACATTTAAGGACACTTTTAATATGATTCCGTTGATAAACGATTGATAGAAACCTCGTATGAACGAGTATAATAAACTATCAAATTGAATAATTCATTAGCTCAAATATAATTACTTTTTAAAAATAAAAGTGAAATGGTCATTAATATTAATATTTAAGCGAAGACGTCAATGAAGTTTAAAATAATGGTTAACAATGTAAATATGTCAAGCAAAGAAATCTCATTGAGTGTCGTGTAGCATTTAATTATACACTGTATCATTACGTTTTTATGAAAAAATGTTTAATATTATAGTAGATTTTTTAATAAATATTTTATCGCATTATAAGTCAATTTAAAGTCAATAGTCCGAAAATTGTTACACAATAAAATACAACATATATGAATATATACGGTTGTATAATAAACCTAGAAGTAGTATATCCATATATCTTGTGTTATTTAATGTACATGTGTATAGAATTTACATTCGATCGGACGTTGATGACCTTGACTACATAGTAAAGATATATGCCGAAACTGGATGGTAACAATTTGAATTTATATGGATGCAGACATTTCTTCTTTGACTTAATGAAGCGGACATTAACAAGTGATCGCAGAAATTATTACAAACATAGTAACAGGCGGAAATTTAAATAGCGAAATCTGCAGCAATCAGTCTCTACCTCAATGTCGTATACGCATACTTATTTGTGAACTTTCGGTAGTACTCAGATCTGTCTTGCATTTCAAACAAGTTAAAGCTTTGTTAAGCGCCTTAACACTGAAGCGTGAAATTCACACGCTTTATGTGATATCATGCAAATCCTTGACCATATCACGCCTCTATAAATATATCATACTAGTGATATGTTTTCTTTGCACTCGCTTTTGAATATCATTTTTATAATACGATATGCTACATATGGTGATTATCAATAGAAAGTAAACATATTAATGGTGTTGGACAGACTGACTATAAACGGAAACGAAGAGAGGTTTCTATTCTGCAGACATTACCAGCCCAAGGCGTATATACACCATTCCACCTTTTCCATGCAATATTTGACGTTAACTGCTACTGAATGTAACGTTTGCCTATTAGAAACCATTTGTGATAACGTAACAGTATGTTAATTTGTTGTTATATAGATATTGGGTAGTTGGGATACAAACCAATTACAGGTTGGTATATTACTGAAAACTCTTTGCTTCCTGCAACAATTATTTTCCTTGTAATTGAAGTTAAGAATTAATAAAGATTCTAGCTTATATGTTTCTTCTATGTGGTGCCTCAATTATATTTTAATTACACAAAAATGATATATATTTTGCCTACACAGTCGATACTAATGGAAAAACGGAAAACTATGAGAACAATTTATTTTTCCAGATGATGCCGTTAATTTGAAGCTGTTGACCAATCCTAACTTATGGATCTTTATCCTGCAAAGCCTTCATGTATTAATGTAAGCTTTTTGACGTAATGGTAAATTCGCGAACCGTTAAGCCAGGTCAATGTAAATTATGTTCTAAAATTAAATAGAATCCACCGACTCCATGGGCATACGTCAGTCCGGATTTTTTCTTGACTGTTTTCAATATTAAAGCTCCTTATTCTAATATATTTAATCCGTCCCATAGTTGCTTATTTGTTCTTAAATATTTCTAGACTTGGTAGAGAAGTGATTGAAGCGACTTTTCTTGTATAGCATGTTTTAATTAGTTTTTTTTTTAAATTAGAATAATTCTAAGATATACATAATATGCTATTTATAAATAGTAGGTGAATAAAGTTCAATTACTTGACAACATTATCAAAATGTAGTAATCCCTGAATTATCAATTTTTGCCTGGCCCAGCATGTAAAAGGATAATTCTCCTTAATGTTATTATACAACTATATTTTTATTTTCTTTTTTTTCTAAGTAATAAATATAGTGTCAAAATTTCCGTAAATGAAAAGGTAAAGTTACGAATATGGAAAAGACTCTTAAACCATTTTCTTTCATTGAGTCAGCTGAACAGTAATCATCGTCTCTCCTTAATGTACCTTATAAAATATATTCTTTTTATTCTTTTTTTTCTACTACACATGCAAATTATTAGCAGTGTCAAAATGTTCCGAAATGAAAAGCGTAAACGGTTCTAGCAAAAAAGGAAAAAAAAACACGTTGTAACAGGTCATTCCAGCATGTCAAAAATATAATTGGATCATTTGAAAATTACAGAACAACTCATTAACTGGACGAAGCGAATACAGTATTTTCACAAACAGAAGCTAAGTGGTAAAATTATGAGTTATAAATGCATTATGTCAAATTATCTACAGCATTCTCAAGTGTATAGATATCTTCAAAAATCCCCTCTAGCACTTTACACATATTTTACATAAATAATGATCAGATAATACACTCAACTCAGCTGGACATTGGTCAATTGGTCAACTTCAATCACCTGCTTCAATTATTTTCCTACTCATTATATGAAAATATTCTCATTTATTTTTGGAATAAATTCAATCCGATTTTTCAATAACGACATCGTTGATTCACATTTAATGTAAATTTGAATGTACAAGAGAATTGTATTTCTATAACTTAAATACGTTTACCGCTGTGGTATGACCGGATGCATATGAACAAGTTGGGTATTTTCGGAATTTAAAAAAAATACAGGTATATAATATTCCTCCTAGCGAATCTACTACGAAACAGACTGTTGAGAAAACTTAATGTTTTTGTGAAATTGTTCATTTTCTAATCATCTATAAAGCTCCGTAGATGTGCACGTAGAGCACTCTGGAAGATTATCCTGGATTTATTTTAAATTTCATATAATTAATATTCCTCCTATGGATATTTTAATTCTATAGAAATACCGTTTATTTCTAAAGAAGTGCTGATAACAATCCCGGTCCATACGTATTTCAAAACAAAACGTCAACACTATCTGTAAACTAAAACGTGCTAAAGTTTACATGGCAATAGAAGAAAGGGATAGATTGAAAGTGAGAAACCTGCCAAATCTTATCTGTGTCTCTTATTTCCAAACAGTGTATAATTAAAATTGACCTAACTAACTAATGTATATACGACCTCTGAGTAAAGAAAATAAACAAAAACTGCCATGTTGTCTGTATTTGCAGCAGTATTGTATGTGTATGGTCGTTTCAATAGTTACAATCAATGCTTGGCGCAGGGTAGAATCTTGTGTATATTTCTTTATGAAATAAAGTTCTGTGTTCTATTCGTACGCTTGTAACGCAGCACTTGTGTAGGTGATCGCGTGGAAATTAATTAAAAGGATACTGCTTCTTAGCATGAACATGTTTTTTGTTCTCAAGAATGGTTAATATGAGTATGTATTCATCAGTTAGAACTTATTTGGTGTCATAAAGTAACAGAATCCCTGTCAACTCTGGAAAAACAAAGTTTTTTTTTTTTTAACGCTTAATCAAACTATTAAGCGTTTTTCAATAATCAATTGCATCTTTATGGATAATTACTTAGTTTTTTCGATATTCATTTGTTTAATGTTATTTATGGTAGCAGGTATATTTACTGATGAATAGAGCTCTTACTGACCAAGTTTAAAATTTTATGTTCATTCTAAGACCTATTATCCCTTTAAAGAAGAGAATTTCATTGTAAAACGATCGATTTAAATTTACAAGGGTTTTTAACTATGAAAAATATGATACAATACGAAGATTAGGAAGAAAGATCTATGCGAACTATCTAATATAAATTGTGTTTATTTGGTAAACGACTATATGAAGTAATATGCGATGGGAGAGTAAATATTTCTTAATTTAAAGAGGTAGCACTGGTTGGGCAAACACATCGCGTTAGTAATTTCACTCAGTATATGTGTGCTATAACATAGATTGAAAAGTTTCAAATTAGGGAGGTCTCGTAATATTAACATGCCTATCCAACAACATGCTAGGAGTTCTTGCCCTTGGTATCGAAAATTTCGCCCGTCAACAAGCGCTGGTTTAGCTTGAATACTGTAAGATGGTTGGTTGGTAGATGATAAGTGAACATTCGCTTTCAGTGGATGCTGATATCACATATTGTAAGACTTGCCGACACAGTCTCTATCCTTTAAGCTCTTACGTCATCGTCACAATTTACCATCACTGACTAAGTTGTTAGCCATAATCTCTCGAATCCGTTTTGTCATATTGATCACATTTTATATGTCGTTACCTTGTTACAATAAAATAATAAAGAACAATTATAATGCTAGTATTCCAAAGTAAATCAAAACAATCTGACAGAAGAGCGACAACATTGTTACTTACACTTTCACGGCACTTTTGATGTATCATTCTACCGACCGTTCCCTTATCATCAGTAATCTGAGGCACGAGAAGGCTTTCCTAAACTCCAGAATATAATCTTTATTAGTGGAAGTGGGATTTAAAAACGATAAACAGGATTAAAGTTAATCCTGGGTTCAGGACCTGTCGTAATAATTACATGACAATTCAACTTTATGGCCTCATAAATACATCATCGACCACTATTTGATACATTCAATTTTAACTTAAAGGAAATTGGATACATTTCGATGGTGAGAAAGTGAGTTGATAAATTCGGGTTCAGATTGGCAAAATGTGCTCAAAATGAGTGTGCATTACTATCTATCCCTTTTCAACATTGCCATATAGTTTCGTCATTCATATATTGAAATGATACTTACTAAGAACTTGGAAGAGGCGTAACTTGCGTGGCTTGGATATTCCAAGGCACAAAAATTGTGAATTTTACTGAGATAAAAAAAAATATAATTGCAAGTCTAGTATAGCTCATGGTAGATATAAACTAATTACTCCATGTCCTAATATATTATATATTACACTCGTGACGTCACTTATATAAAATGCTAGCCTTAAAAATATTTTGGGTCGAGTATCCATTTTAGCATTTTAGGGAATACTACATCTAAGAATCAACATACATTTTTTAAATTTTATACTCGGTCAATAAGAGTATATGGATATACCTGATGCCATAAATACAATAACACATATATAACCCGGTTAACGAAAAAAAAATATTTATCCATGAAAATAAAATCAACCATTAAAAAATATTTAATAAAATGAATTTGTTTTTTTCAATAATTACCTAGTTTTATGAGTTTTCCAGATTATACGACACCAGGTAAGTTCACTGATGAATATAGATTTATTATACTTATAGTGACCATTGTTGTGAACGATTTCAAGGTTTCACGACAGTGTATGTGAGATAGGCTTCAAATACATAAAGCAATATTATAATGCTAGTATTCCAAAGTAAATCAAAACAATTTGACAGAAGAGCGACAACATTGTTACTTACACTTTCACGGCACTTTTGATGTATCATTCTACCGACCGTTCCCTTATCATCAGTAATCTGAGGCACGAGAAGGCTTTCCTAAACTCCAGAATATAATCTTTATTAGTGGAAGTGGGATTTAAAAACGATAAACAGGATTAAAGTTAATCCTGGGTTCAGGACCTGCCGTAATAATTACATGACAATTCAACTTTATGGCCTCATAAATACATCATCGACCACTATTTGATACATTCAATTTTAATTTGAATGGAAATAAGATACATCACAGCGGTGAGAAAGTGATTCAGAGGAAATTCACTTTCGCCGCTATATATGCACTCGAACTTACCAACAATAGGAATTTCACTATCGATCCTGTACGTTTGTCAGATTGACTCATTTTTTCTGATAGTCCGCTAAGGACATACTAATCCAATATGTTTATAACGATTAGCCCCAAATTGCTGCGGATATTAAAGTTAAGGTCTGACGCAACGTTATCGTTAGTAATATGCTATTCCCGAGTAACAGGGATACCAATGGGCTCCGTGAATGCTTTACAGCAAACGGATAACAGTGGTAAGGTGTCAAAAAATCGACAAAATCTTTAAAAAGGGCACTAAAGATAATTCCACATCTGACGGGCCAGTATCTCGAGGAAAAAAAATATTTCTTATAGCAAGTACTATACAATCTACATGAAATGTACAACTACGGTAATAGCTAAAGTAAATTAGGCCACACAAAAACCTATAAATTTGCTTAATGACTAGACATTAGTTTCAGATAGATAACTTATTGGAGCAATATTTTATCTGTTTTACTCAGTATACGGGTTTACGGGTCGTATTAACCTTAACTATTCATTCTATCTGCCGTAAACATAAACACAAGACAGGTGTATAACTAGTGTCTTTCATTGAGATGCCAGTCTGACCCGTTAATCTCAGTCAAAAACACTATAGCTACGCCTTGGTATTCACATGCAATGGAATGAAGTTTTACATCCCACCGTTCTACACCCGATTGGATGAAGGCCAAGATAAAGTAATGTGCGATTGGAAAAAATGTTGCCAAAACGGTGACTATTACGTTTTTTGTTTCAACCTAACAGCAAGATGATTGCAAATAAATCTAACCCCGGATAGATCGGAATTTTGCTTTACTCAAAATGAACTTTAAAAAATTTACGCATGTTCCAGTACGATACAGTAGGACTTTATTATAAGGTGAATTTTATCTATGAGACTGTGACGCTGTAAGGGTGCATATTTAAAAGATTTGTGTAGATTTTCACTTATCAAAATTCTTAGAAATCAAAGAATAAAAATGTAGATCAGTAGTACAAGTTCTCGAAAATCATACACTTTAGGCATGATTATGCTCAAGGATGAAATGAAATTGAAAAAGTAAATCGGTACCGCTATCTAGAGGATAAGCTGGGCATAATTCAACGGAACCCTAACTTCTGAAAAGAATCATTTTAGACATAAACAGCTGTGGCGAACTGGTTCGATATCGGCCCCCAACCTCTGAAACCAATTTATTATGGCAATGTATGTTTTATAGAGTGAACTTGACAAGTGAACTATAGCCACTACAGGTGCAAATTAATCTGTCTTTTTGAGATGTCATTTGAACACTCTCAATAACTACTTTCAATATCTAATCACTGCTTTATCTCCCGTTTCTGTGTGCATTTAAGATTTATGCTTGATTTTTTTCTCAGTTTACTATGGACTTGTTTGACTTATAGTGTCAGCTTTATAGGATTACGGGCAGATTTGATTTCTTGCTGGTTCAGTTAGCTTTGTTTTCGTGGATTCTATATTTTATCAATGCAAAATTTATGCATAATGATCTACTTAAAATGTCTTCAGAAAACAACGATTTTACAGTTATTTCTAATTCATGTACATTCATTTAACTAAAATGCTTTACAAGTTGCGTCAAATCATTAATCGAGAGAATGATAATTGAGTTCGACTGGTACCTAGTTTAGCTTAAGTGGATCGGGCATGCCAGGACATCGGCATAAGTTTACTCTTCAGAAAATGTGACAGAATATTATGCCATTTAAATAAAGTTATTGTACGATGGTGATGATAATGATGGAAGAATACCAAGCAAGTAATCAATGAGCGTGTAGACCTGATGTATAAACGGTTTATCTTAAAATCAAAAAGGCACTTTACTTCATAAGACACATACCTAAGGTCTAAGGTCATATTTACATTGATAAGGGGATGCAAAACCCTCTTCATATAACAGCTTAGGACTTTTTTTTATGAATAATATTATTTTGCTATCCGAAACTGTCAAATATATTACAATATTTTCGTTATTTGGATACATGTCAACCGTCTAGACCACTCGACCAATGACCTTCCACATATTGAATAATATGTCAAGTAAATTCTTTTAATGCGGCCTTATCCAAAACACCCGAAGACGAGTTCTCTGATCGAAGAGACTACAACGTTCACCGTATATTTAAATGTATCATTACCTACTCTTTAATTATATGATCTTGATAGCATCTTTCTATTGTCAAATTTTATCAGATTTGGGACAGGGAGCTTTAATTTGCAATATTTTACTTATCAATACTTAGCTCGTCTTTGTTGTTCGTAAACGATTTTCTGTTATCAAAATCATCTATACAATCATTGAATGAAAGGGGATACGTTGATGAATCCTGTCTTGCACCTTACACGCAAATTTTCTTATATTTAGACAAAAGGGAATGTATATAATGCGACATGCTTTAGTTTTGAACGAAGTCAAAATATGCAGTTCGGCGAATATGAATTAAAATAACTACACCACTAAATAATAAGCTACTTATATATCTTCTTATACTCAAACATCACTTTTTACGCAAAATATACCTTGCTTTGGAAAGGAGACACCATTCACTCCGGGTCGAAAATTTCATAGAAATAAAAAAAGCAAATTAGCCTTAATTAAATACTTAAATTATGTCATCGCTTATTAATAATTGTATTACATAAATAAAGGAAAAGTGCCCTGTAATTAAATACTATAAATTCTGATGTAACGCTTTACATTATCAATCATTAGTAATTACTTTAAACTAGATTCAATGAAATTTCGTATACCTAGGTCATACTATCATATTACCAGTTGATAGTCCCAATTTTAAGGAATGAAATTAAATAAAATACATTTAGTATAACGTTACCAAAATAAAGAACCTTGGTCAAAGAAAAAGTCACGCCGTAGGTCACTTAAAGACCATTCTTATTTTAATGAAAATCTTACTTGATATATAAGCGTGAAACGATAAGACATTTTCATAATATGGCATAAATAAATGAAAGATTTCAGATTATTCCTGTTCAATTAATATGGAGAGAACCCGTTGAGATTTCACTTTGAAATATTAATAACGTATTGGTTATCATAGAATCTTCGCTAAAGTCTACGCGATAAGTATACACGATATGAGTTGATATTGGCCAGAAGCATTCAATTCAATATTTCTAGATTGTTTTATTATCTACAAAGTAGATCACTAGTGTTTGAATAGTGATCGCATGAAGGTATTTCAAGGTGCAAGCGATATCGATAAAACGCTTGATATCGATGGAAAATGATTTTAGTTTTAATAAACTAAGGCCTGAAATAGAACTGTATTTTTAAAACTAGGAAGTCAAATATTAAAAATGCCATTTATCTTCAGTCTAATCTGGAGGCTCCAGCTCTACCAAGGGTTACTCCCCCTTCTGAAGCTGGCCTATGGGAACATGCACTTGGTCATTATTAAAGGCTAATTAACAACTAATATTTAGGGGAACGTTATTCCAATACCCAGTCAGACGTCAGTGGTTCCAATAAAACTTACCTTTTTATGATAATAATATTTGAAGAAATTTGCGATAGTGAGGTTTAAAACCGCTATGTTTTAGTGAAATTGCAAGAACCGCAAACGTCTGATTGAAATTTGCGCCAAAATACACAAAAAAGTTAAGAAATTCTCTCAATAAAATAAAGGCACTTTTACATTATAGCAAATTTCCCATAATTGCGCTCCAATTGCTTGACTACATTGTAAAAGGACGCATTGGTGTTTGAACTTCATTTAGTCTTCAAAGGGAACTATACAATCACAATAAACCGAAGTCTCATTATTACAGTTGTTGAAGTAACGAGACACTTTTATTGAGAGCAGTTCACTATCTACATTACTAATATTTATATGTATTGTACCATTAAATAAATAAAATAAAAGTTAGTATTTCAGTTGCTGTTATTATAATGGTGGTCAGTAGGTATCGTGTTATGTCTATGTTGAAGATATTATTGGTCCCTAGTGTAGAGAATATACCCGACTGTGGACTTACTGCTGGGCTTATATTGATCTAAGATTTCATGAGTATATCAAAAACAAATTTATTTCTTGATATCAATTTCGAAGGAATCTTGATTTTAAAGTACACACACATATTCTCAATTTCTCTTTTTATATGAAAATTCCATACTAGTAGACCAATGCCGATGTCTTGGCATAATATTCTTCCTAGCTCAGAGAATATCGTTGACCGTCTTCATCGGTTGGCGTAGTAAAAGTAGGACGTAAAACTCCACAAAATTTAACACAAGTTACTTGGAATCTTAAACGAGTTATTCTCACGAGTGGAGATCCTTAATAAAGATTCTACAAGCTGATAACATTATTAGGTTTTTAATAATGAACCTTTTATTCGTCGTGTTTTCCACAGCAGGCATCCTACTGACTGAACACACTCCAAACACCAAACGCATAAATTTCCCATTAAAATGTCGAATTTTTATAATTTTCACTCCTCAAACATATTAAAAGTTCATTTTATAATAAATTAATCACCAATGGACTACTGACCCTTGGTCTGATCAGACGATTAGAGAATGACCACTGGTCAAGATAACACTGGTCATCGTCTTCCAACTGACTGAACATTGTTTGTAGAAACTAATGAATCAGATTTTACAGGTGAATTATAGGATGTTTGTTTCTATTATAATCACGTTTAAAATCTTGTGAAGAATTTCAAAGATAAATTTTCTCATATGATTCTGTGCCCATGGACATTTGTCATATTTCATAATTGTTCTGATGTGTGCATACAAGTATTTGAAATTCAACATGGTTATTGCCTCTGCGGCATAAGACTAGATAGTTAAGATCGCTTAGTTATTTCCATGCCAGGCAAGCACTGAGAGAGTAAAGCAGGTCGAAGATTAAAGTTCTACCTATGCAGATATAAGAAAAATTTCAGGAAAGTTGTAGGCTTAGATAAGTTCTTTGATTACAATTGTTTTTGTTAAAAAATTGATGATCATCACTTACTAACTTAATACAGACTTCAACATAACCTGGAAAACTTATATATTATTATGATATGATCATATTGTTTTGCGGGAGAAAACGATCGATTTTTAGCTTAGATATAATATACTTGAAGTTTTCCTGTACAAAAGGTATCCAGGTCTTCCTCGTTTAAATGTGGTCATGTACTTGATCGCCGGAACATAGATCTGTCCATTTAATACACATGTACTTGTGTATTTTTAGACGAATTGGATATTGAAGTATAGTGTATTTTCGCTTTTTTGCCAATGTATTGCCCCTGGGCTGAATGTGAGACAGGACCATGTCCTTGTGTATTGGGCCTAATTCTGACCCATGTAAAATAAAGAATTTATTATTATTATCATTCCATTAACTTCCAATCAAATATATACGAACATAAACCTTCCAAGACCAAAAATAAAAGACCACATTGATACATTGATGAATTACTAGATCGTATCCGGCCACAGTATTGACATGGGTTATATAATGGTTTTGTAAACTTACATAGATCTGTAAACATGATAGCATCGATTTAAACTTATAAATTCCAGCCAGTCGATTGTGATTCTTGCAGCCCCTCCAAAACTGAGCGTTTTTTGGCGTCACAATCACAAAAACTGATAACAATTATGATACATAATGGGCCCCTGCTGAGTTTTAGATGAATTCTCAGAGCACAATATCATTGCATTAATGTTTTTGTTAAAGTACTGTCACTATTCCACTATGCAATTTATACAGTTATTTCTGTAATACGAAACTGAAATTTTAAAAATTTCAATCGTTCCTTATTTTTTTTGTCTACGCTGTTTATACATGTACCTCTAAAACCACCGCAAAAGGAAATTAATTATTGGACGAAATGCAATCATTTTAAACGAATCTATTTCAGATAATGACTTTTAAACTGATATGAAAGAAATTCGATAGCAAATCAATCCGATCAGTAAAATCTCCTATAATGAATCTCAAATAAAAGAGTGATTCTTCCACGATAATGTCCTGTTTCCAAACGTTTTTGTAATATTAAAGATTTTGGATTGATTAAACTTTTATTAATATCCAAAACTTGATCGATTGTTAGTTAAGACCGCGGTGTTCAAATGACACAATTGGTTTCATCCCCATTTAAACCCGGTATTAAATTTCACGTAAAGCTTTTTGAGTTCGTCTAACATTCAATACCGAGCATTAAACAAATTTTGGCATAGAAAGATATTTTTAGTTGCTCTTCCCAAATTATCATAGAATTTTTCGATCTAATGAAGTTGTTTCTGGTCTTATCAGATCGAATGTAATCTAACCTGCATAACCGTCAATGACAATCCGAATATAACATCTCGACCAATGTCGTCTTCTGATTTGTACTTTGCAATAGCTCATATAATAGATTTAGATACCCGGTCATAAGATACAAGACTAAACTAGGCAGTTGTTTAAAAAGGTTTTATTTACTTGAACTCTGTAATAATAATCTCATTTGGGGGCCAAGGTCAAGGTCAATCGGGTTCCTGCCAGCAGATGGGAGATTAATATACTCCCGTACCTTAACTTCCACTTGGCTTCGGGGGAACTGAAGTTACTGGTCCGACTTAACCTTAACTGACATTTTAACTTTCTCAGCATTGTCTAAACACACGTCTCGGCTTGATAACAGTTTAATTGGCGACTCAAATTTATTACCAGAGTCTTAGCTAAATCCTTACAGGTGGATTGAAAAACAAGACATTTATTGACACAGACGAATCGAGTTTCCATTGGGTTTATATTGAATTATAGTATTTATATTGTCAATCTGGTCGATGGTTGAGATACACCTGCTGTTGTTGATGATGATATTGAAATAGTGTTGAAATAAAAAGATATGTTCATGCATTATAATCTTTATTACTGACTATAATGCCCGAATACGGAATTTGATATTATTGGTACTACTAGATGCAATGCAAAACAAAAACTATTATGAGGCAATGGTGTGTTAATGCCACCCTTTAAGAGATTGACCAACACATAAACACTGGTTCGAAACCCGATTGGGTCTCGGCCAATTTTCAGCACTAGAATCTATACCAAGAAAGTGTTATCCCAATAAAGAAAATATTATTGTGACATAATCACTGTTGGTTGAGTTCAAGATTTTGGGGTAAGTATCCTCAGAAATATCAATCACATCACAATATTTATATGAATTAGGCCTCTAAAAGGTTATAAACCGATAACCCATGAGTTATGTCCTTGTAAGTTTGTGGAATGGCCAAGAAAGGAAATAATCCGCAAATATTACAGAATTATTCAAACTATATACTATAACAATTTTTTTGAGAAAAGATCGCTTAGTCTGTATTTGTGTGTCAAAATCGTGCCTCGATATCCTCAGAAATATCCATCACATCTCAATATTAATAAAGTTGGGCCTTAAAAATGTTATACACCGGTAACCCATGAGTTATTTCCTTGTTAGTTTGTGAAATGACCATATATACCATATAATTTTTTTGAGAAAAAAACATCGCTTAGTCTGTATTTGTTGGTCAAAATCGTGACTCTATTTTCGTTTTATTTTTCTGAAATAATTATAGATTCAAACCATTATATTTCCTATAATCACTAAAACTTCTTTCAGCCATCATCTGGAATATTTGGATTCTGTCTCATTTAGAATAATTTTCGTCTTCAATTATATTGGCATCATACGGAGCTCAATGTTTGGACAATAGTAGAAGAAATTGAGTGTCACGGGAGGTTAAGTCGAAACCAGTAATTTGAGGATCTACGATGAGCTGGGATTTGAAATTGAAGAAAATGAATGAATTAGGTACCATCTGGAACATATTGCTGGCTATATAATCAACGTTTGTAAGGACGTTGTTAAATCTAAGAAACATTTTAATGTTTTTTGGAGTATACGACTGTGATATTTTAAATTTGACCAAGTTAAGATTTACGAAAGGCGATGGGTCATATGAGGTAAATATAATAATGCATACCTCGACATATTATGCTCAACCCCTTTCCCCTTAGAAAAAGTATCTCGTGTTTCGAATGGTACGATTACGATCTCTTAACATTTAGAAAAACAATTAACACAATTTGCCTCATTGGTTTAATGGTGGATATGATTTTAAAGGGATATTCGGTCTTAGAAATTGAAATTTTAAACTTCGCCAATAAGCTCTATTCATCAGTAAATATACCTGCTACCATAAATAACATAAAAAAATAGATAAATATCCAAAAAAAAACTAAGTAATTATTCATGAAGATGCATTTGATTATTGAAAAAACGCTTGATAAATTGATTAAGCAATTTTAAAAATGACATAGTTTTTCAAATTTTAAGGGATTCTGTTATTTTATGACACCAGGTAAGTTCCCTGATGAATATATACTCATATTGACCATTCTTGAGAACCAAAATTTTATGTTCATGCTAAGATGTAGTATTCCTTTAATAATTAATCAAAAAGATAATTTTGATGTTCACGTATATTATTATAGACCTTTTTTGGCTGAGAATACAACTGGCATTGGCATTATTCTTAATCAAGCAAGGTAATGCGTTTTGCTTTAAAGTATCTTTTTAAATCAAGCGTTCCAGAAGAAAACAATATGAAGAATCATATTGAAATATCAGTGATATGGTTAAAAAAAACATTGATTGTATTTCCGTCTTAAACTTTGTGACGTGCAACAAATTTAATTAAGCGTAGAATATATTGATATACCCAAGGAAAGAAAGACAGGGGTAGTGTAAGGAGGGTCACCTGTCCTAATTGTCCATCAAATGTCCACCGAAGTGTCTTTCAAAGAAAGGATTTAAGTAAGTGTCACTACATAGCATTATTATGTTCCTGTCCAAATTCCGACAGCTTTACATATGATTGAAATACTTTCTATAGAAAATCACCCAGCGTTTGATGTTTGACTTCCGACGTATATATGCAAAATTATGAACCTGCCCAAGTACTTAGCATAATAATGTGTCATATCAATACTAATCCAAGAGCGATATTTTGACATTTGTTCGAACGCAGCGTGAGATTCTTTTTGCTTTCTTTTTTTAAAGTGGTTAATATTACATGTTTTGTATAAAGAAAGATGTAGAGCCTGATAGCATCTCCTTGGCAAATACCACCCAACAGTTTAAAGAGCCTGCATTAAATATTTAATTTTATCGATAATATATAAAAAAAAGTCGGTCGAATTTTTTGGGAGAAAAAACTATCTTGCTTTGTTTATTGAAAATGTGAGAGAAAATGTCTTCCCTGTTTGAATTTTAAAAAAATAATTTCCATCAGTATCCAAATAAAAGATTCTCGATCATGTGACCAACCAACACCTTCAAGAGTCCAATTTTAGGAATTTAATGATCCGTATAGTAAAAAAATTGAGAATTTGGCGGCTATAAATTATCTAATGACTTCGACATTCGAAGTGAAAAATTCGAACAAAGAACAAATTAATTCAATTGTACATATCCTATTTCGTAATTTTCCACAGTTAAAAAAGTCCATTCATGGCTGAAATTTATGACAAATTTTAACGGGTAGATAAATTTTTGCTTTTTTTTTTAAATGGTTAAATTAAATAAAAAAGAGGGGCCTATAGCTTTTGGAAATCCCAGCCGACATTTAAAGATGTTTAAAACTTTTTAAAGTGAAAATCAAAGTCTGTCAAACTTAACCGGGGAAAATTATCTCTTCTTTGGTTGCTTGAAATTGGGATTTCTTCCCGAGCATTGAATTTACAAAAATTATTACCCAAATAGAAGATCACTATCGGTAATGTTCCCCAAACCAACATTAAATCCAATTTTGAATTAAATATTAAAAAAAAGAGAAGCGGTTAAAAATTTCAATGAACAAAGTGAAAAATTAACAAAAAACAAAAATTCTTGTACATATCCCAAAATTTCGTAATTTTAATTAAAAAATCTTCATGCTGAAATTTAATAAATTTTTGCGGTCGAAAATTTTGTTGAACTTTAATCTTAAGAAAAAGAACGATGTAATTTTTGATTTTCACCCGGGATATTTAACTAGTGAGGTAAACTTTTTGGGGTAAATTTGAAAATTGGGTTATCCAGAAATTTAGGGTTGTTGAACATTGGTTTTTGGAGTTAAAAATAATTTTATAAAACCCGGGCTACCTTTTCTATTGGCATAACATGATTTGCAATGGAATGATTGTTTGAATTAAAAAAGGGTTCGCAATTGGTCTATCTTTTTTTATGGAGAATGTCAAAGCGATGACCGCTTAAACGAGAAATATTACAAAAGAAAGTACCATAATTTAGACATAATGCATTACTGAGTTCTCAAAAGGGTTTTAACATTTTCTTGTGGAAAAATTTAAAGCTTATAATTGAATTATGCTAGAAACGACTGTGATAAACTTATAGGTAATTTCAGTACAACTTGTACCAGATTATGATGTAACCATAGCCATTTGACTTAATTTCGATGGTAACGTCATGATTATAGAAAATATATCAAAAAACATTTCTAAGGCTTGATATCGTGACCATTATTTCATGACCAAGTATAGTTTGTTTAGGGTACATAATAACACAACTGTTCAGTGGTTATGTTTTGGTGCGTATACAAATACATTTTAGCATGCGCTAAGGGGCTTCATTTTAAAAAAAAAGCGATATTTTTTAAAATCCAAAAAATATCTGCATTGCCAAAAGTACATGTCACTTGCAGGTGTAGGGTCAAAATTTCTGGACATAAGGTATAGGTTGATACGCCTATGAAGACACTAACGACTATATTAATTAAGTGTTCCGGTAGGTCCATGTCAATTTTACGAAGATTAAGCTTGTCAGACTTCAATAGCATGGAGAGAAAGCGACACTAAGACCTATATTTACCGTTAATAGACAGGATTATGGAAGGTGGTAAAGGATCAAAGTGCCACGAGTTCGAAAGACAACACACTCAAACTTGCAGATTTTGGGTCTTTCATTTATAATAAGTATAACTTAGAGAAGGGTAATACAAGATGAGTTGAAAACGCCCAGGTTTTAGTCAAAGAATGGCTCTCTAACGAGATTTTTTTGGTCGAAGAATATATCTCAAATGAGGTCCTTTATATAAAAAAGTAATACGTGTCCGATTTTGAAGTCTTAATTATACCTACGTACGCTTCTGTAACTTTTTTATTCCCATTAAATCAAGTGTAGAGTGTACATTGGCGACCGAGAAAACAAATATCGAACAACTTCAGCGTTCTTTTAGTGGCATTTAGTAACTGGGTAAATATCTACTTGACACAATTATATGGATAACAATTACTTTAATACATGTATATGGGCACAGCTTTATGGAATAACAATCACTGGTTAAGGTTTATGCAACGTTTCGACGTGTTTCCCCCGCCGTCCTCAGGCACAGAATTGCTAAATTCCATAATTTAAAGAAATTACTTTAATAAATAACTTATTGCTTGATAAAAACAAAAGAACATTCGTCGAAACGTCGCAAGTTATTATTAAAGTAATTGTTATCCATATAATTGTGTCAAATTAATTTCAGCGTTATAATGTACAATGTATTCGATTTACTTTTCCACTAAAAGGTTACTGTTCAAGGTAATGCCTTACTGCATCAAAGTACTATAATGATAAATGGGGTATACAAAATCTTCTACTTTAAATGCGGTGAAAAATTAGTTCATTGTCGCACAGGAACGCCGTCTAAGCTGAGAAGAAACACGTAATTTTGGATCGATTATTATAGACTACCTAAGTCTATTTCCCAGGGAGTACATTTTCCCAGAACTTGAGAATATAGATCTAAAACCAGTCTAAGCCATGGAGATCCGAAAATGGCAAATTCCTAAGGCAAAACGGATGCCGAGGCAGTCATTATGAGATGAGGATCATCTCCAAAGATGAGATAGAAAGATTTTAAGACACAGCATCTGTCTGGTCGTATTGTTTGTAGGACATGTAGTCGTGTTTTACCATGTCTTCTTTAAGCCTTTACTGATCCTCTTATAATACCAGCTCTGTATCGCTCCTATATAATATTTTTATGAGGGTTAAATGACATATATATCCTGCTATTAAACTCTTTTTATCGTGGACACGGATTAAAGCTTTTGGTAATCAGGTGGGTATGTATAAGCCGAAGGCTGCTCTCCAAAAATCGATATCATTTTTTCTAATGGGCACTACATGGTTGACGGCTTCGATTGGACATGGTCGTATACAATTGAAAGATAAATTAAAGAGAAATACTTTTTCCATCGTGTTTGTTAAGTTTTCTACTCCAAAGAAATGGAACCGGTATTGACTTTGATATATTTTCAACCTGAATTAGCACAAAGTACCATATATAACAAAACATACTATGTTTTCCCACCCCTCATCATTCAAAATTTCCATTTACAGTTACATCGAAGGATGTAAGTTTGTAGTTTTTCAAGAATCGCTAATGAATCGAACAGTAAAAGTAAACATGCCCGTGACGAGCCTTCATTGACGTACTGGCCTAGGTCACAGAGCATCAGTAGTCATTGGGAACAAAATATTTCAAATATGAGAAAATTTATCATTAAAATTCTGGACAAGATTTTAAACGTGATTATTATAGAAACAAACATCTTATTATTCACCTGTAAAATCTGATTCATTAGTTTCTACAAACAATGTTCAGTCAGTTGGAAGACGATGACCAGTTTATCTTGACCACTGGTCACTTCAGTAATCTGTTGGGGTCAGTTTGATTATTTTTATGATTTTAGGTTTGTTAATGCGTCATTATAGAAATTTGAAATTGTTGGTCTTGACAGTTTAATCGTGAGGCCATCGGCGGTATATATAAAAAGAGGCCAGCTAATAGTTGCGCCTTGCTGAGACCCATCATCTTAAACAGAAGGCATTTGTTGATATTTATATTATCTTTGAAGAAATCTCAGACAATTTTTGACCCCTGCTCATTTTTGGGGGTTATTGATAAGAGGTCAATGTTTGTTAGTTTGTTGGGTACTGTGATTTTTAATAATATAGAATAGGAGTCTCGATGAGAAATGGTAGCGGTATTTACTATTGAAATAACCGATTGAAATCTAGTTAAAGATCGTTAGTCTTTTGTTGAATAAGATTCTCAAAAACTTGACAACAAATTAAACAAAAGAAACCGTTTTCGGATCTCTTATTAATATTAGTCCACAATCCAACCGAATTTTCGATCTTTGGATAGTCATAAATTAAACATTCTTTTAGACATAAAGTACAAAATAAAAGAAAATAGTTCGAATGTTAACTAAAAGATTTCTAAGTTAATTTTAAAAGTCAGTACCTTTTCTACAAAAGCATCAATTTATGCTCAAAAACATCAAAGTATTCCTACATTAAAAGACAACGATCACTTTAATAGAATTCAAATTGTTTACGTAGATATTAATTAATATTTAAAAACAGTCTGGCGCTGAATATGGTGCATTAGATCAAAAGAAATAGGTAAGGAAGACCTGAGGGCTGTAAGTCTAATAACCCATAACAAATCTACCTGTTTAAACTTACCCGCCTTTCTACTTAGTTATTACGTCATTTTATACCTATGTACAATATGACACTGCTGGTTTCAAGATTGTATGAGTTTTTTATAAATAAAAAAACATTTTGTTTATTGAATTTAAATCTATTTCATTGCGATTACCATATCTTAAATAACTATTATACGTGTCTTTGAAGAGAAGCCGTTGCATTTACTATCGCATCTTAAACCAATTTCAGATCGTTTGTGGACGTGGGTGTTTTACAAAAAAATCTATTTCCAGCACTATTTTTGTGTGCCATTTTGTGTTTTTAATGTGTTTATGACACTAAAACACTTCTAGTATTGATATATACCACGACCTAATGAAAACCACTCAGATATTGAACGAAAATATCGTCCCCATCCAGCCATCAGTATCAGATAGATGTGCTTGGTGCAATGACAGAGCGACTCCGTGACAATAGAAATATACATTTTATATATTTTTTAATAATCCTTTACTTCTTCAATGTGTACTAAATCAATTATCGATGAGTTTTTCTTCAGAAATATTAATTTCACATTTCACTTCATATGGTATCTCTAATGTCCACACAAACTTTGTCATTTACCCAGGATGACACGTGAAGCGGAAAATACAATTCTTTATGATTTTGACACATTATTCATCGCCTAGATTTTGACATTGAAATATGAATAATATGTATTGTGAAGGTTAGATGAAAATAGATAATACTGGAATGGGGGCATTATAATTTACATTATATCTCAATGTGGTTCAATTATTGCCCACATTAGACACCCGCTGGACATGATACATTGTCAGGCTGATACAAGATATTTTTGGTTAATAATAGGGTGTTGGTAAATATCTACTAAAAGCAAGAATGTTGTCAAATTTGAAATCTTTTAATGAAAATAACAATAAATCATAGAATTCTTAAAAATATAAAAGATGTTAAGTTGAGATATCAAATGCGAGGTGGCATCAAGTGGGTGTTTCGAAAAGTACATATATATACGTTGGTAATAACATTCACTGGATGAGCTTCCATTTGTGGCTTATTAAGTATTTCATTTCAAATAGGTTTCAAAGTAACGATACATTTTAAAATGAGAAATAAAGATACTTAAATAAAATACATAATTCACTACAATAGATCATATTGTTCGGTTCCTACACCGACTTTTTACTACCGAAAACATCACGAAGACATGGCAATATCCAAGCTTTAAATTGCGAAGAACTGATTTTAAATATTAGGCTTGAGTTTTTATATACAATCAAGAAGTAGGACTGTTTCTGTACAAACACGAGGTCGTTTATTGAACAGTTCAATAAATATAGGGGTGTATTTTGTGAAATACAATGTACTTCTAATACTTAATCTATTGATAGATGATAGAGTTCAAATGAATAATATTTTAAAATTTGAAATTTTTGGGTTGTCCTTAGATGGAAAGGGTACAAGTGTTTTTGTATATTTTGCAACAACCCCCCCCCCCCACAAAATTTTTTTTAAATTTCTGGTGTGGTTGAGACTGTTACATATCGCTTAGAAAAACTGTGTTGAATATAAGAGGAAGACACAAACCTGTTAATTAAATCATAAAATACTGTAGGCGATAATCTGGTGTATATCGAAGATACCATTTTAGTTACAACAGGCCAGACGATAATAGCGGCCATAATTGCTGCCCCCGGTTGGAGTTTTGTACAGTGTTGCTCGGGGAAATTGTTCATATGAAATTTATCTTGATTGTCATCTTATGGGTTAAAATTGAAACAGAAGTTTGGTCCACAGGCTGTTACTGTCAAATATTTCTAAGCATACAATTTTAATAATAATGAACACCCAGTGGACTACCCTCGGTTGTAAAAGTCACTTTTCAGAAATTAGCTTGTCTGTTATTAGCAATGAAAAGAAAAACTCCATCAGGTAATATGACAATCAGAAACTTAAATAATGAAATCTGCAAGTTTGGGTTTTTTTGTTCTCAGATAAGACGAGACAATAGCTCTGAATTATAATAGTAGCTTTCTGACAGTCAGCAATGGAAAAATACGTCGAGTTGTTCGGTTTGGATAATAAACTAAGACCCGTGTGGTACAGACTGTGCACATTAAAGATCCCTTGACAGTTGGAAATCGAAAAAGAGCAGGCTAATGCCGCTCTCCTGGCAAAATTTCTCCCATAGCACATTGCATGGCGTTGCCCGTCTTCATTAGCCCATAAGGTGCATAAAAGTAGGACGTAAAACTCCATTCATTTCATTTTTTCATTTTTCTCCATGTCAGCAATATAGATGAGAGACAGCTAATACGGGCTTATTGTTGTTAGAAAAGGTGTTTGAAAAAAAAATAAATTGAATCCCTGGATTCTGATGGCTTGAAAATAGAAGACAATGTCACATGTCCCGGCAACTTTTCAAAATATTAACACTGTATCGCACGTTCTTGAAAACCTGATCAAGAAGCATAAATGTAAAACTCCATTTCATTTTTGAAATCTTTTATAAACTACAACTATCTCCTTCAGTCCCAGTCACAATTTACAACTGTATTGTCAAACATTAAAGCAATGCTATTCAGCTATTCAACAGCAGATTAACTAAGCCAATTTAAGAAACGTTTTAATTTGTAAACAGTTTAAGTAGGCAGTGGGGACTACTGAACAATATGGTTCAGCAACTTTATAAATAGATATAACCTAAACATCACCCCAAGAGTCATATTTTTGGGGCCGAATTATCCCAGGACACCAATGTAGTCAAGCGAAAGAGATTTATTATGAATGAAAAGATCATATTTATTTTATTGACCTCGAGGACTTGGGGTGAATTCTGGTAGGGATTTACACAGCTGGGTTTCAGTTTGTATCAGAATGCAGAACACATTTTCGTCCACAGCAGAACCAAAAGGCGGTTGCCTACGTTTGTCAACTAGGCTATTATTATTAGGAGTGTTCTAATAACTTATAAAACTACATGTATTGTGTTTTTAGTTAAATAATTTAAATTTACTAAAAATTATTTTAAGTCCAATTGAAAAGACGTTTCTCACAATCAGAAATAATCGTCTAGTGAGACGTCGTTTGAAGATCGTTTGAAATTTAGAAAAAAAAAACAATATTGTGTCCATCCTAAATAGTTGCACAGGAGTGCAAGTAATAGCTACCCCGCGTGACTTGCCAAGGTACAGAGATACAAGTCTAAAGAATTCCAATTGTCTTGGAGTGACCATTCCTGACATTATTGTCTGCATGTATATGGTCATGAGAAGACGAGAAGTCTAATGGAATGTTGAATATCGGATCTGATGACAGGGCACCAGAGGACATCAATTTGCAGCATGCATTCACCACATACCATTCATCTTTATAGTTCGAACATGACCGATATCGCTTTCTATTGTATTTTTGTTATTCTTTTTTATATTGACATAGTTCATATTGATATGCCTAAAGCGTGAGAAATCCCACAGCTTTTAGATCTTAATATTAGTTTTTCCTTATTATGCAGAATTTGGTACAGTAAATGTAAAGTAAAGTGAATCCTATCTGCCAAAGATATAAAAAAAAATCGCAAAAATTTAATTTAGCTTTGAAATACGTATTTCCCATTGTTTTCGTCTCTTGCACACTCCCCAAATCTCTAACCCTGAAAGGTTGACACAGAGAACGATATATATATATAGTATTTCTTAGATACGCTCGTCAAATTCGTCTCTGACACTTTCTTTTTCATTACTTTTACCACAGGGGCGTAAAATTACAAGGTATTTCACAATGGATAAAACAACATTATGGCACTTATCAATCAAGTTGACCAAGCACGTGATGACATAGGTACCTTGCATTTCAAAACAAATACCTCGTAAACCATCAAACTTTCAAACAGTTTACTTTCACAAACCTAACGACCATACATTTTACCTATTATAATGAAATCCAATAGCCATGACCTCGGTGTACGACAAGGATCGCTCTTTTGCCCTTTCGTTTTCTATTTAATCGTTAACAATATAGAGTAGATGAAATGATGTAAGTGATAATGAGCTCCTATTATTTGCGATCATTGTGGAAGATAATTGGAAATGAAAATGTTAGTAAATTAGTAGATAGCAGTAATTGACATGGTTCTCAACGTATCGAATTACTTTATACTGATCTAATGTCGACAATGGGACATAGATAAGCCGATTCTATCCGATTATTCATGAAATTCTATGATCTTTGTGATAAGTTAATAGAAAAGGAAAGCAAAGATAGTACATACAAGGTAATTTACTAGTATGATAAGGAATTGTACAATATGACTTTCTTCTCAAATTTTTATTTTCACCTTGAAAACTTTTCTTAGTAATTTGTTTCATATTCATTTTCAAGTAATTTCTCTGGATCTTCAATCATAATGATGTCCTCAAAGTATCTTTAATACTATAAGATATTAAACATAGAGTTATAAAATTCAATATTTTTTTGAAGTTTTTTTTAGTCAGTTTAGTCACTGATTACACAAGACATTACGAGAAGAATTGCGGAAACAAAGCCTAGCAAAGGTTAGCAGATTATCAGTTTAACCTCTGCTTCCAGGTAACAAATATTGTAGCCAAATTTAGTCTTTGGGGAGTATGATATGAGCACCATGGAAAAAACTATCAGGCAACATACGATACAGGCAAAACATTCAATTGATCTTTACCATTGCCTTGAATTTCTTGTGTTGAGCATTTTTGAACCTTCAGCTGTTCATTCAATGAAAATCGTGCCAGTAATACAATAGTAGATTCCGATATACAGCGATCGTTGAGATTTGAATTTTTTTAAAATAGGATATGTCTGATTTATTTAGCGTGCACGCGTAAAATACTGGGGTTTTAAAATTTTGTCAGCGACAAAAGACGAGGGAACAAACAATGGGGATAAAAAAGATGATAAAATAAGTTCTGTGTAACACCTGTCATAATCTAAACCAATTTTTTGCTACAAAATTAAGTTCTGAGGTTTTATTACCGTGGTTGGTAAATTATATGAAGTTTTGAATGGTTTTGATTTGTAACTTTTTTATCAATTACAATTTTACGATCTTCATTCATTTCTTAACAACGAAATAAATCATAATTTTGAAATTAGCACTTTTGAAAAAAGTTTGCAAGTCGATATATGTGATAAATGTCGAATTGTTGACGATATAGATATTTCTATATAATAGAGAAAAATGAAGTTTTAAATCCAATATAAGGAATAGAAACATAAGACCATTATAAATGATAGTAAATCTAAAATATAAAAGGATCTGTTTAGGACATGAAGTAATTCGACTTATCATTCTCTTCTTGGAGGTTAAGATATCTATTGGATGTGTATTGCTCCATTGTTCATTTAAAGATAAGGTAAAGACTCCAAACAGGTGAAATGTAATAAAACTTAGCTAATCAAGCCAGTGATTTGATATGAAATGTTAAGAAATAATTTTGAAACATTCGAAGCTTACATGGTCCTTACGTCCTTAAAATCCACTTTGGTTTGTTTAAACTAAACCCCTCGGGTTAATACATTTGTCTTTTTATTCGAACTGACAGCTGCGTGATTTTTTCAATAAGAATATTAATATGAAAACAGTTCTGATGGATAATAAATTAAGTTGAATATTAAAAATTGAACGTTTATTCAGATCATATTAAAGGGATACTAGGTCTTAGCATGAACATAAAATTTTAGTTTTCAAGAAAGGTTAATATGAGTGTATATTCATCAGTGAATTTTGAAAACACTAAGTCATTTTTGAAAAACGCTTTATCAATTTTTTAAGCGTTTATCAATAATCAAATGCATCTTTATAGATAATAACTTAGTTTTATTTGGATATATATCTATTTCTTTATGTTATTTATGGCAGCAGGTATATTTACTGATGAATAGAGCTCTTATTGGCAAAGTTTAAAATTTTCATATTTTATGTTCATTCTAAGACCTATTATCCCTTTAAGATATTACCAATAACCACCAAGGACTAGGGGCATTTTATTTATTAATACAAAGAATAATAACATTATTAGAAAAATATGTAAATCTGAACAAAATCCTTCCTTTCATGCTTAACGTGTTGTCAAATTTATTTTAAATCCTTGATTTGTCAATTAAAATTTGTAAGTCACATTAGTGTAAATTGAAAACGAAAAAAACGCCTGAAGTCAGACAAGGATCGACTTAGATCCTTCTTAGCCGAATTAAACGTTACGCTTAAATTGGTGAAACTGTCATATTGCAAAAAGATCCAAGTTTTGCTAGAAAGAAGATCATGAGCAATTGAAGAACCATAATCAGTCGTTAAGGCATTCTGTCCAACTTGACAAGAATTTGGATAGTTGCATGATTGGCCTATACCCACCCACGTTTACAAAAGGATTTCTCCAAGACAAAGTCAATATTTAAATTATAAAACAACAAACAAACAAAAAACTGCGTTTTACAAAATTAAAAATTTAAATGTTTTTTGTTTTGAACCAAAGAAACTATTCAATAAAATAAAGCCACAAAAAAAGGCAGATCAATTACTTGTATGACTTTGATACTTAATGACATGGGTGAAAAAAGGCTGCTCTTTTAATGATAAAAAACAATATATTAACATGAGCAAGTCGTTATTTAAATATTTGAATAGTTCAAAAGATAAAAGCAATAAACAAGCGGAAAATCAATATCCATATTGTATGAAAGAGTTCATAAACGAGCATTCATCGCTGCAGATTTACAAAAACAGATTTGAATGAAGATCACCTTTGTTGATTTTTTTTCTTGTAAAATAATGCACTTTTGTTTTGATGTTTCTGTGGTCCCAGATGTTCGCTGATCATCCATCAATTTAATGATAATTTGCAGCCATATTACTGGTCAATTTAAGTCTAATTTTGATCATTTAATGAATATATGATCAATGCAAAAGGTAAAATTAGCCTAAGACACGTGTCGCTATCATATATGTATAAAGAATTAATTGAAGAGTTCTGAAAGGAGGTACGAAAATGATAGATTGATTGGGAAGACTCTCTGATTTTGGAGATAGAAAATGATGAAGATGTTTATTGATTATTCAAATTAGAATAGAATAGATGTCAACTGAAGCTTGACAAAGAGATTTAATAGAACATATAAATCGCCGCTTAACTTTAATCGAGGCTCAGTGTAGATGTCTAATTGGAGCCGACACTGACTAATTTAAAAGAGTTGATCGGAGGCTGTTGAATCGTTTCAACAACGACTTGCTCCATTTCAACATTTCAACCAGACGTCTGTGGATCTTTTATTAAAAGTCGGCTTATGATATGAGCAGTTTTTTTTTTTAATTTCAATATAGTTAACAAATTTCATTAGTAAAGAAACCATGGATATCTGACGGAAACTTTAACGAACACAAATAGACAATTGAAAACTAGTAAAAATTGTATAAGATCATAGTAAAAGAGTATGTAAAACCATAGACAATGAGCAACTATAAACTCCAAGAATATATTACAATATTTAAAATGATATGTAGGAAACAATTCGAAATAAAAATGGATAAACTAAGTAAAACATCATTTCAGTAGCTCTTCGATACAACTTAACAATTTAAGACTGTCAAAAGTTCGAATGATTGTGCTAATTGTCAAAGTGACAATTAAAAAAAAAAAAACTTTCTATCAATACGATATTTTTTTGAAATTTTAAACCAATGGTAAATGACAGATGGCTATGACTGAAATGTATCCAATTTCACTGTTTTCACCTTTTTAATGATCACTTGTAGAGTGAATAATACAGCTTAATATTTCTTTAATCTCCTTATTCATTGCCCTTATAGACCCCCTTTTACTTTCCTTAAATACCCTTTACTAATCCTAATACCCTTTCTAAGGCTTTGTGGCCTCTTTTAAAAAGGTCTTAGAACAATCGATAAGTTTGACCGTACTGGCACCCTACTCTGTTCCAGTCATTATGTTTCAAAATGTGTATCGTTAAGTGCTCTTATACCAGCTACCCATACCAATGTTTCAAGTTGAACAAAAACGAAATTCGAGCTCGACTCAAAAAGAACAAAAACAAATTCAAGTCTGTCAAAATGGCTGATTCTCGATCTGACTAATTTGGTGCCATTCAAGTGACGCATGACTGAAGTGTGGTCGCCTTTAATACTTCAATAAAATTTCAAGCATAAAAGCCCACGTGGTGTGGGTTATCTAAGCGTTGATAGTTAAATCATTACGGCCTGATTAGTTACACAGAGCGTTCTTATTTACTTGCTACTAAAAGTAAAATTTGCAATTACAACCCCCACCCTTTATCAGTGGTGTAGAACGGAGGGGATGACATGAAAAAAGCGTCTAGTCGTTATAGGATGGGTCAATAAACCCGAGACCCCGTAAAGTTCCTTCGACAGTTGGGATCTCGAATAAAAAGTGTGCTAATGCCACTGTCAACACACATTGTCTCTCATATAACACTGCAGCGTTTTCAGTTCTCATAAACATTACGAAGACACGTACGACGTAAAATCCACTTCATTTCATTACAAATAGTTATGTATAATGCCGAGGGAAATCGTTCATATGATTGTTTTACTCAGTATTCTAAGGTCTGTCATTTATTAAATTCGGTACATCATACATTTCATTTCGTCAAAGACAGTTGTTATTTCTCACATTCGCCACACTTGCGTGAACCCTCCAATTCCAAAAATTCGAACTATTGAATTAGCGACAATGTTTTTATCATTGAAAATCAGCAATTAATATGACCCAATAGAAATATTTAAATTATTGATGTAAGTGAAACTGATGTTTAATTGTTTTCTATCAATATTTCAGAACTTGTCAATGATACTTTCCGGTTCAATTCGCTTGTCGAGGGATAAACGAGGACCATAATAGAGTCATTGTCGCTCGGAGAAATAAATATGAGACTACAGTATTTGGGATGAACCAACATTTATTAGGAGAGTTGGCTTGGATTGACTTTCCATTTTTTTAACTTGAAATTTAGTCCTATCATATTCACGTTCTTGAAGGACACCTCTCAAGAGGAGTAATTTGTATTAACTGATAAGAGCCACTCTGATAGTCCAAGTGTCATAGGTTACGTTTTTTTCTTATTATTTATGCTTAAATACAAGAATATTAAGAAAAAGAAAAGTTATATCTTAGTCCCTCCAAGATAAAAACGCTATTTTATTTGAAAAAAAAGAAGGGCAGACTGTCACTTACAGTGCCGTGATAGAGCGTCAGAAATATAGTCGAGTAACCCCCAACTTCAGGGATGAGAAGCCGGAATGAAACATGTAAACCCTATTAATTTCGTCGAGACTCAATCGAGCGCGAAGCATCGAGAATCCCAGTGTATAGAATGTGTGTACGAAGAGGGACAACCTAACTGTACAGATCGGCCGATAGTCAGCGATCAATGTATAGAAGTGTCAACCTGACCCACGCTCCGATTAGAAAGATATATCACACTACTTTATAAACCCGGACTCTTCTCAAATATACTTTATAATGGTGAAGAGATAAACTAGAAATGTTTATTTAAATATAGACCAAAATCCCCTTTTGATATACATTACATTATTTAAACAAAAAAGTTATTTTAAACTTTTCAAGCTCTTACGAATAAAACGTTTCCTCTTTTCCGCTATGTTAAACGAGATTGAATGATATTATTGAAATTTATTTCAATCAGTTACTTCCCTTTGATATTGACAAATCGCCATGTTGGTTGAAACACTTTAACATTTTATCATTAATCTCTTTAGACGTGTTACTACAAATCCATTGGGCTTATTCGAGGTTTTCAACTCAAAATATCTAACCATTATCGTTGATATATTTTATGAATACTTAAGACCCATAATATGGTCATGGTTTTTTTTTTTCAAAATGGATGGGATATCAGTGCCACTTTGCGCAAATTTATAATGTTCATTTTGTAATAGTGATAGCATTAACGTACTGGAGTGTTCCACATTATTTTGTAAAATTTATAACAAAATGAGTACATTGAGTTTCTCCAATTTGGTGAAAAGGTAAAAATTAAACATGGCTTTAATTAAAACGTCTATTATAGAAAAAGGGAAATATCTAGCTTGATTGAGGTATATTTGAATGGATAATGAGGTTCCAAGTTGATTAGTGCTTTTGATTGCTATTTACATAATATTCAATGCCTGAAAATCTGAGGCAATTCACTAAGAACAACGACCATAGATATGTAGTGGGTGCAAAGGTGCACATATAGTTATAGCGTGTAATAGGGTTCTAACCTGATACGATATTAATCACGTCGTCACCTGACCTGCTAGTCAGGTAATATTTGATTAACAAACAAACTGTCAACAAAATAAATTGACAGTCAGGTCATGTCACTTTCTTGCACCTGTCATACGATCTTTCACTACTTTCGATTTTCTTACGATCTCTTGAACCAGCATTATGTATAGTATTTCTGGAAGTTTTCGGATTTTTAGAATAACATGGTATAGTGCCTTGTCTGACATACACTGGGACCGCAAAATAATGTCGGATTAGCGAGTGTCGGAATATTTAGAGAAATTCAGAGTATAAGAGTGAGAGAGCACGAACTATGCGTATGTTACATGCCGTGTACGCCTAAGAATCTTTGACTGTTTGAGATAAAAAAAGAAAATATTCCACTGTCTTGCTCGTCCTGAGGAACGTTTCTAATATCCTTATCTTATTTCCAAGCATAATTCCAGTATAAAAATTTCTTAGGTTTGCTTTTTTCTTTAAGATCTGTACCCGTTAACTTATAGAAATCGTCGACAAGGTAAATTGATCCTTGTTTGGAGGGTTGTGTGGAAATTTCGTTTCTAAATTCGATCTAAATGTTGAAATATAGATCGTAAAGCTCCATTTCCACTCATAAAACATTGTCTTTTGGATTCCAGCACGCGGGGATTTATCACCTGGCGTACAAGACGTTGGTTGGAGTACCGCCCAGTAATTCCAATACATTAGATACACGTTCAGGTACTTATGAGATTTAAATTCCTCTACTCGATTCGCCAAGCGTAAGGTATTATATTTCGCACCTGCCGTTGTGGCTCTCTAATTTTAACTGACACGAAATATTAATAGAAAACTACGTCTACTGTCGTATGATTTATAATGGCGATCCATTGTTATTATCCCTAGTTCAAGAGATTTGGGGTCAAAGCGTATTGTTTTTTATTTAATCTATTATGAAGTTGTGATCTACCTTTAAATCTATGTTGAGGATACCGCATCCTTAAATATTCAGTCGGGCGTTATAAATTTGAATCACTGGCGCGTGTGTTGATTATCTCTTGCACGCGCAGGTGCTTTTATTTTCGGGTGTCGCTTTCATATGATCAAATTCACAATACATTGAGTTTGCATTATTCTATATTTGAACGGAAGGGTTTATTTTGATAAAATAACAATGTAATTCGAAAGAAATCGCTAAAGCTGTTACGAAAATTGCGCGTAGTTTGAAATTTTGAAATTCCTTCAGAGGGGTTTCCCTATTCTATAGTTTCACACCTGTCTGTTCAGGTGTATGTTTATATTATATAGTTACCTTTGTATTAAATGGATTTGAACAAAATAGGCTTTTTGTATCTGTATCGTACAGTTGTAAGCTCCGTTCCTATCTGATGTTAATGGTACCCGTGATTGAAAAACTGAACCAACTTATGATAGGCCCACAACTTTCATTAGCGACATTTTGGTAATTTTTTTCTGAAATTTTAGGAACTGCAGATTTGAAAATATTTCGATACTCTGAAAAAAAAACCCCAAAAACTTCAATGTAGCTTGAAAAAGCTAACGATACAATATGTTACTGTATAGTACATCGGCAAAGCCACATTTTTATAGTGTATGGTTGTTACTAATATAAAAATCGTACGAATACATTGTTAGCCGTCCTAATAAGAACATATTTATGAACACAATAACAAGTGTAGAACTGTACAAACTATGGTTGACAGATGGTAATACTTGAAATATTTCAATATTGAAGCCATAAATGCACTTCAAAATTCATTCATTCATTTCTACAGGTTAGTCAATAGAAGACCTTTGTTCTTCTACAATTGTTACCTTTATGGTGGGTGAAATCAACGCAATTAACCTTGATTAGTTCAAGTCAAACTTAAAAGTGCTTCAAACAGAGCAACCTGTTGTCTGTTGAAGGTACCTTTGCTCAAACCCTTAAGGCAATTTCAAACCCACCAAGGACACGTTGTATTCCAGAATACACCATTGTATTTCCAAATTTTGAGACGCATGCGCAAACGGTGGAATTTGGAATCTCAAACACCCCTCTCCCCTCTATGTGTGTGCCAGAGATCCCATTGTGTCATGTTGTGCTTACTATTGGTCCGTTTTAATAAGGCATCCTTCCTCACCATTCCAATCTATCATATCGGTTAGTGGGTACAGAATCTAAGAAGGATCGTTTAGATGCAATTGGAAACCGAGTTGTGTTCATGGTAAACTGTAGCTGTTCTTTAGAAATATTGAGTAATACTGAAGACTTGAAAATAGCCGATTAGAGGTTTTTCAACGGAAAAAATAACTTAAAGCCATGGAGAGAAAGACAAATAGCATCGATTCCAAAGGCATTGTAGTAACTTTGAAGACAGGGTTGCGTTCGGTTATCCGTCTTAACAAAAACAAAATGTTTAACTACTCGATCAACACTCAAATCAAAACTACGACCAGGAAATCGCAAAATAAAACAAGACATCGATTCCAACATTTTATCGGCAAATGCAACTTCTTTTGATGTCATCAAGTACAAAAACAAGAAACAAGAAGTTACGATACAAGTTTTTGTATAGAGTGTATCTTGCTGGGGGAAGTAGAATCGTCTTTACATTAGACTACCCAGGTTCCGTGACGAAACACCTCGATAACACTTTTACCCCATGTGTAATAACGCACTTAATTCGTCATATAAAGCAATCAATACGTCATCATCACCTGCAACAATTGTCAAGATTGGTAGCCCCTCTTGCGTATTACGTCATCATTAATGTGGTACTCAGCAGACGATAGTTTGTAATGGCGGGAAAGATAAGATATGAATTGTGAAGTATGGAAGATTAATGACTTATTGATTCGTCATTATTACTTCGATAAAAATGTCTCCACATGCTAACTGATAAGTGGTTAGATAGTGACCAAACCATGTAAGGTGGACTGCATTTCCACAAGAATGAGTGGGCACTACCCTAACTTGTCCAGGTCAATGTTTTGGAGCAATTGACAAAACTTCATATTCTCGAAATTGCATGGTTGATCACTGGACATCACATGATAGAGAAGTAGCTGTTATGAGCATATTTAAAATAGGATGAAACAAGGTCTAGAGGTGTAACTAGACCACCGGGTGACTAGACAGTGCCTGAAAGCGAAGGGGGGACAAATATGAGAGGTGTCTTAACAGTGCCTATGCCCTAAAGGGTCGAAACCGGGATCGGGACATATTCTACATCAGACAGAAACAATTAAATGTTGGGTCAAACTCTATGCCTATAAAAGTTTTTAGAATCACACCAGCACCGAGCAACAAAGGAGAAAAGGATGTCCTGACAAAGCCTTCACTAGAGGCGTTCAACTGTACAATGATGTCCGGTTTTAGGTACAACACGAACAAATCCGTTTGTTGAAATAGCATTTTAAGAAGTCATTCTAAAAAGAGGGATAATTGCACCAGTTAAAAAACAATGGCGATTAAATGCAACCATTAAATTATAGTCTTTCTGAGTGATAGAAAATAATGGCCCATAAATCACGGTAGTAAAATTATTAAAATAATATTGGCATTGTATTTGTTTAAAGGGTTATTAAGCGAACTATTAGTATTTTTTTATGATTTGTGTGTTTCTAATATGTTAAATAAAATAATTAGTAGGATTAGCTTGACCTATGGTAACGGATATGACTTATGAATGCAATAAACCAAACTGTCATTTATTTGTCATCCAAACACACTCTTTATTAATTTTTTACGACCATTGTTCATTGATAGAGGAATTAGCCTAATACCAGAGGTCCTATTCAAGCCTGGTGATTCTGCCAAAATTTGAGGAAAACTGACAACAAATTGAGGCCGACCACTGATTAGGCTAGTGAATACGAGCAGCTTCACGAGGAGTATAATGATGACCATTGTCACGAAAGTGGCATGGGTATACTCTTATCTATATTTTCAATAAATGTCGATGGAACTTGTATGTCCTGTTGCACAAGAAACCTCGGTTTACTGTACAATTCGATTCGATTTGATGCTCCAACCCACATCACTCACAAAAAATGGACTAAAAAAAATATTTTCTGGACCATGCCGAGACGATGAGGAATATTATTTTTAATGAACTCTTTCAAAATCAAAAGTGTACATGTAGATCGAAGTACATGAATAGTGCCTGCATGTATCTCACCTCCCAAAGCCGGAATGAATTTGTATCAGCATTGTACATTTGTTACAAATTGAGCATGAAGAATTTCAAATATTTTCATGAAAAATAAAGTGGTGTCAAGTACATTCTGTATCAAATGGTTAAAATTCCACCGAAACTAACATTTGCTGGAATAGTATAAACCTGTAACGACTTGACAATGTACATAATGTTTTCACGTACACGTACTGATATAATTATACCCGGTTAAGATTGATTTACTTTGAAAACTCTTTGTAATTCCCTGCAATCCGTGTAATGAAGCAAAAAAAGATTTTTATTATGAATTCCAACATTCTACTATTGATGGTATGTGGATGGCGGAGAACATAGCGATACATATACCCTTGTCCAAAAAACAATTTTTGGTATACAAATACGTAATTGGACATACGTGTAATATGCAGTGAAAATTGTCATACTGACAGTATTGTGATCAGAATACTTCATGCTGTGCTATGTTATTTTTCTGTCAGCATTACGGCGTGGTACCGACCTTATGGTATACCAACTATACTGTATATCCTTAGCCGAGGAATAAAATGTTCAAATGGTCATCAGATGGTACACACTGTATAGTTCTAATACTCATGTCTCTCATTATAACATAGTTTGTATTTACTAAGAACGGATGTTAGTGATAATTCTAAAATAAATGTTGTTTTTATCCAATACCAAAATTGTCACACGTCTTGTAATCATTAAAATTGCAATATTTAGATAACTCATTCACACATAATTCATTCCACGCTGATTTTAGAGGGCTCTTTTGATCCAAACCATTAATGGGATACTGCGTCTTAGGATGCATATAGAATTTTAGTTCTCAAGAATGGTCAATATGAGTATATATTCATCAGTGAACTTACCTGCTATCATCAAGTAGCAGAATCTCTTAAAACCTAGAAAGCTCACAAAACTAAGCCATTTATTTAAAACGCTTAATCAAATATTAAGCGTTTTTCAATAGTCAAATGCATATTTATGGATAATTACTTAACTTTTTGGATATTTATTTATTTTTTATGTCATTTATGGCAACAGGTAAATTTTAATGATGAATAGAGCTCTTATTGACCAAATTTTAAATTTGATGTTCATTCTAAGACCTATTATCCCTTCAACATTATTTTCTGCTTGTACAATATTTCGCTTTGGAGTAAAGCCCGTTACGTGTAGAGATTATCTGAAACTCGTAAGCTAATCTTGACTATAGTTTTGAACATATAATGCTACAAAATCATTTATACAAGATTTTAAAAAATATTGGAAACGTACGTCAACGTTGTAGGAAAGATTTAAATAAATGGAGAGCAACATGTATTTTTTCAAATTTTCTTTTAAAAACATCATCAAAGGCCAGGAAATTACACTTTATTGCCAGTTCCTTGAATCGTTCAAATGAAATGCATTCGAAGCGTACGTACATTACAATCATCTGGAAACATCTCCAAATGTTCAAATCGTAAGCACCAAGTGAATTAACAAGGAAAATATGTAAGCGAGTGCATACGTTCTGATAATGACATTACTGACATATTGTAGACATCATTAATTAGCACTCAATTTAGCTACTGATGAACATGTATTCTAGCTAGTTAGTTCCTGTTTTGACAGCTTGAAGTAGCTACCATGACGGCATCTTCCCTTAGGCCTCTGAACAGGTGCGCCATCTATCAGTACGATGTGTTAAAGAAAGATAACTCGTGTCACATTCACTCCATGTTATAATAATGATTCGATAAGAGAAATACTTGAGGCTAGATTTTACATAAATCAAATTTTCGCAAGAAAATTTATGCGTCTCTAGAATATTTTGATGTTTTTCACTTAAATCTTTTTATGTTGATACAATACTTCGCCCTGATAAATATCCCTGGTTCCACACTGCATGACGTTGTCCACCTTAGTCTCCAATGGTCAAGGTAATTTTACTTTGACTATAATAGCCACAGAATTCAGCGACTTGATGGTTAGTTGGTAGATGACACGTTATCGTTCGCTTCCAGCAATTGTTGATATCGCAAACTAGATAGTTGTTGGTATCGTAGTAGTTGGTAGTTGGGTTGGTTCAAATTAGATGATTCTGTGCTGTTGGTTTGGTTGTTGATAAATCTTGAGATCTGGGCGGATCGAATGACATGGCGGTGAAACCTGGCCCTAAATGATGTGGCGTGAGTTTCTTGGTCTTCTTCATTCTTCCAAACTCCTTCTGATCATGGTTGTTCTTGTTGATTGGTATTCGAATGTTAGCGATTTGATTGGAATACAGACAATTATAGCCGTCGACAAAAAAGGAATATTATGTTTTATTATTTAAAGACTTGGCCTACTGTCGAAGACTGTGATTTGATGTAATCGCCAGCGTACAATCAATACGTTTAAAAAATCTCATTACTATAACACTTTCTATTTTATTCAAGGGTATAACATGAAGTTGACAGTACCTTGATCATTGTGAAGATGATGATAGGTGGACGAGAGTGAAATGTTGATTCAAACTTTGCTAGGTTAAGACTTTATAATGTGGGGTGAAGTTTTAAAAAAACAACGTCCTGAACTTTGTTAGTAGTGTTATTTTGGTATACTAGTACCTATCTATTTGTAAACAGTTTAGATTTGCGTAATCAAAAGCGCCTTCAAAGATTTTTTTGGTTGAATAGACAGATTTATTAAGTTATTTTTATAAATTATATAGCACGGACTGCAGTTATAGAGACATCTTGGTGTGACATTTTTCTTGCATCGAATATCAACAGGTTCATTTGCAAAAGAAGAATGCAGATTTGATCAGCAAGTTGTATCTTTATGATACAAGGGAAGTAACTATAGTTTTAGGTTACAGACCAAAACAATTTTTCTGTTACTCTCTTATTAGTTTTTAACAGCGAACAATCTGTTTCTTAAAACCCACGAACTCTTCGGACAGTTATTATTAATTAGCTTGGGCAATCTCGTAGAAATACATTACATTGTGAAACTCCCATTTCATGTATTTCTTTTAATAAATAAAACTTGTATAAGGGAGGTAACTCAATTTATAAAATTTGAATACAGACCAACACGGACTCTGACAAAATGGAGATGAGACATTTTATTGGCGAAAGGTTATTTCTTAAAATAGTGGTTTTGTGTGCATTGACAGTCAAGCGGATGTTGAAAAATATAGTGGTTAACTTTCATTTTGACTAGTTTTACATTTTCATGGTCATGCTATATTGAATTTCTGTACAGAAAGTATTGGCCAGTTTCATGTGAGATATTGGTAAGTTTTCAACCAGATTTCTGGAAAGAGTTATAGAAGGTTGAAGTTC
This sequence comes from Nipponacmea schrenckii, assembly GCA_030562195.1. Taxonomy (NCBI): domain Eukaryota; kingdom Metazoa; phylum Mollusca; class Gastropoda; family Lottiidae; genus Nipponacmea; species Nipponacmea schrenckii. The sequence continues at coordinate 19,599,058 of JAUJPP010000012.1, read as the reverse complement.
GTGATTTAACATGGAAACTGACGGTAAATAAATTACTAGTCTTAGTCCATACCAATTTAACAACTCGCCATTTGGCGCACCAGAGACGGAAAATCAAGGGGCGTAAAAAGCTTCCCAATTCTTCAAAGGGACACCATAAAAATGTGCCAGCGAAAATCTCCGTTTAGATCATCAGCGCCCCTATCTTATCATGGTTTTAGATATTCAAAATGTTATGTTAACAGTGTTGAATTCTAAATATTCCAGGAATATCTTGCACGTATAAAATATTTGTCCGCGACATCAAAGTATGGGAATATGAAGATACAAGAATTATAAACCAATAACAGTAATTGCTATTACATTATTCGATCTACATTGTTAGGTTATGAGTGTTTCGTTACAGAACATCAGTCAAACATGATACTCTATGAAAGGGTATCATGACCCGTCAAAGTCCATTGTTGTCCCATAATTTTCTAAAATGTAGAACATTTGAAAAAGACATCAGCTACTGAAATTTCCTCTTGGCCGAATCTTGAAATTTCGTTTACTCTCTTACCGCAGGAACAATTCTGGTCATTCGAAATAAATGGTTTTAAAACACAAATATGAATACATCTCTCTCCCAGAATTTTCCCTTAAAAAGTGATTTTGTCGGTAAAATAATACTTCTAAGCTAAGTCTCCAACTTGTATTGAAATTATTAAGAAATGAAAGCTATCAACAATATGATCAGATAATAGCATTTAGCATGTCGCAAAGTAGACACAAGCCCTTGTAAATGTACTTGTGTATATTTAGACGAATTGCATATTGAAGTATTGTGTATTTTTTTTTCCAATGTATTGGCCTATGGGCTGAATGTGGGACAGGACCATGTTCTTGTGTATTGGACCTAATTCTGACCCATGTGAAATAAAGAGTCTATGTTTGTCTCTATGTGCTGAATGTGAGACAGGACCTAATTCTGACCCTTGTAAAATAAAGATTTTATTATTATTATCATTATTATTATAGCCCTCACTAGCAACCAGATAAACAGGATGGTTACAAATCTCGCTCTTTTATTGTAATGATTTGAATTTTGATATTGTTAATTTAACTATGTAAATTATCATATAAAATTCAAATATATAATATACAGTTTAATTATAATACTGTGTGAAGTGGGCCATACACTGTGAAATGCATTGCAGTTTGAATATAATATTACCAAGGTTCACGTCGTCCTTGGTCAAATAATTGATGTTAAACTTGTGTGATATTGCTCAGATTGGGACATCTTCCCCTTGTGATTCAATGACAAGCAAAGTTAAGTGCAGTACGGTTATATGCTGGGTGTTGATTTCAAGTGGAAGTGATTATAGTGGAAGAAGCTTCTAAAAGAGCTGTGATTAAAACGAGAACTGAGCAAGGAACCTTAGACTTGAAATCGTATTGGTATACGCAGAGAGGAATGGAAATCTTTGCTGTTTGAGGTGACAAATTTCAGAAATTACATTTGATTAACCGCGATTGGTCTAGTGAAACTTTAATTGAAGTCTCGATAGCCACTCGGTCATACAATACTTGGAGATTGAACGAAATGGGCGAGGAAGGGAAAGTGATTTTAGATGGAGACGCAAGGAAAGACATTTATATTTGTCAGATTGCATTATTAATGACAGTGTTACTGTTGGTATTTATTGTTTGTACCGTTGCTGTTTTGTTATTATTACATGTATACGAATTGATCTAAGATGAAGTATTGGTGTAAATTTGTGTTATTGTTGGTCATTACTATATTATAATATGTTAGTGTACATTCCCAGAACTTAATTGGTACCAATTAAAAAAATGAAATGAAACGAATGGAGTTTTACGTCCTACTCTTCTGCACCTTATGTGTTAATGAAGACGGGCAGCGTGATGCAGTGTGAAATGAAGGAAATTTTGCCAGTGGCATTAGCCTACTCTTTTTGCGATTTCCTACTGTCGAGGGCTTTTTAACGTGCACAGCGCACACGGGCCTCGGTGTATTGTCCCATCCGAACAGACTCTTTTTCCATGTCGACCTGTATCACTGACATGGGGAAATCGGGCTGAAAAATCTGAAAGTTCATCTCGACCTTAGCCAGGATTGAACCCTGACCCTCAGGTTAACGATCAAGCGTCTTACTCACTGAGCCACCGCGGCTCCTAGTATCAATTAAAACATTTATTGAAAACGCACTATATAAGACGGTATATTAAGCTAAGTAATTAATGAAAAAAGATTCTAAGCACGATTTAAAATTGCTTAGTGTTGGGGTGTATTGAGACGAGTCTCAATGAAAGCACTGGCCTAGGTAGTGCAATAGTTTATTACGTTTTCTTTTTTCACCTGTAAGATTATAAAGGGATTCTGTCCTATAGTTTTGACACAAAGTAAGTCCACTGATGAATAAAGATTCATATTTAGTTTATAATGTACATTATGTTAATTTTTGGTCATTTTGTAAGAATAATGCATTATTTACCAAACTATAATATTTTATTCACTTCATATAAATATAATACATAATACATAATAAATATACATTAATAGTATATTCTGATTGAACCCGATATTTATGTCATTGCCGCTGTTGCACATGTGGTATTTGTTCATTTGTATGCAAGCTTACTTCGATATAAAACGATGCCTATAGTTAGCATTCCTAAAATAGTTTCCAAATTAGCATTCGATGTTAAAGCTTATTAAAACATCCAAGTTGAATGCATACTACCCATAACAATTCGATGTGAAATCTATTTAAAGTAAAGTAACAGGAAAACGTTATCATTATAATAACTATTTTATATTATGGCTGTAAGTGTCTTCTTATCGTGGCTTTTAGTTTAGGTACCACCACGACGTTAAACATACGATGGTCCTCTTTGCATTTTGAATCCATGTGATCATTTTATTGTGCTTCAAATGGACTTCGACAACGCAAAACTCTCAATCTACATGTAGTTCTTCCTCTTCTTGAGGTTTTGGAGGTCGATGTCTGGCGCTCTTCTGGTGTGCTCGGAGTCCGGCTAGTTGTGAATAACTGCTTCGACATATGTTACATTTATATGGCTTTTCACCTGTGAATTAAACAAAATTTAAATCAATATTTTCTAATATAAATTGATATTATATTTCCTGTTTAGTTATCCACAGGATTAAAGGTACCTCACTTCATTATTTTTTGCCTTTTTGTTTCTTGTTTACATTCTTTTGTCTGTAAGCTACTTGATTGTGGATATACTAGTAAAGTCGGGTAATGGCCATGCAGAGTAGAATGAGATAAACTATGCGAATATATAAGGCCAATCATCACATTTCTTTGATTTTAAAAATATATATTCAGCATCGATCTACAGTAAACGAAGCCCCGATTCACATGTCCACACTCTGATAAACAAATTCATATCCAACTTTAGGTTTTACAGAGCTCGTGACATTAGGTATTTGAAAAGGTGGCTTCGCCTTTAAAATAATGAAGTCAATCGTTATGTTATTACAGACGAACCAGGTGTGACAACAGCAACTAGTTGTATAATTAAGAATTAAGCTTTTAAGCTTACCTGTGTGTAACCTAATATGATTCCTCAATGTGGACGATTGACTGAACCTTCTATCACAGAATTTACAAACAAACGGTTTTTCGAGGGTATGTATTCTCATGTGTGAGCGTAGATTACTTTTTGAATTGAAGCCTCTTCTACACAAAACACATTGTAGTTTACACACAAACTTTAAGGGTGGCGTAGTTTCAGTATTTAGATTTCTTGAGGATTCTGAAATATAACCAAAACTCAAATAACAGCAACTTGATGACATATTTATATCATTCACATTGGATATATGTATTATACAATAGAAATAAATGAAAGAAACAATTATATTTTAAAAGGATAACAACTTCAGTTCACAAGTCCACCGTGACAGGGATCCTTTCTACCAGCTGGCCCTTGGCCAAACCTCTTGGCATTGATCTTTCTCGGATTATCCGTACCCATTTACAACTGGGTGGACTGGAATTGTGAGTGAAGGTGAAACAGCATGCTTGTGGACAAAACAGTGCCTCATATCAATCTTTTAAGCTTTAATTTTCAAGCTCTAGTTTCCACGTCTACGTCTAAATAAAATCAATGTTTGAGAATGTCCCGTATCAGTCCATACAAGTATCAGGTTTGTTTAAACCATAATTAAAAATAATTATTTTTACAAAGGTAACATATTTTCACCAAATTCATCACGTTCTGTAATAATATGGAGTCGATATAATACATCATATATTCAAACCATTAGAAAACCATTGTTGTCTGAAGAAAGATTGACATCTGCATCAAATGGCAAGATGTTTCGTGTTTGAAGAAAGAATAAAAATTAAAAAGTAAGAACATATACCTTCAGCTAAATAAGTTGGACTGCCTTCAATAGTAAGATTTGGAGTTGGTAGTCCGAGGTATAATTTAGTGGAGTTACCATACCATACCAGTAATTCTTGTTGCGGTGCTATATCCTGCAACCATCAGACAAAATATTAGCTTAGACCATGGTGGTTTTATAAACATTATGCCCGATATCACTAGTTTGTCGTATGCAGTCATCGAGCAAGTGTGGTCGTATTCTCTCCAAGACAGAGTGTCATTCATTGTGATCTGCATCTGACATGTATGGGATGACCCCTGAACCGTTTGCCTCATTGGTTTTACATTTGCATAACAAGGAATAAAGCTGCATATCTGTTCTTTTGGTTACATGTATATTATATTTTTGAAATAACTTCCTTAGAGAGTATACGGTTTTTGAGTAAACTGGGTAAATTGGAGCAAATTGTTATAACAAATTTAAGTCTAATTTCTTGCTCTTTATGAAAATTGTTTTGAACATAAAATAAAAGCAAAAAGTACCTTAATAGCTCTGTAGAATATATTGTGTCCTATTTGTACCAGTTCTAAATTCTGTTCTAAGGGATTTCTTGCACAATTCACATAAGATAGCCAACTAGCTCTAGGGAAACTTGTACCACCATCAATAAAATATAGTACTTCTCCTTTATCATCAAATATCTACAATATATTTTACAGTTGAAGTATACATGTAGAAACAGGATTTAAACACCAATAAAAAACATTCTGAAACCTGAGAGCATATCCAGTTTAATTCTATGTATAAAGGAAACGGTCAATTTCATGCAATGTCAGTGAGAGACATTTTGCTAAGACAGATGCATTTGGCTCAATAACAGTCAGACTACCAACACATTAAAAGAGAACTTGCTTAACTTAAAAAGAAGACGCATTTCGCTGCTAAATTATGAGAAATTAAGAATTAAATGAAAACTGACGCAGTACCATCACCATACAATAATGTCAGTGAGAGTTATATGAAATTAACTTGATTTAAGCAATATTTATTGAATGAAAATTTACATATCAGTTACAATGATTACACATTAACTGGATTCGGAAAAAAGGACAAGGCTTATGTTAAAAACACTAAGATATATGGATATACTAGTTCTGCATTTATTACATTTATTGTCTGTATGTGTTTCGAAACGTAGTATGTAATAAAAGACCAGAAGTAGTATATCCATATATCTTAGTGTTTTTAATGTATCTCTTCCTATTTCTATATGTCTTATAAACAATATTGGCTTAACGGTATTCTAATAGAACTTGTGTGTATAGATAGAATTAGAATACATGTACATTTTATTATTACCATTCCTATAGCCAGTCAGGCTGTACTTAAATACTATGACCATTATGGAAATGCTACAAATAAAATTTGATTATTACATACGCTAACTTTTAAGATTCCTGTAAAGTCGTTGTCTATCTTACCTCCCAGACACTATCTGTTATTTCTGGTTGACTTTGTAGGTCCTCTAATTTCACTATCCGACCAACAAATGGTCCCATCTGCGTTCCAGTAGATATCCACGTAGTCGACGTGATTCCGAGCATACATCCTGGTATAGTGGACCGGCTGATCTCTACTTGCTTAGGTTTGGTGACATTTGTAATATCTAAAAAGAAACATATAACAGTAAGTATCCCTCAATATGAAACATAACAGTAAGTATCCCTCAATATGAAACATAACAGTAAGTATCCCTCAATATGAAACATACAACAGTAAGTATCCCTCAATATGAAACATACAACAGTAAGTATCCCTCAATATGAAACATACAACAGTAAGTATCCCTCAATATGAAACATACAACAGTAAGTATCCCTCAATATGAAACATACAACAGTAAGTATCCCTCAATATGAAACATATAACAGCAAGTATCCCTCAAGTATATTTACTGATAAATAGAGCTCTTAATTGCCAAGTATAAAATTTTCAAATTTTCCCTTTAAAGGGATAATAGGCGTTAGAACGAACATAAAATTTTAAGTTCACTCAAATTTGGACAATAACCGTATATACCCATCAGTGGACTTACCTATACATCAAAATCCCTCTAAAATCCGATAAAACACCCAAATAAAGTAGTTAATCATAAAACGCTTGAGCCATCCATCAAGCGATTTTCAAATCGTGTAAATATAAAGGGAAGTAACTCTAACATGTGAGTTTTCACGCTTCCTTGACCCCTACTGTTGAATTCCACAATGATGTTTAGCGTTGATTTACCAGGCGCTTTTATTCTCAAACTGAATGGAATCGTCGCTGGCTCACTTTTTTTTAAAATTCCGAATATATTTTTATTGTGGCTTTTTAAAATTTGGTAAAGTGGGGGATGCATACTTATTTAACTAACAGTCAATATGAAACACAAATATAAGCCGTAGGACGAGTGTATTCTAACGCCTATTATCCCTTTAACAATGTACAAATTATAGACAACATGCATAAAGGGAGATAATACAGAGATAAAATAGAGTCAATTGGACTCGGACCACTAAAACATTTTATGCTAATGATTGTATACGAATTGAGTCCGTTCTATTTTTAGAAACGAATTGAGTCCGTTCTATTTTTAGAAATCCTCTTTCTCCCTTCCTTTGGAGGTGTTTGCATGCCCATATTGGACTAATTTTTGGTCTAGATTTGAAATTTGATGTCCGAAATTGCATTTTCTTTCAGAATGTCTGAGATAATGAGAAATTTAATTGGCGGAAGGTTATTTCTAAAAATAGTGGTTTTGTGTGCAGTGACAGTCAAGCGGATGTTGATAAAATGTTGTGGTTTACTTTCATTTTGTTTAGTTCAAAATTTTCATGGTCATGATATATTGGATTTTTGTACAGAAACCAAGTATTGGCCTGGCTTTCATATGGCATATAAGAAAGTTTTCAACGAGATTTCTGGAAAAAGTTCTAGAAGGTTGAATTTTGTGATTTAACATGGAAATAGATGGCAAATGAATTAGCGGACTAAGTCCAATTCTTTATGGGCGTTGTAGTAATACAGACCAGTGAAACTTTTATGCCAATGATTGGACGAATTTAGTTCGTGCTATTTTTAAAAATCCCCCTTCTTTCTCCCCGTTTTTGCATGACCATTTAAATCTATATTTGAAATTTGGTGTCTGAAATTGTATTTTCTTTCAGAATTTCTGAGATAATGAGAAATTTAATTGGCGGAAGGTTATTTCTAAAAATAGTGCTTTTCATTCAGTTCAGTTCAAAATTTTCATGGTCATGGTACATTGGAATTTTGTACATAAACCAAGTATTTAGCCAGACTTTCATGTGACATATAGGAAAGTTTTCAACGAGATTTCTGGAAAAAGTTATGGAAGGTTGAATTTCGTGATTTAACATTGAAACAGATGGCAAATGAATTATCGGTCTCGGTCCATACGTACAATAGAAAAAAAATGGATAAAATATAATATAAATGATAAATATTAAATTATGTTACTTAGACCTGCCCCAATACATGTGTTAAATCCGAGCCAAATGACCACCTAGAACAACATTTACATCAGATCAGATTTTGAGTTAAGGGAGGTAACTCAAAACAAAACAAAAATCAATTACATGTAATTTCATCTTTGAGCGTCCTGACGTTAAAGATTAATAGAATCATGTATCATGAAATTTTGAATCAAACTTGGAATCATTCAGATGATTCAAGAAACAAATCAATGGTTAAATGATAAATTTAAATAAACATTTCTAGTTTATCTCTTCACCATTATAAAGTATATTTCAGAAGAGTCCAGGTTTATAAAGTAGTGTGATATATCTATCTGACCGGAGCGTGTGTCAGGTTGACACTTCTATACATTGATCGCTGACTATCGGCCGATCTGTACAGTTAGGTTGTCCCTCTTCGTACACACATTCTATACACTGGGATTCTCGATGCTTCGCGCTCGATTGAGTCTCGTCGAAATTAATAGGGTTTACATGTTTCATTCCGGCTTCTCATCCCTGAAGTTGGGGGTTACTCGACTATATTTCTGACGCTCTATCACGGCACTGTAAGTGACAGTCTGCCCTTCTTTTCGTGAAATTTTGAGAAAGGGACTCTTTAATCCACTGGTTAGCAAACGCAAGTAAAAGGAATAAAAATTCAGGTCCCTATGTTGGCGGAATATCCAATCTCTCAATTCCGTTGGCAAAGAGACAAGATATCAACCTTGCATTTGTCTTGATATTGCCGCACCCAATTCGGTTCCGTTGAAATATTGTTCTTCCTTAATGACTAATATTATTTTCTATGCTATAAAAGCTCAGATGATACAATGGAAGCGGACTGCGAAAAGTCGAGAAAGCGAGGAAAAAAAAGGTAGAAGCCGAGTAATCTTTTCCTTGCTTTCTCGTCTTGTTCCTCATCTTCTCGCCTTTTTCTTCGCCTTTTCCTATATTTGTCGTCTCTCTACGGTTATATAACTATGGTGGCCCATGGCTATCACTCAGTTTTTTTCAACATGGCCCTACTTTATTTTCTGACTAATTCATTCTATTTATTACATTTTTTTTTTTTTTTTTAAAAGAAAATTTTCTTTAAAAAGATTGAAATAACTAAATAAATAAACACAAAAATAAAATAAAATAAAATAAAAAGTAATTAAAAAAAAAAAAAAAATAAAATAAAATAAAAAGTAATTGAAAAATGAATTTGATATAATTTTGAAAGTAAAAAAGAAAACATTCTAAGACTAAAAGTAAAACTGATTTCTTTTAAAGATTTTTTTAATCTATTTCATTAAAATATTATTTTAAAATTGAAATGAAAGTTAGGTGAATTTAAAATGATTTTAAAAGTGAAAAAAAAAAAATTAAAAAATCTGCAGAGCCTAGAGCTATCACAGTATACCATGCATTGTATGGTCGATGTGGATTGGGGATGATTTGTCATAAAGGGAAATCACTCCGAAATTGATACAATAAGATTTTTGTCTCTTTAATTTTGAGGAAAAACATGATTATATTTTGATAATTTTTCCCGGAAGGCATCAGTCAGTTGTTTACTAGTCTAGAATTAGAATTGAAGGTCCCATTATTTGAGAGTTGGTCTGAACGTGACCTTTGAACCTTGGCTGTTATGAATATTATAAACATGATTATATTTTGATAATTTTCCTGGAAGGCATCAGTCAGTTGTTTACTAGTCTAGAATTAGAATTGAAGGTCCCATTATTTGAGAGTTGGTCTGAACGTGACCTTGGCTGTTATGAATATTATAATTCTCATACTATTGCTATCAAAGACAAAACAACCCACAGACATAATTTATTATTATAACACAAATTCGATAAAAAAAAGTAAATCATACATTATAAAACATCTCCTTTTTTTTGTTTCTCGTTACTTTCACCGAAAATTCCAATTTTTTTTTTAAACCCACCAGTAGTTTTGATTATCCAGACGTCTTTCTGGTGCTTTTGGGGAAATTTTTCGTGCGTTGGGAATTTTACACTAACCGCTGAGCACAGACTCCGGTCAGGGCTTAGGTTAGGTTAAAAGTTAGGGCTAGCCACAGCCCACAGGTAACTGGAATCAGCGACTTGGCCATACTCTAGTTGTTTCTTGTTTGTATGTGATTCCAGTCACCTAGCTAGACCTAGGCTAGGTAGATTTATTTTGGAGACCCCTTCAAATCATGTTGTAGGCCTAGATAAGCTTACAAGATTTATGCCCCCTGACATAGCTGCCATCATAGCCTAATAATAAACCTAGATTGTGGTAAACCTTTTTTTTGTTGATTGATTAGGCCTATGATTGACACTAGATCTGTTTTTCAGTCAAAGTTCTCATTGAATTGATAATGTCAGATCAGTGGGCAAAATTTTTGGAGTGATTTCCCTTTTTGTCAAATCGTCTCCAATCCACATCGACCATACAATGCATGATGGTATACTATGATAGCTCTAGGCTCTTCAGATTTTTTTAAATTTTTTTTATTTCACTTTTAAAATCATTTTAAATTCACCTAACTTTCATTTCAATTTTAAAATAATATTTTAATGAAATAGATTAAAAAAAACTTTAAAAGAAATCAGTTTTACTTTTAGTCTTAGAATGTTTTCTTTTTTAATTTATTTTACTTTCAAAATTATTTCAAATTCATTTTAACTTGTTTCATTTCTTTTTTCTATTACTTTTGATTTTATTTTATCCTTTTTTTTTTAATTACTTTTTTTTTATTTTATTCTTTTTTTGTGTTATTTATAAATAATTTAATAAATAGAATGAATTAGTTAGAAAATAAAGTAGGGCCATGTTGAAAAAACTGAGTGATAGCCATGGGCCACCATATATAACCACAGTTGGCTCCTAATAATAAGTCAAATAATAGCCCCACGCTTAACATAGCTTACAGACTTCAAGGGCTGGTTTCTTCTTTCAAAAAAATGGTTTGGTATGGAGCTTACCTCATAACATACAAAAAATAGTCAGTTGGTACAATAAAAACATCAAGGTAGAACAATATTTCAGCGCAACCAAAATATCAAGATATAAGCAAGGTTTTGAGAGACTGAGTGCTCACGTCTTACCCCCATTGTCATTCTTTCACCCTTCTATGATAACGATAGCTATCAGTAAAAATCTCGATTCGATTGCAACTTTTGTGGTCATTCCCATTTCCAATCCCGTATATGTCCCGTTGTAATTGGATATATAGAGATATAGGGGCAATCCGTTTTAAATGTAGGTAAAAAATATTTTTGCTCAACCTTATAAAACTTTACAGCAAAGAAAGATTGTTTCTGGACCCTAAAGTTATATGTCCGGGCATTAAACACTTGACGCCAAAACTATTTAAAAACCTTACGTAAACTTTTTTAAAGTTCTGTCAGATTTTGTTAGGTGTAAGAAAACCAAAGGAAATCAAAATTTTAGCAATTTTCTCGTCCACGGTAGACTTGAACCATTTAACAATGCTCATGTATCTTAGATCTTTTTTTTTTGTTAAAAAATTTTGATTGGTGATATCAATATATTAATCAATTTAATCAAGTTAGATTTCAGAAAATTCTTATTTTAGGACTGGTGCTATTCATACCAAATACTTTATATCGGAGTATCTGTTTATGTGTATGTGTGTGTGTGTCCGTGCCTGTGTCTTTTTAACTAAAATAACTAATAATTAAGAGAAGGCACATCAGAAACCCAAATAGAAAGCTTTCCAGGAGCAAGAATTTGTCATTTGAAGTCTGTCCTCACTAAAGCAGAAACCAGTGAAGTACCAAATAAAGTTATAGTACATGTAGGATTAAATGATAAACAAGAAGATGGTAATTTTATTCACATCCAAATGTTAGAACTGCTGTCGATTGTCCGTAACAAGTTTCCAAAAGCCTCCCTGTATGTCACACCAATACCAATTTCCTCATCTTTAAAACGAGCATGTCCTGGAGCTTTCAAGAACCTATCAAAATTTAATGAACTGATCACAGCAAAACCGGCAACCAATACCACTACCATTCCAGAATACCACGGATTCATCAAAGTTCAGAACGACAATATCCATTGGACAGAGATGACAGCCAAGAATATATTTTCTCACTGGATGGCCCATTTAAACTAGATGCGGGGGGTGGACCGAAATTGGATAAAACAGTAGTGAATCTGAGCTCAAGATCATTATCTGTAATGGAAGAAAGTCTATTGGACAAAGGCCTTAAATTCATACCCACGGCAGTGCCTTCATCGATTGACAAAATTTTAGATGCCACTTGCAAATTCGAACGATTAATAAAATTGGCCTATTTTTACAGAAAAACCCTCGGTAGAGGTACCCGGAAGAAATTTGTGGAAAAATCTGAGTGGACTCCACCAGATGCCCTAATACATACCGATATTTTAGAAATTTGCGATAACATACGATTTGAAACCTCTCTCTTACCATTGGTAAAAGTAAATAGTAACCTAACGCGCGCTGAAAGGACCATTTTAACCAACCTAAAGAATGATAAAAGTATCATCATACGGAAAAGTGATAAAGGAAGCTCGTGTGTCATTTTAAACCGCGAAGATTATATCAAAGAAGTTGAAAATCAATTAAACAAACGCGAACATTACCAAATTTTAGATGCTCCGATTTTTAGAGAAACCGGCAGTATGATCAATGACATTTTAAAGAAATTATTGAATGACAAAATTATTTCAGATAAACAATACGATTACCTTTCGGCAAATTCCACGGCACGTCAACGGCATATTTATACACTCCCGAAGATACATAAGAACCCGGAAACAGAATGGTTTTTACCAAACATTGTACCTAGGGGTCGACCAATTATTTCAGACTGCTCCAGCGAATCTTATCGAGTTTCGGAATACATAGACCATTTTTTGTTACCTTTAGCGTGCCAACACCCATCTTATCTAAAAGACACATCCGATTTCGTTGCAAAAATAAAGAATTTAGAAATCCCGGAAAATGCTTTCTTCATATCAATGGACGTTAGTAGCATGTATACCAATATTGACAACGAAAAGCCGGTTTGAACGCTGTAAAAAAATGCTTTGAGAGAACTCCCGATCCAAAACGACCTGATTCTGAAATTCTTCAATTACTCGAAATTTGTTTAAAACGGAATGATTTTTATTTTAACGGTAAGGTTTATCTTCAGACTTCAGGAACAGCAATGGGTAAGCGATTTGCCCCAAGTTATGCCAATATTTTCATGGCAGAATGGGAACGTGAAATTGAATTGATCTCTCCTTTTAAACCACTTTTCTACGGACGCTTTTTAGATGACATATTTTTAATTTGGCAACACACTATCCAGGAATTCTGGCAATACTTCGAAATTTTAAATAGCCATCACCCATCAATCAAATTAACAGCAAATATAAGTGATAATAGCATGGACTTTCTAGACACAACAGTATTCAAAGGACCGGATTTTAATGAAACTAGGAAGGCTGATATCAAAGTATTTTTCAAACCTACCGATACCCACCAACTTTTATTGAAAAGCTCTTTTCATCCTAAACATACATTTTCAGGCATAATAAAATCGCAAGTTCTACGGTTCCGTAGAATTTGCACCAGAACAGAGGATTTTGATGATGCGTGCCAATTAGTCTTTAAGAAATTGCGAGAGCGGGGATATTCAAAACGATATCTCCGCAGCATTAAAAGCAAAACTCTTTCAGAAATTGAGAACCGGAATACAATCCTCGTTCCGGTAAACTCTAATCAATCTTTCGGATCACGGCCGTGCAGATCTACAAGATGTAGAACCTGCGAGCATATTTTAACAACCAATTCCTTCTCTAATAAACATAACGGTAAACAATTCGCGATTAACGGCTTACTTTCTTGTACCACTACTAATATTATTTACCTAATTTCATGCGACAAATGCCATTTACAGTACGTAGGCGAAACTCAAAACTCTTTGAGAGAAAGAATTAACGGTCATCGGTTCGACATCTCCCATCACCTGGATAAACCTATTGGGAACCATTTCAATTCCGTCAACCATTCCTTAGCAGATATGAAAGTGACACCCATTGAAAAAGTCATCACAGAAGAAGACACCAACCCTAAGAGTACAAGACTATACAGGGAGAGCTTTTGGATGAATCAACTAAAAACCATTTCACCCTCTGGATTAAATATACAGTTTGATTCTCAAATAATCCCATTTGTTGCTCCATTCAATAACATTTCTTGCCAAGCATCCCGAATCATCAAAAGATACTATACCGAATTACAAAATAAATTTCCCACTGTTTTTTACAAAAAATTAGTCATAGCATATTCAAAAAATAAAAATCTACAAGATATACTTGTTCGTGGTAGACTTGACTCTATCGATAATGTAGAATGATCCCACAGAACTTAATGTTCTCATTTTATCAACTATCATTGTACTTTATAATATATAACAGTATGAACGACTTTATTTTCTATAGTTGTAGCCATTAATAAATTTTCTTCGTTATTCCAGAAATTTGAAGCTGTCCTTTTTGATCCTGTACTTTCAATTAAAATTTTTTTAATAATGTTTCAAGTATTTCCCTAATGTAAATTATAGTTTTATGAATTTCTTTATTAGGTCCAAGAAGTTTTATATGAAAACGTTATGATTTTGTTTTACTTAATTCATTACACATAACCACACAATTATTGTAAACATAACTTTAACCCTGTGCCAGTGCCTTATATTGAATAGTAACTTGTTACTTTTCAATCACCATAATCACTAATAATTAATGCTCGCACAAATCAATAAGCGTATCTATTGCTCTGTGATCTAGTGCTTTCATTGAAACTCGTCTCAATACACCCTAGCACTAGTTGTAGAGAAATATATCTCATGTGTACTGTAATTATTTCAGAAAAAAAATATTGAGTCCTTGTGAGTCACAACAACTGTTTAAAGTTGCTTGCTTAACATTTTGTTCATTTCATTTACAATCCATATTTGATTAAACCCTTTAATATAAAATCAGTTTGATCTAGCTAATATAAAGCATATATTCAGGTATAGATACCAAGGTTTTTGATAATGAAAATTTTGTATAGCCTACTGTTCTCCAAATTATTAATGCTTCGATTTACTTAAAAATAAAATTTCGATTAAATGAATTATAACAATAATAATAAAAATACACATTGACATGTAACTCAGCGGGCGTCAATATTATTCAGTCAAATTCAAATTAAATTCAAAAAATACGTTATACTATAATATAGCGTTAGTCTAGTGTGTAATTAAAACTCATTAATACAAATATTTTAATTACTAAATTGGTTTATTCGATAAAGTTCTGTTTTTCTGACATACGTTAGTAGCCACGCCTTCTTTCATAACACGTGGCCAAATCAATTATGGATTAAACTTATAAGGGCTGCAATCAGTAATGACGAGTTGTAAATTGATATTACCAATAATAAAAACCAAGGAATCGTCGTCTTCACATTAAAAATTTATCAGCTATTGTCCAATACACTAAGATTAAAAGCGGTAAAGCCGCAAAGACAAATTTGATTGTTCTGTTTCAAGAAAGAATTTGTATTGCATTGGATTTTCGAATGCTACATGGTATTTGTCCAAGCTTAAGCCCTGAAACGTTTGGCTTATTTCCATTTGAATTATCCATCAACCCACGAACATCAAATGACTGAACCCTGCTTTAACCCTGTGTCTATAACGCCGTCTGAATTATATTTCGTTTCCTTTCAACCGCATAATATCTTGATTTCAGTCATTCGTACGAAGATAAGGGTAACCCCAAACAAGTCGAATCTTTTACCATTAGCAAATTCTACAGTTTCATCCTTGTAACAACAACCGCTGTCAAACTTGTCCCTTCATTTTGTCCACTTATTCTTTTCGAAATAGACGTACAGATTCCACATTTTATGTAAATGACAAACTCAATTGTACAATCACAAATATCATTTACATTATTTCTTGCACAAGATGTGACCAACAATACGTTGGAGAGACAAAATATTCATTAAGGGTTCGTTCCAGACACATTACAAACCTTAAAATTATTCCGATTTAACAGGTTTACGAACAACCTGGTACTGATTCTAAGAAAATTCGCCTCATTCGCGAAAATTATTGAATGGGAACCAGAAATTCCTCTTATATATTTCAGATTTAGAAGCTTGTGAACTTTATTTTAAATATTTTATATTTTTCAAACTAACTCCACAAACAATACTCTCTCACAAGAGGTTATGCCTACATACCTGCGCCTGTGCTTTCGTAACAGTACTTAACTGTAATGCTACAACCCACAGTTCTAAATCGAGGAAGTTCTCAAATCTTTGCCATAATTAAGCGCACAATTCCCATATCTTCAAAGCATTAATTAATTTAAATTTAGAAACAAAAGGTTTTAAATAGTTACTTTTCTGGATTTTTTAAAAATTCCTTGACCCATAGTAATCAGCAAAGTCTATCTAAAATTTTAGATTTCAAATAAAGATCTTGGCAGAAATGTAGCCATCAATCCATAATGGCAAACTACGTTTACAATCGTTGTTAACGTTCGAAAACGTAAAGGGCGTGAAGTTACTTAAATGACAAATAGAAATATAATATCACCAAGGGAGAGAATTTGTTTTCAGGCAGTCTTAGTGACAGAGATGCGGGTTCTTCAATGAAAAACCATCTAACGTCTGGAAACAAATTCGGTTATTTTTTAACACAAGTGTGATTTGTTAGCTGATGAAGGGTAAGGAAGGGGGAGAGTATGAGATCATTGGATGCGGGTAGGGTAATATTAACTCTTTTATTGGACGGCAAGTCTTTGGAGACGTTACCCGATACCGTCATCAAAAGCATTCATAACGGAACATATGTCGCTAGACGAGTAGGTCTGGCAACCTCCACTTACGATCAAGTGATTATGTTGAATAGTAGCTATTGTTCGCCTCTTATAATCGCTTAAAGTAGACTTTTTATACCTGCCGATAGTGATTATTATAGTCACCAATAATACTTGAACATTGTGAAAGAGAAATCAGTGATATTGAATACTGAATAGCTATATAGAATATTATAATATTAAGTAATTAATTGCAGTAACATATTAACAGTCTAATATAATTATATGCCGCTCTAACCGCGATCCATGAAAGGTTATTTTTGATAGAATGGGAATGGGATTAGTATCCGGGTATTCAATGACTATTAGCAACTGCTCACATGACGGTCAGTGGCTGTTATAGATCGTTGTGCAGTGTTGCTTAGGATTCGCATCATCTGCGTTATTTCGTTCATATCGATTGCCACGATGTCATGCTTACATTTTTTGAACTCATAACACCATTTTATGTTAAACGTTAAGATGTTTAGTTTGATGTAAATGAAAGATAAGCTGATGAAACCTAAAAGCCAACAGATTCACTCTTAAAAATCATTGAAACTATTCGCAACTCGAAATTCAAGAATTCTTACTGTTATGAAGGAATTCTAGTGTAAAAGTTTTGCTAATTTGTATATACATGTACATGTACTATGTCCAAGCTTTTTTGAAACGAAATTATTAGTTTTTCAAAGTTTCATTTTGAAGTAAGATTTTTAATTAAAAAATCTGTTTAATATTTAACATATTCCACAATGATATATTATTTAATTTAATTTATTCAAATATACAGAGTCGTATTAATGAGAAACTCTTGTAAAAATTTAGTTAATATTCAAAACTTTAACAGAAAATTTGTAAATTATATTTTCCATTGCATTTTCTGTTAAAGGGACATTCTGTTTTTTTTTTGTTTTTTGTTTTTTTTATGTCAAATATTTTCTTTGCTCAGGTTTATGAAAATTTATTTTTCACCAAAATCTAACGAAATGTGCATCTGAACGTATATGAAAGTTGTAACATTAATTGTAGAGGCCAACATAATTTTAAAAGTTTACGTAAACATTATTGTTTGAAGTTCGATATTGTAAGATGTATAAAAAAATATTGTACATGCTTAAAACAAAACAAAGGACAAAATATGGAAAGATTTGTCTCCTGAGAATTTCCGAAGTAATAATATTGAGTCATTAGTGATTATCCTTTTAAATAAAAAATCAAGTAGATACGTAGCATATTATTAAAATATGTTCAGGTATAATTCACGATGTTTATGAAAATGGAAATTCTTGCGCACTGCTCCTATAATATTTATATATCAATGTTTTCTGAACTGTAACTTTAAATTCTATAATTTGATCTGTTTAGTTATTTCATTGAAAACTTTAATATACCAACAATGCCCTAAAATTTTTATTCAGTTATAACTCTTTAGTTCCATAAAAACTTTAAAATGAATATAAGTGCCCTTTTAATGTAAAAAAAATAAGACTGTAAAATTTCAGTTAAAGGGATAATAGGTCTTAGAATAAACATAAAATTTGAAAAGTTGGCCACTAAGAGATGCCATAAATAACATAAAAAAATAAATAAATATCCACAAAAACTAAGCTAAGGATGCATTTGATTATTGAAAAACGTTTAATAAATTGATTAAGCGTTTTTCAAAAATGACTTAGTTTTTTAGTTTTCCAAATTTTAAGGGAATCTGTAACTTTATTACACCAGGTAAGTTTACTTACAAATATATATTGACCATTCTTGAGAATTAAAATCTACGTTCGTGCTCAGACGCAATATCATTTTAAGTAACGCAGTCATGATGTATCATTTCTATTACATAACTGAACACTCGAAAAACTTTTAGTCTAAAAAATACTCTCATTTGTAATGCTGTAAATTTCAGTTAAATATTGAATTTCTTCTGTGGTGAGGTGATATTTCTGTTAAATATTGCACAATATTGCATATTGTATTTTGTAAAAAACCTCAGAAGTATGCCACTACAAAAGGAGGCACTGATCGGCATGGCTTATAAGAAAATTTTATCGAGTTATTGTATATCAAAAATGAATCTTATAATACAACTATTAGTAAACACATGTAAATGTCCTAATGGTTTTCGCACTTGCTTGGAAACTTTGATGTTGCTGTGTTCGAATACCGGTTGAAGCTTTATTTTTGGGGCAATGAGTAAACAAAAATATAAAAACGATTCTTTGAAATCCTTCTGTCGTAAATAGAATTTTAGTTTTATTTGACATAACTTTTAACCGTATTAAAAATTAACTTGTCTGTTTCGACAATTCTACATAATAAGATTATTATATAAGATAATAAAAAGTACAGCAGTATAGAATGTCGCTATATACTGGCTTAGTTCAGTTATTCAAATATAATAAATAACAGAGAAGAAATTAAATATTTTAAAAGATTTTAGCACAATCGACTCTAGGATTCTTCACACATAGAAAGTTTGATATAAATTAAAATGTTGTAACTAACCTTGTGCGATTGGTTCAGGAACTTGTGGTGAACGAAATACATTCCCAAATAAAGAATATCGTAGAATTTCTGCTGTGATCGACATTGCTTTAAATTCAGCAGTTTAAATTGTTGAAATTGTAAATTAAGAGTGAATAGATAACCAAATCAACTCAATTAATAAACACCGTTATTAAAATTTATGACGTGAGTTTGATTATTTAACTAGCCAATGAAAAAAGAGAATGCAGAGAATGTTCAACTATAAATCAAGTGCGACCAGCCTCAAGTTTATGCTTGGATGAGATAACTAATAATGTACAACCAACCAGAAATCTGCCTTTTACAAAGAGCAGGTTTTTGTAAATCGAATCATTTCAGATAAACAATTATGCTACCCGCTTGATTTGCCTCATAACACGAGACCCTCCCCTCTTTCAGTAATGTTTTTCACTCGAGAGGTCTGTCAAAGAATCCCTTTGGCTTAAATAACCCGCATATATAGATCCGCTTTAATTTGATATTTGGGAGTTCTTTTTAATTCACTTCTTCTCACTTGCAAAAAATCTGCTTAATCTTTTTAATAAAAGGCGATATGAATAAGTTATCTGTATAGCGATACGATCACACAATTATTTTGCTTTCGACGCTGTCTACCATTAACGCTGAATAACATTTACCCGTCGGTCATTGTAGGCCTAAAGTAGGGTGTGAAACTCGAAAATGATTTTTTTTTTTACCTAAATGTGTAGAATAGTGTGAACAAAAATAATAGATAAATAGATGTTCCTTAATATGGAAAGGCGACATAGGTCATTTAGTGGGTCCACATATGCCAGAATTTAGAAACACATATTTCGACACTGGCCATGCATTATATATAGAAAATGACCAAAGTAGGCTATATTAATTTGAACATGATCAAAGTACATGTATAATTGAACATTACTAAAGTGTATCTGAACATTTTCAAAGTATGTCTGAACATTATCAAAGAATATTTGAACATTATCAAAATACAAGTACATCATTTGAATATTATCAAAATATATTAAATCATTAGTGAAGTAGGCCACTGTTTAAATATTATCGAAGTACATTTAAATATTATCAAAACAGAAGTATAATTTTTGAATATTACCTAAGGATATTTGAACATTACCAAAATACCAGAATATGAATAGTATGAGAGTATATTTGAACACGAGTAAAGTTGGGACATTATCACAGAAATATATTTGAATATAATCAGTTTATACTTGAACATTATCATTAACAAATAGTGTGGTACATTTCCTAAATTGCGCAACCATGATGGATAAAATTCGTTTTAAGATAGCTTGTCAGGTACCGTAATATACGCCCAATGGCAGCTTTGATTTGGCAGCACAGTTATAATCATCGATATTATATTGTTTTAAGCTGTCTAACTATTGGTACGTCTAACTAAGGGAGGACACCATATTAACTATTCAACTTCAATCTTACGCTTCTTTGGAGCTTTTTGGGGTGATAATGAACACGTTTACAAAGCCCAGAATTGTACCTTCTAGAGTGCTTACGAGCTCAAAATTGATTGCACTTTCAAGTGTGAGGGTAAAATTATGTATAATTTTTTTTTTAACATTTGGATTTTTAATAGGGTTCATTTTTTGGGTGATGAGAAAATTTCATTAAAAAGTATTATTAAAACCTGTACATGCGCTCTATGGGTGTTTACAAACGTTTTTAGAAAAACAAGGGCAATAATAAATATTTGATATTTTTTACTTTTCTGGATTTCAATAAGCTGCATCCTTAGTTGATTATAGCCACTCAAATGTTGAGTATTTGCGAGCAATTTGTGAACGGACCGGCTGACAAAGATTTACGTGGGCGTGGATAAATGACATGACATACACTTAAATGGGTCGAATGTGGACATTGTTTTGAAATAAAATTAAGTTTTACGTCCTACTCTTCTGAACCTTATTTGGGCTAATAGAGACAGGCAGCGCCATTCAGTGTGCAATGAAGGAAATTTTGCGAGTTCCTATTTGAATTTGAGAGATAGGAAAGACATTTTGATGAACAATAAAACAAATAATCGGATTCATGCTGTTGGGTATGGAAATGGATATTAGAAATCAAAGAATACGTTGGTTTTAATGTGTTTCGCTTAATATATTATAACTCTATAATCATTGGAACAGAAAAGTAATTATTTATAATTGCTTGATGATAATTCAGATAACAATTTATAATAGAAAATCTTTTATCTATATTCATAATGGAATAATTATTTATTTTGATATAAACTCATTAACATACAGCACATGATGACAATAGGCTCTCTAATTATCTGGCCGGTGTTTAGTTGTCTTTTTTTTTCAAAACCTGTAGTTATAAAATGTTTTGTCTTGCCTTCAGCAGCCCTTGCGTTCAAAGAACATGACGATTCGTTCACTTGATGAAGTTTCTTTTTTTTTCAAACGGGCAGTAAATTGCAAGATCTATTGATATGAATACTCGTCCAGTAAGAAAACGTCAAAACTTGACGAAACATTTCAAATTTGATCTGAGATTCTTCGGAGGAAGAGCAATGGTGGTCAGGGAACTTATGTCGGCCTTGTCGAATATGCTAGTAAATGAATATTCAACGAAATCTACTAACGGATAGTAGCTGGCTTAATCTAATCTGGATTTTATCGTTCTGGGTTTCCTTGTATCAATGATGAATTAATTGTAAATCGGTTTAAATCTTCAGAATTTGTCATTTCTTAACAATTTGACATATTCCAATGTTAAAATCCATGGTTTCTAAGCGTGATCTAGCCAGTGAGTTCTTTATGAGATTATATATCTTATAACACCTGGTAACGCGGTGAAACAGTATACATGTAATGTCATCAAGCAGTTGCATGCATCCAATTCTAGCAGAAATTACCGTTAGTTTTTAGACCACTAGCAGTGCAACTCACGGCTGTAACATTTTCAAATCATCAAGTTTAATTAGTATGTAGTTACATTTCAATTAAGAAGGACAATCAAGTATTGCCTTATTTAGGCATTAATCGTTCATTTAAAAACATTAAAATCTAAAACGAAATGATGTGCTTGATTACAGGCAGGCTGTTGTTATGTTTTTAATGTTTTACACAATAGGGTCTACATGTACATGTAAATGATACACAGTCAATTAAGCTAGTGTTTGATCACGTGTCTGAGATATAGAAATATATCTGAGCTCTCTGATCGTATTGTTGATAATTCTTCCGTTAAATGACGTCCAATCCTCTTTTTTTTTAATTTTAAATTTTTTTTTTTTTTAGAAACGCCGTCGTTGATAACTATAACAAATATAGTGTAACATGTTGTACATCAAATTGCAGAATGTGAAAAAACGTTGTGTTTCCTATCTCCAAAAAAGAAAATCGGGTGTATGCGTTATAATATAAAGCATGTAATATAAATGATCTGATGAGATTATCAGTACTGAGCATATTGCAGTCATATTCATCATGCCTAACTATATTATTACGACATCTGTCTTACCCTCATAGTAACATTTCACTAATTATTATAGTTCCCGTGGGACCACTTTCTTTATTATCCCAGCACAACGTTGAATTTCGTTACTAGTATTATAGGCCTATGAAATAATTTTTATAGTCGAATTTTCAGTTTTTGTACAATACTAAGATCACAATAAAAGGTGCCCACGTCTAAAACCTTGACATTTTCTGACATTTTTGTGTAACCATAATCACTCTGTTTTCTTTCCCAAAACCATTCATACCTTATCGTGTATTGTGGACGGTATAAAAAGTAAAGTTTTGAAGTCAATGAATGATATCTTATAGGGGAAAAAAGACAGAATTGAGAAAATCAAATTCCACATTTAGTCCTATATCTTACCAACTAAGAACATAAAGATTCATTTCTTTTTAACAAATTGTAGACCTAAATACTATGTAGATACGAGTAGTTTAAACTCATTCCCAGGTTTAGTATGTTTGTGTCGATATTTTCAAAAATTATCAACATGCCGTGTAAGTCAGGTTGAATTTTAACTTAACTTTCTTGTTTCACATCGATTTGTTGTGTATCCATGTTTAAAAGTTATAAAGGACGATTCGCTTTTCCAAGATTTTACATTTTGAAACGACGTGTCGCAACTAAACTTATATAGTAATAAATTATATTCCACGACAGAAACTAAAATGAAATGATTGTTGTCTGTGGTTTACTTTTGCAAGGTGCTCGTTTCTTTGTAACCCACAAGGTGGCGTAGTTTATACCCTAACCAATCAGATTTCACTTCGACCACGAGGCTTTTGCGTCTCTTCCCTTGCACGCCGCCATTTTGTTCTCGATGGATCAAGCAGGAGGTGCAGGAACACCCTTTTCAGATGCCCTTGCCCGTGCACGACAGGTACCATAATAATATTTTATTGTCAAAGTATTCAAGAATTATTTTCTCTGCCCTAAAATGTTATCAGTAATGGCTGCTCACGTTGCGTAGTGTTTTTTTGACAAAGAAAACTGACATGCCAATGCTCCCAGCACTAGCTCCTCGTGGCAATCGTGATTTTCACTTCCTGGATTGTGTTTGATTATTTCCCGATTTTACATGCTGTATTTCAACCCATCTCCTCATTCCTTTCATTACAAAACCCACTAACATTCTACTTCAACTTTTGTAACCTGTACAGTTCGTATTCGCATTTGGCATGCGGTTTTATTTTCAAAACATTGGGTCAAAAAGCATGTAGGCCTTACCGGCTACATAGATAGATAAATCCAGTACAACCAAAGGGTCAACCTGTTATGTATCTTTCATTTCATTTTTCCCACTGGAAGTTAGTAATCTACTTAAAGGTAACACGTTACCGGTACATTATTTTTGTTTTGTACAAATTACTTAGTTTAATTCATATTTACCATTGGGTCAAGTTATACTGCCATAATTGGTTTCAACTTGGGAGACGGTGGTTTTACCCGTTTGCAAGTTCAACCGTGGTTGTTTCACCCTTCTTATCCTTTTGGCCAGGATAATTGTAATCAAAGCTATCAAGCCCTTTACCCTTATTCTTCAAAACTTGAGATGAGGGCATAATCTTGTGGGTATCCGGTATGACAACATGTCAAATAGTGACAAATTCATGTAACAACTCTGAACAGTAACACTTATTTTAGTTAAATAAACTTGTACGGTAAACTAATCTTTAGTCTAGGTGAATAAAAGCAATAAGATACTGAACCGATTTGAGCTTCTAATCCATCACTAATCCTTTCCTACATTTTTACAGGTAGCAGCAAAATTTAACCAGCCAGGTGATAGTCAGTCTCAAGGAGTGAAGCGTCCCTTTGACGATGGTCCAGGGTTTGGTAATTATGACATTTTTTTTATTAGTGCTTATGTCTTTGATATACTGGTATCTAACTGGACTTAACGGAGTACTATTACTGTAGGCCAATCATATTCTAAACATACATATTTATAGGCCAAATTCTAGAATGCTCAGTGGATGTCCTAGTTTTGTCAATGAGTGTTATATTAAGACCATAAAAACATTGATAATGACTTTTCAATCTTTATAATGTCCAGTTGAAAAGAAAATTTTCGGCTTATCTCCATTTAGAAGTTTATAAAATAAAATGTTTTCCCTGCATGTTAATGTTTGCATGGTCAAGTGTGGTTTTTTCCCTTGAAGTCTTAGAAGTATTGGCTTCATTTTAGCGAGTTGAAAGTGAAACTTAAAGGGACTTCAAATAAGTGCTGTAGTGTAAAGACTGGTGTTTATATTTCATTATCTAGATGTGCTGTGTGCTTCATTCAGTATTAGATTTTGTATTTTATTTTCTTAGCTTGACTTGCCTTCAGTATTACATTATGTATAATAATCCCTTCGATTTTAGAAATGGATGAGTCAGTGGTCTTTACTGAAAGATCACACTTCCCTGGCCTATATCAAGTCTAGTAGAACCTCCTTTTGTAGACTATCAGTATTGCTCCAAAGCCATCAGTGCTCATGCCGATGTTGCAAATTATTATTACAGAACTTTAAAGAATCCCAATTTATATTGCATTGATATACACCCTTATGAGAAGTGACTTTCCTTCCATTCCAACTGCCTTTCATTTAAATACTGAATGCGGCTTCAGTTTCATCTAATCTTTCAGAAACTGGGAATAAATATATCATGGGCGACTGATGATATCATATTTGGCCATTTTTTATTTCCTATAAACAGTCTTTGATAATTTAAAGAACGTATATACAAGGTTTCAATAGTTTTGTTAACTTATCTGATACTGCTGGTTCTAGTAATAGCTGAAGAATCTAGAACCCTATTGAGGAACATTACATGCATTTGATTACTTACAAAGAACTTCATAGAAACAGAACTTCAAAAAATACCAGTCATATAGAAAAACAAACTTGTAACAAGGTTTCGACACTAATTAACATTCATTTGACTAGTGTATTTAGAGTCAAAAGTGCTAAAAGGCTTTATCTGCGTGAGCATTGATGGCTGTGAACTGAATTGAGGATTAGCGCTAGCCTTTCCTTTTCTTTCTGTTTACAGGTGAGCCAGATACAAAGAAATCTCCGGCTGCACTGAACGATCGTGAGTGAATTTCTCAAATTGTTCCTTTACAATTTAAGTGCACTTTATTTCTTTGAGTACTGGTTTCATGGATTAATGAAATAAACACCACTGCCTCATTACCATCATGTCCCTTATTTTACCCCTAGTGTTTTTTTTCCTACCTCTTTTGACCATTGCTGTTGCCTGCATTATTAATCTGTGTGATGTTGTTTGACCCTTTGTTACCTAAAAAGTATTGTGGTGTTATTGCTAGTATAGGGTTTTTCATTTTGAATTGTTATCTCTTTTTTCAGCTATTGGTGCTCAACTAAGAGCTAGTAATCCAGAACAGCAAAGGTGAGTGATATTTTGCCCATACTATAGCAACTTCAACCAAGACATAATATTGCTTTGAAATAGGATGTAAAGACTTTCCTGTAAGGTCTTTCAACAAGTTAAAATTAGCAGTTTGAACCTCTTTTTATGCTATTACAATTTTCTTTGCAGAGGAGGTACAGCTGCACAAGCTGCTCAAGCTGCACAAGAGGCTGCAGCTCGTATAAATCAACAACTTGGTGTAGGACCTGCTGCAGCTCCCCCAATTATTGGTAATCCTTCTCCACACGCAGCTTTAGGTGCAGTCATGGAGGAGACTTATATGGTACCCGACAAAATGGTTGGTTTGGGTGAGTTGTAGTGTCATTGGACACTTATCCCTCTTGATCAAATACAAGTTTCCGTTTTGAAGTAGCATCCATTTCACCACTATGGTACATTATCTGATAAATCTCTTCTATCTTTCAGTCATTGGTAAAGGAGGTGAACAGATAACAAGATTACAAAGTGAAACTGGTTGTAAAGTACAGATAGCACCAGATAGTGGTGGTTTACCTGATAGAGCATGCAGATTGACAGGAACACCACAGGCCATAGCGTAAGTTTGCCTAAAGAGTAACTGTCAGGATTGAGGAAAATAAACAAAACAGCAAGCTCAGTTGGCCTTTCTGGAAGGTTTTTTCAAAACTGAATTTGAGAAAATTCACTGACACTGGTACCCCTTTATAGTTTTCTTGAATGCTGAGTATGTCATTATCGTATATTTTGTAGAATGTGTAAACAGGTTATAGATAGAATCATTGAGAGAGCTCATTCATCAGGCTTACATCCTATGGGTATGATGAATGGTGATGGACAGACAGTAATTGAAATGTTTATACCTGGCAATAAAGTTGGTCTCATTATTGGTAAAGGAGGTGAAACAATAAGAAGTTTACAGGTATGTAATTCTGATTTAATTGCATTGTGTATCATCAGGCACACTAGGTAGAGAGATAATAGGTCTTAGAATGAATATCAGTTTGAAAATTTTACACTAAGTCAATAAGAGCTCTATTCATCAGTAAATATACCTGCTGTTAGCAATCACTTAAGACTTAAATAAAAAAGTAATTATCCATAAACCAGCATTTGATTATTGAAAAATGCCTCTTAATTTGATTAAGCGTTTTTTTAAAAAAGATTGGGTTTTGAGAATATTAAGAGAATATAACCTGAGAAAGGTATTTGGATGAGACAATGAATTAAGGCATGCAAATAGAACAGAAATAGGATACAAGTTCACCCTCATTTTGAAGTAGGATTGATACTCTGCTGTATCGAATTCTTCATTAGTTATCAAATATAAATATATATTATATAACAACTTGTACATGTATATTAATGTATTCATATATTTTACCTTATAGGAAGATCATGGTGTTAAAATGATCATGATACAAGATAGTACCTCACCATCATCAGGAGAAAAACCATTACGTATCAGTGGGTCTATGGATAAGTGTCAGGTTGGTGTCTATTATGTTAGTGGACTGTAGTTAATAATATGAATGATAGAAGGATATTGCTATTCAACAGAATGGAAAGTGATTTTATTAAAATAGATTATTAAGCCTGTTCTCCTTTCAAAGCTTTTGAAATTACAGTTGTCCTTTAATTTGTATTTTACAGAATGCAAAGGAAGCAATATTACAGTTAATAAAAGATAAGGATATGAATGGAGGTGGGGTAAGTTTGATAGCTTTTGCATTATTTTTGAGGCTGAATCAAGCATCTTATAATTTTTGAATTTTCCCTTTTTAAAAAGCTACCTTTTATCGGGCTACTTTATTTTTCTAATGCCCAAATGATTCTTATTCTATTCTAAATTTTGCACCAAAAGGATTGATATTTGTAAAGAGAGCGCAGTCTCATTTGAGATTCTGCAATTCCACACTCCATTACTTATTTGTTAAATTTTTTGTTCTTTTAGGGCGGTTTTAATGAATTTGGTGGTGGTGGTGGTGGAATGATGGGAGGTCGTGGAGGTGTAGAGGTAAGTCAACATGCTTCATTAATTCTAACTTTAATGCTTTGTCTTGTGAGTCTTTAGCAAATTGAAATTTTATCTGTTTCAAGTGTTGAGATGTAATTATGTTTTTTTTTTTTAGATTCCCGTTCCTAGAGAAGCTGTAGGCCTAGTTATTGGTAAAGGTGGTGAAATGATTAAAAAGATTCAAGAAGAAACTGAGGCTAAAGTTCAGTTCAGACCTGGTTAGTAAACTTAATAAATTTTTTCAAGGGATAATAGGCTTTAACCCAAACATTATTTTAGGGCTCAAGAATGGTCAATATGAGTATATATTCATCAGTGAACTTACCTGGTGTCATGAAATAACAAAATCTTGAAGTCATTTTCAAATTTTATATTACTGATGATTAGGGCTGTTATTGGCCAAGTTTAAAATTTCAAATTCATTATAAAACCTATTATCCAAAAATGTACATGACAAATTGAACCGTTTAACTGCAGAGAGTAAAGCACAGAATCCACATTCAATGATACTATATCAGAGGGTGTTTTATATAAGTGCTAGATAAAATCAGGGATTCGCTAACACCATTTACTATAGATGGAGTTTGATAGTAGACCCTGGAACACATATATGAATTATAGATTTCTGCAATAAATGTACAGAACTTTCCAATAGAATGCTGTAGGTATACAGGTTGAGAAATCCAACTTATATCCAAAGACAATCTGTCTATGGCTTGTCTAGAATTTGCCTCATTGCACAATGAATGACCTGTCTAGTTTTTTATAAAAAGGATTGTGAAAGTTCATGGATTATTGTATTTCTATACAGATGATGGTCAAACACCAGAAAGAATATGTTCTATAACTGGACCACCAGAAAAGGTACAACAAGCTGTACAACAGATTAACGAGTTGTTACAACATACACAGGTATGGTATTTTTACTAAATTTTCCTTTTTGAAGCTAAGTGAAACTGGTAAGCTGTCTGCAGTGGTGAAATAAGAACCATTTTGATTAGATTTCTTCATTGAAAAGTGACACTGGATATTGCTGACCTTGGGACAGAAAAATATTCCCTTGACTCAGTTTTTAACATGTCTGAAGTCAAACATTGCCATTTCACTTTCTTCCACTGAAGAGTTTATTTCAAATCAGTGTGTGATCACTCCCTTTATAAATTTATTTTTGATTTCAGAACCAGAGAGGTGGTGGTTTTGGTATGGGAAGAGGAGGTCCTGGTGGTAGAGGTGGACGTGGTGGTAGAGGAGGTTTTAATGGTGGAGGACGAGGGGGAGGTAGAGGTGGGGGTGGTGGTGGAGGAGGGGGCGGTTTTGATAATTTCAATGAAATGGACGAGACCACCTTCCCTGTACCAGCTGATAAATGTGGCTTAGTTATTGGCAAAGGTAATGATATGAATTTTTAAAAGCTAAATGTTGCCCTGATGAGAGCTGTTGCTTGTCAAATTTTAGAAGTTTAAGAGTGCCAAAGGGACAATAAATTATACCTTATCAACTGTTGAATAATGCTTTAGATTCTGAATGATCAATTTAATTGTGTTATGTTTATGGATTTTTCCAGCTGGGAACGAATCACATATTATCCTTAACCTTTTGCAGGTGGTGATTCCATAAGAGAAATCAACAAGATCTCACAAGCACATGTGGAATTAGATAGAAATCCCCCACCTTCTCCTATGGAAAAAATCTTTATTATTCGTGGTACACCTCCACAAATTGAACATGCAATACAGTTAATAAGTGAGAAGGCTGGCATAACGGTACGTAATATTTCCTGGTTGTTTCAGTTATTTCTCTTTTAGAATCTATTGTGGGCATAGAAAATACTGATTTAGTAGCACCTCAAGTTGAAGGAGAAAGAATTCATCAACTAGTGTTTGGTATTGCCTTCATCAGTAAATAAAAGCATTGCAATGCATCACCTCATATGCATGACAAAATGACAAAATTCATAAAAACTTAACATTTCACTCTAAACTATCTATAATTCTGTATTTGTTTTAAATGAATTGCTACTGTACCTGTTATTTTATTCATTGTATTACAGCCTGGACCTGGACCAGGTGGACCAATGGGTGGAGGACCAGGTGGACCACAAGGACCTGGAGGTCCCAATCAAGGAGGGCCACCGGGTGGGAATTTTGATCAATTTGGAGGACAATTTGGTCAACCCAAGTAAGTAAAACTTGTACTGGAATTACATCATTTGCTTGAATACGTTAAAAATGTCAGACGTGAGTTCTAATCTTCGACTGGAGTGTGCAAGTCCGATGACCTTGAATAAGTCATCTCCACTCAAAATTCCAGTCCACCCAGTTGTAAATGGGTACGGATAATCAGGGAAAGGTCAATGCCAAGAGGTTTTGCCAAGGACCCGTAGTGATAGGAAGGATCCCTCTCGTGGCGGACTTATGAACCGTAGGTTTTAATCCTTGTAAAATATAGTTTTTTTTCTCTTACTGATTTAATTGTACAACTATCAACTTTTATCTTGCAGTCAACCACCACAGCAGTTTGGAGGTGGAGGTCCTCAAGGTTGGAATAATTATGGTGGTCAACAATATCCACCTCAACAAGGAGACCCAGGTAAGACTCTACAGGCTTCAGTTAATTTATGTTTTATTGCACATTATTCGAATTTGAATTTAAGATTCATCAAACAATTAATGAATTCTGTACAGTTCTATTTGAAAAGCATTCATCAGAAAATCACGTATTTGTTTTTCAGGTAAACAAGCACAAGACAATGCTGCAGCTTGGGCTAACTATTATGCTCATTATTATGCCCAGTATGGTGGATATCAACAACCAGCGGCCCAACAACCACCACAGAGTCAGACACCAACACAGCCAGCAGCGCCTGCAGCTAGTGCTCAACCCGGTAAGATGATTCAAAAGACTTTAAAAAAACATTTGGTTTAATTATTTCATTAACCCATTTTATTTGGTAGTTTCAATAAAAACAGAATTAAAGAGAAAATGCTGCAAAGATCTTTTGCTCAGTTGTGGACATATTTTGCTCCATTCTTAATTAATTTATGGTAAAATTGATGAATAATCTTCCAGTAATTCACATATATATTTAGTCTCTAGTTACCATTGAGACTATGGTCTCACATTATGGCTATTAAAATACAGTTGATCAGAAAGGAAAACAACCAGAACCAGCATGTAAACGTAAACAATTATTTTTTTCAGCTATAAATCCCCAGACTGGTCAGCCTGATTACAGTGCAGCATGGGCTGAATATTATCGCCAACAAGGCTTACACTATCAAGCGAATATGATCATGCAGAATGCACCTGGTGGTGGTGGAGGCCCAGCTGCACCAGCCCCTCAACAATAAAACATCAGGTATATACATACTTATAAAATACTAATAGAATTTCTATTTCAGATCTCATCTAAAACTGTAAGTAAGCTTTTGTTGGAAAATATCGGTTGTGAAAGAACATTGTCTTCAATTTTGAGGGACATGCAGATAGAAAACAAATATTGCTTTGTCGATGTTCACTCAAAATTGAAGATGACATTTGTTAAAATCCATCTGATATTTTGTTAAATTCTTATTGCTCTTATGAACCTTTTGGCTGTTTATATTCTATGCACCGAGTATTAATGCCATGCCTTCAGCTTGTTATGTCTGACTTTTCAAAGGGTTCATAAGATCAATAAAAATTTGAGAAATTTGATTATTTATACAAGAAAAAAAACTGAAATGTCGTGAATGAAATATGCTTAGATATGAATGCCTAATTTCACAGGTTTCTGAAGAGAAGCTGAAGCTAATGGGGACAGGGTCCTCAACCGTTTCTTGCTGTATTGTTGTCTTATCCTATTTTATTATACAGGTTATGTTGATGTTTTTTGATGCTGTAAGATTGAACAAATTATTACCCAAGTTGATGTACTTCATTTTTATGCTGTTTTGATGTCTTCATATATGTTTTGAAAACGCCCCTGTTTTACATGATAAAGTTTAGTCCTTAATCCACAAATATAACCCCCATCATTTCATTATCTCATCATGTAGAAAGCCACATTCCATGCTTCACAAAACTTTGTCTAACAAAATACATCGTAAAAGTGCTTAGTTGGAATTGGTGGAGTTGTTTTTATGCACAGTGAAAGTCTGTCAAATTCAAACTGCAAGGCATTGGTACTTGCAGTAATCTGAATGTATCATCTAATTTTACTTGACATTAGTATACCAATGTCGAGGATGGATAATGGTAGAGACATTGCATTTTCTAGAAGTGGTAGCAAATTGTGTTGTAAATATTAATTGTAAATTACCTGGACTCAATGTAACTGAGCTTAATATGTGTGAAACTACAAATGTCTCTGATTTTAAATTTCAAGATGCAAAGAAAGAAATAACCCCAAAGTCTCCTAGTATTATTTTATATGGTGTGAAACCTATTTTTATTCCAAACTAATATTATGTACATAGTCTTTTCTGATCTGAGGCCTCATCTCATGCTTTTTGTGTTCTCTTCAAATTTTAGTCATTGAAATGAATAAATGTTCACATGTCTTTGTTTTTTTCTTTAATATATTTGATGATGAAATATGCCATGTTTTTATCACCTTTTTGCCACAAATGATTACTTCATTTTATCCATGCCATGCAAATAGTGATTGTTTCAGAGGCTAATCACAGAACCAGAGGTAAGGTTTTGACATTGAATTCAAATTGAAATAAAATTTCTTGTTGTATGCATTGAATTGAGATATTGCGATATTTTTTTTTTTTTTTTTTTTTTTTCACATTGAAAATCTTACTAATGATTCCCTTTCTCCTAGGTTGTTTTCTGATGGGTAGACAACTTGTTTTTATTGCGAACATCGTTTTTTAATTTGAATGTTTTTGTGCGGAATATGAAATTATTGACTAAATCTAATCATATATACTTTTGATGATATATTGATATTTTGATATTGCTTTAAATATTTGACTTTGATATTGATGCTCATAATTTCTTTGATATGTTTTCATTCTTTGAAAAATATTCATTGATCATGACATGTATTGCTATTGAATGAATTTGAATCGTAAACTATATCATTTGATTGATTGACATTCCTTATTGATTGATTTTAAATTAGGTACTTGTAGTTAAAGAGTTGTATAGGATTATTGCTTTCGTCAAATTTTTAACTATGCATATATGAAATTGTGCCAAATTATCTTTGATTCTTGTTGATTTGTTTTTTCACATTGATTGATTCATATTGAATTATATTGATGCATGAATGAAATATGATAGTATTCAAAAGTATTTTTTAAGTATTTGACAGTATTGGTGGTGTTGATGGTAGAGATTTTGATCCGTCCAACTACATACTTCTACAGATGTGATGCTGTCTGTTTGCGCAGTCAACACCTCGTAGGGGTAACATTTGTATATTTTCTACTATACTATATTTGCTGATTTGGATTGAAATTGATTTGATTTGAAAGTAAAATAAGAGGATTTGTTTTGGCAGATAGGATATTTTGATCATGTTAATCATTCCAGGATATTCAATGCTCGCAATATTTAATGATTTTTCAATACCATATATTCAATGTCTGGCTTTGCGACCACTAGTATCGACTCCCCATTCCTCTCTCATTTCTTCCTTATCTTGTTTTTAACCTTGAACATATTTTGCAACATTATTTCATTTGCAATTTGAAATGAAAAATAAAAACTTGCAATGATTTTTTTTCTGTCATTGGGTCCTTGGTTGTTTAATGCAGCTGATAACTAGAGAAAGTTATTGCAGTGGATAATGCTTCCAGTTTATTGATAAAACTAGGCAGTCCACTGAGTAACTTCCCCATTTTTTCTGCTGCTATTTACATTTCGACTAGGAAACTGCCTTGAAGTTTTAGAGATTCATCGAAGTAATATTCCGGTACGACATCAGCTATACAAATTTCTTCTTACGCTCTGTAATATGAACTGGTTTATCGTAAGAGGTAAATCGTACTCCATTTAAAACCCAAGAAACTAACACAATATACCCTGTGCAAATAATTACACATTTTTTTTTGCCCGATCTAGTCTAATTTTAAACAAGCGCGAAAAAGTAGCACGATGTTGCGTTCCTGTCGACAGCGATTTTTATACGCCCACATAGAATTGGGGGCGTATATTGTCATCCATGTCTTTCGGTCCGACCGTCCGCAATCGCTCGTAGATACTCCAGAAGGCACAATTTTTGACGTACTACATGTATTTGTAAATGTCTTAACTCCTCCAGGAGGAACCCTATTAAATTCAGAGGAATTGAAAAATATTTATGAGTTATTGCCCTTGTTCCTGAAATGCTCTTAAACACTCGTTATAACTCGGGATGAACTCTGTTGAAAATCAGAAATCGAAAAATATTTAGAATCAGCTATTGCCCCTCTTTTGGAAACGTGTTCGATTTTTGACTCGTAAACACAATAAGTCACAATTCTTCACGGATTTTGACGAAACTTGCCGAAAATGTTTATCAGCCACGGATAAAACCCTAAAAAAATATCGTTATTTAATAATGAGTTATTGCCCTTTTCTTTAAAACGTGTTCAATTTTTGGCTCGTAAATTTTACAATGCACAAATTTTGGGATATCTGGCTAAAATAGTAGGATGATCAAAAATAACGAAAAGTATTTAACGAGTTCTTGCGTTGTTGGAAGGTACAATAACTTGAAAGATTTTATCGAAACTCATTAATTTTGTAACGTTGAGATAACTTTATAATTGAATGTTTCACTCTGGTGATTGTTACTGTGCTGTCAAGGTTTTGTTCAAACTCTGCCTGTGGGCGTATATTATCTTGCCTGGTAAGGTATCTTTTATGAATCCCCGGCATAAAAAAGTTTCCTATTGTTAGACTGCTCACATGTCGTGGTTGTCACCACTCATGGGGCTTAAAAATACACTGGCGATAATCCGATTTGGCGAAAGGGTGCAATCGTCTGCCGAAACGTTGGAGCTTTGGCATCGCATTGATGTAGATCACTTGCCTGGAAACAGAAGGCGATTTTTGTTGCCATGATTACTTATCATGCATGGAACCTTGCACAAAGTTCTGGAGCATTGAACAATGTAACTGCGAAGGATCTTCAGTTTCGTTTGAAGAGCAAGGTCAAAACCTTTGAGGAACTGAATAAGTTACCTCCCTTTAATAGTGAACCAAATGATAAGCACGTGCTGCATTTTAACCAGTTTTATTAATGCATGTGTCAAAATATCTATAAAAAAGTACCCATATATAAATATTGATGATAACGACGACGGCCTCGAAAGGTAGGCCTTAAGAAAAATTCAATACAAATATGACCTCGAATAGTAAAAATGGAAATTATTTTGTATAGCAATAACGATAGCTGGTCAATGTTTTACACAGAAACTGATAGGCACCACGAGAAATACAACTGTAAATGGAACTGTACGTAATAAACTAGTTGATGAGGACTTCAAGATTATCGGACTGGACTTGTGATGTAATGGCACCTGCATCTCTGTATTGTCAGAAACGAGTGCCGCCGCCTCAATCCTTGATAGAAGCGATGAGTTCTGAAATTAAAAAAAAATAATAAAAAGCTCTAATTGAATTTACACCCACTGTCGGACTTGTTGATAAAAACGGGCAATACCTCTTGAAAAAAACATTAGACCTTCGCAATGCCATTTAGCAGCAGTCCAGATAAAGAACTTGCCCCTCAGATGAAATTAAGATGAAAGTCGTTGAAATGTTCAAGATTTGATTTTGATTTGTGACCTGTTTGGATTTTATACATTATTTTTAAGGACTTAAAATATTTCGCCTAGCCGATGGACAAATTTTATACGTGCACACGAAAACTGAAATATATATATTCGTCCGTCTGCAATTAATAAACACTCTTAATAAAGCACATTCTTTGCGGTTTTCATCAACACTGAAATCATTTATCAAAGACAAACCCTATTAAAATTCATTTTTCTATAGATTTTGACGAAACGAAACTTTCTGAGATAGTTTATCCCACATTATAAACCCAATTGAAAATCAAACATCGAAAACATGTGAAATATTACCCTTAATTTTTTTTAAACACGTTCGCGCTTGAATTAGTTGATGCAATAGAAGCAACAATTTTAAATTGATTTTGATTAAACTTGGTATCAGCATTGGAATTGATAAGACGGCCTTCAAGTTCGATGAATGTTTTTGAGTTATTGTCCTTGAGTTAGTAAAATTGCGTCTAAATGGTATTGTGGGTGCAATAGAATCCGCAGTTTTCAAAGATTTTGATTTAACTTGTCTGCATTGGTATTGAAGAAAAATTTAAAGAATACTTAAATTGCGTCAAAATTGTATTGTCGGTTTAATAGAACTTCAATTTTCAATGGATTTTTATACGCCCACATGAAATGGGGGGCGTATATTGTCGTCACCCACATCCGTCCGTCCGTCCGTCGGTCCGTCCGTCCGTCCACAATTGCTCGTAAACACTCTACAAGTCACAATTCTTGAGCGATTTTGACATAACTTTGCATGAGTATTTCTAATCACTTAAGGATGAACCCTATTGAAATTCAGTTAAATCGAAAAATATTTAGTATCAGTTATTGCCCTTGTGTTTGAAAACGCGTTCAATTTTAGCTTTTAAGCACTCTAGAAAGAACAATTCTTAATGGATTTTGATAAAACTTGGCTTGAGTATTTGTTTTTACCCAAGGATGAACCTTATTGAAAATCAAATAAATCGAAATATATTTAGTGTCAGTTATTGCCCTTGTGTTTGAAAACGGGTTTAACTTTTTGGCTAATAAACACTCTAGAAGGTACGATTCATGACCAACGTTGACAAAACTCACTGAAATTGTTGGATATTGCAAGGGATGAGCCTAATTGAAAATTAAAAATATCAAAATATATCTAATATGAATTATTGCCCTTGTTCTTTTAAACGCGTTCGATTTTTGTCTCGTAAACACTCTACATGGCACAATTCTTGATGGATTTCGATGAAACTTGGTGTGAGAGTGTGTTATAACTCAAGGATGAACCCTATTGAAAATCAGCAAAATCGAAAAAATTTTTAGTATGAGTTACTGCCCTTGTTCTTGAAAACGCATTCAATTTTAGCTTGTAAACACTCTAGAAAGAACTATTCTTAATGGATTTTGATTAACTTTGGCTTGAGTATTTGTTTTTACCCATGGATGAACCCTATTATAAATCAAATAAATAGAAATATATTTAGTGTCAGTTATAGCCCTTGTTCTTGAAAACGCGTTCAATTTTAGCTTGTAAACACTCTAGAAAGAACAATTTTTAATGGATTTTGATGTAACTTGGCTGGAGTATTTGTTGTCTCCCAAGGATGAACCCTATTGAAAATCGAAAAATATTTAGTACAAGTTATTGACCTTGTTTTTGAAAACTCGTAAACACTCTAGAAAGAACAATTTTGAATGGATTTTGATGAAACTTGGCTTTAGTATTTGTTTTCTCACAAGGATAAACCCTATTGAAAATCAGATAAATCGAAAAATATTTAGTGTCAGTTATTGCGCCTGTTTTCAAAAACGCTTTCAACTTTTGGCTTGTGAACACTCTAAACATTCCTTTTTGACAAACTCGCTGAAATTGTTTAATATCAACCAAGGATGAGCCTTATTAAGAATTAAAAATATCAAAATATTATTAAGGGTGAACCCTATTGCAAATCATAAAAATACCGAAAAATATTTAATGAGTTGTTATTAGGTACAATTCTTGACAGTTTTTAATGAAACTAGAGACCCTAGAAAAAAATAGGTTGGTAGGTTGAATAATTGATTCCACTTATTGTAACCTTACTGAAAAGTTTTTATTTGAAATAAATGCTGCCAGTGGGCGTATATTACCTTGCCTGGCAAGCTATCTTGATGAAATTTGGTATGAGTTCGGGAGTCGATACGACGACGGTCAAGTTCGAATTTTACGACTTTATAATGAACAGTTATTGCCCTTGACTTAGTAAAATCGCGTCAAAATTGATTCTTAATGCAATAGAAGCTACAATATTGGATGAAACTTGATGTGAGCAGTGGCCTTGGTCAAATTTGAATTTGATGATTTTTCAATGAACGGTTTTCAGTCATTGCCCTTGCGTCAAAATTTTATTGTGGGTACACTAGAAGCTACAGTTTTCCATGGATTTTGGTGAAACTTGGTTAAGTATTGGGAATGATAAGTTGGTGGCTTAAAAAAAAAGCGTCAAATTTGATTGTGCGTACAATAGAAGCTACAATTTTCACAAATATTGGTATGAGTATTGGAATAGATAAGACAGTGTTCAATTGGAATTTAACGAGTTTAAAGTTATTGCTCCTGACTTCGTAAAATCGCGTCAAAATTGTATTATGGATTGTGGGTTGGTATACGTACATGTTCATTTACTATGGCTGGACAATGTCTCTCGTCACTTGAGTCTGGACAATCGAAATCACCATCACACCACCAACGAGCTGGTATACAGTTAGAATCTTCACACTTTCTTTCGTTTTCACCACAATTTACTACATCTGTAATAGTAACTTATTACTTATATAATCTATCAAAGATTGAAAATTGGGTTCTAAAATAAATGTCACTTTTCAGATGTGAACAACTGTTATAATTTTGTTACAAAATACACACCAAAACAAACTCCTAACAACAACATCCCCGATTCCCAGTTCGTCAGCCAGAATAATATATCCCTATCCCCAAAACTTACCCTGCCACACATACAATATTTGGTCATTCTTTCTTGTTGTAGCAATTATTTGATGCTTAAACCCTTACTGACCACTATTGTGAAATGTTCTAAGATAAATAATTGGTCAAGCACGCTCCTTTCTAATTTTGATTATAAGATAATTAAATCTTGTACTGTGACTCATGGTCAAGAAAAAAATAACGACACCCGATCATGGGTAAGTCAATTCCTGAACAAAAAAAGAACAAAAGCTTTCTGAACTGAAATCAACAAAACATAAACATTACATAACTCTACCCGATTCATAGTGGAGAAAAGTATAAGAAATGATTCAAAAATTGATAATAAATGCAACCTAGAATTTTTTTCCTAAATTAGCGGAAACAAATATAAGAGAGTAGTAACGACATGGATAGACTGATATGCTTAATAAAGATATATATATGACGCTTCTAGGTGTATTTTAACTGGCATTAAACCGCGTTAAAAACCCGTACAAACACAACCGACCCGGTCTGACGAGGTGTATTAAGTCTTGAAGGCCGAAATATAATAGTCTCAACAAATTTAGACGATCAAAGAGCAATGGCTATTTTAAGGATTAGCCTACTTTCAACAACTGGAAAGCAGAAATCAGTGTAGTGCCACCCTAAAAATGGCCCATATACAACATTCCTATTTTTATACGCTCACATATTAATGTGGGTGTATGTATATAGTCGTCGCTCCTGTCTGTGTCCGGACGGACGGACGGACGTGGGTGGCGACGAAATACGTCCCCTAGCTGTTTCAAGTGGGCGTATGAAAAAAACCTAAAAATATAAACTGAAAACCTAAATATAAAAACTGATACATAAAAATAAATGTCGGAAACTAAATAGGTTTCCACCTGGGTGAAAAGTCTCAATTTTTTTAACGGAAAACTACAAAAAGGAATGTCGTATATGGGCCACTGTAGGATGTAGATTGAGACACTCATTACAAAAACATCAGATATTAACACTATCAGTCCTGATCAATGGGGTATTCTTACTTTAATAAACTGTATGCACCTGACCAATTTCCTGAAAATGAAGATTTATTGAAAATTGTACATCATCGTGACGAATCATGTGAATCTTGTGTTAAGTCAGAACCAACGGACCTTAACAATATCATCTAATCTAAGGATATCTATAAGAGCCTGCGAGATAGGAAAAATCGTAAATCAGGTGGCATCGATGGTTGTTGTGTCGATATTAATAAAGAGGGTACAGAGACACCTCTGCCGGCGTTAAAATTATATTTAATGAAATATTTGACTCTGGAATTTTTCCTAAGTGAGTGCAATCATTTATCCCCTTCACAAAAATGGTGCACGGAACCGTGTTGAAAATTATTGGTATTTCACTACTGCCCTTCACAGTCGGCCCATGACTCTATCCAGCACGATTACCTGTGGTGTACTTTGATTCAGTTCAGAATTTATGGTACATTTTTAGACTTCATTCGCAATGTATATAGCAAGCGAAAATCATGCGTCAAGACCAACAATGGTTTAAAACCACAATAAAAATATATTCGGAATTTTAAAAAAAAGTGAGCCAGCGACGATTCCATTCAGTTTGAGAATAAAAGCGTCTGGTAAATCAACGCTAAAACATCATTGTGGAATTCAACAGTAGGGGTCAAGGACGCGTGAAAACTCACATGTTAGAGTTACTTCCCTTTATATTTACACGATTTGAAAATCGCTTGATGGATGGCTCAAGCGTTTTATGATTAACTACTTTATTTTGGGGATTTTAGAGGGATTTTGATGTATAGGTAAGTCCACTGGTGGATATATACTGTTATTGTCCAAATTTGAGTGAACTTAAAATTTTATGTTCGTTCTAACGCCTATTATCCCTTTAAAAGTGTTAAATAGCAGACTGTCGATCATAGCAAATTGCCATAATATCAATCTTTCCCTTTTGCAAGAAAATACAGCACAGTGAACAACATATTTAGCCTGTAGGGCCTTGTGTCAAATTATATATCTAAAAAAGGTAGGAGACTCTACTGTCTTTTTATTGATGTGAGTCGGGCCCATGACTCTGTCCAGCACGATTACCTGTGGTGTACTTTGATTCAGTTCAGAATTTATGGTACATTTTTAGACTTCATTCGCAATGTATGTAGCAAGCGAAAATCATGCGTCAAGACCAACAATGGTTTAACTGACATTTTTTAATGTCTGATTGGAACACGACAAGGGTTTGTCATAAGCCCAATGTTATATTCAATATTCATAAATCAATTTGTCAGTCGCCTTGCTAGATACAATGGTCAGGGTATTTATGTTAATCATAATAATGTATTTTTGTTATTGGGCGTTATGTTGAGACCCAATTGAATACGTTGCAAGTTATAAATATTTTTAATCCCAAGTTGGTTTGGACGAAATGTAAAGAAACGCTATCCTTACAATCCGCTAAAGGAACCTGGTAAAATGTCTGAACCGGAAATTAAATACGATTCCAATTAGAACAGCATTCGAAATATTTGACAAAATGCTTACCCCATTTCTCCTCGATGGTGCTGAAATATGGGGTCACACATATTCTCCCAATATAAAAATGTACAAATAAGATACCAAAGTATAGATGGAGAAAGTGGTCGCAAACCCCTGTTTTGTGAATATTCGTTTAAATGCATTAAATACCAGTTGAAACTGTTAGAATTAGAAAATGATAAACTTCCATCGTATTCAGCGATCGATCCGATCATTGTAAGTCGATGGCATGTTTTTTGCAGTTTTCCTTCGAGTTCTGCTCCCTCTTGGCTCCATGGAAGTTGTATCCTTACCTGTAAGTTATTAAGTACCTCCGAAATTAACGGTAATTCAATAATATATAATACTTACGGGTGCAGTTGACTTCGTCCGATCCATCCGGACAGTCTGCAGAACCGTCGCAATGAAATTGTATTCTTATCCTGGACTGATCATGACATATAAAATTACCAGTCTGGTTCTGAAAACCCTGAAATTTAAAATGGGTAATTGTTTTGTCAACATTCTATTCTATTAGAAATGAGCGCATCCAAGACACCGTACGATGGATTTTTTATACACCAATACAATCAAGTCTACTGAACAAAGATTAGGCTGGCTTATGCCACAGTCCTTGCATTTTCATTATTGTTCTTTTTTGTCTTCCCAAGTACAATAGCCTACGTAAATTCTATTCATTGTATTTTCATTTTGCTAATGTTACTGTACTGGATTGGTATACGTACAGGTTCATTTACTATGGCTGGACATCGTCTTTCGTCGCTTGAGTCTGGACAATCAGAATCACCATCACACCACCAAGGAGCTGGTATACAGTTAGAATCTTCACATTTTCTTTCGTTTTCACCACAATTGTCCACAACTGTAATGTTATACCTATTAATTGTGATCTATCAAGGATTGACATTTGGTTCTAATATAAATGTCACTTTTCAAATATGAACAACTGTTATAATGTTTGTTACAAAATACACGTTCACACCAAGACAAACTCCTAACAACAACAACAACCCCTCCCCGCGATTCCCAGTTCGTCAGCCAGTATATATCCCTATCCCCAAAACTTACCCTCCCACACATACCATATGCGGTCATTCTTTCGTGACGTGTCCATGAGTGATGCTTAAACCCTTGCTGACCACTTTTGTGATACGTTGATCTAAGATCAATAATTGGTCCAGCACTTGTGATGGTTCCTTTAATATCGACTGAAAATGCGGCATTGACAATTCAAGATAGATAAACCATCTTTAAAAGCATGATTTGCATTTGCTGACGCAAACGATCAACAGTATCTTGGGTCTACAACGCCATAAAGACTTGACAAAATGGCAGATAAATAATCCAAGCTTCTGCCTTATCCAGCAGGACATTCTTTGACTTATCTTGAACCAGTGGGGGTTGAATCACTGCCGAATTATAGGACACATTTAATATGAGAATTTGACATTTCTGTTCACTTGATAAGTCGGAGTTACTATTTACAAGATTTAAACTTTCACCTGGCATTTTTCTAGCACGTAGATGACGTTAGAGACACGCAGTAGAAGGCAATAACTCTTGCCAGTTATAAGCAATTTTATTTATTGGACTTTTTTTTTTTAAGATTCATATATTTGTTATCATTTGTGCTGGGTATTTAATTCATTCCAGATATATACTATAGTTTAAATTTTCCTAACAGGTCCAAATTATAAATAAAACACTTGCAGCGGCACAAAAGATTACAAAATATTTTTTTTCATGTGTAACAAATAAGCAGGAAATGATAGTGGTATA
The DNA here is from genome assembly GCA_030562195.1 of Nipponacmea schrenckii. Lineage (NCBI taxonomy): Eukaryota > Metazoa > Mollusca > Gastropoda > Lottiidae > Nipponacmea > Nipponacmea schrenckii. Next base: position 19,555,852 of record JAUJPP010000012.1, on the reverse strand, counting down.
TTCCAAAAATCAGAACTTAAATGACCATCTTGTTCATAGCAAACTAAAAGCAATCTGTATATAACAGGTACTATACTTCTTGCCCATTGGGAGAGTTATTATTATTTTTCTAATTTAAGGTCAGAACAGAAGAAAACCACCCGACAGATCCAGACCTTTTATCCCAATTTCTCAATAAATTATTTGTTCCACCCTAGGGAGCCTGTACATCTGGGAGTATCAATCCCTCTCTTCCCCGAAAAACAATCACAAAAAGCCTTTTACCCCCGGCTATAAAGTAATCAATAACAAATTGCAGATTGACCAGATTCAGCGATCGACCCGATCATTGTAAGTCGATGGCATGCTTTTTTTCAGTTGCCTTCGAGTTCTACTCCCTCTTGGCTCCATGGAAGTTTTACCCCTTACCTATTAGTTATTAAATTTAGCTCCGGAATGAACGGTAATTCAATAGTACTACTTACGGGTGCAGTTGACTTCATCCGATCCATCGGGACAGTCTGCAGAACCGTCACAATGAAATAGTTTTGATATCCTGGACAGATCATGACATATAAAATTACCAGTCTGGTTGTGAAAACCCTGAAAATTAAAATGGCATTTAGTTGAAGAGTAATTGGTTTGTCACCATTCTATTCTATAAGAATTGAACGCATCCAAGACACCTTAATAACAAATCTTTATGGCGATCGATATTTTAAACACCATTACATTCAAGTCACTAAATCATTCATCAGCTTTTTGGCTGCTTGGGGTTGCTTTAAGAGCTCTACTTCATCCTCAATGGGACAGTGGAATGACAAAGAATCCACAACAAAGATTGGACTGGCTAATGCCACTGTATTGGTATTTCCCCTGTACCCTTGTGGCGTTGTCCTTTTTTATCTGCCCAATCAGTTTCAGAAAAGAAGTACGCAAATTCTATTCATTTTATTTTCATTTTTGCTAATGTTCCTGTGCTGTGTTGGTATACGTACAGGTTCATTTACTATGGCTGGACATCGTCTCTCGTCGCTTGAGTCTGGACAATCAAAATCACCATCACACCACCAACGAACTGGTATACAGTTAGAATCTTCACACATTCTTTCGTTTTCACCACAATTAACTACATCTGTAATGTTATATTTATTAATCGTGATCTATCAAGGATTGACATTGGGTTCTAATTTTTCAGATATGAACAACTGTTATACAGTTGTTACAAAATACAATCAACAGAATCTTCATTTCGTTGTTAAATATAAATGATACTTTCAATAAAGAACATACTTTACCTGTGCAGTTAAGTTCATCCTCCCCATTAGAACAATCATTATCACCATCGCATTGATATGAAAATGGGATCTGTGTTCCATCTTGACATGTGTACAAACTTTGTGTCGTGCAACTATGGAAATTCATATATCCTGAAATGGACAATTTGGTAGTTACATGTAATTGTCTCTTTATTTCACTGAAGCTTTTTTCAGTGTAAATAGTCGCCTATTACTTATTCACTCTCAATTTACTATTTACTATTCATATTAACACTTTTCTGCTCCGAAACTCAACTGACGGACGCGAAGCCAGATATTGCCCCTAAACAGTGCTCGAGGTTTTCAATTCTTTTCCCAGAAATCGGAAAACGGAAAAATTGTGCTCATGGTCAGATGAATTGAAACAATTTTGCTTGTGGACAGAGCCGCAATGCATGGTGGAAGATAAATAGGGGCAATCTGTTTAGGCCTAAATTTATTTTACTTAAACAATCCAACCGTTAACGATGTTAACGTAATTATAATAAACAACTTATTCTCGAGAAATATGTTTCCTACTTATTCTATTTAACTACTAATACTAACCTATATAACACCAAGTTTTGTTGAATTGAAAGGGTGCATAATAACAACTTTTGGTTTAACAGAGTGTGTGTGGAGAGAGTTATGTTTAATATATCTTTTTTCAAATTTCTAAGGTTTTAATTTTTTGTTCTTTTTGTATTTTGAGTAATGTTTTCAAGATTTTAAGGGATTCTGTTACTTTATGACATCAGCTAAGTTCACTGATGAATATATACTCATATGGACCATTCTTGAGAACTAAAATATTATGTTCATGTTAATACGAGTATCCCTTCAAATTATAAACTGTAAAATTCGATCTGCATGATTTTTACCCGGAATAAAATTATTGTAATTTGTGTTTCTCCTGTTCTGACTATTTATTACACATGTAGCGAAGATAGAAAGATGTCAACCAACTTTTCTTGCATTGAACTATTATCTAACATAAAACCATGTAATAGCGCTAAAATAATTAAAGTCAACTTACCTAATAAAATAAAGGTGATCATTAACCCCGAGTATCGTAATTTAATACTCATTGTAATCGGCTAATCCCTCGATTAACAAATCGTGTTGAATAATGTTTCAAGTAGAAATTGATGCAATAATGGTACGAGGCGTAGATTAAAGTAACTTTTATAGTCACGCCAACTAAAAGAGAATGCAAGAATACAGTCAATATATTATATGATAAGTTTCAGTCTTTTTCCCATACATTTAAGTAATTGAAATGACAGCATCTCTTCGATAATCAGGTCATTTCAATGAGGTGGCCTATTTAACCGATATCCAGTTTGTACCGGGAATGGCTCCCCTATTAATACAAACTTGAATGACCTTGTCATTTACAAATTTTGATTCGTGAAATATTTCTACATAACAATATCGTAATTAATTAAGCTTTAACTGTGCTGAGCCGGACTCAACTAGTTTAAACAAGGGACTGAAATCGCAATCTCGGTCAATATATAACGGAAACAACTTGTTTTGTAAATTGTTATTATAATATTCCACCAGAAAGGTGAATACAGTAGTCAGTGGATTGGTAAATTGACAGTGATATGTCTCGATTTCCTCAGAAAAATTAAAGGTTGTCAATGTTACATGTGTTGAAATATTGATGCAGACGTTGTCACGGGAGTTAAAGGCCGTCAATAACTATGGGGAAGAAGCAAATGATAAAAACAAGGTAGTAAACATCGAATGTGAATACTTCCCGTCTGATATCTAACTGATATCACTACATGTATTTCCAATATTTAACTATATGAATTCAAAGTATCCCTATTATTGTATTATTATTTATAGTCGTTCACCATGAGAAGAATTACGTCAACGGTCGTGTTGTCGTGTGTAGATGTTAGCTTTTCCATTTACGATTTTTCGTACTTCTGCGTTTCCAGACATGTTCGTCGGAACTTTAAAAACTTTAAAATATAACTCAAATGGGCCATTGAAAGCGACAAAGGTTTTTGGCCAATAGGAAAATGACGTCTCGTTTGATAAGATCATTACGATCGTCGGTCCATTTACGTCGTGGTTGTTGTCATGGCGGGTACTCTTTCCTCCAACGGGACCAGAATACTCTGGCAAGAGCTTGTACGCGTCTCCATTCGGCTAGACAAAGATCTCCAAGCTGGTCTGAAGTAAAGATGTAAGCGGTCTTTTGTGTCAGTAGCATAGCTGGTGATAAGATTAACGAATTCTCTGGATCTGTTGATACCGGTACCAAGGGTCTTGAATTGGTTATTGCTGAAACGTCTGCCCTGAATAAGATTCCAGTGGTGTTGACAAGCATAGAGTCGAGTATTCTCCCTGCAATACCAACCATTCTTTCCCAGACTCCACCCATGTGGTACGAATGTGGCGGATTGAGGATCAAAGTTGAACCAAATTTGTACAGAAAGTTCTTGAAGGGTCTCATCAAATCATCGATTGCGTCAATAAAGTTTGTTCCTCGGTCAGATCGGAAAATCTTAACTTGACCTCTTAAATCGGCGAATGTTCTAAGGTCGTTTATGAAGGCTGAAAAGCTCATTTCATCGATTAGTTTGATGTTAAGAAGCTCTTGTCACTAAGCATGTGAAAAGAATTGCCCAACGGTTTGAGTTGGCGTATCCACCACGTGTTTTACGTGAAATAATTGTCCGGGGTCCAAAGATGTATTTTCCAACGTTAGTAAACGGTTCAAGACGGTCCTCTGGCAAATCAGGAGTTTTGCTCCGACTACCCAGAATCCTGCGGATCGAATTGCTCATTCTGTGAAGTGGCGTCCTTGATGTTTTAAATGGATTTTATAAGCCCACAAATGTATTTTGGGTGTATATTGTAATCGCCCCGACAGTCCTTCTGTCCGTCGGTCCGTCGGTCCGTTCACATTTGTTCGGACTCAATCTACAGGTAATAATTCTTTAATGATTCTTTTTATTTTTTATTTTGTGGGTAGGTGTCATGAAGATGATTCCTATCGATTTTCGTGATGATCCGATAATTTTTCACCCAAATATCGTCTCTGACTTAAAGTTTTTCACTCCATTATCTACAAGTCGCAACTCATTCATATATCATACTACAGACTCTGATTTTTATTTGTAGGTCAACTTCATTATGAAGATGATCCCTATTCGGTTTTGTAATGATTTGATAATTTTTCACCGAAATATTGTGACCGACTTAGGCCCGCGTTTTTACTGTATCAGGTATATTGTGCAACTTGCTCGCGTATTGTTTTTATTTTTATTTTGTGGGTCAATGTCATTATAAAAATGATCCATCTTGATTTTCGTTATGACCTGATTATTTTTCACTGAAATATGGCAATTTTTTAGTTACGTTCGCGTTTTCACTGTATTAACTTCGGATAGTTTGCTACCTGGTCCTACATCTCCAGTAGTTTCCTAGTGGCAGCAATTCAAAGCTTTAGTCTGTACCATAGTGTACAAGCCACTATAGGACCCTATAAGCTGGATGCCCCCCCCCCTAAACTGAAATGGTATAACTCGACCTGTTTTGATGTTTTCGATATAATTTTTGTACCAAACGAAAGATAATCCATTTCTGCAGTCAGAAGCTCATTTTCGATTTTTTTTCAAATCTTTGTGAATACCGTCTTTGAAGTTTTACCCGCATTTTTTTACGACCACATGTATTGGGGGCGCATATTTCCGTCACTCATGTCCGCCCTTCCGTTTGGAACTTTGCACAAAGTTCTATACCTTTGAAAAAACGTACTACCGAAGATCTTTAACGTCGTTTGAAAAGCAAGAAAGTTTCGGGCGAGCCAACGCTTGGAAACTGTATAAGTTACCTCCCTTTAATCGAGAACCAAATGATAAAACACGTGCTGCATCTAAATCTGATTTATTCGACTTAATACATATAATCTATAAATTAGTACCCATATATAAATATTGATGATAGCAACGACGTCCACGAGAGGTAGGCCATACCGTCTGAAATTCAATACAAATATGACCTCTAGTATTCTAAAGGGAAATTATTTTGTATAGCAATAACGATATCTGATCAATGTTTTACACAGAAACTGATAGGCACCACGAGAAATACAACTGTAAATGGAACTGTACGTAATAAACTAGTTGATGATGACTTCAAGATTATCGGACTGGACTTGTGATGTAATGGCACCTGCTTCTCCGTATTGTCAGAAACTAGTGCCGCCGCCTCAATCCTTGATAGAAGCGACGAGTTCTGAAATTTAAAAAAACAAATAATTGAAAACGGTCAATACTTGAATTAGAAACCCAATCTTTGCTAATAATGAAATAAAAATAAGACAATTATGTTCTCTTTATTCTGCCCTTTCTCTGAATATTGAAGATTGTTTGCCAATCAAAGTAATTACACCCACTGTCGAAATGTGTGGATAGATACAGGAAATGTCTCTTACAAAAAAACTTCAGACCACCTACTTTCTTAACTATCGACAGTCGAGATAAATTTGCCCCTCCAAACAAGTCTGACTTGTGAACTAGCATTAAGGATGAAATTCTCAAGATTTGATATTGAATTGTTAACTGTGTGGTTTTTACTGAGACGTTATAATGTAGAACTTTTCTAAACCAAGCCAGTGGAGCATTTCAATACGCCCACTCGAAAAGTGTAGTGTACATTGTCGTCATCCATGTCGGTCGGTCTGGTCACAATTATTACTCGTTAACACTCTACAGGGCACATTCTTGACGGTTTACAGCGAAACTTGGTGAAATCGATTATCAAGGATAAACTCTGTTCAAAATCTTTTAGGATTTTGACAAAACTGTATGAACATAAAATATATCGAAAAATATTCAATGAGTTATTGCCCTTGTCCTTTTCAAGCACGTTCGAATTTTGACTCCTCGGGTTCGGATTTTGACGAAAATTGCTGAAATTGTTTATGCATCTTATTAAAAAATCAGATAAAAAAAAATTGAGCCCAAGATCTTTAAAACGTATTTGAGTTTTAGTTTGTAATCACAAAGTCATTAAAAGGATTAACCCTATTGAAAATCAGAAATATCTAAAAATATTTAATACGAGTTATTGCCCTTCAAACGCACTCAATTTTTAGCTAACAAAAACTAGGAATTTTACAAAATTATTGTTCCTTATCACCTCTGAAGGTCTCAAAGAAGTTGTGATTCAAGTTTGACCAGTGATTTTGACTGTTCTGTTCAAAATTTTAAATCCAAATCAAAGCTGCCAGTGAGCGTATACTACCTAACCTGGCAAGCTATCTTACTTACATGTGGACTGGCCTCAGTAATCTGTGTCAAACAATGTTTTTCATCACTGTCATCAGGGCAATCGTTTTGACCATCACACCACCAAGTAGCCGGTATACAATCAAAATAATCACACTTCCACTGATGTGGACCACATGTATCTAAATAGAGTAAGATCGACTATTTTTAACTGCGATCAATTGAATGGTAGCAAATACCAAAAACTCGTGTTTCGAAGTCACAAATGTCATTTTGTTTTAGCTATAGAGTAGATCCATAACAAATTGCAGGTTGACCAGATTTGGCGATCGATCCGATCATTTGCAATTGCTTCCGGGTTCTGCTCGACTCATGAAAGATTTAGCCTTATAGGTAAGAAATTATTTAGTAGGTCTGAAATTGAAATTAAAGAATATACTACTTACGGGTGCAGTTGACTTCATCCGATCCATCGGGACAGTCTGCAGAACCGTCACAATGAAATTGTATTGATATCCTGGACTGATCATGACATATAAAATTACCAGTCTGTGAATGAAAACCCTGAAAATTACAATGACGTTTAGTCGATGGGCAATTCGTTTGTCACCATTCTTTTCTATAAGAATTGAACGCATCCAAGACACCTTAGTAGCAAATCTTTATGACGATGGATTTTTTTTAAAACCAATCATTCTTTAGCATTTTCTCTGCTCGTGGTTGCTATATGAGCTCTACTTCATACTGATCGGGACAGTGAAATATCAGAGATCAGTCAACATAGACAAGACTGGCTTATGCCACTGTACTTGTATTTCTCTCATTCACTCCCTTGTGGCGTTTATCTGCCCAATCAGGTACAGAAAAGAAGTACGCAAATTCCATTCATTTTGCTTTTCACGTTACTGTACTGGGTTGGTATACGTACAGGTTCATTTACTCTTGCTGGACATCGTCTCTCGTCGCTTGAGTCTGGACAATCGGATTCACCATCACACCACCAATTAGCTGGTATACAGTTAGAATTTTCACACTTTCTTTCGTGTTTACCACAATTGACTACAATAACAAAGTTTTTCTGTATGTATCTCTATGATACAACTATGTGTGTATTGGAGAAGGCGAAGAACCGTCGGAAAACTAGGATTTCTGTGTGAAAAGCAATACTATAAAATTGAACTTAAACAACAGAATTGGGGAAATGAACTAGTGATGTCAATGTAGATTGTTGAAAGGAGTAGTATACCATAATATTTGTTCATTTATTTAATAGACAAGATACTATACCATTGCAGTTAAGTTCATCCTCCCCATTAGAACAATCCCTATCACCATCACATTGATATATTGTTGGGATTCGTGTTCCATCTTGACATGTGTACAAACTTGGTGTCGTGCAACCATGGACATTCATATATCCTGAAATGGACAATTAATAAAATTGTTAGTTGGTCTCTTTATTCCTCTGTAGCTTTATTCACTGTATATAGTCGTCTATTACTTATTCACTCTCAATTTACTATTTACAGCATCACTTTTCTGGTAACAAACCCAACAGAACTTCCCCTGAACAGTTGTCGCGGTTTACGATCGACCAAGAAAATAATCGAGTACTATTAGAACCAAACAAAACTATCCTGTATGAAATGATCGCATTAGTCAATTACATGGGGCCTTGTTACACGTAGGAAATATGGAAAAATACTACGACTTCCGATGTGGTAATTATGATTCGTAATATCAATATTTTGCTCGGAAGTCGTGTGAACTTAAGTAACCAAATTAGATAGAGTTCTCGAAATGTGACATATATTTGCACGATGTCAGCCGTGTTAAATTTCCCAGTTGTACGCCCGAACACGATATACCTTGTGTTTACCATTTCCTAGAGGGAAGACCCAAACATCCCACCGATAATGATTACAACATTAGAATCAGGGGAGGATGGTTAGAGTTTCGTTTCATTAATATCACAGTCATACAGTTGGAATCTGTAAGCAGTTTAAATAGCGTAGGTTTATTTTGGTTTTGCTTGTTTTTGTTATTTTATAAAAGATTCCGGCAAAACAGTTTACTGTTATTAATTTGAATCAAATTTAATGATAGAAATGACACATATTATTTTTAAAAAATGCAATGTTAATCATTATTTTGGAAACAATTCGTCAAAAATGTCGCAATGGGTTAATGTGATTGACCTTAATTATGTTATTCAGTGAGAAAATGAATATAATGTATGTTTGTCATAGTGTAATATATTAAACAAATGGATCTGTTTTTATCAATGTAGGCGTGCTTGAAATATCTAGGATCGAGATCACGGAAAATTGTGCGCATTGTCAGATAATAAGAACATTTTGCTTATAGACAGAGCCGAATAAAAGGGGCAATCTGTTTTTTTTCTTATAGTAGGTGCAATTTTTTTTTCGGCATAAAAATGAATGAGAATTATACATCAAAATCAAAAGAAACGAGTCGCATAAATCAGGAAAATTTAACATAAACCAATTATATTTTAACGTCAAAACTAATTTGAAAGTAATTACGTAATCAAAATAAACGATTAATTGTAGAGAAATATGTCTCCCTGCTTATTCTGTTAAACTTTATATAATATCCAGCAATTATAAATCCCCAAAATATGTCAACTACTTAATAAACAATCAGTACACTTAGTTGTTAATTACCAATTTTGACACTAAATTAATTGGATCCAGATGCATAGACGTAAATAACGTTTTAAAAATATTTTCAGGTATAATTTACGACATTTTTGAAAATGACCCAAATTGGATCTCTAGGTCTCTAATCTTAATCTCACCTTTTATCAGAAAAAAAAACTTTGACAGCGTATTTTGGATTTTTGAACTTTCAATTAAACATTCAAACTCCCAATGAATTTTTACGTCTTAAACATGAGCGGAAGCCAGTGTAACAGGCTGCGACTGTACAGACACTGACGATTGGTTCTTTCGTTGGTTTTGATTATTGGATAGTTTGTGCTGATTTGTTGGCGTTTATTACACGAGTGTAGCAAAGTTAAGGAAAAACTTTCTTGGAGTTGGAATATAGCATTTAAAACATGCAATAAAGTTCCAATAATTAAAGTCAACTTACCTAATAAAATTAAGGTGATCATTAACCCCGAGTATTGTAATTTAATATTCATACTGATATTTTGACTAATCACTCGATTAACAAATCGTGTTGAATAATGTTTCTATTGGAAATTGATGCAATAATGGTTTGAAGCGTAGATTGGTTTAACTTTTATAGTCACGCCAATTGTCAGACAATACAAAAATACAGTCGTAAAAACATTATTCATAATTTTCAGGTTTTTTTTTTTACCTTCACCTATGTGAACGAAATGGTATTTTTAACAAAGACAGCATTTCTTGGATAATCCTGTCACGTTTAATTTCAATGATGTGACCTACTTGACCGAATTGCTATTTGCAACATAATGGGCCCCTAAATGCATACAGTGTCAACAAACTTTAGATGACCTTGTCATTTAGAATTGTGATCCGTGAGATATATTTTTATAAAATCGTATTTAAAGATTAAGCCTCATTTAAGCTGTAATAAACTTGATCAAAATTAATGAAAAAGGTTCTGAAATGCTTTATCATGTTTTGAATCAACTCAACTTTATATTGATAATTATCACGACAGTTCTCCTTGGATGCATCCAGGACTATATAATAGTTAAATTCATAACTTTGTAAATTTTGTCCAATTTACTTGCGACCTTGTAATTCAAACCAGAGAATCTTTCAGTTATGTGTTACATTTTGACCTTGGAATTTAAAACGGGAAAACGTTTTTATGGAAATGAACAGATGCATAACTACATCATTGTTCATTATTCGCTACACAAATAAAAACATGTAGAATGTATTGACATTGGGTCAATCGTCGCAAAGTTGTTCATGTTGGTTCTGATTGGGTCACGTGAGATTTAGCATGCAAAAGGACTTGACATGCGTTTAACCCCGTAACCTTTTCTGGACATGAAGTCGTTAATAAAGACGGATGACAACTCGTAGTGCACACAGATGGAATCCAACAGTACAATTAGTCTTTTGGATTTTAAGGGAGCGCATACCAGACATTTTTTTCCAAGCCCAATGATCCTGCATCTGGTATCGGGATTCAACCATAGACTTGAACTGAACCACTACGGTCCCAAGTTCAGTATACAGAAAACTGACTTTCGTTCGTCGAATCAATCAGTCAGTGTATGTCGGATTAATCATAAAGATTGTCTGTCATTAGTCAGCTATCATATAGAGGTGTTGACTGATTTCCAGATTCTCCCATTAGCATAATGCATGTTGTAATGACAAATGTCATATTTTTCTCTATTTGACACCTCACGATTGTAGATTAAACATATCATGAGAATAACAAATATAAAATTTACTAAATAAATATATTAGCTTTGTGAATGGGGAGCCGTGGTGGTTCAGAGGCATACCCACAGACCTGAAGGTCCAGGTTTCTATCCCGGCAAAGTGTGAGAAAAACTTTCCGATTTTTCAGTCCGGTTTCCCTTTGTCAGTGATGCATATCGGGAGGACTGACAAAGAAGAAGCGTCTAGTTGTTCAGATGGGACAATACACCGTGGCCCCGTATGCTACAGGCTGATCACTCGATAGGTTGAAATCGCTAAAAGAGTAGACTTATGCCGCTTCCCTTGGTAAAATTCTTTTCATTACACACTGAGTGGTGTTGCCCGTCTTTATTAGCCAATAAGATGCAAAAGAGTAGGGTGTATCTCAAATTAACTTAAGTTTGCTTGCTGTCCTTACTTACTTTTCTCAATTCAAATAGATGTTTATGTATTGATGTTAAATTCTACAATGAACTAGTCGAATTCTATTTGATTGTATACGAACTGGACACCGGCTATAAATCTGTAAAATGAAATTAGTAGATTAGATGCAGATAGCAAATGGTTTGTAGCTAGATATTCCGTACGTTAGCAAGAATTACTGAAAGAAACCCCAAACAGGAAGATTCATGAAATACTATATGACAATCTTTTCATTAATGGTATTCTGATCGCATATTTCTGTTTGTTATTTCTTAAACTGGTAATTTACGTGAATACTGAATACTGCGTATAAAGTTTACATTATTGTTTTTCCTAAAATTTATCATTTGACTGGTAGTTAATATTCTGTCATTTGGTGCGATCTAATGGTAAGCTACATTTATATAACTTTTATCCGACAGAAATATAACACAAACTGCCACAAAAACAACCATATAATTCTTGAACAATTTTAAATTTTTTTTACGTCACCAAGGAAGCTATCATATTAAATTTGGTAGTGACCTTTCGTACAATAAAGCAATAATTATGATTATTATGTTAAAAATAAAATCTGTTAAAAGCCACCGACAAAACTTTGTAGTTTTGACGTCACGTTTACCAATTCTAGAAGTATCAACTAGATCCTTGGGCATTCAACAGTAATGTTTAGCAATTTTGGAAGCTCTGTTATTTGTCTTATTCTTAGAACAAAACAGTGAAAATTTGTATGTTTCTTTAGGAAACGCTGTGTCCACTGATAGATACGATCACTTATATATAGTACACCATCGTAAAAACGGTATATATTATGTTTCAGTAACCAGTGATTAGGTAGAATCTCTCGAATTTGCAGTAAGTTCATGTAAGCGTTGTTTCACTCCCAAAGGGACTTCATAAAAGCATTGAATTATCATAAGACGCAATGATTTACACAATTTGTACTACATACCAATCAAATTGTAAATTCTTTTTTCTATCAATGTCTCCTACACGCAGTAAAATATATTTATTTTTTGCAGCTGGTAAAACTTAAAAATAATGTTGCCTGCTGCAGCACTGACATGGATAACTTCGTTGGGAAGGGATCGTGGCAAACCTCATTATCGTCTGGGTCAAGTTTCTGTTGATCGTGCAAATGGCGGCATTAAGCATAGCCGGAGACCTTGGTGGTAGATGATACTCAAGACTCGGAGAAACTCTGCCCATCGGCCAGGAATTTTATTGTTCGCTCTATTTATCAAGGTGTGAAGAGCGAACTGGACTCTTTCTCAATACTAACAACAGAAAGACGCCATTTCCATCCTTCCATCCAGGATCTGAGAGCATCTCTTGCCAATATACCCATGATGATACTACTTACTCTGAGACACAACCTCTCGATTAGAGTGTTAACATCGAGAGAAATCTCTAAGTCCTACGCAGCGAAATCAACAGATCCACTGTAGTGTCAAACCAACCAATTCAATTGCTTTAAAGCGAAGCCGGAGCGCAATTCACGATGTCGTGGAAGCTTAGCATTTTCCATTGAATAAATATCATTTGTAGTTTCAAAATAAAAATGAGAGTTGAACAAAACCAATCATGAAGATGATTAATGGTGATCTCAGTTGTAAAAAACTATGATGCTTTGACAGGATGAAGATATGAGGCTTTAAATAATGAAACTTCTGTCAAATTAAACCATTTATTCCTTCAACGTTTCGTGTGTCTAAAAACAGACTTCCTCAGGGAGTCCAAAGGTAAACGATTTTTATTATTATTATTTAAAGCATCATTTGTAGTTTGCCTTATAATTCGAAACAGGGTTTCGGAAAATAATTGACTGGAAATTAACTATTTCATTAATATCTTGAAGTAACTGACTTTCCCCATCTTCTGAAATTTCAGAAATTTTCATAATGTTACAATGTTTTATAGATTCAAGATTTTTCACAACGCCTAAAGAAGTTTACTATTTGGACCAATTAAATGTGTGAGTATGGTTTTCCTCCCTTAAAAGTTTAGACCACAAAAACATTTTATGCTAAAGAATTTAGAAAGAACTATTTTTAGAAATCCTCTTTCTCCTTTCCTTTTGCGGTTTTTAAATTTGACGTCTGAAATTGCATTTTCTTTCAGAATTTCTGAGATAATGAGAAATGTAATTGGCGGAAGGTTATTTCTAAAAATAGTGGTTTTGTGTGCAGTGACAGTCAAGCGGATGTTGATAAAATGTAGTGGTTTACTTTCATTTTGTTTAGTTCAAAATTTTCATGGTCATGCTATATTGAATTTTTGTAAAGAAACCAAGTATTGACCAGGCTTTCATTTGACATATTGGGAAGTTTTCAACGAGATTTCTGGAAAAAGTTATAGAAGGTTGAATTTCGTAATTTAACATGGAAATAGTTGACAAATGAATTGGCGGACCGAGTCCAAATTAACCTCATTATTTGTGATATATTACCTCCCTTGAACTAGCAATTCTTCAGCATGTCAAAGTACATATATTAAGAATTTCGTACTTCAGTAAAAAATTCCCTATTCTTGTTTCACAATTGGATTGTACGCCAGAGACTACAGCCCCGTTTTCCACAGTCTAATGTGAACTATTGCAAGATAAAGAACCATTTCTTCTCTTAGTCATTTACTCGATTTCCAGGTATTTTGCTTGGACTGGTTGACATAATGTTGAGAATATATGACTGTGTATATTTAACTGTTTTATTCTGTCATTGTACAAAAAATGTTGACTACATAAAACTACAGTAAGAAGTCTATTGACAGTTCTTGATCAAATCAACTACAAATCTACCGAAAAACTTCTTGATGTACAACACAACGCTTTTCTCGATTACATTCAATAACTCGGAGCAAAAGAACATTACATAGGGATGTCATTGGCTTCTACTCGTATGTAAATAGTTTATTATATGAATGGAAGTATCGTACATATACGTCACCCCTGAGGCTGAACGAAAACCCGTCTTCTGGCAACAGAAATCTTTAAGTGTAAAAGCCAAATTATGTGGTCTGTACTCGCAAATAACATGAAAGGATAACTTCAATTGAAGTCTACTACATGACGTTTTTTGGTGAGACATACACATGGTAATGACTAGGTTCGAATGCACATTTTGACATTTCAGTTAGCTAATTATTTGTTATTTCCCGTGTATTATGGTTGAATATTGTAGCCTAATGTGCATTTCTCGGAAAGTAGAGATCATGATTGGTATGTGAGTATCGTTACGTCAGAAAACTTATTGACCGAGATGCTATCATTCGCTCGTACAGTAGTGTCGTTCCTCCTCCGACATCTCCTGCATTAGAGATTGTATGTTTTGTCAATTACTTGCTATTTGTGATTCCATTTTCCACTGAAACATAATATTAGCTTTTACACTAAAATAAAATAAAATTGTGGTTGTTCTGCAAGAGCACAACCCGAAACAACACAATGTAGCGATTCTATCATTAAAACATTATCTTCCATAAAACAAAAGTACCGGGTACAACAAAAGTAAATGACTAGTTACAGCATGATTTATAGGGTTTATTTGGTAAAACCAACTGTAGACTTTTCAATCTGTAAAACAGAAACAGGAGCTTCTTTTAAACATGTATACCAGTAAAACCTATTTACTATCTGATAAAGAAGTAGAAACCAATGATTCTGTTTTCAATTGAAGTCAAGTCGTTATTTGAAGGTATAGGGAAAAATTTATCAAAACAATTTCGAGAAACAAATTCGTGGTGAACAACATTGCGGCAATTACCACGCTCTGTAAAACCTCAATACGAAGTCATACACATTGTTGAAGTTATAAAATACAGTTCAAAATTGATTTGTTCTGACACCAGTCAATGTGTGTTGTTCGTTAACAATTAAACCATTCTTCGTCTTAATTTTGTTTGAATTCAGCGTACAATTTACTGTAAGCATTATACTTTAAAGTTTGTATCGATGATTTAGCTCGTTATATTCGTTATATATATTAGGCCGAGCAATTAAAAACAAATCATCGAGCGAACCTTGTTACCGTCTTCGTCCCAATCCAAATCGCATTGTTGACACACGGAATCCACATATCCTTCCAGTTCTAAGATATTCAATAATTGTCTGAATGGTGATTCGCGTGGTATCACAATTATAGTCCTGACGCTTTCGGATCCCAGAATCTTGTTCTTTGTTTAATGTTGTATAGAGTCTGTTAGAAATGCGCTTCATATTTTCAAGTTTCTTGCTGTTATGTGGAAAACGTTTTCCTATTAAAATTCTACTTAAAATTTCAGGGTTATTGGCCCATCGTAAACTCCAAAAGAAACTGTCATATTTTCGCTCATTTGGCGACGGTTGATTTAAGATATTATTCTTGTTTATGGAACTTGGTTCACTGTCGGGATCTGAAAATATAAATTACATGTATGTACATTATTATTCCTTTTTTGATTGCCTTCGGATGACGTTTCTAGTCGGTCACTGCGTAGCTTTACCTGAATTTAACTAATCATGAGAAAATAACGTCATTTTTCAATTATTGTAATTGTCCTGCGTTCAGCCACTTACACTTTCGTGTTATGGATTGGTGCCTAGTTTGGCGAGGTTTTTCAAGATAAACTGAATACCCAAGGCTTTCTGTTACACAATATCTCCATGCCCTCAGATACGTATCTACTTAGATTATAAGTGTGTCGTCATTTCATGATTTATGTCGGAAGTAATTTTTGTTTGCCAGAAGACGATCAATTGCGTATTTATGGCACACGACGGACTTTTATTACGTCGTGACGTTGATAATATAACATTTATCAAGGATTGAACAGTCCGTTCCTCTTCCAAGCTAACCAGCATAAGTGTAAATGGGGCGAGGCGGAGGTGTTAGGTGATCTTATGCGGCTGGTATTTCAGATGAACCCACTGCTACTACACTACAAGATGGTCGCAGATTTCGAGCATTCTTCTAGGAACTTCATTTTCCTATAGTATTCAACTGTGTTCCAATATTTTAATGTTCGAAGTGCTCATATCGATTGTATAAAGAGATAGATGAAATTCACCCGTAAACCATACACAGTTGTTAAATGCAGTCATTGTGACTTATAATTGCTCTAAGATTTTATCATTTTGATCGGAAACCAATGTGTAGTTTTAAGGCACCCCACAAGTTAAAGACACCAAATCTATCTGATACTAAGAACCTTGATCCACGACAAATTACCTTGGTGACAATTTTCTCTAAAGGCAGAATTATCCTGTGATTAGTTAGAGCCGCGATATTATTCAAGTAATTGATTAACTAGAAAATTGATAATGACTGCAGGTAAGGACGAGCAGGTGCTAGACAGTCATTAGCTAGATTGATTTTTATGATAATCTGTATCAGTAAGTAATGACTTGTCGAGAACATTTTATACTTAGAAGGTGATCAAAGTAGGTTTTCTGTACCATGTATGTTTGCACCATTCCAATTTTCAATCAGGCGCTTATTTTAATCCACTCAAACTAAGATTTTGTGACAATCTCTTTAAATCGCAGATCAATGTGATTTTTATACGCCTACATGAAATGTGGAGCGTATATTGCCGTTACCCATGTCTGTCAGTCCACAATTGCTCGTAAACACAATTCTTGATGGATTTTAACATGACTTTGTGTGTGTTCTTAATCAGCCATGGAATGAACCCTATGGTAAATCATAAAAATCGAAAAATAGATGAGTTTTTGCCCCTCTTTTTGATATGCTCTTAAACACTCTACAAAGTGCAATTCTTGACCAACTTTGACGAAACCTTGTGTAATAGTCTGCAATAACTCAAGGATGAAGCCTATTAAAAATCAGATAAATCGAAATATATTGAGTATCTGTTATGCACTTGTTTTTGAAAACGCGTTTAATTCTTGACCAATTTTGACGGAACTTGGTATGAGTGTTGGTAATCACTCTAAGATATCCCTATTGAAAATCAGACAAATCGAAAAATGTTTAATATTAGTTATTGCCCTTGTTTATTAAAACGAACACGATTTTGGCTCTTAAACACATGATGAACTCTATTGAATATCATAAATATCCAAAAATATGTATAAGGATTATATCAATACATTTGGAAAAAAAAGAAAAAAAAGCGAAAATACACAATAAAGCAACAAAAAGTGAGTTTCTTGATACTTGACAAATTTGATCGAAGAATGTGGTTCATGATCTCCAAAAAAGACAGAAGAATACGTACCACGCCATCCCAATATACTGAATAGTGAGATAGGATGAGATTGTCGTTTTCGATGTTGTGATAAAACTTGGCCAATACCCAGCAATAAAATGGTAATCAAAATATCTTTCAACATCCTGCTTCTCTACTGCTGAAAAAGGTATAAACGATAAGTTAAAAAATGTTCAATGTAACCATCTACTAGAATATAGAGGTAAAGTGACTCACTTGCTATGAATAAGCGTCATTTCTGATAATTCAAATTTCCAAGATTATTGACAAAACACCCCGGCACTTCCCCCGTGCACAAGGCGAAATGGAATCCAGTGCATCTTTGTATAGGCTTAATTAGAGCAGATCATGAGGGCTACAGTTAAAGTTCTGCTAGCGCTCTGCAACAGGCTTCAGATTTACGGAAACTGTCAAGTTTCTTATAATCAATTCTTAATATCCAACTTTTATCCTACATTCATATTTTTAATTAATCATTCATCCAATTCTGGGACTAATGTATTATTTCAAAACGAAATATTTCCGAAAATATACTAATGAACGTAAAACAGACCCAGGGCGCCTTTATTCTCGAAAAGTTAATAGTGATGAACTTGTTTTACATGGCTCAGAATTAAGTCAAATACACAAGGACTTCTATTATCCAGCCCATACAACTATTGATCTATGTGTATTAGATGCAAAGATCTAAATTCCTGTGATCAAGTACATCCAAAACGCAAAAAATATACACCAGTCAGACCTGTTTGTTCGGAGGGCAAGCAATATATCCTGAGGGTTAATGGGATATGGTTTACTTAGAGTAATGGAATTGGTCGTTTTTGAGCACAATGGGTGGACCAAAACACGTGTCCCCTCCTCTTCCCTTTGCCACCCTGTACGCCTGAAATGATGGGTCAACTGCTGATTTTGTAGTCGTGGGTTCTTTCAGCTTTAGATCAAGTACCATTGCAGTCAAAATACGGGGAAATCCCTGCTACTGTATCTGCAATCCTTTCCTTGTGACGTTGCTGAAAGCGGTATATACACTTTCATGAAAGACTATAAACTAACGGGTCCATTTATTATCAATTATCTGTATCGCAGACTTTGGTTGTCGCTGAATGAAATAATTCTTTCATTAAACCCACAATAAAATTCCACATTCAATAATGAAATATGCATGTTAAAGTACAAGTATAACAAACTTTTGAATTATACATCATATCGCTATACAGAATCGCTTTGTTTCATTTTGTTTACAGTAGTTTGTACTGGAAGTAAATAAGATCCTTACCTTTAACTATTTCTGAACCGAGACAATAAAAATGCGTACTTTAGTTTGCAAGCTCATCCAAATGGCTTTATGCGATACTTGAAATTTTGAGCTCTTATTTCACAGAATAAATGTCTTGATTGGAAATTAACCGAGTATGTTCTAAGACTATTGGATCTTAATCGGTATTAGTATGCTTTTGTTGTCACAGTCAAATGAATATTATGCAATGTAACAAATTACTACCAACGAAATACCATTGAAATAATGTCAACAACACAGTAACAATCCTCCTGTTATTTTTCAAAGAAAGAAAAGAAAGTAACAAAGATAAGAACTAAGGTTCACACGTCCGCCGTGACAGGGATCCTTTCTACCAGCTGGTCCTTGGCCAAACCTCTTGGCATTGATATTTCCCTGATTATTCGCACCTATTTTAAGCTGGGTGGGCTAGGGTTTTTGAGTGAAGATGACTTATTCAAGGTCATCAAACTTTCACACACCAATTGAGATTAGAACTCATGTCCAACATTTTCAACATATCCAAGCAAAAGAGAAAGGTTCGCTATTCATTCCTAAGCATCAGAAACGTGAAACTTTTAACTTAGCTATCAGTAATAGCGATCACAGATCACCGTCGAAATGTGAGCCTTCAAATTTATATGCGTCTAAAACTCAGCGGTAAATTATAGAAAATATACATTAACTTTCGATTTCGCCCCATCAACTCGTTATACACTTCTTTTTATGAATTCTGCATACAGTGGTTTGAAAAAGCAATAATCGATATATCCATATGTATAAATAATTCTCTTAATACAGATTTGACCAGTTATTTGAAGATAGAAAGCCTAAACAAATACGATTATTTTGTAATTAATTTCTGTATTAGTCTTTTTATAGTTTTGCTAACTATATATTGATTACTTGGGCCTACGATTTTATGTCGAAATCTTTTTTCAATTACGTCTTGTTTCACTGGAAAATAGAATCATAAAGCATGATAAAAGCATAGAAAATTTCATATAGATATTTATTTTATATATAGGCCTACAAGTGGGTGTTAATTATATCACGAGCGCCATTCTCATGCTTGAACTATATTATTTTAAAAATAATGCTATTGAAACTTTTTTTCAAAATATGAACTATATTAAAAAGTTTTTAAAACTATATCAGAAAACACCATTTACAAAATTTTCTATTTTTAAAACTATATTAGAAAACATCACTTAAAAACTTTTCTATTTTTAAAACTATATTAAAAAACATCACTTACAAAATTTTCTATTATTGAAACCATATTAAAAAACATCACTTACAAAATTTTTCTATTTTTAAAACTATATTAGAAAACATCACTTAAAAACTTTTCTATTTATGAAACTATATTAGAAAATATTACTAAAAAACTTTTCTATTTTTGAAACTATATTAGAAACCATAAATATTTTTGAAACTTTATTTTAAAATCATTTTATGATACATATTTTAGTTTTAGTTGCGAAATTGGGATATGTGGTTGTTTTCATCCCGAGTATTGGGTTGGAAGTCCTTTGGGAGCGAGAGATAGAAATTTCCTAGAAAATGAGACATTTTTCACCGTTACTTAGCGGTTATTCAACTATTGATTACATTTTCAAACAGATTTAGCTGCCGTTATAAAGACAAAAGAATTTGTCGATGAATATCATTAACTATAAAAATAATATTGAATTAATATATGAAACACATGAACACAATTAAATGCGACGATATTTTACTCTTAAAAATATGCAACTCAAAATGTGAAAGGAAATAGAAAAACTAGCAAGACAACTTACTTTGTCTGCAACACCAAGGATTGGCGAAAGTCAGTTCTTAACCAAACAGATGCTTCCGATCGATTAAAGTTTTGCTCCTTCAATAATATAGACTAAAACATCTGAACAGCAATAATTTATCACACCAAATTTCAGTTTTGGTTAATCAAGTAAAACTTTGATACGCATTTCTCTGAACTTTGGTGGCAAATTCAGTTATAGATTTCAGATCAATCTTGCCAATAACTTCAGTTCCTTCAGATTAAAGATGCCAACTTAAGTTTTCACGAATAATATACAATTTATTTGTTTCTCAGATCGTGGTAATTCAATTTTAATTCATAAAACGTACGTAATTATTATAATCTCGATCCCATGGAAGTATTTTATCATAATTATGCCTACATCATTGTATAAATCTAGAATAATAAAACGTGCAAAGATATTATGCCACCTAGGCGACTTGAAACCTACAGTTTGTATGTATCTTATGGTTTGGAAAAGTGCAAATCAGGAATAAATGTTTGTTTGAAAAGCCCTAGTATGTTACTAGGGTATTATCACCATCGGAATTGGTTGTTCAAATCTTTTGCCAGGAGCCGCGGTGTTTCGATGAGTAACATGCTTGCTCGCTTACCGGATTCTATCAGCTTCTTCTGTCGCAACCATTCACTGATTAGGATTCAAGATCACGAGAACTACAGAAGAGTTAAGCACTGTTCTAAGGTTTTTAGATTTTGAGTATTCCAAATCTGATGTAGAGCCGCGGTGGCAAAGATCAAGATGCTTTTTCAATCCCCTTTTCCTGTCAGTGATTCAGGTCGGAGGTGCTGACATGGAAAAAACGTCTTTTCCACTAACCGATCACTAACCGAAGCCCTTTAAAGATACCTCGACAGTAAGGTGTAGAAGCGTAGGACGTAAAACTCCTCTCATTTTCTTTCATTCATTTTCAGATCTTTTACCACTACAGACGACCAAATTTGAATAATATTCCCAACAATCCCCATCGTAAGTAAATTGTTGCACATCGCTGATACAAAATGTCGAAACTAATGTGCGTAATGTGTGACTATGAAAATGACCCAAATGTTAAATATCATTGAAATGATGGAAACTTACCCCCTTAACTTGACTATCATCCGCTTGTTTATCCCAAAAATACCGCATATACGAGTTAAGTCATTTCCCTTCACAAGTTACAAGTCAACATTTGGTCCACACAACAATAGTACTTGTAGTATGTTACCAACCACCAACGCAATTTTTCACACAAATTGTGAAAAGACAAATTTACCTAGTGTTGAGTTCCACTACAATGAAATTACCTCCTAATCATATAACAACACTGTTAACTGCAGGTAATTTACAGAAATTAATCTGTTTGACGTACTCAAGTAGTTAGTAAATGACCATCTGATATGTGATAATTATATATATCATGTCCACAGATCTCAAGTTCATCATTGTCATACAGCTGGTTCTAATTAATGACTGGAAACGATTTTTAAACAACATTTTATCACTATCTCCGCCCACTATCAAGACGGGGGCCATCGATTTCAACCACTCCGGGGCCAAGACAGTTGACTGATAAACGTGTCTTCGGTTATTTTCTTACAAATAGTGGTGTTTAATTGAAATATGTGGAATTCTTAATAATTGGTGATAGTTGATTGCTCACACTTGTCATGTCGGAGTTTGATATTTCTTAATAGTCATAATTATCTCGCTCCTTCTGGCCATTTTGTCTTTAAAAGGAAATACTTAGTCCAATTACATTTCATAAGAGTTCATCCGCCGAAACATCATTTTCGGTTATTTTAACTTACAAAGAGAATCGGACTAGACTATGTTTTTCTGAAAGATTGATTTCAGACGGGATGCTAGGAGTTTTTCGTCCTACTCTTCTGTACCTTATGAGCTAATGAAGACGGGCAACGCCATGCAGTGTGCAAGTAGGGAATTTCCTCCAAGACAGCAGCATTAGCCTACTGTTTTTACGATTTCCAACTGTCGAGGGATCTGTTACGTGTACAGTCTGTAGCACACGGAGCCTCGGTATATTGTCCCGGCTGAGCGACTAGAAGCTTTATCCATCTCGATGGATTGAACTCTTGACCCTTTGATTATCCAGCAATCGTCTAACTCATTTGGCCACCACCGCACCATATCAGATTTGGAATGCCGAATGCTAACCTATAAAATAGAACAGTGCCCTGCTCTTCTGTAGTTCCTGTGGCCTGAAAAAGCGTAATCAGTGGATGGTTGTGACAGAAGAAACCGATAGAATAAGCAACTAAAAGAGTCCCAACTTGCAAAGTTTTAGTTGAGTCTGAAGATCGAAATAAGTATAAATTAAACAACCTTCTACCTCCTAGCGACTCTTTGCTATTCCAAAAAATGAAAAAAAGATACCCGCGGACGTCATCCGGTCTGACCAAGAAGTCGCAGTTGAGAACCGGGTCGATAGAATGGCCCCTGACTTTTTAATGTTCTGGGCTAATAACTAACACCGTTGGTAAAGAGAAGAGGTGGATCTGAACTGCAAATAAGTTAGACTGGTTACTTTTAGACCCGCGCTCGTATTAAATACTGACGAACTTCACGATGTTTCAGATCTTTGAACATAACTTGGCAAGAAATATAATGTATTGTGTTAAACGATACAATTTATGCTATATGCTATAAGTATTAGTAATGGCTTATACAAGGTGTAATATCAACTTCCTCGATGATGATTACAAAATTAATTCCATTATCAGTACCAAGATAAAAATGAAAAATGGCCTCTGGTTTGTCTATGATTTAGCTAACACGAACGTTGGGAGAATCTGTTTTAATTTTGACGTGACAAATGAGCTTATAATGTGTAATACTATTACTAAACCATTGTCATATACTTACAGTTTTCCTGGTGACAGAGCAATTATTTATCAGCTGTTTGTAACGTAAAAGTACATATTCACTCTGGGGTCGTTCCAAAATACCTCAAACTAACTCTTTTACTATTTCCATAATTTCCATTTTTTTTTATATATACTAGTATCTTCTTAATTCTTAAAACACATGAAATGACGAATCTGTCCCTTTACAGGGATAATAGGTCTTAAAATGAACATAAAATTTAAACTTGGTCAATAAGAGCACTATTCACCAGTAAATATACATTCTGCCATAAATAAGATAAAAATAAATATATATCAAAAAAACTGAGTAATTATCCATAAAAATGCATTTGATTATTGAAAAACGCTTAATAAATTGATTGCATTTTTCAAAAATGACTTAGTTTTGCGAGTTTTCAAGATTTGAAGAGATTATTTTACTTTATGACACATCCGGAAAAGATCAATGCCAAAAGGTTTGGCCAAGGACCAGCTGGTAGAAAGGATCCTTGTCACGGCGGACTTGTGAACCTAAGTTGTTATCCTTGTAAAATATAGTATGTATATATGTTTCTTTCTTTTCTTTCTTTCTTTCTTTTTTAAAACCGTGCAATGGACCCGAATGAGGTTTTTCCACTAGCCACGTCTTATCTCTGTATACAGACTTTTTAATTATAGAAATAAATCTACGTGACTGACAAACGGGAGGAAATTGTCAGAAAGTTTCCACTCTATTTTTAACGTTTTTCCGAACTTCAAATTAAACCTGAGCCTAAAATAACTAAGCGATTGACCCTCTCTGAAATTAATATCTATATATAGCTAAATCGATGCACTTCTAACTGCTCCCCTATTCATTTAAAAAAGGTCATTTATTTCCTTCGATATCCGCCATCATTTATTTTCAAGACAGTGACAATAACGCAGTTTGCCCCTTGGTCGTTAAATATAAATTGGTCATCTAAATTGACACGTATTTCAACCCCAAATAGCCACGCATTTTGATATATTATTAATCGAAAAAAGACGTTGATATTTATACATTTCTCAAAAGGATCGTGCCATACTTGGCATTATTAATTCTTGTTTTTAAAGGGTCCGTATCAGTAATATTGTTCAGAACTCTCAGTACGAATATGTGCCTTTATGTGTCTGGAGTTATGTGCCTCAAAAGTTAGTCTTTTTTCGATACTATATAGGCCTAGTAGATTTATATCTAGTGATTTTTAATGGCGAAAAGGTCTCTTCAGGACAGTGTCACATAGACACAACCGTAAATTCCATCAGTCATTTCTGGTGACTGATTCACTTCCTTAGATTGTTTTCAAATAAGGTCGATTTTGCGGATGGGATGGTCCCCTGCTAGTTTGTGACATTTAGTTAGGTAATGATTCGGATTACTTGACATTTCCTAAACACCTGTCAAGACATTAATCTGAATCAAAATCCGTCAATAGTATACTAAAATCTAGATATTTCATTTTGTGTGATTACTATTGTCTTGAAGTCTAATCTTTATGTACTTCATTTGGTTACACTATATAACGTGCGACTGTAAATATTAATGCTAATCAGCTCAAAGCATCACAGATCTTAGCTGACCTTGCGTGCAATATTTCTATCACGAAATGCATTAGATTTCAGGAATAGCACGGTCATTGAGGAACATTAGCACCTATTTATAGATACTAGTTATTCTAAGCGCTCATTTGGACCTCAATAACTTCGACAAATCTGTCATTTCCTATGATTTAAGCCGACATATCCCTCATGCGAGTCCAATTATCGAGCAATGTTTGTGGTATCGAACGAGCAGTTGCTTCCTCGCGACTCTAATGCTTCAAAGAATAGACTGAGAAGTTATTGGTGTAATCACGGAGCGCGAACCGAATCCCTCCCCCGCAGTTTATCGAGGCTTATTTGACGTTAACGACACGCGAGACTGAAAGATATTGGCTCCATTACCGACTATCTATTTGTTTGATATTCCACTAATAGACTCAGTCAGATGAAGTTAAGAGTTTAAAGTGATTGTCGATGTCTAAAAGGAAGGAAATTATATTATATAAACTTTTAACGTCTGTTACTCTTCAATCATCATTTAATGAGCTGGAATCGTCAGTTGAAAATCTATAATGGTGATTCAATAATCTATAATCACGTCTTGATAATCTATAATGATCTTACAGTTTTTATTTGTAGACGCGTGTAATGAGTAAAATTAACCAGGACAGTGTAATCTATAATCATCATTTAATCATGACATTAATAATCCACATAATTTCATCATTAAAAATATTTATTTACTACATCTTGATCATCATTAATTATCACCTATTCCCTAAACATTTTATTTCACAGAAAATAATCATTATCTGATATTCTAATATCATCATTTCATATTCTATAATCATCATTTCATATTCTATAATCATCATTTCATATTCTATAATCATCATTTCATATTCTATTATCATCATTTCATATTCCATTTCACCATTTCGTATTGCATTTCATCATTTCATATTCTATAATCATCATTTCATATTCTATAATCATCATTTCATATTCTATAATCATCATTTCATATTCTATAATCATCATTTCATATTCTATAATCATCATTTCATATTCTATAATCATCATTTCATATTCTATAATCATCATTTTATATTCTATAATCATCATTTCATATTCTATGATCAGCATTTCATATTCTATAATCATTTCATATTCTATAATCATCATTTAATATTCTATAATCATCATTTCATATTCTATAAACATCATTTCATATTCCATTTCATCATTCCATATTCTATAATCATCATTTTATATTCATTTCACCATTTCATGTTCTATAATCATAATTTCATATTCTATAATCATCATTTGTATTCTATAATCATCATTAGTATTCTATAATCATCATTTAAAATTCTATAATCATCATTTCATATTCTATAATCATCATTTAGTATTCTATAATCATCATTTCATATTCTATAATCACCATTTCATATTCTATAATCATCATTTTATATTTCATTTCACCATTTCATGTTCTATAATCATCATTTCATATTCTATAATCATCATTTGTATTCTATAATCATCATTAGTATTCTATAATCATCATTTAAAATTCTATAATCATCATTAGATATTCTATAATCATCATTTCATATTCTATAATCACCATTTCATATTCTATAATCATCATTTCATATTCTATAATCATCATTTCATATTCTATAATAATCATTTCATATTCTATTTCATCATTTCATATACAAATGGGTATTCTATAAAAATCATTAATATTCTATATTTAATATGCTACAATCATAATTTGATAATCTATAATTATCGTGTGATGTTCTATTGTCATCATTGATATTCTACAATCACCACTTAATATTCTATAATTATATTTTATATTCTTTAACCATTTAGTATTCTATATCATCTTTTGATATTCTATAATCATCATTTAATATTCTAAAATCATTATTTAATATTGTTTAGAAAGAAAGTAAATTATTCTTTTATTCGGATTTTTTCAAGAGGATCTCATTTTGTTAAGAAACGCAGTCAACGTTATCGACAAAATTTTCGTTGGATAATTTCAAATTGGATATGTTTCCTCTGATTAATAAAAAAAAAACCTCAGAGAACACAAGTTGTGCTTCCGAAATTGGACAATTTTAAAACCTATTTTCTCATTTTTCATTGGGTGATCTGTAATACATGTTCAGGCTTTTAGAGATATTTGTTTATAAGATTAAAGATAAATGATTTCTTATTCATTGCTAGACAGAAAAAAAGTAACATGTCAATAAATTTGATTGATAGACATTGTTTTTTTGTTTATCTAAAAATAGCCAATTGTTTTTCCATTGATTTTCTATATACTTTCTTAACTGAAAAGACACTTTTTACCACGGAGTGCTTTCAACCTGGTCAATCAAACCACGAAATATTCTTGCTGTTCTACATTTCAACCTGGTCAATCAAACCACGAAATATTCTTGCTGTTCTACATTTCTGTAATTGATTGGGTTAGTGGAGACTGGCAATGTCATGCAGTATGCAATGGGTAAAATATAAAAGGGGCAGAGACATAAGACTACTGTTTTCGAATTATTGTCTATTTACGCAGAGATACTGTAGCTTATTAAAAAAGAGAAAGAAACAACTATATTTTACAAGGACAACTTAGATTCACAAGTCCGCCGTGACAGGGATCCTTTCTTCCCGCTCCAAACCTCTTGGCATTGATCTTTCCCGGATTATTCGTACCCATTTACAGCAGCGTTGACTGGAATTATGAGTGTAGATATTAGCAGCTATTGCAATAATGACGTCAAAAAAATTAATTAAGTTAAATTGCAAGTATCACAGATGACTGACTGATATTTTGTATGGTTTATGTCAAAGCTACCAGTGTTCCGGACACACATAAACACTTTAAGACTTCAGTAAAATCCCTTTAATGAGAGATGGAATACGTGAGACTTAACCCCGATGTGCAGCTGGACGTAGCCTGTTCAATTATTATATTCTAAACAATGTTTTAAAGTTGTTTAACATAAATAACATAATAAAATGATTGACTACGATGTAACCACACTTTTAATAAGAAAAATATTACAAAGTTTATATAAGGAATGACGCGAGGCGATGTCGGACGCTTGCATTCTTCATAATTTCTGTTCGATTGAGGCAGGAAATTGTATCCTCTCAGTACAATTAGTTCTACAAGAATGATTCTAATAACCAGGTTATCATATTGACCCTAAAATAACCAACTTTCCCCTGATGGCTATTTATATAAATAGATAAGAAAGTTTATTCAATCATATGCTTGATATTATTTGATTCTCCCACGCGTTTTATCTCTTGCTTCAGTTTTATCAGCAGACAAATAGTTCAAATGGACTGGAAATTTTAAACTTGACATTTGGGGTTCAAACTATTCTTCTTTAATACGCAATTTTTTTTAAATGTACATTGTCGTCGCCCCTGTCCTTCGGTCCGTCAATATTTGTTGTAGACACTATAGAAGCTAGACTTTTCTATGGATTTTGATGAAACTTTTTGTAAGCATTTGAATTTATAAAACGGTGGACAAGTTCGATTTTAACGATTTTTCGATGAACGTTTTTTTAGTTATTGCCCTTGACTAAGTGAAATCACGTGAAAATTTTATTGTGTGTGCAAGAGAAGCTAAAAATTAAGATGGATTTAAATTAAATTGGGTATTAGCATTGGAATAGATAAGACCTCTGTGGAGTTTGAATTTGAGATTTTTCAACGAAGGTTTTGAATTATGGCCCTTCAACTTAGTTAATTTGCGTCCAACTTAATTGTGAGTGTAATAGAAGCTTCAGTTTTCAACGGATTTTGATGAAGTTTGGTATAAGCACTGGAATTGATAAGTCGAATGCCAAGTTTAAATTTGAAGATTCTCCAATGAAAGGTTTTTGAATTGCCCTTGAATTAGTAAAATCGCGTCCAAATTTGATTGTGGATGCAATAGAAGCTACAATTTTGTATTGAAATTGATGAAACTTGGTATACGCATTGGAATGGATTAGACGGCGGTCAACTTTGAATTTACTAATTTTTCAATGAACTGTTTTTGATAGAGGGGGGGGACTACTATCTCGTAGTTCCGGGAAAGCACGGGCCTAGGAATCAGACCTAATTTTTATTTCCTCGCACCGATCGGGATTCGAACCCACGGCACCTAGTCGCCTAGCAGACGACAGTCCAACTCGCTAACCACTGAGCCATTCACCTGAGCCATATTACCTTTGACTTTTAAAATTGCATCAAAATTAGATGTGAGTGCAATAAAACCTACAATTTTCAATGGATTTTGACGAAACTTGGTATTGATAACAATTTTCAATGAATGTTTTTTTATTTATTGCCAATTTATTAGTCAAATTCAATGCTGCCAGTGATCGTATATTATTTTGCCTGGTAAGCTATCTTTATCATTTCTAGAAGTCACGAGGCAGAGAAAAGAACATGTAACAATATTCTAATCGCAATCCTAGATTCATGGAAAAACCAACAATCAAGGAACTAAAGCATGATAAAAAAAAAAAGGGTTCAAGACATCTTACTAGATACTATCTCTTTGAAATCCTTTACGGACATGGTGGTGGTTTTGGATCATGTAAGATGAATGGTGATGAATGTGGGTGATAAATCAAGCTGTCCTCGAAAAGGGTAGGCTCTTTCAGCTCATTGCAATGCACAGATTCTTAGATAAGGAAGTGTCCCACTGCTATGGTTTCGGAGTTGCGTCTTGCAAATTAAAAGGGACAATATGCAAAATTTCATTATCAACATACACGTAATAACATATAACATATCAAATTATACTTCAACGATGCTATTTGCAACCATCTATCTACTTATTGTTCTAAAAGTGATGCAAATATAACGTACTAAATGTTAAATATTCTAGATCTAGATTTGGTGTTTCAGCTCATTGCACTGCACAGATTCTAAGAATGAGGTACGTCCCACTGCTATGGTTTCGGAGTCGCGTCTTGCAATTAATTATATAAGAAAATAAGTCTTAAAGGGACAATATGCAAAATTGCATTATCAACATACACGTAATAACATATAACATATCAAATTATACTTCTATAATTCTTATTATATTTTTAAACGATGCTATTTGCAACCATCTATCTACTTATTGTTCTAAAAGTGTTGCAAATGGAAGTACTAAATGTTAAATAAGCAGTTTGAACTTAATTTGGTGTTGACAGTTGAAACCTTCAGAATAAGTAGGAGACACATTTCTCGACAATTACGCGTTTATTGACTGAAATCGTACGATCGTTTTCTTACACCTCGGAAAAACAAGAACGAACTCAAAACGTTTACGACGAAGTCTTCTTAAATTGTTTGGGTCCTTAAATTTTCAGATGCGTTCAGGGACAAATTTTGATATACCAAAAAAAAAGAGTGCTTCTTTAAGTTGTCATTGATTTCATGGATATTTCAACCAAATAATAATTCATACAATTCCTACCTTTTGGTAGGCGAATCTGAGTATTTCGAACGCAAATGTACCAAGCATACTTGTGATTCAAATGAGGAAATACAATAAAGAATGTTGCGAGATTATCATTTTATTGATAACTCACAAATGTTGTCATGCCCTTGAAAATTTTGGTGCTTTTAGGTCGAAGCTTTCGTGCAAGCAAAAAATCTTGTGAATGCACCATCGAATTTGTCTATTATGGTGCAGGAACTAAAATACCATCTAATTTCATTATTCATTATTTCCGATGTAATTTTGTATTTGTTTATAGCCTACCCGCAGGCTTATTCTATCTTCTCACATGATATTATTTTACAATCTTGACTTAGCGTGTCTATTATCATATATCACTATTCAAAAAATGGCAAGGAAAATATATGGAACTCATAAATAGCATCCGCGAAGAGTAAATCATTATTTAGATTATTATTTTAACAGTATAAGCCAGTATTATGACCTATTATATTGTCATTTTCTGCCGCTAGTCATTATTTTTAATCAACCTACGCTAATCACACTAGAAATAATCCAATATCTTTTATTCTTCTGATATTTTTTATTCGATCGTAAGAAAACAATATTGGTGTGTTTTGATCGTCACAGTTTAGCTCTGATTATTTGCCACGCACACCTTAGTACGCATTTCACAAGAGGGGTTGGCAAGCCATTGGCAATATGAAACTATAACTTCCGACAAATCCGGAAATGGATTAGAAAATTGGAAGTGAGTCTCTCATCTACCCACCATAATATTCCCACGGGCAATGGCACGGTGTAATTTACAACCCGGTTATAAAAAAAATCACGAGGACTCAATTTTATCTATACTTTTTAATGTCTTCGCCTCCTCGTAATATATTGACCTCTTTACGTTTAGCCTACAATACTGGTTATGATAAAATTGTCATATTGTCATGTAAATTAAATGCAAACCTGATAAAATTAAGCCTTCCAGCTTCTTCGATATTGCTCCTTTTCTATGCTTAGAGTGTAAAACGAAACGTAATCAAAATATCAAAATTGTTGTACGGTGGCTCACATACGACATAATTATTTTTTTATTTTGAAGTAAACACTTTATTTTCCACCTTAGTGAAAAGTATTTTCACCTAGTTAAATAGTGGGTGATAATTTCTGTACTTTTTATTCAAAAACTTTATTTTCCACCCAAGGTGAAAAATAAAGTTTTTTACTCAAAATAAAAAAAAATAATTATGTCGTATGTGAGCCTCCGCAATGTTGAAACTGAGTAAATATCAAATTTTCATTAAAAAAAAATATTACCTTATATAAGACAATATGGAGCTGGGATTCAAATATCAAATGATTCAGTTACTTTCATATTTTTATTTATATCTCTATTACAATCATACATTATTTAATAACGCGGAAACATGTTAAAATGTATTATTGCTCCATTATCTCGTGAATTAACTTCAAAAAGCAACAATAACTCGTCCCTCGTGAAATAATATGGATATTTGAAACCGGATCTAAATTCTGAGGAGTGGTTTCGTAAGGTCGGTTTTCCTTTGTAAATGTATTGATTACTAATATTGGCACGACGAGCCCATTTCTGCGTCTCTGGTTGCTGTAATTCCAGAAATGTAATAACAGATTGTGGCTACCGCAAAAAAATTTACAGGGGGTTTGAGGGGGTGGGGTGGATCTGGGGGTGGTGTCCTACATAAAGACGGATATTTGGACTAAGTGCTGAAACCCCAATGCTCATAATTATAGTAATTTTCATAGAAATTCACGGATATACAACAAGATTCCTAGTGCCAACAATCTTGTCATCAGTTATGACAAGAGCAATAACTCATCATTCGTTAACCGAAATTTTCAAATGGTCAAACCAACTTCAAGCACATTTCTCACTCATTGAAAATATTTTTCAATACCAAAGCTCACACATTTTCTTATTTCAGAAAAGACCAGAAGAAAACCATCCCGACAGATCCAGATCCCCATTTCTCAATAAAATATTTGTTCCAACCTAGGCCTGTACATCTGGGAGAATCAATCTCTCCCTTCCTCGGAATCAAAAACCCTTCATCGAAAGACCATCAAATTCGAACTTGACCACAGTCTTGTATATTCCAATGACCCACTAAGTTTCATTAAAATCCATTGAAAATTGTAGCTTCTTTAGTGTCTTCAACAAATGTTAAGGGACTCACAGACCGCCGGACATGGCGACGACAATAAACGATTCACAGTTAAGGATCCTTTCTACCAGCTGGTCCTAGGCCAAGTCTTTTATTATTTTGTAATAAAAAATATTTATAATTACATTATTGATCTTTCCAGGACTATCCTTACCCAAGTACGATGACACTATTTTCTCGACGAAACCAAGCGAAATGACGTCACTGTGCTTTTGAACCCCACAAAAATTATGTACATTTCTCACCCAATAAGGTATTCTGCAGTAGATAACGCTTGTATGATACTGCACTTTATCTACTAGGAGATAACGCTTGAAAGTTTTAACTATTTGTTATTATCTTACAGCGATATTGGGTGATAAATAAAATCTCAAACTCGTCTTTCTTGATATCAAAAAAGTCGATAAAAGTGCAAAACTCCGAGGCTCTGCCGAAGTCAAGTGAGACTCGTTAGAGATTCTCTATTTATCACCCATTAAGTTATTCTACAGTAGATATCGCTTGTATTGTAAAAAGTGTTATCTTTTGCACTGAATCTCCTAGGGGATAACGCTAAATATATTTCATTATTTATTTATTTATTTATTTATTAAATAATAGTGTGATAAATAAAATCTCGAACCTGTCTTTAGCGGTATCAAATTATCACTACTCGTCGATAATTGATAAAGAAACAAAAATATTGAAAGAAATCCTGCCGCTAATTTTGTGTGAAATTTTTATAAAGGCTTACACAAACGTTTTAAGATTTTTATGCTTTTTGTGAAGTTTTAGTGGATTTAAGCCACGAAAATGTCCAATTGTAGAGAAGTATAATAATTATGCCTCCTACGTATTATTCTGATGTGATGTGTGGCTCGGTCATTATACTGTTAAAGCAACGTGATATTACAAGAATCAAATTTCAAATATAAATACACTTAACGAGGACACAAAGATATATGAAAATATTATTATTGAAGATAAACTGTCTGTTTATCACGCTACATCGCTATTAGAATAAAGAAATAAAATTGCAAAAGCAGGGGTTTTTGTCATAATACTGTCAACAGCCAACAGTCGAAACGGTTTTACCTGAGTAAGGACAAAGACACTCAACATTCCGTTTCATGGTGGACATTAGTTTACCGCAATCTATTACTATTAGTTAGGCATCATGTAAATACTTTGAATTTTTTCTATATAAGACTTTTGGGAGAATAAACAGGGAAAAATAGGAACCAAAGAAATGATTGCCGGTTGAGCAGGATCGATTTTGCGGGGAAAAAATATGTTAATGATGGTCTCCCAGATGGTTGAGCGAGAAAGTCACTGCGAGAACATATCAAAGTGAGGACTAGCTTCTAGTCGAGATGATTTAATGTCACTTAGAAAGTGGTGTTGCAACAATATTTTCGTTATTGGGATAACACTTTCTTGGTATAGCACAGATTGCTGTGCTGAAAATTGGCTGACACCCGAACGGGTTTTTCGCTTCGGTATCCATAATATTCCATTGTTTCAATTTGTTTAAATAGTCTAGAAAAATCTGGATCAAGGTTTAGTTATTGATTTGTCTCGCAACCCAGACGACACGTAAAGTGTGCTGTAGACACATGTCATAAAATCAATTAGCATTATGAAAAAAAAAAGGCAACTCACCTTTAAGTTACTCCCGAACCCGAAATTTTGTATTTTGTGTTGTCCTAGGCCCTAGATGTTAACCATTATTTATCTCAGCAATGTTTTCTCTATCTGAAACAATGATTTTAGAATTTGACATATACAGAGTGAATGGCAATGTGACAATACTGTTTTGAGTTATGTACCTAGCATTTCGTCCCACTAACTCACTGGGTAAACGGTTTAAAGAGAGCAGGTCAAAGGCTCAATTTTGAATTAATGTCAATAATAAAAGTAATTTTTTTTTCACAATCTCTCAAGGAGAAATAAGAAATTATAAACATAATGAATAAAAAATCAAGATAATGTCAATAAAAAAGAAATTTGGTCTTCCTTTTGGATTTGTTTTTATCTCTATTCGACGTGTCAGTAAATTGATGTTCATAAGCCCACCACTCGAGCTCAATTTAAATCAATTATATATTTCTAAAAAAAAAGTATAATGTAGGCCGAGGAAGTTGTGCGTGACACTCTATGAGTGGTCTTCATAAATTTCGGATAAGACGCATCTTGCTCCAACGTAACTCACCTAATAATTAGAAATAAAATAGGTTTTTAAGTTCACTTATAGAAAAAGAGTAAACAGAAACCGCTGTTTTAACAAATTTACCAGAGACTTCGGTCCTTACAGCCTCTCCGCGGAGAGACGCCTATCATCATAAGCATACACCGTAGTCCTTCGAGGATAAGTGTATAAGCTTTAAGCTTTTGAAACCAAGTCCATATACTTTGAGCTCAACTAAAATAAGTGTTGTGGGGGTTTCGCTAACGAGGAAGGGGTTTGTTTCTTTTGGAAACAGTCACTTTGTGACGGAGTTTAGCAACACGGCGCCTTTCTCAGGGTGTCCACCTATTTCATATATTTTAGATGATTTAATTTTCTCTATAAGAAGAATTGAGTCTGGATCGTGGGTGTAGTTAAAAGTACATTTCTTTATATTGTATACTGATAGAATTGATACATTATTTAAGACTGGAAGCGAAGTGTTTTAACCTGCAATTTTGACTTTCAGTAATTGGTTTATAAAATTAATCTCCAAAAATAGCAACACGATTATAAAAATATATTTTTTTCCCAAGGTTTCCCGGTAATTTTTTTCAATTAGAATTGGAAGAGATGGCCGATTATCTGTTTTGTGGGAAATTCCTGTAAAGGACAGTCTCTTAAGACACTATAAGGAAGTGTATAATCTCATAACTTAGATTTTAAAGCTTATATTATGTGCTTGTGTGAACACATAATGATTCATCTTCTAAGCTTTGTTCCTTGAATTTAACAATACTCATTTAAGCGCATGTTCTGATTTCCGGTAGGTACGATATGTGCGGTGGGGGTTTTAATCTCCCCTGCTTCCTGTTGGGTGTTAAAATGACAGAGAAACTCATACGTTAATAGTTAAACTTGAAGGATAATGTATTTAGAGGTAATATATCTGAAGTTCAGTATTAAAGATTATTTGCAAATATGCAGAATATCACAGAGAAAAAAATAATTTAGTGACTCACGCTAAGTATTCTCGAAACGATCTGAGCGCTACGATGTACTAAAACTAAAGTCACATTTAAACCTTGGATGAATTCTTTCGCTATAATGCAAAACTTTCATGAAAGTCCAGTTGTTAAAGCTTTAGCGAGTAGGAAAACGAAATTATGAAAGTAGGTTTTATATGAGATAAAAGTTTTAAGTAAATTGCTAAATTAAGATGAAAATAAAAGAAAGTTTGAACCGAAAGCAAGCTCACACTAAAATTAATTTCATTTTATATGGTAATTGTTTAAATACAATAAGTTTAAAATGAAGTATATTTCATATTAAAGTTTTGAATGAAAGTGAGTTTTATATTAGAGAACCTTTCAAATGAAATAAAATTACTATTTAAGGCGCTTATCTGACAGATATCTTACCTGGATTGTTAGCATTGTCCTTCTGTCGGCCTCCTTTTACTTGCTCTTTATAATAGATCACTTTTACTTATTTAACGGGATGCTGTTTTAAATACACAATTATCACATTTAGAAACGTTAATCACAATGTTTCACTGCATCGTAAGAAGAGCGGACATGACCACCAAAGCTCTTAAAACGAATAATAATGTTTGACGGAATTTGTGTTTGAAGGGAAGTTTGTAGCGTGGGCGACTCTTAACTGTTGTATTGATATAACAAGTCAATGCATGCGATTTGGGATTTGCAAATGTTTGGATATATAACACGTTAAGTTATTTGTCATAAACACAATTAACTGTGTTAAACATTATTACATGAAGTGGTAGAGGTTGAAAGCTGACTTAGGACCGATTTTCAGACTTCTGTCTTCCCTGAGAAAAATTGGAACCAAAGTATCCAACAGACTAGCGACTCTCCAATTCGCCACCTTCATCCAGAAAAGGCTTATGCCCTCAATTTCCCTCATAGCACACTGCTTGGCCCGTCTTTATTAGCCTATTAGAGTAGGACGTAAAACTCCATTCACTTCATTTCATATCTGGCAGAAAAAGACAGTGTTCAAACTCAGGATTGTGGTAAAGAGGGCATTGCCCTTGCTCTTTCGTGATTTTCAAGCATAAGGACATATAATTGTGAAATTATGATATCGTTTAATATAATAATACTATTTGTCGGTTATTGTATAATATCAGAACAAGGGTTGGCTTGACACAAATATACATTTATCCAATACATGTAATAACTTATGATAATTTGTAACATATACCATATTATTATCAAAAAAATCACTCATTGATCAGTATTTCGTGTTGAAACATTCTCGTTAAGCGTATCAATGTAATGACATATTCTCCTAAAAGATCTAGTTGCAGATATATAATACTATTTTAATGCTGTATCCACTCAATATCTTTGAAAATAATCTTTAAGTGGCATTTAGTAAAGGTGCTAGATCAACAACAAAATTTCTTATGGATACAATTACTAACTTTATTTCGGCGACGTTTCAACCAGCTTTCTCTGGTCTTTATCATCTTTGAAAATGTTGAGCATTCTTTTAAAAATAAATGTGACAACAAAAATTTTTTAAATTAGAACAATGCAATAAGAAGCAGAATATGACCCTAAATTGATTTCTTCATTTTTAAAACAACACCTGAGTAGGATTGAATCCACATTCAATTCTTGATCTTGCGAAATCGTTATGCAGTTTGTGTTCTAGGCGATTGAGATATTCAATCAGTTGTTTGCTTTGTTAAAACATGTGCTGAATTCTTGTCCATTTGTAACATTGTTTTTAAGTCACTAATCAATATTCGAGTGAACAATTTTCAAAAAAGAAATTAGTCAGATCAAGGATGGTGAGGTATATACTGAAAAAAAAACCGGACACCTTGATATGCAGACTGCTTGAAACACAAGTCAAGCATGTTCTTATCAATTTTCAACTTCATTTACTTCTAATCTACCTTACCAGGCTTCAGGACAGGCCAATGTCCTACACATTTCAATATCTTTAAAGTAATTGTGAAGACCTTTTTTTTTGTTTTCAAAATTGAAAGCATCAATTTGCGCCATTTCAAATCAGACGTATGTGTTTATTGAAATTACATGTATACTTATAATACGCATAGTTTTAGTGAAACTGCAAAAAAACCGAGATTTCTAATTGAAATTTGTATGATGAAAATCGATGCTTCGGCGTCTCTAATACGAATAAAAAAATTAAAAACTTCCTTTACAATCCCTTTATAATTTATTTCTCGGGGTGTTTTTATCGACGCCATGTGGGAGGCGTTGAAGATCACCAACAGAGCGGCAGCAATTTCGCAATGTTGTTAACCTTGTTAAATTGGTATCGTTAAGATTCGTATTTATATTTTCAGTATTGTCCTTCTCGGTTTCTTACCGAAGGACTAGTACTTCAGAAGTATTTCATTTGTGGGCAAAAAACTCTTCAAAGTGTCTCGGTTTCTTAATTGGTGTCTTTATCAAAATAAAGCTTATTAGTATATTTTACGTTGTCAGAATGAGATCCATTACACCAAATTTCTCAGGAAACTTCCAAAATCATCCTCACTGGTAGATTGAGACTCGTGGTGCCCAAGATCCTATTGCCAATTATGTACCATTAGTTAAAATATCTTTCCTCTGACTTGCAGTGTTGAAGATGAGCTCAGATAAAAGTGGTCTATTCATAACAAAAAGGCCGTTGGTGTTACAGATCCTAAAAGATTGTTTGAAACTAGTGCATAGGCGAACTTGTAACTCAAATTTGAATTTCTCTCATTACAGTGCATGGCGTGTCAATTCACTAAGATATGTTAATCTGTACACCCTTCTACAGCAACATAAACCTACTATATAATTTTCTTTTCAACGCGGAATAAAAAAGGATCACTACCCAACAATCCAAATTATTCCATCCATCCAATTTTCTGCACTTTGTCAGACTAGGAAAAGTTAATTCTATTTGCAGAAATAGGGAAAAACTTGTATGTGAACGCTTCATTTGTTTCTATAGTTATTGACGTTCTATTTTCGATAATGTGTGCTGTTAAACGTGTATTATTAAGGCGTGGTATTGAAATAAAAGAACAATACTGCGTTTTAAAAGAGCCGTCAGGTTTTCTATATATAGCCAAACGTCCCTTTATAAATAGCTATTGAATCAATGGAAAGTTGCAAAACACTTGTTTACAGCTAATAAAAATACTAACTCTTATCGACCGTATATATATTTTCACTGAGTCTCTAATTGCATGTAATACCAATTACCACACAAAATCAATTTACGCCTTAAATAACTTTTACTATTATAATATTACAAATCAATTGAAAGGGCTGTTTCAAAGTGGGATGAAGCTCAATCGACTTGAACGCCCGGAATCTCATGACGTTATGCACCTTACTATGTGGGTACAAATCTTACACTATAAGTTTGAAGTCAGCTGGCACTTTCATTTGATATGTGACATTAAGTTACCATGTTAAAATTTACTGAACCAAATTTAAAGAAGAATTTCTTAAGATCGTGAAAAACATGTCGATTTAGGGCTCCAAAAAAAAGACATTGTGTTTATATTGTTAACCAACCACTAAAACTGATTTTTTTTAACTGTTCTGAGAAATATTAAAAGAAGAGTTTCTTAAGATCGCTTAGGAAAGTCAGTACCTCTTTCTTAAACAATGGAACAAGTACAGTTTGTATTTAAATCAGATTGACATTTGGACTGAGGTGACCGAATGTTGAACCATTAAATCAGTTTGAGACAGAGTTAAACTGGTATTGTGTAATGCTAGTATAAAATGTGTGGACAGGAAGACCTTTTGACCACAAACCTAATGACTATTTACATCATTGACATTTGCATTAATCCATATGAGTCTACTAAATTGTCTCTGTTAATGCCGTAGAATTATATATCGTTTTCCAGTTTCTAAGGTCACAATTGTTGAATACGTAAGTTCCAACATCGAATTTGGGCATTGTGCGTAGTTTGGTTTCATGTGAGAATTTAAAATATCAGGTTCGGTTGGTTTGATTTTAGTAACTGTAGATGCTTTTAAGAGGTGTTAGTTTGCTGGGTTTCATTGGAAAGCCGAGTCATTTTTTAAACAAACGCAACATATGTTATTGTTTCACATCACATTGGATATAAAGTAGACCGATGGACAGAATCAATCATTAGTAAAAACTTGTCTGGAATTCCAGGATGGGTTACTGAACTCAATCAGGATGTACTTTCATATTAGCCTTTATTCTGTCACGTTTGTATTATATAAATAACATGTAAGGGAATATGAAAATATAGTGTACATTAATTACATAGACCCAATTATAGGATACGCAAATGAAGAGTTTAAAGGGGCCCAGGCTTTATTTGTTTCGGACAATCATCCGACAGCATCAAACACATGAAATCTTTTGGTTAGCTAATCAGAAATAGTCTACAGAGCTTACCTTTGAAATCTGAGCATTCAAATCCATGTGTATCCATAATTATCCGTGTTTGAAAAATCATAATGACTTAAGAAATTACGAACGTCCCGCCATATTGGAAAACGGTTCGTCTTGATAATCAAAGAGTTATCCTTCCCGTCGTGCAATAGCGGTCATCTATATAAACGGACTACAACGCATTTTTCAATTGTAGACTTTGTCAACAGGACACACAATTTTCAGACTGACTGGAGATCAGCCGCGTACAGCACGAAAAAAAAATGAAAAGTGAAATTTATTGTTTGAGGAATATTTCAAGGTATTTTGCGATTTTCTCAGAGCTTGAATATTTCTGAGGACTGTTTAAATGTAACAAAGGCCCAAAACGACCCCTAAAAATCAAGCCTGGGCCCCTTTTAGAGCAATATTTATGACATGTGACGCAACTGTTTATTGTTTGGTCTTTCAATTTCAAATTTCCTCCCGTCTCCTCGGCACAAATGTCAAACTTCATTAGGAGGGAACTTATCCGCAAACACAAAGAATCATCATATCGCTGTCAATTTATAGGTTCTAATGACCACCTGTCGAGGAAATTGTGAAATTTGCATTGAAGGCGACTGAATTTAAACATCAGGAAAAGATACACAATCGAAAACATGACAAGTTTATT
Organism: Nipponacmea schrenckii; assembly: GCA_030562195.1. Taxonomy (NCBI): domain Eukaryota; kingdom Metazoa; phylum Mollusca; class Gastropoda; family Lottiidae; genus Nipponacmea; species Nipponacmea schrenckii. Next base: position 19,514,874 of record JAUJPP010000012.1, on the reverse strand, counting down.
CGCGTAGGCTAATGTCGCTGAAATACAAATTTCTGAAAAAGATAACGTTTGTTTTCGCGTTGCATCACAAAACCACATGCTGACTATTTTGAAGAAAACAGTCATTTTCGTATAGGCGATGTCTGTGGCAGTTACGAATAGTGTTAACTCTCCTGAAGGGAAGTTTCAATCGAAAATTTACTTTTCAAAATGAAAATGGTATCATCGCAAATTCATTTTACAGTTTTGAAGCTGATATTCGTTAGTTAGCTATGAAAACCTAAAAATAATCGGTTAAATTCGACGTATGAGGATAGAATATGAGACCATTCTGCTATACCTTCCTTGGGATTACGGCGTCAGTTTTTGGACTGCAATGTGATCTTACAGAACGTGGTTAATTAGATACATTCAACACCCGACATATTTACACTGACAGATTGCCTTTCTATCCGCTAGATCTAAACGGCAGCCAAATGCGCCGTCAGTCTCTGAAATGATTTGATTGATCGTCAATCAATACATATACTGTATATGAGTCTAATTCTGTAACAGATTCTTTAATATAGAAGAAAAAATTAGCCCTTGCTACTGAACGGAACTTCATGCGTGGGAGAGTTCCGTATGATTTTCGACAACTGTTTTCTCCAAGCGTTAACAGTCACGATAAAAGTTGTCTAGTATCAGAGATTTCAAGTAGGTACTGTTTCCATTCTTCAGTCAGAGAAATTGCTATCTTCGGTGCGTCGTTCCGGAAACTTTATCAAAGTTAATTGCCTGGTAAATGACAGGCGAACAATTGTAAATGAAAGAAGGCGAGAGGTGGTAGGGTGGCTAAATAAGTCAAATATGTCAAATCAAACCCAAAGTCGCCGCTCTTGGGATAAATTTAGACTTTGATTACATTTATAAAAAGGACGAAATTAGAAAGCCAACATGAAACGACAGTGTCTAAATATAAATTCAAATGAATTTTCCGTCCACAACAAACGCCATTAACTTCTAAAGTTAGTCACATTAACAGACAAATAGCCAATAAAAACACCGTGAAGACTTCGATTTGTTCACTCTTTATATAGTAAATGTTGTTTTATAAGTTTAATCGTTTACTGTCATTGAAGGGAAATTACCCCGAGATTGTAGAGATAAAAGAGACTGTAAGGACTCTGTCCACCAATTCATTTGCCATCTGTTTCAATGTTAAATCATGAAATTCAACCTTCCATAACTTTTTCTAGAAAACCCGTTGAAAACTTTCCTGTATGTCACACGAAAGCCTGGCCAATACTTTGTTTCTGTACAAAATTTCAATATAGCAAGACCATGAAAATTTTGAACTAAACAAAACCACTACATTTTATCAACATCCGCTTGACTGTCACTGCACACAAAACCGCTATTTTTAGAAATAACCTTCCGCCAATTGAATTTCTCATTATCTCAGAAATTCTAAAAGAAAATGCAATTTCAGACATCAAATTCCAGATCTAGACCAAAAATCAGTCAACAATGGGCATGCACAAACCCCGAAAGGAAGGGAAAAAGAGGCTTTGTAAAAATAGCTCGAACTAAATTCATAAAATGTTTGTGGTCCGAGTCCGTAAATTCTCCCCTTATAACATCGATTATCCAGTCTGTGAAGTATTATTTTTTACATCGTGCATCACATGTTGATGATGTGACTAAATAGATCGAAATCATTTTATGTTGCTAAACTTTGACTATATTAAGTATGGTGAAGTCTTTCCCTTGAATTTGCTATTTTATGAGGCCTTTCAACGCCATTTTTTTATAAAAGGTTTCGACCATTCGTTTATCGGCTTGTTAACCAGTTAATTTTTTTTCAATAATGTCACAAGATGGAGTAATTCTTTTTTGATTAAATTCATTTGGTTAAAACAGTACCATAACAGTCTGTTTTTGAAATTGTTTATGTATTTTGTTTTTTTCATTAGCTTTATTTAGAGCTGTTAATTAAAAGTTTATATGTTTGATTGATTTTATGTTTATTGGGGTCACTTATAGCATCAATTCGCATCCTTTCAATAGGATATCTGAGGTTCTAAAAGTAGATGACGTTACCAGTCGCAAACGATCATAAGGCGTTTTGGATCGGTTACGTTATCAAACATTTTAGTGGAATTCAAGAAATCACAAACGATACACAAAAGATATATAGAAAATCTTTGTCAGGACACAATTATATGGACTTAGTCCACCAATTCATTTGCCATCTAATTCCATGTTAAATCACAAAATTCAACCTTCTAGAACTTTTTCCAGAAATCTCGTTGAAAACTTTCTTATATGTCACATGAAAGCCAGGCTAATACTTTGTTTCTGTACAAAAATCCAATATAGCATGACCATGAAAATTTTGAACTAAACAAAATGAAAGTAAACCACTACATTTTATCAACATCCGCTTGACTGTCACTGCACACAAAACCACTATTTTTAGAAATAACCTTCCGCCAATTAAATTTCTCATTATCTCAGAAATTCTGAAAGAAAATGCAATTTCAGACATCAAATTGCAAATCTAGACCAAAAATTAGTCAAAAATGGAAATGCAAAAACCCACAAAGGAAGGGAGAAAGAGGATTTCTAAAAATAGAACGGACTAAATTCGTTTAAAATGTTTTACTGGACTGAGTCCATATGGATAACAACTACTTTATTAAATAATTTGCTACGTTTCAACAAGATGCTCCCGTCTTTATCAAGCAATGATACAAAATAACAGAGAAGAGGGAATATATTATTTTGTTATTTTGTATCATTGCTTGATAAAGACGGGAACATCCTCGTTGAAACGTCGCAAATTATTTAATAAAGTAGTTGTTATCCATATAATTGTGTCCTGATAAATATTCTCCAACTACTAAATGCCACTTAAGGAAGTCATATAGAAAATCATTTTATTTTTCAGAGGAAGCTTTCAAAGAAAAGTTTCAGAGAAAACGTTCAGGGAAACTTTCAGAGAAAACCTTCAGGGAAACTTTAAGAGAAAACTTTCAGAGAAACTTTCTGAAACACTTCCTGAGAAAAATGTTCTGTACCACAAATATAACTAAGATTAAACTAAAACGACATCATCTACTTAAATGGATGCCTTTCAAGTGACAGACCCATTGACATCGAATGAGATTCCAACGGAACCCTTTTATATCATTGAAGATAAGACAGATGTTTTCTTTTTGTTCTATTCTTAAACAGGATATAGATAGAAAAGAATGTCTTTTCATATTAATCACTAAATCACTAAATTACATAAATTTGTCCTTTTTTTCCCTTCTTTTTCTATTTTTCTTTTTTTTTTTTCTTTTTTTTCTTTTTTTTTCTTTTTTAATAAAATGATCAAAACAGAGTTTTTTCCAAGTTTCAAAATGAAAATAAATAGAGCCAAGAGCCACCTATTGAAGTACAGTCTTCTTAAGTTGACCCAGGTCTTGCCTGTGACCAAGCATTGATTTAGGAAAGTTGTAGGAGGGGATTTGTTTTGTCTTTCCAAGTTGATACTTGTAAATTACTTTGATTCTCTCCTAGAATTCCTCGTCACGTTTCAATACCAAGTGGACTTCAAAGCAACAAATGTCTCATCTATAACAAGCACTATGCCATTAGTATGGAATTGATAGGCTTTCGGTACTGATCAATACTAATCAGTAAGATATGCAATTTCCAGCTGATATATAGAAAATCTTTTATGAGATCAAAAATAGTTGATTAAAGAGAAAAAGTTTATAAAAAAAAAATAATAATTGCATATTTTCGTGTTTTGAAGCGTTATCTCCTAGATGATGTAGAGCAGTATCCCTTTTTATCATACAAGCGATATCTACTGTAGAATAACTTAATTGGTGATACATCTCGATTTCACTATTAATTTTCAGAAACACAATCTTAATTGTCTATTAATAACATTCTCAGATTGTTTATTTTTTCCTTCATTTCATTCTTAAAGGTGCACATTAATTTTCCATTTCAGTTTCATTATCTTTGTACTAATTATTGGTCTCATTTATCTTCGTACTGTATATAAGTCTCATTTATCTTTGTACAGATTTTTTTTTTTGTACTGATTTTGTATATCAGACTCATTCATCTTTTTACCGATTTTTTTTATGAAAGTTTCATTTATCTTTGTACTGATTTTCGATTTAAGTCTAATTTATCTTTGTACTGATTTTGTATAAAAGTCCCATTTATCTTTGTACTGATTTTTTATAAAAGTCTCATTTATCTTTGTACTGATTTTGTATATCAGACTCATTCATCTTTGTACCGATTTTTTTTTATGAAGTTTCATTTATCTTTGTACTGATTTTCGATTTAAGTCTAATTTATCTTTGTACTGATTTTGTATAAAAGTCCCATTTATCTTTGTACTGATTTTTTATAAAAGTTTCATTTATCTTTGTACTGATTTTTGATTTAAGTCCCATATATTTTTATACTGATTTTGTTTAAAAGTCCCATTTATCTTTGTACTGATTTTTTTATAAAAGTTGTATTTATTTTGCATTTATCTTTGTACTGATTTTTTTTAAGTCTCATTTATCTTGTACTGATTTTCTTTATAAGTCCCATATATCTTTATACTAATTTTCTAGTCTCATTTATCTTTGTACCGATTTTCTATAAAAGTTGTATTTATTTTTATTACTGATTTTCTATTTATATTTATATATTTATACTGATTTTTTGTACGTCCAATATATCTTTATACTGATTTTTTAATACTTTCCTTTATCTCTTTAGTCTGATTTTTTATACGTCCTATATATCTTTATACTGATTTTTAATACGTCCCATATATCTTTATACTTATTTTTATACGTCCCATATATCTTTATACTGATTTTTAATACGTCCCATATATCTTTATACCGATTTTTATACGTCCCATATATCTTTATACTGATTTTTATACGTCCCATATATCTTTATACTGCTTTTTTATACGTCACATATATCTTTATACTGATTTTTTATACGTCCCATATATCTTTATACTGATTTTTATACGTCCCATATATCTTTATACTGATTTTTTATACGTCACATATATCTTTATACTGATTTTTTTATACTTTCCTTTATCTCTTTAGTCTGATTTTTTATACGTCCTATATATCTTTATACTGATTTTTAATACGTCCCATATATCTTTATACTAATTTTTATACGTCCCATATATCTTTATACTGATTTTTAATACGTCCCATATATCTTTATACTTATTTTTATACGTCCCATATATCTTTATACTGATTTTTAATACGTCCCATATATCTTTATACTGATTTTTATACGTCCCATATATCTTTATACTGATTTTTTTTACACTTTCCTTCATCTCTTTAGTCTGATTTGTTATACGTCCCATATATCTTTATACTGATTTTTAAACGTCCCATATATCTTTATACTGATTTATATACGTCCCATATAACTTTATACTGATTTTTGAACGTTCCATATATCTTTATACTGATTTTTAATACGTCCCATATATCTTTTTACTGATTTTTTTCTATATAAAATTCATTTATCTTTGGTACTAATTCTTATATCAAGTTTTATTTTTTCTTTGTTATGATTTTCTGATACTACTGACCATTGATGAATTATTTGTCTTTGTCTTAATTTTGTACATAAGTCGTATTACTTTTTGTACTAATTAATTATTTTTTCACCTTTTTACTTAAGTTTTGAAGGTCTTATTCTTTCAGTCTTAAGTTTCTGTATGTCTCATTTGGTTTGTCTTAATTTTAGTTTTTAATGCCTACCTGTCTTACTCCTTTCATTAAAGCCTCTTTTTTTTATTATCTCTTCTTTGATAATTCACATATCTCTTTGTCTTCATTTTTAATTAATATTTAAGGCGGATCTTTTAATATGATCTATCTAATTCATTGTTCGATGACTTGTTTTCGCCAAGGACGTCTCAGAACTTAATTAAACACGTTTATATAACACACTTTTTTTATAATGTATAAGAAAATAATTTAGAAATTGTGAAGGCGTTTTGATTAAAAGCATTGTTTATATTTGATAAGTTCAATAAATGTTATCAAAATGTTAGATAAACAAAAACATTCCCGGATGTATGAATTATTTATTTTGAAGATAGAATAAAAAATATTAATAGCCAATTAGAGAGTTTTATTTAAGCGCGGCCATTATTATTTATTTTTTTCTTCAGCAATGTCACAATTTACCCCGTTTCTTTTCTTTTATAGAAATGTGGAAAGTTCAAATCGTTTTGTGTTCTTTTATCTTTGGACTAAGTGAAGTACATGTAATTTTAGGCCTTCGTATCGTTTGATTTCTTTCTATTTTCATAGTGAGGGGGGTGAAGAAATTCTGTAATTTCGTGTCGTAAAAAGCTGGAAAATTCTAACAATCATAAACGAAACAAAATCTTTTTTTTAAAGGATTCTCAATCACAATATAAAGTTTCGTAGGATTATCTTTAAAAGGTAGAAATGGGTGGTAGAAGCTATCAGCTACGAGAAGGCCAGCTTGCTGAATCAAAGGTTATAAGTCAAAATCTCGAACCACCCTTGATAGATTAAGAGGGCAGATATAGTACGGTATGGTAGTCAGGCAGATACAGCATATAACAGAGGTGTGGAGTAATATGACGGTATGATGTTTGTAGATTATTTTGATGGTATAAGTCTAGCAGCCAAGGAGTATAATCCATTTACACTCTGAAATAGTAAACAATATTGTATAAACATCAATCTTCGAAAGGATCAAAGTGACGCCAAATTTTTTTTATGTATCTACCTTCGTACGACAATTGCATTAACACGTAACTTTATAGCCATTTGCGTACCAGAGGCAGTTGGGCTTTGTCGATATGTTGGATTGTAATGATAAAGTTTTGCTAACAGAAGCTTTAGATATCCTAGAAGTCACACATATGAAAAGGAGAGTTCTATTGACATTCTCATATCTTGCAGTAGTCGAGAACCTAATAACAAGCAGATCGAATACCATTATTAGAGACGTTTCGCGTTCGTTCTAAAACACTGGTATCTGGCACTGCGGGATAGTTGCCTATAAATTCAGGGCAAATTGTACTGCAAATAGGTGACTCAAAAAATTAAAATATTTGCTTACTTCTTCTTCATATAATGATGCCATTTCATTTGGTAATTTGTGTTTTCTATAATGTCTTGGTGTCCGGCTGACCGGTTCCTCGGTCTGTAATAAAGAAAAATGTTGATGCATACTTCCTTCAAAGTTTTATGACAAGCAAAATATCACATTGTCATACACGTTATAGATATGATTGTCTAAGCCTCTCATTGTGGTTAGAGCCGCGGTGACTCAGTAATAATATATTTGGATTGTTCAACCTGGTTTACCATTGTCAGAGGTCGGAAGGATTGACATGGAAAAGGAATCTAGTCATTCGGATGTAAAATTTCATTTTCTCGCTGTGGTCGACAATATAGGCTAATGCCGCTTTCCCAGAAAATATGTGCATATTGCACACTGTAAGACGTTGTGTATGTCTTCATTTGAACAGGATAGTTAAATGTAATATTTATTTACATATAATGTATATCATTTCAGCTAATTGTATTAGTAGCAATGTACGATTGTATAAGTACGAATGGTTATTTGTATCCCTATACAGTAGAACGTGTATACCATAAGACTGTTCAACACCAACCTCAACTACAGGTTGTCCTTTATCTGTCTTACTGTGATCCTTTTCATTTTCAACATCATCAACTTGATCTTCTGAATTCTTTTCTGCAAGTTCGCTTTCTTTCTCTACTTGTGTTTCAATACGCTTAAAGTAGAAACACGAAGTATGCCATGTTTTAAAATCAAACGACGAGTCACAGGTAGGCCTAAGACCAGGGGCATATGCCAAGAGGGCATTCTCGTACGGATATTATGTTCGTATTGCATGGGGACAAAAGAATCTCTTTTGTGACCTACAAATGCCTGCTGTTCTGGTAACTGGAACCCGTCGAAATGCTTTGAATGCGTTTCTACCAACCAAACTGTTAAATTCGGGAAAAATCAATGTCAAAAAGTTTCAACCTCAAAATCCGTAACCTAAAACTCGGCCTTATTAATTATTAGTATTATTCGCACTGAACAAGGATAGGCTACCTATCAATATGTGTTTGGAGCAGGCAATTGGTACGGGGCACGAAAACACCAGATAACCCTACCGATTCATATACAGTACGAATTAATTCTATTAACTTTTTTTTGCTCATGCCGCCTCAAATATGACAAAACCTACCTCAGATGACCTGTATCGTTCCTCTTGATTATGTAATAAGGGTACGGAATATCTATCATGTGCGGTATACTGATGGCAATTCTTCTGAAATTACATTTACAAGAATTAAAATAACGATATAAATAATATCGTTAAAAATACTGATTTACATGCATAAACGATACCTTAATGGACTTAAAGGTTCAACTACTAGAACTCAGTTTCCACTTCCCGTATACTATTTACATGGAAAGTCCGACGTAAGGTTCATTTGCAATACAACAACAAAAAAATACTAAAACGCATTACTGATATCATGGAGTCATCGGACATAAATGAGCATGTAAATGTTCATAACGGACGTGACGATAGTACTAAAATACAACTTAACTTGTATTTTACTATTGTACTTTACTATATTGATTCTACAATTATAAGAAAATGAAATGAAATGAATGGAGTTTTACGTCCTACTTTTCTGCACTACAATTATAAGAAACAAACAACACCTTTACCCCTAAACATCTTCGTTACGCCCCTTCGCTTTCAATTTTCTTAATCATTCCTAATCAAACAATTCGTTTCTCATTCGCTTTTATTTTCTGTTTAAAGTACACAGCGAGTAGCAAGCTCTCAACAGCGCGAAGAAAAAATCTGCTAGAGAAATGTTCTTAATGGAAATGTCGGTTATTGATCGCGGCGTGGGTGGGTGTCTAATACAGACTTACAGATACAAATGATCTGACAACCATAAATTCAAATTTATTTTATCTTTGTTCTAGCCTATTGACTATGTCAATAAAAACTAAGTCTGATTTATCACGATTTTAAGTTCCGTGTACATTGGTGCAGCTGTAAACGAACAGAATTATCAACCAAACGTCATTGACAATGATGTATGGTCTACGATCAGGATCATGTGATAGCAAGGAACAGATAGCTCAAACAAAACGCAAACAATGGCAATTAAAGTGAAAACAATGAAACACAAATCTCAGACAATATATTGCAATAATAGACTTCTATCTAAATGTTTATAAAAACGAAGGACTTTGAATAATTGTCGCAGCTAAAAAGTAAAAAAATGTTGCGAAAAGTTACTATGATTGGGTTTCCAGAACCGGAAGTCGTTTTGATATGTGAATGAGGCTTTATTTCAAAAATCAATCACACGTTTTAATTTATCTTGTCATAAGAGTCTTTTATTGGAAAAATAACTGTGTCAGTCTATTGCTTCAAAAAAAACCTTCGTCTTTATTGTATATGTACCCCATGGAGTATATTTCATGTTTTCTGTGTATAAAAATAGAATAAAACATTCACGTTAATGACTTATAATGTTCCAGACCGTATACATTTTTTAATCAGGATGAAAAATTATGTGTGTTTTCATTAGAGACATTACACTCATCGTTCAGGTTCTTTTTTCCCTGTAGGATGAATTGAGTACTATTAAAGAATGAGAGTTTTACGTCCCACTTTCTCTGTTTCAGATTGGGCCTGCCGTGGCTTGCATTTAATAAAATGAATACAGAAGACTTAAACTCATTCTCTCGAATGTTTTCTAAGCGGAACTAGTCTAATTTTCTTGGGTGCGGAAGTGATTATAGCGGCCTTAAAATACTCAATTGAAGTAGTTCGCTTTTATACAAATGTAGACAAACGGAACGTCATTATCATTCACAATAGTGGTATCCATAATTGATATTCCAAATAAAGCTTGCGTTTAAACTGGGCTGATATTCCAAAGCTCTATAGGACTCGGAACACAAAAACATTTTATGCTAATGATTGTATCCAAATTTGTCCGAGCTAGTTTTAGAAACTCTTTCTCACTTCCTTTGGGGGTTTTTCTGACTAATTTTTGCTCTTAGATTTTGGTGTCTGAAATTGCATTTTCTATCAGAATTTCTGAGATAATGAGAAATTCAATTGTCGGAAGGGTTTTTTCTAAAAAAAATAGTGGTTTTGTGCACAATGATAGTCAAGCGGATGATGATAAAATGTATTTCATTTTGACTAGTTCACAATTTTCATCCTATTTTTATTTATGTACAGGAACCAAGCATTGGTCAGGCTTTCATGTGACGCATTGGAAAGTTTCGAGATTTAACATGGAAACAGATGGCAAATGAAATGGCGGTCCGAGTCCTGTAATGTGTAAGTGGTACTAAATGGGAAATAACTCTGTTTGAACTATGTACACTATATAGGACTCAGACCAGTACAACATTTTATGCTGATGATTGTATCGAATTTAGTCCGTTCTATTTTTAGAAATCCTCTTTCTCCCTTCCTTTGGGGGTGTTTGCATGCCCATTTTGGACTAATTTTTGGTCTAGATTTGAAATTTGATGTCTGAAATTGCATTTTCTTTCAGAATTTCTGAGATAATGAGAAATTTAATTGGCGGAAGGTTATTTCTAAAAATAGTGGTATTGTGTGCAGTGACAGTCAAGCGGATGTTGATAAAATGTAGTGGTTTACTTTTATTTTGTTTAGTTCAAAATTTTCATGGTCATGCTATATTGGATTTTTGTACAGAAACCAAGTATTGGCCTGGCTTTCATGTGGCATATAAGAAAGTTTTCAACGAGATTTCTGGAAAAAGTTCTAGAAGGTTGAATTTTGTGATTTAACATGGAAATAGATGAAAAATGAATTAGCGGACTAAGTCCATATCTCGAGACTATATAATGGGATTGGTGGCCCCTATGTGCCAGAAATATTTGATCTGGACCTTTGCAGATTTACGTAAATATTCATTGAAATATGTCTCAACAATAAGTGCCAGCAATAACTTTGAGTGGCTTGAAAACAGGCATTCCGTGTTGCTGTTAGTCCGATTGGTTTCTGATGACAACCGATCAAACTATACTGCGAAATTACATAAACATTGTCGTCATTTAGATCATTATTCATACAGAAAATATAACCGTTTTGTTCTGGTTGGTGCGATTTGGTGATTAGTAATTTAGACCCACCCAAACGTTCCGACAATCTCTTCAAGAACATTTTGTGATCAATTCGTGGGAAAGTAAAGTTGAACTCACCGATTTTTTATTATTTTTCTTTTTTCTGTTAGATTTTTTGCCAGAATTCCTGTGGTCATCATTATCGTCGTCGTTCATAGGCAACAACCCTTCTAACTTCAGTTTCCTTATCCTTTCTTCTTCCGCATCCGCTAATAGCTTCTCTTTATGATCTAGATTTCTCTGGAAATGGACAATAATATAACTTAATGATAAAAAATGAAATGAATGAAATGAATGAAATGAATGAAATGAATGAAATGAATGAAATGAATGAAATGAATGAAATGAATGAAATGAATGAAATGAAATTTTGCAATGACAGCGGCATTAGGCTGCCTTTTTTTTGATTTCCAACGGTCGATGGATCTGCCTGTAGCACACGGGGCCTCGGTTTATTGTCCCATCCGAACAACAAGACGCTTTTTCAATGCCAGTCCCTCCGTTCTCCATCACTGACAAGTGGAAACCGGGCTGAAAAAGCTCATCTCGACCTTTGCCGGGATTGAACCCTGGACCTTCAGGTTAGTGGGCAAGCGTCTAACCCACTGAGCAACCACGGCTCCTCTTACTGATAAGAATGAAATGCTGTCGATCTTATTGGATTCTAGGTTCCAACTACGCGTGTAGATGAAAACCGTGGTCTAAATCGTTCTGATCTTGAGACACTTTTTTAGTAATATTTTAAACGGTTCAAAAGCACATGGTCAATCTGGATCTTCATTTTATTAGATCTTAAGATATCACAATACGCACAATTTCAACTACATGAATTTGAGCTCTCAAATCGTGGTGTTTGGGATCGATATAAGACAAGACAAAGTCGTGTACTACAGAGAAGAACCAAGGTAGAAGAACTACAAAAGAAGAACTACAAAAGGATAGCACAGCATCACGACAGAAGAAACTATTGGAGAAGTATCTTCTTACTCAACGTCTGCTATATGGATTTTTTTCTTTATTTTTACCCGAAGCGGACACCATCCATACCAAGTTGTATTGGGCTTTGTAATCAGGGTATTTTGCGATCTTCAAGGGTCTGTCACGATTTTTTTAAATTACAATTTGTTTAAAATCCACTCTTATCCCAAACATTGGATTTCAAAGAAATTCCGCCAATAACTTACGAGCGATGGCGCTCAAAGGGATTCGTGCCACAGTGACAACCTACATAGTAATGAAAATAGTTTCTGCTTTCAATTATTTCTATAAGACTTACTAATATTATCGCCGTCAACACATATCGTAAGGCCCTAACAGTCAAAATTAGTGATGACATACTTACATGGTATTCCTCCTGAATTCTACGATGAAATTCTTCATTCCATTTTCTATCATTGATTCTTATGACGTCACTTCCCATCAATCTTATCAGTTCCTCCCGGAATTTGATGTTCTCCAATCTGCATAATAACATGATATACATTTTTGAGTTTTTACGTGTTTTCCTAACAGGTAACAAAAAAACTAAAGACACATTATTGTTTTTTGGAAAATAGATACCACCGCAAGTCCCTTCCAACACCACTGAAGCCGTTCTGATAAGACGCAATTTAATACTTCACATAAGTAAAACCATGCAGGTTGATTTAACACGATTTTTTTACGATGAAAATTGATATTATACGATGGAAATCGAGTCTAATAGTCTGTCTAGACGATTGAAATCAGTTTTACGATGGAACTTGGTTCTACGCAGTGCAAATTGGTCCTGTACGATTGAAATTGTTATACGCAATGAAAATTGAAACTGCACGAAGGAAGTTGGTTCTGCACGATGGAATTTTGTCCTGCACGATGGAAATCGGTTCTACGCGATGGAAATTGGTCCTGAACGATGGAAATTGGTTCTACTCAACGGAAATTGGTTCTACACGATGGAAATTAGTTCAAACCGATGGAAATTGGTTCTACACGATGGAAATCATTTCTACACGACGTAAATTGGTTCCACGCATTGGAATCGAAATCGGTTTCACACGATGGAAATTAGTTCTTACCGATGGAAATCGGTTCTACACAATGGAAATTGGTCCTGCACGATTGAATTTGGTTCTACACGATGGAAACTGGTTCTTCACGATATACATCCCACACCATGAATGTTGGCCCGGCAAGTAGAGAGATCGTCGCAAACGATGGCCTTCACGAACTCGTCCTACACGTTGTAGATTTATCTTGCACGATTAAGTGTTCTAACACTAATCAAATTTTTTAAGCTTTAGTGCTGCGCTATCAAAGTTTCAAAGAAACGTGACAGCTATTTTAAAGAATTGAAATTAGAGCTGAAAAATATATATCGTTTTAAGACTCTCCTAACTGATCATACGCATTCTAAATTGATCAGTCACGATAAAGAGTACCATCTACACGATAAAAATCCGAACACAATCCGACAAGCGTTGTTTTTGTGGAAAATTTCCTTATTTTGTAGAAGCATTTGTAGTATCACAGTACACCTGAATAGAAATGTAACAACGAAGGTCTTTTTATAATTAAATCATTGTCGTTGATAAGATCTTAAGTCGATTGAAGACCAGTCAACTAAGATTATTTCATTATACATATGAATACTTGCCAAAATATGTAACAAATTAGTTACACCTAGAGTCTAGGATTGGGTAAATATAAATATTGTTTATACTTAAAGGAGTGCACGCCAGTATGTATGACTATTATTTACAATTTAAAGGAGTGTACACCAGTATGTATGACTATTATTTACAATTTAAAGGAGTGTACACCAGTATGTATGAATACTATTTACAATTTAAAGGGGTGTACACCAGTATGTATGAACACTATTTACAATTTAAAGGAGTACATCAGTATGTATGAACATTATTTACAATTTAAAGGAGTGTACACCAGTATGTTTGAACATTGTTTACAATTTAAAGGAGTTAGCACCAGTATGTTTGAACATTATTTACAATTTAAAGGAGTGTGCACCAGTATGTATGACTGTTATTTACAATTTAAAGGAGTGTACAACAGTATGTATGAATATTATTTACAATTTAAAGGAGTGTACACCAGTATGTATGAATATTATTTACAATTGAAAGGAGTGCACATCAGTATGTATAAACATTATTTACAATTGAAAGGAGTGCACATCAGTATGTATAAACATTATTTACAATTTAAAGGAGTGTACACCAGTATGTATGAATATTATTTACAATTTAAAGGAGTGTACACCAGTATGTATATACACTATTTACAATTGAAAGGAGTGCACATCAGTATGTGTAGTTACTGTGCCCACGTGCATGCATAGCAATATTTCAAACCAAACCGTCTTGTTCTCCTGACGAGTGGTAGCAAATCTACTACGAAACAGACTGTTGAGAAAACTTAATGTTTATGTGAAATTGTTCGTTTTCTAATCATCTATAAAGCTCCGTGGATGTGCACGTAGAGCACTCTGGAAGATTATCCTGGATTTTTTCATATTTCATATAAATATATATATATATATGTATGCTAGTTCCATGTATGTATCTACTTGATCAAGCTGAATTAGATTTCAATTGGGTTTATTTAATGACAGAATGTACCAATCGTTAAGTGTGCAGATTAATCTAGTGTAAATGAATTGATCAAGGATCCTTAAAGGGATAATAGCAAGAAAAAGGTTACTATATATGTCATTTATGTTAATGTCGGTAAAACAACAAAGTTCATGTCATTGGTACGATTATTTGACCTTAGAGAATGAAATATTATCGCGAACTCTGCTTGACATAAGGTTACAGACAAATAAACCTTTCTAAGTAGTAGGGCTATATATTTTATTGCACAATCAGTTTGAAGAAGTGGTTTGCATTGAACAAACAGACTGTTCGTTATTTTATTGTATAATACATAGTGTTAAAGGCGTTGTTTGGCATGATTATGTATAAGTTTGTGCCGCTGAGTGTCATTCGAATATAAAAAAGAATTGCATGGTACAATTATACAAGATATATATACAAGATTTAATAATGATATAAACCACATTAAAGAAAGGTATAAACAGTATTGTACTGGATTTCAGAAAGATGCGGAGAGTTATTGTAGAGTAATATGCATAATTGTAGAATTATATGAAAGATGTATAACTACGAAATAAGATATAGTAATATACAAGTTTCAAAAACAAGAATGATATACAAGACCGAAGAATAATATATAAGATTGTAGAATAATATATAAGACTGAAGAATAATATGTCAGACTTAAGAATAATATACATGATTGTAGAATAATATATAAGATTGAAGAATAATATGTCAGACTGAAGAATAATCTACATGTACATGATTGTAGAATAATAAATAAGATTGAAGAATAATCTACATGATTGTAGAATAATATACAAGACTGAAGAATAATATATAAGATTAAAGAATTATATATAAGAATGAAGAATAAAATTATATATGTATTAAAAACAGTACAATATACATGATTGTAGAATAAAATACATGATTGTAGAATAATATACATAATTTCAGAACAGTTTACAATTCTCAGAGAAAGGTTGCATTTTGCGAAAACCTGTCATTGACTTATAGAATTTTTAGCCACAATAGAACAAGTTATAAAAT
Source organism: Nipponacmea schrenckii (assembly GCA_030562195.1). Classification (NCBI taxonomy): domain Eukaryota; kingdom Metazoa; phylum Mollusca; class Gastropoda; family Lottiidae; genus Nipponacmea; species Nipponacmea schrenckii. The sequence goes on along the minus strand of JAUJPP010000012.1, from coordinate 19,499,005 downwards.
GTGAAATATGTACTATATTGCATACTTGCACGTAAATAGACTGCTAAAAGCGTTACAAAATTTATGAACATAAGATCATAAAGATAACAGTCAAGAGTTTATTGCAGAAAAAATATTGTCAACTTACCAAGATAAACAAAGTACATGCATGTTAGACAGAGTGTTTTATGTAAGAGAAAATATGGTCAACTTACCCAAGTAAACAACGTACATCCATGTTAGACAGGGTGTTTTATGTAACAGAAAATATGGCCAACTTACCCAAGTAAACAACGTACATCCATGTTAGACAGGGTGTTTTATGTAACAGAAAATATGGCCAACTTACCCAAGTAAACAACGTACATCCATGTTAGACACGGTGTTTTATGTAACAGAAAATATTGTCAACTTACCCAAGTAAACAACGTACATCCAAGTTAGACAGGGTGTTTTATGTAATAGAAAATATTGTCAACTTACCCAAGTAAACAACGTACATGCATGTTAGACAGAGTGCTTTATGTAAGAGAAAATATGGTCAACTTACCCAAGTAAACAACGTACATCCATGTTAGACAGGTGTTTTATGTAACAGAAAATATTGTCAACTTACCCAAGTAAACAACGTACATCCATGTTAGACAGGGTGTTTTATGTAACAGAAAATATTGTCAACTTACCCAAGTAAACAACGTACATCCAAGTTAGACAGGGTGTTTTATGTAACAGAAAATATTGTCAACTTACCCAAGTAAACAACGTACATCCATGTTAGACAGAGTGTTCTTTGTAACAGGTAGGTAGGTAGGTAAATGGCGAGTTAACGTTCGCTTCCAGCAATTGCTGATTTCGCAAACTAGGTAGTTGCACTTTTATGTAACAGAAAATATTCTTAACTTACCCAAGTAAACAACGTACATCCATGTTGAACAAGGTGTTTGAGTTAATGATTTTCGTATAGTGTTAATCCTAATCCTTTATTATGATAATCTTTATGTTCGTGTATCTATTTATTTATTTCCATGTACGCGTGTATACGCTAATGGAGTTTGCTAGTTCTATCTATTACTAAATGATGAAAAAAACTAATATGTATGTGATTTCATGGGAATTGATCGTAAAACATACATGTATTTGATTGATATTATGCCCAAAGTAATATTAGTTTTTGTTAGTTTTTGTTATTGTGATATCGTTAACTGATCAAAGACTTGTACACATGATCGCCCTTCAATGGGGATTAAACTTGAAAGTATTTTACGATAGAAGTTGATAATACGAACATTAAAGTTGGTACTGATTTATCCCCAGTCTTACAGGTTAATTGGCTTTGAGGAGTCCATCCTAGCCGCACAAAATCTTTGAATTTCAGATTCTATTTTTTTTTTTACAGTATTCGTAGTCAAACTACTTGATTTTAATGATGTGGTTGATAGTGATGCCCAAATGTCGTAATAGTTTATGAGAATAACACAACTAGACGTCGAATGGGAAATTGGACTGGTGTAAATGATGACCGTGGAAGGCAAGCAAGTGTCAGAAAACTCCATTTGATTCCCTTAAAATAGGCTTCAAAGGACACTTTTAGTCAAAGTCGACTGGCGGCCCCAAGAATTCCGCCATCTATATGAGCTTATCACCTATTACGAAGAGTAAACAAGTAACCATTGGAATGCACTGGGTGGACGCAAATTATCTCCGCTAAGACCGACCATTAGGTTCAATTTACGATGTTCAGAAGAACACTTGCCACAAATGGAAACCGTCAGCAACTGGTACACCAAAGTCTACTAAATTCAGCGAGTAGGCAGATGCTCGAAGTCTTTAAAAATTCAGGTTGCTCTATAATTCTCCAATTGAGCCGTGAACTCGAGTTTAGAGTACAAATGAATCGCAAGGTAAACAGTGAAAATTTATAACATGGAGAAACCTTCGCTGTAATTGAGTATATAAATCAACCTGATACATGTATACAACCATGTTAATTTATGTCTAATAATGAACAATATGGTAATTTGATACACTAAATATGTATAGACCACATTTTCATAAGGTTCTATATTAATGATAAATTGTATTCAGTGAGTATATTGAAAAGGATTACTGTTTAATTTGAATAATATCACGAACATAATGTTGATCAATTGATAGAACATATTAACATTCTTAGTGAACTTGCAACAGTGACAACAATCCCGTGTTCGAGTGAAACAATATACCGACAGTTGGACAGCTAATTCCTCTATATTCTTTGTTCATGTTACTGCGAGTACTTATACAATGCACTTTATGTTACATATATTTCGGGCTTGAACAGTATTTTGTACAAGTTTGGTGTGGGATATTGACAGACCAAAGCAAGGTCTATGAAAGATAAAACTTCAAACGGGGTTCAATACACGTTGTCTAACACACCAAAACATACATTTTAAATGAAATGAATGGAGTTTTACGCCCTACTCTTCTGTACCTTATGGGCTAATAAAGACGGGCAACGCCATGCAGTGTGCAATGAGGGAAATTTTGCCAGGACAGCCGAATTTGCCTACTGTTTTTGCGATTTCCAACTGTCGAGGGATCTTTAACGTGCACAGCCTGTAGCACATGGGGCCTCAGTTTATTGTCCCATCCGAACGACTAGACGCTTTTTCCATGTCAGTCCCTCCGACCTGCATCACTGACAAGGGGAAACCGGGCTGAAAAATCCGAAAGTTCATCTTGACCTTTGCCGGGATTGACATACATTTTAAAGGGACATTTTCTTTAACTACAATGTTTAAAGACATTAAATCAGTTAATACCGTTTCAGACCAACGTAGGCTTTGATTATTTCTAAAGAGATTTGAAAATTGCATACATAAAAAAATAAACCTTTGTAAAACGAAAATAGATAGATAGAACATTGACGATAGTATATATATACCTAATATAAATATAAGATAGAAGATAGTATATACCTGGTAAATAGATAAGATAGATGACAGTATATACCTGGTATATAGATAAGATAGATGATAGTGGGTCTATATACGTGGTATAAAGATAGAAGATAGAAGATAGAAGATAGTATATACCTGTTATATAGATAAGATAGATGACAGTATATATCTGGTATATAGATAAAATAGAAGACAGTACATGTATATACCTGGTATATAGATAAGATAGATGACAGTATATACCTGGTATACAGATAAGATAGATGACAGTATATACCTGGTATATAGATAAGATAGAAGATAGTATATACCTGGTATATAGATAAGGTAGATGACCAGATATATCTGTCAATAAAATGTAAGACAGTAAAAACCTGGTATAAAGATAAAATAGATGACAGCATATAACTGGTAATAATGGTTATAGAAGATACAAGATAAAAGCAAATACAATGATCAGTTGTTATAATCGTCTATACTGAGTGCTTATAAGCGCAATTGAAAGCATAATTTGTTCATGCGTCATGCAATATTTTCTTACCCAATAGATGGCGGCCTGTATTCAATATTTTTTCCAGTCCGATATTTATCCTTAGTTTTTTCCAGATCGAACTCTTCTAATAATTTTCGAATAATTTGTTCATGTTTTCGTTTCGTTTCCTCAGAATATTCCCTCTCAAGCTCCATTCTCTTACAATAAGTTTCACCGTTTTTAGTTTTGATAATTATTTCGGTTTCCATGGCAGCTGAAGAAACAAACATTTGGATATTTTCGTCATCATAATCATCGGGATTTCTCGGTCTTCCGATTGAAGCCATAATTGTGATTTCCGAGTGTTTAATAAAGTGCGTCCAGGCACAAATTGCTTGACAACCTTCAAGTTTGAGTTACATGAAGTAAAATGGATTTAGAGTTGGCCATAGGTTGGCTACAGATTTTATCTCGACATTTCATTAAGATAAATTTGAAGTGTTAAACTGTTATCTATGATTTTAATTAAAGTCGTGTTTAATTAGTTATATGCAATATTGATAGACACCAAGGTAAATGTCGACGCTGCCGATTGGATTAAATTACATGTTCTGTTGAGTGGGGAAACGATTACGGTTTTGCGTTTTGCGATATTACCCTGTTTCAGCTGATATTGCTCTGTTTCAACTGATATTACTCTGTTTCAGCTGATATTACTATGTTTCAGCTGATATTACCCTGTGTCAGCTGATATTAATCTGTTTCAGCTGATATCGCTCTGTTTCAGAAAACATTGCTCTGTTTCAGCTGATATTGCTCTGTTTCAGTTGTCTGTCACATTTCATAGATTCGTACGTCATCTTTAGTCAGAAAAACATATTCTCGAAATTTTGACATCATTTAATTGGGAATCTTAATGATGTGGTGGCTACTTATTTTGCTATCAATTCGGCGTTTAACTTTAATTACAGGTGAACCTTATATCAAATATTTATTTTAAAAAGTGAAACCCACAGCTGAAATTGTGCTCACTTATAGCTCGGTACCAAACCAATCACACTACATTATGTTACACGACTGTAGCCCTTTAAAATGAAGTAATCTACTGTAGAATGGGTATCGATCCGTTTATCAATATTGATTAAATGAACGGATGTTATTTACAGATTAGAGAATATTGTTCATAATTATATCTATTATTTCTATATTCAATGCGTCTCGTAATCGATTACTTTGCAATTATTGAGTCAAATTGGTATGGTATTGGGCAATATTGAGTCAAATGGTATATTGAAATATCAAGCATTGAATATGAATTTTGTAAATGCTAGCATTATGTTTCAAAATGATTCAACTTTAGTGAAAAGAAATCTAATAGCATTTAATTATTAGGGCAACATTGTTCTAGCTTTTAAACTTTCTGAATAATCCTGAAATCAAAGCGCTATAATTTTTTTTTTTTTTTTTTTTTTTTTTTTTTTTTTTTGAGCAAAGCTGATTGAAATTTTTTAAAGAGAAATGATATATTATTCCTTCAAGACTAATAATAAAGTATCCAAATACGATATTAATCTTTATCACATCACTCTGAGATTGGGTTTGTCAACCCATTTAATCCCATACTAAGAATGTAAATCTAGGAGTGAACTTTACGTCCGCCTCCATTATCATTGGAATCATAATGCTAAGATGTTTAAAAAAGATTATTATAAAATTAATTTCATAAAACAATGATTTATTTGAAAAATCAAGATTCATAATATTTGCAAGGATTTAGACTACTTTAGACTCCCCATCCTTAATTTGGTTATAGAAAGGCAACACCGCATCCATGTCAGGTAACTGCTCACCGATGTATCTCAAATATATAAAAAAAAAGGAATCAACTTACTGCCTTCGAAGCCATGAGGGTACTGTTGATGTAGCCATGGTTTACGATGTGTTTATTGTATCAAAAATAAACTAAATAATACTTAAGAAAACTGTTCACATTAACTAATATTTACTTTCCAATAAACACCACCTTGACTGATCATATTCTAAACGTTTTATGATACACTTAAGATTCAAGTAAGGTTTGTATTTAAAATAAGGTTCTAAAATTATTAATCGTTATAGTATTATGTACAAATAAGGCTGGTAATGGCATACGATTCTATACAGAAATATATTTAAAGGGAATGCTGAATGAAATATTAACTCAAGAAGCTTTTGTGTGAAAGTAGATCTGCAAGCTGTCCTCGTAAGTCGCCGCCGCAACCCGCCGCTAAAAGTCACTATTGACCTTTGGAACAGTTTTTTTTCCGGCTTACAGTCTATAACGCTGTATGTGTTTCAAAATACGATCCAAATCAGATTGTATAATTTCTTAATATCATGTCGTCATTTCTAAGGTAGAAGTGACAAATCCTACCAAACTGAAGTATTTTTACGTGTAGTAACTCCTATCTTATTTACTTTTTGCAATTTTGGTCTTTCTAGAATGTAATGAATTTGTAGAACGCACAACGCGCATTGTAACCCTTGGAACCACATACATCGCCATAACAGGCAAGTTGAAGAGCAGCGCCGACTTCATTTGTCCGTTTCAGTAAAGTTGAACATCATGAGTGCTATAGTAACTTTCATGGTAGGCGGTTTGCGTCAACTTTTCAGAATAATTTCACTGCTTGAAACTTATGCAAGATGTCACACTCATCTAAATTGTAGAAATTCTTTCCTCTCTTACGAATTTAATAATACATCGTTTATTCAAGATAATTGTAAACTTTTCCAGATTTTTTTTTTGTATAGAATTGTTTTTTCACTGTTATTTCAGAATCAAAATAATCCCCATAGTGATGACCCTCCTTATCTTATGTCCGTCCTCATTAGCCCATAAGGTGCAGAAAAGCAGGACGTAAAACTCATTTCATTTCATTTTCTTATCTTATTTATTTAGGTCTATTTATACCTTTTATAAATCTGCATGAAGTGTTGGGGTCCATAATTGTTGTCCTGGGCCCCTCCCCTTGAAAATTTCGAAAACTAGATCCCCGTAGAACGTTATGTCTTAGCTAAACTAAAAACAATCTGTATATACCTTGTAATATACTTCTCAACCATTGGGCGAGTTATATTTTTTTTCTAATTTCAGATCAGAACACAAGAAAGCCATCCAACAGATCCAGATCCCCATTTCTAGATAAAATATTTGTTCCACCTTAGGCCTGAACATCTGAGAGATTCAATCCCTCCCTTCCCCGAATGTTTCTAGAAAGAGATCCGACCATTTGTTCCACATGAAACAAAATATTTTTAAAAGTCTGGAGTCAATTGGTGTGGCACTGATGCTGATAAGACAAAAGCACCTAGTCAATGGAATTCATTTTATTTTCCGCATGAAAACGGTACGATAATTTGGGCAATGTGGCAAAATGAACCCACCGATCACCATGATGGAATAGGTGTGGTGTCACTTCATGTTTGTTCTTTCTGATTCGGCTTTAAAGGGAGAGGGGGTGTTTTTGGGGCCCTCGCCCGAAAACTAGAACCCCGGAGTATGTATTTCTGACAGTTCTGTATCGACATTGGCAGCATTGGCTACATAGTTTAAATAGGACTAATTATTTGTAGTCTGATGACAAATTCAGCTAAAACTATTTTTTGGATAAAGCGAAATCAACGACAGAGGAATTTATAATGTTGTTTTGGGCAGATTCTAATTTAAATAATATCAAATTTCACATAATTATAAAATTATAAAAATAATCATAATAAGAATCAATAAGATATCATGATTATTGAACAAGTCGATGTAGTGATTATTTTTAACATGTTTATAATCCATGTCTCGTGTTAAGACTGACACGTTCGTGATCAAGGGCGGATAACTCTTTACAGCTCCAAATAAACTTTCACTTTCCATATTTTTTGCTGCTACTAGAAAGTCAAATGCAGATTCGAAAAATAATTTTTTGGGGCTAAAGGTAAAGGAATTAAGGTAAACGTAACACTGACCAAGTCAAGTTATCAGCTACCTTATTCTACACTCATCCTGGGCTGTTTTTTTCAGTGTTTGTATCCAGAAGCAGAGATTTTTCTTCACTGCTGGCTGAAGTAAAGTTCAATTTAAGCAACCCTACAAATAAATTAGGTTCTGGGTAATCGCTAATAATGAAAATCAATTGCCCTTTATTGCCTTCACAATAAGAAAAGATTTTTTTTTATACAAATTTGAAACCATTTGCAAGTTGCATCTTAGTCACAAGCCCTAAATAACTCCAATACTGATTACTGATGATTCTTCAATCTCTTAATATCTTTTCCTTTTGGACAGATTGGGCACAGGCATCTTAGTTCAGTTTAAAAGTGCCTGTGGAATTCCAAGTATCAGTGATTCAAGACCTGAAGAACTGACATGAAAATACATTTGACATTTGCCACCCATAATATCTCCTTAAGATATTCATCGAGTTTTAGTAAGTTGTTAGTTATAGAAGCAAAGTCAACTCCATTTTTCTTTAGAAGCAAATGATGTAAAATATGAAATTTGTTCTATAAAGTCTGTCGACATCATTGTCAGAAAATATACCTTTTTTTTTATCCAATACAGGAATTGATACCGGTAAGTTAAGTACTGTAGGGGCCTACCTATAATTAAATAACAATGAAAAGTCTGCATCAGTGTTGTAATGAACTATGGGCGTCTATAGAAAGAAGATTGTCTCATGCTATAGTTTATATGGACAATGACTGTGCTGAATTGTTACATTGGAATGGTGGAATGACTAGATTTTTACAAGCAGGAGCTAAAGATGTCAGAGAACTTTCATCTTTTGAGGCAAGTTGATGTAACCAAACAATTTTAACTGCTTATTTGTTGTTAAAGAGTTTTCTGGACTTTTTAAGTCGGATTTTCTGTGGTTCTAAAGGTCGTTTGTTGTAGTGAGGTTTATTTTAAGAACACCATTATATGATGTTTGTTTGTTAAATTATTATACAAGATATTATATTTATTATAGAGTGGTGGTAAAAGGGATGTTAAAGCTGTGTTTATTTTAAGTACACCATTATATGAATGTTGGTGATGAAATTATACAAGATATTATTATACATAGTTTTATTTTTATTATAGAGTGGTGGTAAAAGGGATGTTAAAGCTGTGTTTATTCTAAGTACACCATTGTATGATGTTGGTGGTGAAATTATACAAGATATTATTATACATAGTTTTTATTTTTATTATAGAGTGGTGGTAAAAGTGATGTTAAAGCTGTGTTTATTTTAAGTACACCATTGTATGATGTTGGTGATGAAATTTACAAGATATTATTATACAAGTTTTTATTTTTATTATAGAGTGGTGGTAAAAGTGATGTTAAAGCTGTGTTTATTTTAAGTACACCATTGTATGATGTTGGTGATGAAATTATACAAGATATTATTATACATAGTTTTTATTTTTATTATAGAGTGGTGGTAAAAGTGATGTTAAAGCTGTGTTTATTTTAAGTACACCATTATATGATGTTGGTGGTGAAATTATACAAGATATTATAATACAAGTTTTTATTTTTATTATAGATGGTGTAAAAGTGATGTTAAAGCTGTGTTTATTGTAAGTACACCATTGTATAATGTTGGTGGTGAAATTTTACAAGATATTATAATACATAGTTTTTATTTTTATTTTAGAGAGGTGGTAAAAGTGATGTTAAAGCTGTGTTTATTTTAAGTACACCATTATATGATGTTGGTGGTGAAATTATACAAGATATTATTATACATAGTTATTATTATTATTATAGAGTGGTGGTAAAAGTGATGTTAAAGCTGTGTTTATTCTAAGTACACCATTGTACGATGTTGGTGGTGAAATTATACAAGATATTATAAAAGCCAGTCACTTCCAATATGTAGTTGTAGTCAGTACAATAGGATCACATGTACATCTTTATCATAAAACTGGTTCATTAGAAGGCAATGAACAAACCATAATGGAGAAGTTTGAAGACAATTTATTAATGTGGATGGGCAATGCGGTATGTTAATATCTTATATTGATATTTAATCTTTCAGAGATCGAGTTTTGTCTAGCCTATTAGTTTGATTGATGGACAATTTATTGTCCCATCAGAATGCATAGATGTTATTTCCACGTCAAACCCTATGACCTGCATCACTGACAGGGGAAAGCCTGGTTGGAATATCTGAATATGAAATACAGGGATTGTACACTGGATCTTGAAATTAGCATGCAAGTGTCTAACGCTCTGAGGCATTAGTGTTTATATATCTGATGTAAATGTAAAAAACAATATCACCAAAATCCTATATATTATTGAACATAGGGAGAAATGATTTGGTAACCACAATTTTAGTAACACAATTTAAGAAGTAACCCTATCATTTCTGATAAATAATGTATGTATTGCCCCATGGGCTGAATGTTAGACAGGACCATGTCCTCATGTATTGGGCCTAAATCTGACCCATGTAAAATAAAGAATCTATGTTTGTCTCTATGGGCTGAATGTTAGACAGGACCATGTCCTCGTGTATTGGACCTAATTCTGACCCATGTAAAATAAAGAATCTATGATTGTCTCTATGGGCTGAATGTTAGACAGGACCATGTCCTCGTGTATTGGGCCTAAATCTGACCCATGTAAAATAAAGAATCTATGTTTGTCTCTATGGGCTGAATGTTAGACAGGACCTTGTCCTTGTGTATTGGACCTAATTCTGACCCATGTAAAATAAAGAGTTTATTATTATTATTAAGCAATTTATTTTGGATTATTTTAGAATTATACAGCTGAAGTGGTGATAGTACCGTTATTTACAGCACAGATTACCAATAATCTATTCGTTACACCAGCTTTTTCTTCACTCTACCCCCTTCTATCTACTGATATTAAGAGAGTTGAACTATCATTTAATAAAACACTCACAAATAAGGTCAGTTTAAACACTATAAATAAAATCATAATTTCTTTTGCAGCATTATTAAAGGGATAATGCGTCTTAGCATGAAAATAATTTTTTAGTTTTCAAGAATGGTCAATATGAGTGTATATTTATCAGTGAACTTACCTGGTGTCATAAAGTAACAGAATCTCTGAAAATCTTTAAAAGTCACAAAACTAAGTCATTTTTTAAAAACGCTTAATCATTTTATTAAGCGTTTTTCAATAATCAAATGCCTATTTATGTTATGTACTTTGTTATTAAAGAACTATGTTATACCATGATTTATTCCCTTGTTATTGTTAATCCTTGTAATATTTACTGACATATATGTATTTTATAATGGAACTGATTTGATAAGTTAATATTTTAGGCTGAGAGGAAAACATTTGATCAATTAAGTGATATTGAAAATGGATATTTACCGAAATCTTATGTAACTAATTTAAAAGTAAGTGATGGTATACCATAAAATATTGAAAACTTTTACCTTTAAATTCTTCTGTTTAATTTTGTAAAGATTTTTCAAGCAATTACATGTATTTTGTTATGTTCAAATAATTCGCAAAGTGACTGAAAACTTAATCTGGTTCTTGAGGAACTGTATAACTACATGTTTCTGTTTTTTTTTATCTTTTATGGAGTCCTTTTTAAGAACAACTCATTAACAGTTGCTTTTTTTTACTGCAATATAGATGTTTGTATCATCATTGAATGGCTTATTTGAGAGACTAGATGTACGAGAAGATATATACTATATTGGTCATACCAGTCGTTTTGTAGCTCATGAATTAGATATTTATTCTCCTGCAAGAAGTAGACGGAAAGTAAGTAAACTTTTCTAAGTATGTCGATAGTGGTAATTGATAGAACATTAGATGTAGCATTATGTTCTTTATTTACAGACAGCTAAAGAGAGAGCATCAATAGTGTTTATTGATAGAACATTAGATTTATCATTATGTTCTTTATTTACAGACAGCTAAAGAGAGAGCATCCATAGTGTTTATTGATAGAACATTAGATTTATCATATGTTCTTTATTTACAGACAGCTAAAGAGAGAGCATCCATAGTGTTTATTGATAGAACATTAGATATTTTCATTATGTTCTTTATTTACAGACAGCTAAAGAGAGAGCATCCATAGTGTTTATTGATAGAACATTAGATTTATCATCATGTTCTTTATTTACAGACAGCTAAAGAGAGAGCATCCATAGTGTTTATTGATAGAACATTAGATTTATCATTATGTTCTTTATTTACAGACAGCTAAAGAGAGAGCATCAATAGTGTTTATTGATAGAACATTAGATTTATCATTATGTTCTTTATTTACAGACAGCTAAAGAGAGAGCATTCATAGTGTTTATTGATAGAACATTAGATGTATCATTATGTTCTTTATTTACAGACAGCTAAAGAGAGAGCATCCATAGTGTTTATTGATAGAACATTAGATATATCATCATGTTCTTTATTTACAGACAGCTAAAGAGAGAGCATCCATAGTGTTTATTGATAGAACATTAGATTTATCATCATGTTCTTTATTTACAGACAGCTAAAGAGAGAGCATCCATAGTGTTTATTGATAGAACATTAGATTTATCATCATGTTCTTTATTTACAGACAGCTAAAGAGAGAGCATCCATAGTGTTTATTGATAGAACATTAGATTTATCATCATGTTCAACTAGTCAATATGATTGTTTATTAGATGAGATTATAAATGTACTACCACGTGTACCTGGTCATCATAATGATGTTATGGTAGATATGTCCAGTTTATGTTCTGTTCATGGGTAAGTCTACTAAATGATGGCTTGATTTTTTTAAGATCTCTTTGCCAAATTGTACTACCATTTTTACTTCTCAACATCTCTTTCATAGTGTCTCAAAACATAATTCAGCCCAATATCTTATGCTCCTATGCTCCTCAAAGCTGGTATTGGCATTGACGATGCCATTGTTAAAGCAGTCTTCAACTGTTTAATCCAATTTAAGTTAAATGTTGAAATAAAATAACAAATTTAAATGGGTGTTATAGTGCAAAGTTGTCTCATGGCAAAGAGATGATTGAAATTCTTATTAGAATGTCGGAAAATCCTTTTCGAATATATGCTTTATTGTTTATGAAGTTACACTAGCCATTAACAATATAAATGTCTGTAAATAGAGGTAGATATCAGAAACATGGCAAGTTTCAGACTTGAAATATTAACTGATTTAAGCAATATTTATTGAATAAAAATTCACATATCAGTTACACTCGATAAAAAAAGGACAAAGCTTATGTTAATCCGTCTCCATATAAAGCATGTACAAGTATTAATACAAGAATAAATTTAAAAAGAAAAAATAAGAACTTTGGGTTATGCAACACACTTGATACAGTATATACAACAGAGTAGATTTAGGAGCAAAAAAAGGTGTCAGATAGTCATGGATTTGATTGCCGTTTTCGTTTCAGGTTGTCCACACTTGTTTGATATATAGATAGATCTATAACTGTATTTTTCAGTGATGTTGGTAAAACTGTGATTGTACCAGGATCACTATCTAGATCTGTCAATACAACTCCCCAGTCATCTATTTTAAACTCTTTAGTTAATGTGAAAATAAAGGTAAGATTTTTTGTTCTTGTCTTTTGGTTTATTTGTCAAGTTCTGTAGCACAGCGGTTAGAGCGTTGGTTCTGAAAGTCATGACATCATTTGCATGGATACGTTGAGAATGTGGGACATGAGTTCTAATCTTGATCGGAGTGTGAAATCCGATGACCTTGAATAAGTCATCTTCACTCACAATTCCAGTCCACCCAGCTGTAAATGGGTACGGATAATCCAGGAAAGATCAATGCCATATGTTTGATTACAGGAAGGTCTCATGGATGTCAATAGACAATTAGTAGAAGCTGCATCTCATGAGAAATTACCTGTAAAATTAACAGGAAAACCTGGTCGTATTACTCATCAACAGTTATCATCTACATTACAACTATTTCAGTAAGTATATTGTTTTTAAGACATAGAAATAGGCGTAGGTAAAGAAGAACTAGATATATGGATATACTATTTCTTTATTGTCTTGTTAAAGGGATTATAGGTCTTAGCATGAACATAAAATTTTAGTTTCAAGAATGGTCAATATGAGTATATATTCATCAGTGAACTTACCTGGTGTCATAAAGTAACAGAATCCCTTAAAATCTTGAAAACTCACAAAACTAAGTCATTTTTTTGAAAAACGCCCAATCAATTTATTAAGCGTTTTTCAGTAATCAAAGGCATCTTTTTTGGATACATACTTGGTTTTTAGGATATTTATTTATTTTTTTTATGTTATTTATGGTAGCAGGTATATTTACTGATGGATAGAGCTCCTTATGGCCAAGTTTAAAATTTTCAAATTTTATATTCATTCTAAGATCTATTATTCCTTTAAGACATAGAAATAGGCTAAATAAGCTATATGCCTATACATTATATTTCTATATATCCATGACAGATTCATAATATTAAGACATACAGCTGCCAGCTGTATGATCATATAACTCAGTTCAATATTTATTTATTCTCCTAGCAAATAATTTGGGCTGCTTATGTTTAAGGACCATACTTTTTTGCTGACAACTGATTAAAAACTTCCATGAGCCTTTCCCTTCTTGTGATTAAGAGATGCATGGTGTAAATTATTTTGACCAATCGAAACCATCTTCTCATAAGCATCAATTTGTAATTTTGTGAGATTTCATTTTTCGCTTTTGAAGGACATGTTTTAAGTAGCTACTGGCATTTTACGATACAGGAGCCATTCTTGGTTACGGGTTCAATCCCAACAATGAAGAAATTGAAATTTCCCCAAGCCAATGATAGGAGAGATTGATATACTTTACGAAAAAAAATACTTCGTAAACTTTTCAGAGCCAATTACAGAGCTATCCAGCCGAATTTAGACATTTTACAAGTTGCCATGGCAACTGCTCAGTCACTTTCTAATAAAACCGGCCACCATGACAACATAGTTGGTATAGAGAAAAGATTATTACAAATGGCAGATGATAAAGATAGTCCAAGTTTACTGTTAGAAATATTGAAAATTTTAAAAACAGAATCTGTAAAGCCTGTCACTGAAAGGTAAGATAACTCCACCTGTATTAAGCACCACATCCAGCCACTTCCCTTGACTGGTTGCTTAATACAGGTTTGACTGTATAAATGGACATAAGGGTGATAAAATTGTATTTCTTTATCAATTTAATCCTGTGTCTGCATCTGGTAATCCAGGATTAAATTTTGATTTAGACTTAGTTTTGTTGTTTTCAAGAAAGAGTTGAAATTGTTGTTGTTTTTTTTCTTAGAGATTTCAGTTTAGATGATATCTTAGCTATGTTAATCTACGCCTATTCTTTATGTGGTGCTGATTTTATAGAAGAGGAAGAATCACAATTTCAGGTATAATATTTTATTATGATTTGTCATATCCTTTAGTATTATATAACTAATAAATGTTATTGGACAAATTGGATAAATATACTTTTTATATGCCCACATTATAATGTGGTTGTATATTGTTGTCACCCATGTCCGTCATCAATTGGCTTGTGAAGCGATAGAGACTACATTTTTTATTGGATTTAAATGAAATTTGCTATGATAATTTATATTGATGAGATCTCAGACAAGTTTAATATCAACGATTTTTCGATGAACGTTTTTTGGCGTTACTGCTCTTGACTTAGTCAAAAACTTGTTGAAATTGGCTTATGAACACCATAGAAACTACAGTTTTCATCAGATTTGAATTAAACTTGCTGTTAACATTTATATTGATGATATCTTGGACAAGTTTAATATCGACGATTTTTTTGTTGCAGTGTTTTTTAGTTATTCTTGTCTTAGTTAAAACGCATTAAATTGGCTTGTAAACACCATAGAAACTACAGTTTTTATTGGATTTGAGTGAAATTTGCTGTGATAATTTATATTGATGAGATCATGGACAAGTTTAATATCGACGATTTTTTTGTTGAAGTGTTTTTGAGTTATTGCTCTTGTCTTAGTTAAAACGCATTAAATTGGCTTGTAATCACGATAGAGACAACAGTTATTATCTGATTTGAATGAAATGTGTTGTGATCATGTATATTAATGATATCTTGGATTGGGCCAAAATAACCTGTGTTTAATCAGAAATATACTTTCAAGTGGGCGTACCTTGTTAGGCAACCACTTGTTTACATTATACTTACAGGAAGAATTGATCAATGTTATTGTACAAGATAAAGATAATTTATCTCCTGCTGTCAAGTCTATAGGTAAGTTAATTACCATAAATTCAAGTGTATTTATTCTGTTAATATGTTAACTCCCATTAATTGCTTATAGGATCGAACAAGGACATTTCGTTTCTCATTCTCATCAAGAAGCAGGTTGTACATGTATACCCAATTGATTGGTTAAAAATTAGATTATTAGAACGGGACTGTGGTAGAAAACTCATTAGATTACAATGGAGATGAAAAGAAAAAATTTTATATTTTTGGATAAGTTAGTTTTTCTCATTGTAAGATTTTACTGATGCTGTAAATTTAAAATGTGATGAAATAAGCAGCAATACAAAAAATAATTCTTCCATGATCTGATAAAGATATTTCTTATGAAATGTCAATTAACACAGAAATTTGATTTTCAGGTTGAGAAATAATAAGTTAGTAATGCTGATTGTGAAAATGTATGGAGTAAATTGTTGGCAATAGGTACAGCTAGAGAAGATTTAGATCAATTCAGGTTTGTTTATGATATAATCTTCAGATACCATATAATTGTGTATAAAAGGTGCACCTGATCTAAATCTTCTGTAGTAACTTACAGCTAGAGAAGATTTAGATCAATTCAGCTAGAGAAGATTTAGATCAATTCAGGTTTATATGATATAATCTTCATATACTGTATAATTGTGTATATAATGCTCACCTGATCTAAATCTTCCGTAGTAACTCACAGCTAGAGAAGATTTAGATCTATTCAGGTTAGTTTATGATATAATCTTCATATACTGTATAATTGTGTATATAATGCTCACCTGATCTAAATCTTCTGTAGTAACTCACAGCTAGAGAAGATTTAGATCAATTCAGGTTTGATTATGATATAATCTTTGTATACCGTATAATTATGTATATAAGGTGCCCCTGATCTAAATCTTCTGTGGTAACTCACATGCATGATTGGTTATACTTGCAAGTTTCCGACAATGCTGTAGTCATTTTGTTTCTACATGTGTAAATTAGGGTTTATTCACATTTTTGTTAAAATTTCTTGTAGTTGCTAAGATCCTATGCATGTATTGTGTGTATCGGAGATTACAATAATGTAGCCTATGTATAAGATTCACATTAGAATGTAAGCCCCCCCTTTAAAACATCATTGTGGCTCACTCTTCTTGAACACCTGTTGTCACTCTGCAAATATGATATTCATCCTCTGTATGTATATATTTATCTGCTATATTTCAGCTCTATAATAGAAAGGGGAGGAGCTATGAGTCCTACTGAATGTAAACCATTATTAAATCAGATAGTTGAAGATATTGTCAATCCCAGTAAACCTGACCTCATAGATATCAAACATAAACAAAGTGGAATGAAAGACCTGCTTAAATCAGGATTTGGGTATGTTTCCGTATAGCTAGGGAAAATTGACTCACAAATTTGACTTCATTTTGTGATCTTACACTTGTAACAATTTGACTTCCGTTTGGGAGGGTGTGAATACCACATTGAAATGTCAAGAGCAATATATATTC
The DNA here is from genome assembly GCA_030562195.1 of Nipponacmea schrenckii. NCBI lineage: Eukaryota > Metazoa > Mollusca > Gastropoda > Lottiidae > Nipponacmea > Nipponacmea schrenckii. Next base: position 19,481,849 of record JAUJPP010000012.1, on the reverse strand, counting down.
TAGAAGTATATATCTATAAAATATACTTGTGCTTCTACAGGCTGTGTTCTAAAAGGATTTGTCGACAGTTAGAAATTGCAAAAAGAGTAGGCTAATGTCGCTGTCCTGAATGGTAGTGCTTGTCTTCATTAGCCCATAAGGTGCAGAAGAGTAGGACGTAAAACTCCATTCATTTCATTTTTCCCTATAAGGTCACAGGCCTTGTCTGCTATGAATAAGTGGTTTTTTTGGAAGCACAGTTTTAACTAAATACATCTTAACCTGTAAAGTCATTATGCTTGTCAGGACTTCTACTTTAAAATTAGCTTGATCAATTATACTTGGAAGTTTACCAATAATGTTGCAGTCATGTTGAACATTAAACTTAGACATATGAGCAAAATAAGTAAACTCACGAGGTTAGTAATAAGTAAATTCCTGTATACAAACATCACTTTTTTATAGTTATTACTTACTGATTTCATTTTGCTAGCTCCAAACTATGATATTCTTAATGTGCCTCATTGAGCACTCATGGTATTATCAGTACTATATGTAGGACCAAGTTTGAATAGTTCTCTGCAAACTATTAGAAACTGTTTTGATGGTGTGTGTTTATAAATTTGTGTTTGTATTTATATAGGTTATTCATGACAGTAAATAAACCACGTCCTAGTGACCATCCACTGTTAATATTGTATGTTATTGGTGGCATCACTCCTACAGAAGTTAAACAAATACAAGATATAGTCAACAAAACTAAATCAGTTATACAAGTAAGTCATCCATAATCCTTTCTCTTAATAACACAGTGTTAAACATGTACAAGATATAGTCAACAATATTAAACCAGTTATACAAGTAAGTCATCCATTATCCTTTCTCTTAATAACACAGTGTTAAACATATACCAGATATAGTCAACAAAACTAAACTAGCTACACAAGTAAGTCATCCATTATCCTTTCTCTTAAGAACACAGTGTCAACAAAACTAAACCAGCCATACAAGTAAGTCATCCTTAATCCTTTCTCTTAATAACACAGTGTTAAACATATACAAGATATAGTCAACAAAACTAACAGTTAACAAGTAAGTCATCCATTATCCTTTCTCTTAAGAACACAGTGTCAACAAAACTAAACCAGCCATACAAGTAAGTCATCCTTAATCCTTTCTCTTAATAACACAGTGTTAAACATATACAAGATATAGTCAACAAAACTAAAACAGCTATTCAAGTAAGTCATCCATAATCCTTTATCTTAATAACAACGTGTAAAGCATATACAAGTTATAGTCAATAAAACTAAACCAGTTATACAAGTAAGTCATCCATAATCCTTTCTCTTAATAACACAGTGTTAAACATATACAAGATATAGTCAACAAAACTAAACCAGCTATACAAGTAAGTCATCCTTAATCCTTTCTCTTAATAACACAGTGTTAAACATATACAAGATATAGTCAACAAAACTAAACCAGTTATACAAGTAAGTCATCCATAATCCTTTCTCTTAATAACACAGTGTTAAACATATACAAGATATAGTCAACAAAACTAAACCAGCTATACAAGTAAGTCATCCTTAATCCTTTCTCTTAATAACACAGTGTTAAACATATACAAGATATAGTCAACAAAACTAAAACAGTTATACAAGTAAGTCATCCATAATCCTTTCTCTTAATAACACAGTGTTAAACATATACAAGATATAGTCAACAAAACTAAAACAGTTATACAAGTAAGTCATCCATAATCCTTTCTCTTAATAACACAGTGTTAAACATATACAAGATATAGTCAACAAAACTAAAACAGTTATACAAGTAAGTCATCCTTAATCCTTTCTCTTAATAACACAGTGTTAAACATATACAAGATATAGTCAACAAAACTAAACCAGTTATACAAGTAAGTCATCCATAATCCTTTCTCTTAATAACACAGTGTTAAACATATACAAGATATAGTCAACAAAACTAAAACAGTTATACAAGTAAGTCATCCATAATCCTTTCTCTTAATAACACAGTGTTAAACATATACAAGATATAGTCAACAAAACTAAACCAGTTATACAAGTAAGTCATCCATAATCCTTTCTCTTAATAACACAGTGTTAAACATATACAAGATATAGTCAACAAAACTAAACCAGTTATACAAGTAAGTCATCCTTAATCCTTTCTCTTAATAACACAGTGTTAAACATATACAAGATATAGTCAACAAAACAAACCAGTATACAAGTAAGTCATCCATAATCCTTTCTCTTAATAACACAGTGTTAAACATTACAAGATAAGTCAAAAAACTAAACCAGTTATACAAGTAAGTCATCCATAATCCTTTCTCTTAATAACACAGTGTTAAACATTACAAGATATAGCAACAAAACTAAACCAGTTATACAAGTAAGTCATCCTTAATCCTTTTTCTTAATAACACAGTGTCAAACAAAAACAAGATATAATCAACAAAACTAAACCAGCTATTCAAGTAAGTCATCCATAATCCTTTCTCTTAATAACACAGTGTTAAACATATACAAGATATAGTCAACAAAACTAAAACAGTTATACAAGTAAGTCATCCTTAATCCTTTCTCTTAATAACACAGTGTTAAACATATACAAAATATAAAACTAAAACAGTTATACAAGTAAGTCATCCTTATCCTTTCTCTTAATAACACAGTGTTAAACATTACAAGATATAGTCAACAAAACTAAACCAGTTATACAAGTAAGTCATCCATAATCCTTTCTCTTAATAACACAGTGTTAAACATATACAAATATAGTCAACAAAACTAAAACAGTTATACAAGTAAGTCATCCTTAATCCTTTCTCTTAATAACACAGTGTTAAACATATACAAGTATAGTCAACAAAACTAAAACAGTTATACAAGTAAGTCATCCTTAATCCTTTCTCTTAATAACACAGTGTTAAACATATACAAGATATAATCAACAAAACTAAAACAGTTACACCAGTAAGTCATCCTCCATCCTTTCTCTTCATAACACAGTGTTAAACATATACAAAATATAGTCAACAAAACTAAACCAGTTATACAAGTAAGTCATCCATAATCCCTTCTTTTAATAACACAGTGTTAAACATATACAAGATATAGTCAACAAAACTAAACCAGTTATACAAGTAAGTCATCCATAATCCTTTCTCTTAATAACACAGTGTTAAACATATACAAGATATAGTCAACAAAACTAAACCAGTTATACAAGTAAGTCATCCTTAATCCTTTCTCTTAATAACACAGTGTTAAACATATACAAGATATAGTCAACAAAACTAAAACAGTTATACAAGTAAGTCATCCATATTCCTTTCTCTTAATAACACAGTGTTAAACATATACAAGATATAGTCAACAATAAAACAGTTATACAAGTAAGTCATCCTTAATCCTTTCTCTTAATAACACAGTGTTAAACATATACAAGATATAGTCAACAAAACTAAAACAGTTATACAAGTAAGTCATCCATTATCCTTTCTCTTAATAACACAGTGTTAAACATATACAAGATATAGTCAACAAAACTAAAACAGTTATACAAGTAAGTCATCCTTAATCCTTTCTCTTAATAACACAGTGTTAAACATATACAAGATATAGTCAACAAAACAAAAACCAGTTATACAAGTAAGTCATCCATTATCCTTTCTCTTAATAACACAGTGTTAAACATATACAAGATATAGTCAACAAAACTAAAACAGTTATACAAGTAAGTCATCTATAATCCCTTCTCTTAATAACACAGTGTTAAACATATACAAGATATAGTCAACAAAACTAAAACAGTTATACAAGTAAGTCATCCATTATCCTTTCTCTTAATAACACAGTGTTAAACATATACAAGATATAGTCAACAAAACTAAAACAGTTATACAAGTAAGTCATCCTTAATCCTTTCTCTTAATAACACAGTGTTAAACATATACAAGATATAGTCAACAAAACTAAACCAGTTATACAAGTAAGTCATCCCTTACCCTTTCTCTTGTAATAACACAGTGTTAAAAAATATACAAGATATAGTCAACAAAACTAAACCAGCTTATACAAGTAAGTCATCCATTATCCTTTCTCTTAATAACACAGTGTTAAACATGTACAAAATATAAAACTAAAACAGTTATACAAGTAAGTCATCCTTAATCCTTTCTCTTAATAACACAGTGTTAAACATATACAAGATATAGTCAACAAAACTAAACCAGTTATAAGTAAGTCATCCACTTACCCTTTCTCTTGTAAAACACAGTGTTAAATATATACAAATATAGGCAACAAGACTAAAACAAGTTATACAAGTAAGTCATCCATTATCCTTTCTCTTAATAACACAGTGTTAAACATGTACAAGATATAGTCAACAAAACTAAACCTGGTGAAAAGTAATACTACTTATTATATATAGTCAACAAAACTAAAACAGTTATACAAGATATAGTCAACAAAACTAAACCAAAAGTAATACCTTATCTCTTAATAACACTACCTGTTAAAGATATACAATGATATAGTCAACAAAACTAAAACAGTTATACAAGTAAGTCATCCATAATCCTTTCTCTTAATAACACAGTGTTAAACATATACAAGATATAGTCAACAAAACTTAACCTGGTGAGAAGTCATACTACTTATTATATATAATACTAGTAGTCAACAATACTGAACCATTATGCAAGTAAGTCATCCATGATGACATTTATGCGGCAGCCATTAGGACCCTCCACTGAATTCTATATAGAAACCCAATGATGCAAAGATCTGGCCCCTAAAGTTTACCGTGGAACACTTTGACGGCACTATCTATGTAAGAGTATTTGGTGATGTATGTTAATGAATTTATTCCCCTCCAAGACTTTTGAGTAGCAACAGGCCTGCTCTGTACAAAGTGTTTTAGTGACATTTCATAAGTATCAGCACTTATATGAAGCAAAGGTTGTATTGTATTTTCCAGGTACTAATAGGCAGTACAAGATTGAGTACTAAAGAAGATATTATGTTATCATCATTGTCTAATGATAATTTAGCTTTTAATAAATGTTAGATTCGTAACCTCTTTTGTTTCATTCTATATTTTCTGCAATAAAAAGTCTTATATATAAGCTAGACTTCAATTCTCAGACAATTCTATTGGCACTACACGACCCCACCACCTTCTGTAATATCCATGGAACCCCTTGACTACATCCCTAATATATCTGTAAGTAACCAAGAAAAAATCTGAAAATTTTACCATCATCGACAAGCTCAATTAGAGATAAAATCAGAGAGCTTTATGTGAATAATATAACGTATATAGATGTATTATTATACTATATATATGGTCAATATGCAATGTAGGTAACAGGTGTTTTAACTACAGTTAACTATAAATATCCGTGTAGTCCGAAGCATTCCTATAATGAAGATAAAATATAGCAGGTTTGTGTCGCCAGCGTTACGCTTGCATCAAAGTAACTGCGTTGGAGAAATTATATGAGCTTGAACACCAAGCCTTTACGCCATCAGTGTGTTCGTCAATTTTCAAAAATAGCATGAAATGATGATGTGAGCAAGCAGAGCAGAGGCGTAAAAAGCACAGAAAAATCTCCTCTGGAGTAAGGATGTTTCGAAGCCTTGCTACGTTGATATTATCGCGGCGTAATATGCCGCATAGGGCAAATACGGTTAAAATGCAAGGGTATAAAATAGCCTTTTAGAAGAAAAGTGTCTTTTTTATAGTATTATGTTTCCAGAAGATATCCGTAAACGATAAGGATATACTATGCTTAAGGCGATAAGCTTCTGAAATACAATACCTTTAAGAAAATATTAAGCGTCTGGAATACGCGTATATTAGAAGATATAAGCGTCTGGAATACACAGTGTATAAGAAGATATAAGTGTGTCTGAAATACACTGTGTTTTAAGTGTCTGAATTGCATTGAATTTTAAAAGGTGTGTGTGCGTAAGGTGTCTGGAATCACAGGCGTCCTCGTCCAGTGCGAACAGAAATATAATAGTGTATATTATACACATACTTACTCCTTTGCTGAAATAACCATTGTATTTAGAGAATAGGCGTCTGAAATACACCGTGTTTTAGAAGATATGTGTCTGAAATACACTGTATAAGAATACACTGCGAGTCTAAATTTTATATTAGATAAACGTATGAAGTTAATAGCTGTCGTTCTCACCGTTTCACAACCTTGTTCAGTGAATCGTACGAGGATTAACACTTCTATTATTCTCTCCATAAGAACAAAACGGTGAATAAACATCTGGGCAATACACTGGAGTACATGCAGATATCTATGGTAGTGTGGACATTTTCGGACTTATTTTAGTTTTCACTAGTTGACATATTATTTACAGTACGTAAACAATAGGCTTGAGTCCTGAACCCAAATATAACATTACATTAAAGTTTACTGTTTCAAATATAAGCTTTCAATTAGGGCAAAACATATTATACATGCATGGATTATTATTCGTGTTACGTGTTTCACAGGGTCGTAAACAGTGTATGAAAGGGAACAATTTTTCATGAAAAAGTATCAAATATGGAGAACGTCGGCTACCGTCACGCCTATCGTAGGGATATAGATGTAAGACGAAGACAACACGATTTGAAAGGTAGGTCAATCTACATTCTATGAGAACTTTGAGGCATTTTTCTCCTTTTTCTTGAAACCCAGGATGTCAAAACCTGGCATATTTTCTACCAGATGTGTAACTTGGCCCACATTCATTGGTGTAATATGAGAGTATGGAAAAGTAAGAGTAATCATAACGTATGAATTGAAAGGGAAGCAGTGGTTGCGCCACTCCCCTCCATTCCTTCCTTTCTCCCCCTTTCAAAGTTGTTATCGTTATTATCTTGAACCCTTCTTCCAGAATTCTGTGAATCAAAGCCGTAGAATATCGAATTGCATCTACATGAATTGTATTTTATCCTAGCGAGCGAAATTCTACAGGATCTCTCTATGATGTAGAATGAATTATATTTATGACTGGTTTTGATGATAACAATCCCAAATCTCAGTGATATATTTGTAGTCAGCTTATTTTAAAGGTTGATTTAAGGCGATACTGCGTCTTAGCATGAACATAAAAGTTCTCAAGAATGGTCCATATGAGTATACTTATTTCTTCATTGAATTTACCGGGTTATAAAGTAACAAAATTTCCTTAAAATCTAAAAAATATTCACAAAACTTAGTCTTTTTTTAAATAAGCTTAATAAAGTTTTTTAAGCGTTTTTCAATAATCAATTGCATCTTTGTGGATAATTACTTAGTTTTTTGTATATATATTTTTTATGTTATTTATGGTAGCAGGTATATTTACTGATGCGTAGAGCTCTTATTGGCCAAGTTTAGAATTTTCACTTGAATGTTCATTCTAAGACTTATTATCCCTTTAAGATCTTATATAAGAAATATGATTGTTTAAGGGATCGCAAAACCTTCCAAACGTTTACGACCTTTATAGCGTATCGGCAATACTGATAATCAATTTGCAATTTTCAGTGAGACGTCTGTTGTTCTTGCAAGCAACTCAACTTTTGCGAAAGCGACTTCATTTCTATTGAAAAAGTGTACATTTTTAGACAACTTTCTGTACAATCCCTTTAATACAGGTGAAATATTTGTAGAGAATTTGTATACGTTTCAGATCAGCAACAAAAGATTCAATTAAAAACTTTCACTAACTGGATTAATCACACTCTTAAAAGAGTAAGTATAAATAAACTATGCATTATAAAGATCTCTTCTGTGTAATCTTTTTGCATTAGCCTATATAGAAACAATTTACTCTAAATCTTTGATACAAATAAAGAATATTATAGGGACATCTGTTTGACCAATCATACTTGTTTAACTTAGAAATAGTATTCACAGTAAACCGTCGACTAACGCCTTCCAATCCATGTGGTTCCAGAATTTTCCACGTTAGAAAGTTAAAAAGACGACTCGCCTTTTCTTGAGACTTGAATTTTAATTAAATATTATTTTCAATGAATAGCTCATTGCATGCCCTTTTGAAGACTTTCCACACATATTCATCGCCCATACCATGGTTTTACTGCCATGAATTTGATTGTTACCAACATCACATCTATCTGGGATTTGGTCCTTTATTAATTCAAAATGGTGACATTTCAGAATGGTTCCAAAAGAAGAGTAAACAATCTACTAGAAGAAATTAAAGATGGGGTAATTTTATTAGAGGTTATACAAATACTGACTAAAGAAAAAGTGGTAAGAGTTTTAATGGCGTATCAAACATCTACTATCTGAAGTCGGTTTTTAATGTTTCTGGCATTCAACTGAAAGCTGATCCTTGGTCCAAAATATCATATACATGTAGTTTTCTTAAATTGTCGATGATCATGTACTGGATTTGTATTATAATATATGACAATATCCACTCATTCACATTCAAAAGGAACCTATGCCGGATGACACATGATAACATTCTTTCAGACAAAAGGTAGATCAAGTTCAACGACAAGACCTTTACAGATAAACAACGTTTCTACAGCTTTAGATTTCCTTAGCACAAAGGGGGTAAGAAAAAAAGGATTTTTTCAATCACTTATACAGCATACACACATTGCAATGAACCCCAAATAAGTCACCAGTCCAGTCCGACCACAGAATGTTTAAAAGTGTCAAGGAGTCATGCAGATACAGAGCTTATAAAAGGCAAAAAGACAGAAATAAACCATTTATATATACATTGTTGATTTTAACTAGATTGCTAGTGGAAAGTATTTTTAAAATTTTGTATTTTTTTTTAAATTATTGATTACAAGAGTTTTTTTTATGAAATAATAAAACAGAACCTGAAACATGTTGTTACACACAATTTCAGATATAGAAATATGGAACGGGACCCCATAACTCTACAACTGCTGAATCCAGCGCTATGTTTACCCTGATATTATTTTGTTATTGAATAGTTTTATGTATCTTTCTAGATTAGATTAGTGAATATAAATTGTTCTGATATAGTAGATGGTAAACCAGCTATTGTTCTGGGATTAATCTGGAAAATTATTCTTCATTTACAGGTAAGACTTCTATTTTCTAAAGAACTCTTTTATTTATCACCCTTGCCTGAAAACTTGAATGACCAATACAATCTCATGGAATCAAAATTACTCACAAAAACACCATTGCCCCCAAGGATACAGATTTGTTTATTGTTGATTCCATTAGGCTACCTATAAACCAGTGAAATTGACCTTATACCTACATTCCACAGCCCTGCAGCCCCAACTTTTATGTTTCTAAAAAACATTTTACATCGGCAAAGCGACTATGAGGCCCTACCTGTTGCCGTTATTTTAGCTATCACCTACAGATGCATAGAAAGGCCACTGTAAAATATGTATTAGGGATAGGTAGTGTCAACACATTCTTTAATAAATTTATGTTGGTCCTTGCGCTTTTCAAACAGTTAAATAGTGTGTTTATCAGACGAATATCCATATGACCATTTATTTGGATAATACTTGATTAAAGGGATAATAGGGTCTTAGGATGAAAATAAAATTTTAGTTTCCAAGAAAGGTCAATATGAGTGTATATTCATCAGGGAACTTACCTAGTGTCATAAAGTAACAGAATCTCTTAAAATCTTGAAAACTCGCAAAACTAAGTCATTTTTTTTAAACGCTTAACGAATTTATTAGGCGTATTTCAATAATCAAATACATCTTTATGGATGATTACTTAGTTTTTTTTGGATGTTATTTATGGCAGCGGGTATATTTACTGAAGAATAGAGCTCTTACTGACCAAATTTAAAATTTTCAAATTTTATGTTCATTTTAAGACCTATTATCGCTTTAAAAAGTTAAATAGTGTGTTTATCAGATGAATATCCAAATTACCATATATATTTTAATAATACTTGATAAAGTTTGTTTTGTCAATTTTAACTCAGCTACAGCCTCTTACAAATCCTAGTAACCTTTGTATGTGTATTTTGGTTTTTAATATCGTAAGGATTGTATATGAACCTAAATATATCCATTACAAAATATAACATTTGTTAATTTTTTTCTGTGGTGATTACAATGCAAATAACATTAAAACATAAATGGTCTATAGAATATGACAAATGACATACGAATTTTGATTTCTAATTTTCAGATACAGAATACACTAGATCCTGGTGGATATAATATTACGGGTCTATTTGATTATTTCACTGGAAGGTAATATAACTCTATAATGTATCAACCGTTCAAATAACGTCAGATATTCTTGTTAACAATAGTTGTTAGTTACAATATGGTTCTTGTAGGTTAATCATAATGTACGCTTTCAAAGGACGGATTCGTCATAACCAATTGTACCTAAAACTCAGAAATGGGAATGTTTTAGATTAGCTGTTTACTAATATATAGGCCTACATACAGAAATAGAAAGCTAAGTCCCCTGTTGACCCTGTGGTCTTCAGACTGTACATTTTAAATATCCCTTGATAGCTGGAAATCAAAAGATGAAAGCTAAATGTGACTTTCCCTCATTGCATACTACAAGGTGTTGCCCGTCTTTATTAGTCCAATCATTTGAGGAAGAGCTGTACGTAAAACTCCATTTAATTTTTTTCAGTTGAATTATCACCTCTTTGATTAATTCCAGGAATACAGTATTAGATGCTAAAGATTTTGGACGATCGTGGAGAAATGGTGTACTATTTGGTAAACTAATAAACACCATTAAACCAGGGCTGGTTGATACAGAGATCATGGTTAAAGAAAACCATCAACAAAACCTTCAAATGGCTTTTAATATAGCAGAGGAAAAATTAGATATACCTCGCTTATTGGATCCTGAAGGTATACAGTATTACTGTCTGAATTCAGTGCGATCTAACCGCTTTACCAAACTACACCTATATAATAATTATACTATTTATAATAATCGTATTTTGTTATATTAAAGTGATTGTTATCCATAGAAGTTCTTTAATGTTTATGATCATCACTAAATGCCTATCAAACAATCAATAATACTATTGTTTTTAACCATTTCCAATTCATTTTACCTCAATTTCCTACCATTTCAGATTTCTTACTTCTTCATTTCAGTTTACTAATTAATTCTATTTTAATTATAGATATAGATGTAGATAAGCCTGATGAAGTCTCTATTATAACGTACGTTGGCGAATTCATTAAGAAATACCCACAAGGTGTTGACGGTAAACTAAAGGTAAAAATTAACATCGATTTTTTTTTGTTCCTATCATATTAAACTTTTATATTGATTCCATTTATAACCGGACAATTCTTATGTAAATTCCATTTAAAGTAAAGTTCAGATTTACATTTGAAGTTCTACCTCATTAGGTTATTGAACATTTGAAGCCTGGTCTCAATAATGGTTTGATTAGTAACGAATTGTAAAGAGGTTTTCAAGCCTTTATGTGGGGAGCTGCGATGGCTCAGTGAGGAGACGTTTGCTTGCTAACCTGAAGTTCCAGGGTTCAATCCCGGCAAAGGTCGAGATGACCTGATGCAGGTCGGGGGGACTGACGTGGGAAATACGTCTAGTCGTTCGGATAGACAATAAACCAGGGCCCCATGTGCTACAGGCTGTACACGTTAAAGATCCTCGACAGTTGGAAATTGTAAAAAGAGTAGGCTAATGTCGCTGTCCTGGCAAATTTTCACTCATTGCACACTGCATGGCGTTGCCCGTCTTCATTAGCCCATAAGGTGAAGAAGAGTATGGCGTAAAACTCCATTCATTTTAGCCTTTATTTGTATCGGTTTCAATTGGCTTCTATTTGCAGCATTCAAAATCTCGTCATTAAAAAACGAAACAAATTTTATGCTATATTACTCCTAGGTTTTATTACACACAACGTTTCAACAATCTACATTGTCATCATCAGGTGAATTTCTGTGGAATGTCTATAGTTCCTGTAATTATAGAAAGTCTAAACCAGATATGGCACCACAATGTCAACAACTTCTAATTATCTCGCATTTGCGATAGCGTACGCAAAATCTACGATTCCTCGTTATTGCCTATATTTGCTCTCCCCTTGGTTGATATAACAGTAATTTCTTTTGATATTCTCTTTCAGAAAACCTTGCTAACTCGAGCTGAGAGATTAGGGGGTGCCGTAGATCAGGATGTTGTAGATAGAAACAGTAATATTACGTCATATCATCGTCAACAACCCGGCGAAACTAATATATTTCTTTACTCTTTAACTCTATTTTTTGTATTTTTATTTAGATATATCTGGATTTTTGTTGTCATTGCTTTATTATTATACGAACTTAATAAAAGGTTATAGGTCGTCATCATAGAGTTATAATTAGTTCTTATTATAACTCTAGGGTCGTCATATACATCCTTCAATAGCGCTTGGTTCCACTATGCAACTGGGTTTACCATCGAATATTTTTTGGAAATTTTTTTTTAACTGTATTTAACGTGACTTCCTGATCCACAAAGCGTGGGCCTTAATATGATTGGTCGAATAATGAAATCAGGATCAATAAGATCCATTCTAATAAAACATTGTACAAAAGTGTTTCGTCTCATATATTATGCAACACAATCGCTTATTGGCTATTTTGAGCATCACTTGACGCAGTACGATAATCCGATAAACTCAAAAAGAGAAATATTGAAATGTTTGCAGTCTTGTTTTAGTTGAAAGTAAGATGTTTGAATAACCTTCGGTAATTTTCGTTTTCGTTATTCGAAGGTGTTCAACGAAATCAACAGTAGAGTTGACATACAAAATATTTTGAAATCTTTCTTTTTTGTTATCTCCCTTAATTAATAAAGAATATTTTGATATTTTCAATATTCAATAAAAAATTTTGATATTATATGAAATATTTTGATATTATGAAATATTTTTTTATATTTTTCAATGAAATATATTGATATATTTTTTCTATGAAATATTTCAATATCTACGATTGCAATATTTTTTTGTCTTACAATGAAATATTTCAATATATTAATTTTCATTTAATTATTTTAATATTTTTAATGAGATGTTTCGATATCTTTCTTGCTTTCTATGCTAAACTAGCTTACATTTCACTTATGGAGGATTTTTTATATTTAAAATTAATATTTTTGTATCTGTTATTTCTTTGAAATTATAATTCCATTGTTAATCTATTTTTTTTATCAAATGTTATAATTAAATTCCACTTAATTTTACTATAAAAGTTTCTTTCCTAAAGCTATAAAATCAAGCTACTACGCGCTTATCACATACCTTGACTGCACTGCAATAGCCACCCTTGTTTTATCGCTGAAGTTTCTAAATGCAACGATTTAATTGTATGTAGTTAGCCAATAAAGATCTCTCGACAGAAAGGCTGTAAAGAAAGGCCTTAAATTTAAGAGCCTATATGGTGAGAGATTGATTGGCTGTATACAGGAACAATAAAGATGGTCAAGGTATAAGACCATAATATATACAGCCTATATAAGATTTATAATCTTCGACAAGAGAGTTAATAACAACTCTTCTTGCCATGTATGTTTTTGCCTGAATACCACATAGAGCAAACTGAGGTCTAGCCAAAAATTGTCCAATTATTTAGAAAAAGGCAAATTGTTCCCATGAGATTCTGTGCACTTGAAATATATATACTAAAATAGCCTATGATTATTATGTCGACAGTCTCTTGAAAATCAACAAAGATTGACGAAGTACAAGGTAAGTATATTTCCATTCACAAGTTCAATCCAATACAAAATGAAACAAATATTTCGTTTGATGTTTACCAAGTTGAATTATACGGAACCACCTTAAAGGTAGATAACTTGTGTAATTCACACGTGGTTTTGTTTACAAACAAACCCACGTCAAAATGTCTCAAACTTCAATTTTTATAGAATTTAGGTGATTATGATTTCCATGGTACTTCATATGTGAACTGAAAAATATAATATAATCTACGTAGTAGCTGAGCAGACAAAATCATGCTAATTTATATTAATAAATGTTGTTTTAAGGTGTCTGTAAAATGCAAACCTGCGACTTTTTTTTTGAATGGTAGCTATGTTCATTTTGAACAAGCTTCTAAATGTGGATTTTAATGATATCTCAACAGTTATAATTAGAATTGCACTGTTCAAAATGTATTTTATTATAAGCTCATTTTTGCAAAGATCTGTTTTATTTTTTTTTATTACAGTGGGGGAGCTGAACTGTTGTTTGACAATATTAAAAAACATCAAATCACCTTGCCTCACCAAAATGACAAATGTAAGTATAGATGTATAGATATTTTTAAACATCTTCACATTGGAATTATACAAATGTTTTTTGTTCATGCTTTAAGTTGTTAGCATTTATGATAATTCTCATACAAAATGACATTTTTGCCATTTAAAGTTATTTGGTTGTTACAGGGACGATTAGGACGTTATTAATATGGATGAAAGATAATTTATTAAAAGAAAGACCTGAATTATTTTTACAAGGAGAAACGGTGTAAGTAAGCAAATGTAGGGCAAAAATTTGTCATGTTTCTTGTGCCAGTGGGCCTGTAAGGTTGGAGAGGCTGCCAGCTGTTTTTAGCAAATAGTTATTATGGATAGATTTCCAATTCCTTTGGTGAGATGAAGACAGTGTTGCAGGTTTTTATGCTACTGCAAGCTGTGATTGTTAAAGATTCTCTGACAGCTCAAACAAAACAATAAGGTTTTTTATACACTATTGATAAATTTTCAATCAACTTGCTATTTTATGTCAAGGATTTATTTTCATGGGTCATATTTCTCTAAAAATATATTCTCTATTTTTTATATTTGTAAGATTTTGTGTAAAATGTATATAAGGTATATTTTTGTTATGTATGTGTACACTGTGTATAAAACTAGAGAAATAAAACCTTCTTTTTTTACATTATTAGACGACCAGGTATATTAGTTCTGGTCAATGAAGCAGATTGGGAGTTAGTGGTAAGTCTCTCATTTTTAATAATAAATTGAAGTGAATTGCTGTTTGAAGTGGAGGATTTCAATTTGGGGGTTATGTTAAAATTGTTCTGGGGTAATGAGAAAATAATTTTTCATGGATAGAATTTAGGCTAAATTCTCTGATATAAAAAATATTGCATGGCAAACTTAAGAAATTCTTTTATAATTGTTCAAGCAGAGATATATATGTAAAGCTCCCATTCAGACATAATCAAGATCAGTCTATTTTGATTTAAGGTAGAATAAGTAGTAATACTCACTATATAAAGCATACTTGCTTCATGATCAGGACTATTTAACCCCCCTAATATGAATAATCCTGTTTGAAATACAACAAGTATTATATCTTTATTTCAGGGAGAATTAGATTATGAAATACAAGATAAAGATAAGATTGTGTTTATATCAACTCTTCATGGTGGATGATCAAATACCACAGCTATAAAATTGTCATATACTTTATGGATATATGGAATAGACACTCTTTTAAAGTGATATAAAACAGGCTGTACTATGGAAAGCCTGCTGTATGGCCTGTGACATGACTTTGCATATATTTACTCCTCTTGAAGTGTACGAGCTGGTTATACATCTAGCCTTTGCTATTTAAGGTTTAATCAGAATCCCTTTAACACAATTTTATTTTCTCTATTTCTTTTTAATGAGAGCTGGATCCTTATTTGAATTGAGTGGCTTTCTAAACATAGCCAAGAGGCTCATTTCAGTTGACTGATTAACATCTGAGTATTGTACTTGGCTATAATTGTCTATGGCAGGTTAGATCCCCCCTGAAGCAATCGCTTTGCATATTTCAATTATTATAACTTTCTCCAGTATAAGTAATTTCTTAACAATTTGATGCATTCTAATAATGACATCCATAGTCTCTACTTGTGACCTAGGCCAGTGCTTCTTTAGAAAAATATCTCTTATTACACCAGTCACATATCTAGATGACTGATTACTGCTGTTGAACAATCTTTATATATATGTCTAGCCTGGTATATTGGTTGGAAAAGCTAAATCTCTGGTAGCTTTTACAGGAACTGTCTAGTAACATCAATAGCTCTATAAGTTTGATTTAATTTCTGAAAACTGGAGAATAATAACAAGCTAGTGTTTCAATGAATACAACATTTATCAATGTTTGTAGATGTTTGATGATTGGATTGTTTTATTATTGCAATGTGATGTTTGACAATATGTTCAGAAAATTTTAGTTCCAATTCTGATGAATATTACCAAACATTCATGGCATTTAAATACAGTACATTTTACAGTTGGATACTAGTTGAATAGTACTTAGTGTAGCAGTTTTGACATCAACAAAACATCGTTTAAAAAATGTCTGGTTGGGAAAAAAATAAATCAACAGCCCTGTACTTTCATTGATCATTTACTTTGATAATAATTTATTTATTTAAAAACAATTAAAATTGTTATTTAAGTCAACTAAAAACATAAACTACATGTATTTAGAATGACAAAAAACTTAAACACATTTGTTCTGTTGACTGTCAAAAAGCTACAACACATTGGTTTTGCAGACTGTCCAAGAGCTAAAACACATTAGTTATGCAGACTGTCCAACAGCTAGAACACATTAGTTATGCAGACTGTCCAAAAGCTAACACACATTAGCTATGTGGACTGTCCAAACACTAAAATTCATTAGCTATGTGGACTGTTCAAAAGCTAAAACACATTAGCTTTGTTGACTGTTCAACAGCTAAAACACATTAGCTCTGTTGACTGTCCAACAGCTACAACACATTAGTTTTGCAGATTGTCCAAAAGCTAGAACACATTTGCCTTGTTGACTGTCCAAAAGCTACAACACATTAGTTTTGCAGACTGTCCAAAAGCTAAAACACATTAGTTATGCAAACTGTCCAACAGCTAAAACACATTAAGTATGCAGACTGTCCAAAAGCTAACACACATTAGCCCTGTTGCCTGTCCAAAAGCTAAAACACATTAGCTATGTGGACTGTCCAAACACTAAAACACATTAGCTATGTGGACTGCCCAAACACTAAAACACATAAGCTATGTGGACTGTTCAAAAACTAAAACACATTTAGTTATGTGGACTGTTCAAACACTGAAACACATCCAGCTATGTGGACTGTTTAAAGCCAAACCACATTAGCTATGTGGACTGTTCAAAAGCCAAACCACATTAGCTATGTGGACTGTTCAAAAGCCAAACCACATTAGCTATGTGGACTGTTCATAAGCCAAAACACATTAGCTATGTAGACTGTTCAAAAGCCGAACCCCATTAGCTATGTGGACTGTTCAAAAGCCAAACCACATAAGCTATGTGGACTGTTCACAAGCCAAAACACATAAGCTATGTGGACTGTTCACAATCCAAAACACATTAACTATGTGGACTGTTCAAAAGCTTAAACACATTAGCTATGTGGACTGTTCACAAGCCAAAACACATTAGCTATTTGGACTGTTCAAAAGCCGAACCCCATTAGCTATGTGGACTGTTCACAAGCCAAACCACATAAGCTATGTGGACTATTCACAATCCAAAACACATTAGCTATGTGGACTGATCAAACACTGAAACACATTTAGTTATGTGGACTGTTCAAAAGCAAAACCACATTAGTTATGTGGACTGTTCACAAGCCAAAACACATTAGCTACTAGTATGTGGACTGTTCAAAAGCCAAAACACATTAGCTATCTGGACTGTTCAAACACTGAAACATATTTAGTTGACTGTTCAAAAGCAAAACCACATTAGTTATGTGGACTGTTCAAAAGCCAAACCACATTAGTTACGTGGACTGTTCAAAATTCAAACCACATTAGCTATGTGGACTGTTCAAAAACCAAACCACATAAGCTATGTGGACTGTTCACAAACCAAAACACATTAGCTATGTGGACTGTTCAAAAGCTTAAATACATTAGCTATGTAGACTGTTCACAAGCCAAAACACATAAGCTATGTGGACTGTTCACAATCCAAAACACATTAGCTATGTGGACTGTTCAAAAGCTTAAACACATTAGCTATGTGGACTGTTCACAAGCCAAAACACATTAGCTATGTAGACTGTTCAAAAGCCGAACCCCATTAGCTATGTGGACTGTTCAAAAGCCAAACCACATAAGCTATGTGGACTGTTCACAATCAAAAACACATTAGCTATGTGGACTGATCAAACACTGAAACACATTTAGTTATGTGGACTGTTCAAAAGCAAAACCACATTAGTTATGTGGACTGTTCAAAAGCTTAAACACATTAGCAATGTGGACTGTTCAAAGCCAAACCAAATAATCTATTTGGACTGTTCACATGCCAAAACACATTAGCTATTTGGACTGTTCAAAAGCCGAACCCCATTAGCTATGTGGACTGTTCACAAGCCAAACCACATAAGCTATGTGGACTGTTCACAATCCAAAACACAATAGCTATGTGTACTGATCAAACACTGAAACACATTTAGTTATGTGGACTGTTCAAAACCAAAACCACATTAGTTATGTGGACTGTTCACAAGCCAAAACACATTAGCTATGTGGACTGTTCAAAAGCCAAAACACATTAGCTATGTGGACTGTTCAAACACTGAAACACATTTAGTTATGTTGACTGTTCAAACACTGAAATACATTTAGTTATGTGGACTGTTCAAAAGCAAAACCACATTAGTTATGTGACTGTTCAAAAGCCAAAACACATTAGATATGTGGCCCGTTCAAGCACTAAAACACATTAGCTATGTGGACAGTTCAAAGCTTCAACACATTAGCTATGTGGACTGTTCAAACACTAAAACATATTAGCTATGCAGACTGTTCAAACACTAAAACACATTTATTTATGTGGACTGTTCAAATACATTAGCTATGTGGACTGTTCAAAAGCCAAACCACATAAGCTATGTGGACTGTTCAAAAGCCAAACCACATTAGCTATGAGGACTGTTCAAAATTCAAACCACATTAGCTATGTGGACTGTTCAAAAGCTAAGTGTAATATGCCTTTATGGAAAACGACGAGATATTTCCTTTACAACCTAATTTCAGGCAGATGTGCAAAAACACACCATGAAAGTGCAGACATTTGTCACTTAAGTAATCTAGCGTGTATCAAAAGTTTTAAAAAAAAGTGTCAGAGTCAGTACGGTATTTTGGAAAATAAGACGTTATTTTTAAGAATTTAAATCTTTGCATTACAAACGATAAAATAAATGCAACTAATGTACGAACGACATTCATAAGATCGATAACTAGTGTCAATGATAATTAACAAGCGTATACACAGTGTATGTATATCGCATTTATATATTAGTTATACTCAAGGCCTACTATTCTCTCTTTCAGCTGTGTATTTAATTAACAAAACCATTAAACCGCATTTATTTTATAATGATGAAGTGATGCATCAATTTCGTGGAAAAGTGGATTTTCTGTTGTGATATCCGTTTTGAATTGCGAAACAGTCTTGTGATAAAGTGTCGGTTGTAGGCGAGTGTAGGTTCGGACTTACGGTAAATGAATGATAAGCTGAGATCTATGTAAATTTCTATTTATAACTCGGGTTGACCTAAATACAAACAATCCTGGATCTTCAACGCTACCAACGACAGGTCATGTCGGATACGGACCAAATTGTTCCGGCCCGTGAACAGGGGGATCAACCCCTGTCCTTTGCGGATTTAGGGATACCCTACTGGACCCCAAGTAACGGATACATTCCTTGGGAAGGTAAGTATTCGAGCGTAAACATGTCACTGAAAATTTGTTTGAATACGGAAATAATACTGCCTTCACGTAACATGTGATTTCATTTTCCAGCCAGTGTTGTTCAAAATCAAAGTATAGGCCAGTCCAAATGGACAATTTGAGCATTTATGTCAAACTATGGAATTGGTTTTTGTAGTTGTCATACAAATATATGGTATGCTTTGTCATTTTTCATAGTATGAACTGTGATATACCTTTTGTATTTGATATTGAAACATTAAAGGGGCGTACTATAGGCCTATCAAAAAGATAGTCGTCTTTATAATTATGGCTACTTGGTCAACTAAATATAGATCTAAAAAATGAGTAAGTTAACTATGTGTTATTACAGTTCAGTTAACCGTGTCAATTTTCAGATCAGAGAGCTGTACATAACATCTTAAAGGGATACTGCGTCTTAGCATGAGCATAAAAATGGTCAATATGAGTATCAATTCATCAGTGAACTTACCTGGTGTCATAAAGTAATAGAATCTGGAAAACTCTAAAAACTAAATCCTTTTTGAAAAAACGATTAATCAATTTATTAAGCGTGCTTCAATACTTAAATGCATTTTTATGGATAATTTGTCTACTTAGTTTATGGCAGCAGGTATATTGACTGATGAAAAAGCTAAAATTTTCAAATTTTATGTTTATTCTAAGACCTATTATGTCTCTTTCACAAATGCATGATTATTTGGCGTCATGCCGAGATTCCATAAATAGGCATACCTTTACTTTCATCGTAGATATAGGCCTACAAGACATAGGTTTTTTCATTTTCATAGTGAATAGGTAATTTAAAATTGAGCTCTTATCAGATAAAAAGTGCATGCATATATGTGAAATAACCATGCATGGTTCGCTTACAAGAAAAGGCAAAGGTGCAATACGACCGATAGGCCTATCATGATATACGAATCGTTACTGATAGCTATGAGCTCCTTTAGCTCTTGAGGCAAATATTGATTACATCAAGCAAATCCTATGTAACTGATAGAAATCTTTGTCTACCTTGTCTTCACGTAGGCCTATGTTATGCAACTAGAACTTTCCTTGTCTTATACACTCATGCAGTGACCCGAATTTGTCATAATATATATTGACCATTGTAAACATTTCTTATAAATCAATTTTCTTTCAAAATAATTCTCCATGTTGACCCTATGTCATTCTCAGTCCGTCGGACCATTTTTTAGAATTCAAATATGATTATCTGAAAATTCAATTAAAACGGAAGATTCCCATCATATTTGCAGAGATTGTAATGACTGTATTAGTATTTGTAATACCTTAACATTTTGAATATGTCATGATGACATCATATCAGTAACACCATTTTACGAGAATGATAAAACTTCGGAAGTACTAGTAATGCCAGCCAGCGTTACATTTTATTCCTATGTTAAAGGGATAATAGGTAGTTCTCAAGAATGGTCAATATGAGTGTATATTCATCAGGGAACTTACCTGGTGTCATAAAGTAACCGAATCTCTTTAAATCTTGAAAACTAAGTCATTTTTGAAAAACGCTTCATCAATTTATTAAGCGTTTTTCAATAATCAAATGCATCTTTATGGATAATTACTCAGTTTTTTTTTTATATTGATTCATTTTTATGTTATTTATGGCAGTACCGGTAGTTATATTAACTGATGAATAGAGCTCTTATTGACCAAATTTAAAATTTTCAGATTTGATTCTTAAACCTATTATCCCTTTAAAACTGATGTCCTGCAATCGGCTAGGCAAATATGTATTAACATTCCTATCCCTTAAAACCTCAGTGGCGTTTCTACAGTTTATAGACGATATCCCCAAAGGCTAGCCCAGCTTCATCAACGAGAAAGAATGTGTGCCCCTTGGAAAATTTTGTTGCAATGTTTCCTTCACACGCAATTATAAAACAGCTCGTGACTTTACATTCGCATCAATGCATTTATTATACTTCCTCGTTATGATTACACTATTATGCTATGTAATAATTGATATCTATCTTCGAAGGTCGACTGCCATACTATAATGACATACGTTATGAGCAAGAAGTTCGATGTATACCAATGGAAACCATATAGTTCATGCGTTATATTTTCTACATGATCTAATCTAAGTTACACCAAGTTGAGCACATAAATGGTGACATTATTGAAATGATGATTAAGATCGTGTCGTCCCTTACCTATCTTCTTCAATTCTCATCCAAAGTCTGAAATACTTCTAAATTTTGTGTTCAATGGATAAGAGATTATCTTGAAGTTCCTGTTGTTTTGAAGTAGCCCAGAGACCTGATCGCTTCATATGATTCATACTTGTTTATGACTTGATATACAGTCATGACACAGCAGCAAAAATATTGATGTTGAATATATTAAATTAGAAATATCGATTGAACTCTGTCACGGAGTTTCGCTTGGTAGTCTTTTGTGAATAAGATATATATACGCTATGAGGCGATTTGCGGAACGGCATTCACTAGAGGGGCTTGTGGCCATGGACCCACCACACAAACCCGTCGAACTTCTACTGAGGCCATACATCATTGCCCCCTCGGGATAGTACTTGCACAGCCACGATCCCCCCCCCCCCCTCGACCACCGATTCTCTCAATTTTGACAACGGATCTGGCTTCAGTTTAGGTAATATGGACGTCTTAATATGTGTTTTATCATCTAAACGATCTATTTCAACCGTCGGCTTTCGGTCGATTCAACATACATGTTCCATCAATTATGTCATTTTAAAATTTTTTACCACAAAAATTTGTTAATGTGATCCAACTGGCTGGTTTCAGTCACTTTGTCACACAATTGTGACATAGGCGCGGGAACAGGGGGGAGAGGGGGAACAGGGTCCAAATATATCATTTGCCCCCCCCCCCCCAAAATGAAATAAAATAATTATATGTACCGGGTAGCCTTAATATATGTAATTGTCTCATAAGGCCATATTTGTAAATTTCCTTGGTTTTTTAACCTTCGAAGCTGGTAATACAATCAAAGAATATAAGTTTGTCTATCACGATCAAATTATTTGCATAAATAATATTTGTTGTCTTAATTCTTTTGACTTATCTCCCGTAATTCGATTAATTTTGAAATAAAAGTATATGAATGATAACAGTTTTTTGACTTTGAAATAGTTTGCCCCCCCCCCCTCCAACTTAAAATTTGTTCCCGCGCCCCTGAATTGTGAAAATCTTAAGCATTAAAAGATTCACTGCATAGAAAACCATGTGACCAATGCTGATCAGATGAAAAAGTGAGTAAGGTTCTAAAGTTATATGAGCAACTTTCAAGATATAAGTATCCAATTTAATCTTCTTATATTCCAGGCTCGAAGAATTCAAGATATAGAGAAAACTGAATTATTGTTTGTTGTTTTATCATGCCTGTCTATAATAGCCACTGCCGTCCTGTCAATTTACAAAATGGCTACCACGTCGGTCACAGATACAGACTTCACATTTGCATTGCTCCTTTTGGTTAATGCAGGTAGGCAAATGATTTTTATTTTAAAAACATGCCATGTTCTGATATTTTGTGACTTCATTTCCAGAAAATAGAATAGTTAAGTGTTACCCTTGACTTTGTAAAAATGTGTCAAAATTATGTAATGATAACAGAAATAAACTGTTTCCATCTAAACTTGATGAAACTTGGTCCACGTATATGTATTCATGTATATGTTGATGTGATTTCGGTCTAGTTTATAAGGAATATTCAGATTAAGAACTTTTAAGTTAATCCCCTTTATTGAATTTGGATGAAATTTAAAACAAAAATTGTGTTTGTTGCCGAGACCTTGTTTGTGTGTAAAATAGAACTACAAATTATGAGAATTTTTAATAAGAAAATTCGAATTTTGACAGCTGGCAGTGGGTGTATGTCACCTTGCCAGGGAACCTATCTTTATTTATTCAGAGGAACAAAGTATCTTATTTTAGGTAGTGATGGCATCAGCTGAAATCTGAAAATGAAACCTTGCACAAAACTCTATCTATGATGCTCTAAATGAAGTCAACTGGTCCACCGCCTCAATCCATTTACAGGCATGTCCAGAATTATCGACGCCTCTCGCAAGACAGAATCCGTCAGAAAGTCGTGTCCAAACAACATCCCCAGATCGTAATACTTGCTAAAGATCATATCAAATCCACATTCGGGGTCCGATGGCATGTAACTTGAAGTTGAATTTGTTATCTTTTTCAGGTTTCTGTATATTCTATGTAATACATGGTGTTCTAAAAGAGAGAGCATATGAACTTGGTATACTATTGATAGCTGTGGTTGGTATTGTGCTCTATACAGTTTTAAATTTTTCTATTGTCGATAAAAGAGGGCCAGTTAAAATTGTGAGTATAACCAATGAACATAATCAAATAACTAAGTGCATTTTGGCTCGTATTATGATAGAGTGTTCTTATACAGGTACTAGGTAACAATCTTAGCTTCAAGTTTCCCGTCACTTATAACGATTCCAAGTACAGATTCTGGTTATGAAATTTATTATTTAAGCACCTACTGTGAACACATTTCGAAGCACAAGAATACAGGAAAACATGGGGAACGAAGCACGTCACACCGATCAATTATGCCTCAGACTTCAATCATGGGTTACGTCAGCACGTTCCAATAAAAAGTGACTAAATAACTCAATACTTTCTGAGTGCCCCTCGTACATGCTCTGGTTATAAGTACCAAATACAGGCTCTGTTTGGAATCGTTGTTTCGGACTACAAGTAATGTTCGTGGCGAAGATCCGATTGACTACAGAACATTACTCGGTTGTCCGAGACGACGAAATAGAACTTCCGCCTGCTAAACATTGCCACATCATCATTTGTCATCGCCATGTTATCATCGATCATGCTGAATAAATATTTTAGAACCATCACATTGTTCTTCATCGTCCATCTCATCGCATCCTAAACAGACTCTAGTTAATAGTCTTAGAGACAGATTCTGATTACCAAAATACAGGCTATAGTTACTTAAAAATTGATTTTGGTTACCTGTTATATTTCTTTTTGCTTTCTCGTTACAAGTCAGATATTTTATCTGTTTACCAGTTCAAGATGCAACGGCTGTTGCTTTGTAGTCCTAGACATAACCAATCTTTTATATAGAATCTAGTCTCTCGCCATAATATAAGGTTGTGAGTGCCAACCCTAGTTCTAGATATAGTCCTAAAAGCCAAAGTCCACATGGGCGATTAAAGTAAAAAATTAATCGCATGGTTTTATCGCCAGAAAACTGAAATCGCAGGTAGTCGCATACTTTCTTAAAAAAATTAATCGCATGTGGCTTTAGTGTCCACTTGTGCGACTAAGTAAAGAATCGCAATGTTTGGGACAACCCGTGATACAAATATTTACAATGAAAAAGAAAAATGGCAGCACGGTACAGACTACTGTTTGAAATTGCTGTAGGAAATGACAAGAACGTAAGCGATTAATATGGTTATCGCAGGGTGTATGCGATAAAATATCAAACATGTTGTACACTTGTCGCATGCTTTTTTCCTATTAATCTCACAGAAACTTTAACTATTTAGTTTCCATTCTAGCGATTATATTTAATCGCATACTTAACACCATGCGACAAGCGACTTGCGATTAATTTTCACTTTAATCGCCGATGTGGACTTTGGCTTTAACTGTAGGTTCTAGTTACTAATCCCATTGTTATCGTTGCAGTTTCCGTTACCAGTCCCAGATACTGATCCTAGTTTCCAGTCCCAAATAGTTATTTGTCCTACGGGTTTCTGTTACCGGTCCGAGATGATAGTCCTACAGTTACTATTAACATACAATCGTAGTCAATTTAGTTGACCAATATAAATGTCCTTTATGTATTTTCCAGACACGGTTAGTTATAGTATGTGTTATGAGTCCACCAATAATGTTGTTCTGTGTGAAATACGGCTTGGATTATTATCGCTCAGGAAATTTGATATTCAGAACTATTGGTGCCAATGCAACTTTACAGGGGATTTGTAAAACTCTGTATTTATTCCATGACTTATTAAAACTTGATCTACAGTTAGGGGTAAGTTTCTATCATGCATTTTTTTTTAAGCTCAAACGATTAGAAAGCTTAAAATCTAACGTCATGTTCTCCTCTCAAAAAAATTTCGTTTTTCTAGTCGACTAAGCTACTTATTGGTATCAATATATAAATAATCCCGAAATGGCATACTCCAATGCGTGGTTATCTCCCTTACGAACGAATAAGGCCTCGGTCCGCCAATTCATTTGCAATCTATTTCAATGTTAAATAACGAAATTCAACCTCCCATAACTTTTACCAGAAATCTCGTTGAAAACTTTCCAATATGTCACATGAAAGCCTGGCCAATACTTGGTTTCTGTACGTAATTTCAATATAGCATGACCATGAAATTTTTGAACTAAACAAAATGAAAGTAAACCACTACATTTTAAAAACATCCGCTTGACTGTCACTGCACACAAAACCACTATTTTTAGAAATAACCTTCCGCCAATAAAATTTCTCATTATCTCAAAAATTCTGAAAGAAAATGCAATTTGACATTAAATATCAAATCTAGACCAAAAATTAGTTCAAATGGGCATGCAAAAACCCCCTAAGGAAGGGAGAAAGAGGATTTCTAAAAATAGAACGGACTACAATCATAAGCATAAAATGTTGTTGTGGTCTGAGTCCATATATCACTATTTAGTAACTCTCCTGAGTTGGAGATTGCCGAAATGATAGGAGAAATTTCTTACAAAAAGATATTATATTTTAACTTACTAGTTCAGTATGGATCTTAATTGCTATCATATAGTCTATACGTATACGGACATAAATAATGATATATACCATGTATTTATTAATATTCACTTCATTTAGATCAGTATGGTGATATTGATATTGAATTCCACTGTTGATGTTGCATTAGATGATTATATTGTTCTGTCAGTTGGTGGAGTTTTCAGTATTATATGGTTCATTATCGGATTCTTCAGTGTAAGTTTTCAGCGTACTCCTTTTAGTTTTAAAATAAAGAATACATTTTTTTTATGTGTACATGATAGCTTTAAAGGGATAATAGCCGTTAAAGAAACATAAAATTTTACTTTCACTCAAACTTGACAAATAACAGTTTATATCCATCAGTGGACTTACTTGGCGTCATCACTATACATCAAAATCCCTCTATAATTCGATAAATCCACAAGTAGTTAATAATAAAACGCTTAATGCATCCATTAAGCGATTTTCAAATTGTAATTATAATGGGAAGTAACTCTAACATAGATTTCCCGCAAGGATGTTTGCACTGACTTCCCAGACTTATTCCCAAAGAGAATGGAGACGTCGCTTGCTCTCTTTTTTGAAAAAATCCGAATATAGTTTTATTCTCGCTTTAGGAAAATTCATCAAGTGTGGGATACATACTTATTTAACCAATAGTCAATATTAAACACAAATATTAGACGTAGGACGAGTGTATTCTAACGCCTATTATCCCTTTAAAAATCATTTTCCAAAGAAGTAAAAATATGAAATTTAAATTCCCTTCAATCAACATTATGTTTGTTAACATTGTCCGTGTTTTAGCCCTATAACTATAATATGCCAAATTCATACGCTAATGATTGACGTCTCAAATGTTGGATGACGTTTTCGAAAATTTTTCAAATAGATTTTGTTTTTTTAGAGTCGTATTGAGAACACAGTGGGTATGGTGTTTTTCTTTCTTGGTACTCCAGTAGAACCAGCTTATGTTTTGTACAAAATGGTCAAGGTAAGTCAATAATAAATCAAATAATATCTACAATTGGTATTTTCCTTGAAGAGGCGGAAGATGATCTGCTTTCTAATTGATATCGTACTTTTGACTTTCTTAGGTATTACTATTTGTCATCGTAGTGCCATCGTGCCAGAACCACACATTTCAAACTACATTCTCGAAACCATGGTAATACAATATGATAATATAACTAGTTATTTACAACTGGTTTACATCACATGGTAAAGAAGTACAATACACAAGAGAATGTGTACAATTCATAATGTATATATCCATGACGTACTTCATTCATGCCATTGGTCATTAACGGTTATGTGACCCGTGTTATGTGATGAAATCTCTGATGAACCCGGTTAATGCCATATCATTATCATCAAATTGCATAGGTCTCTTTGTAAGCCATTTTATCAATGTATTTGAAATGCTATATTTACAAAAAAATATGACAAATAATATTCATATTATTACAAACAGTAAACTCACCACAATATTTCTCACATTTACAAGTATTTTTACTTATAAGTAAACTATGGGCAAATTTAATAAACCTTTTATAAGGCCGGGTTTCAAGAGATATATCGCCACAAATTAAATGGAGAGGTTTTTTGTGCGTGCGGAATATTCCAAGGTCTGCGAGTACTTTTTCGCCCTGCTTAACACAATGATATACATTGACTTGTGTGATAAATCTCACACCCCACAACCTATAATGGCATACAGTTTATCTTGAGCAGTTTGTACTTTGCCAATTTGAATTTTAAATTCATAGCAAAATATTGTCCAATCAAAAGTGGCCCTAGTATCTTTCTTTGACATATCAGCCAATCAAATCAAATCATTTGTTAGATCTACGGTTTATTTTACGCCTACAAAAGCGAAGTGTAGTGGGCTTCGTTTTACAGGTCAGTTAAGACCAAATCAAACACCGTTTTCGGATACGATGCCTTTGTGCTTGCGGATGTCCACGCTATTGATTTTTAAAGGAAGAGGTTTTTCTATATTATGAACATTGATAGCATCGATTAGCAGGCATTTAACTTTCCAGTGAGACGTCTGTGGTTCTTGCAATTCCTCTAAAAATGGGCGTTAAGTGATACTAGGCTAAGTCTGCTAATAAGACAAGAGCATTACATGTATCTTATAATCTGTTTTATAAGATTGAAATGACGAGTCCAGAAATCATAATAAGTACATATACATACATATGTACTATATATTTCAGTCGGCAGAGCAAGTTGATACAAACTTAAAATCAGCATCAATAACTTGTGGTGTGTTAGCTCTTGTATTCCGTGTGGCATTAATCATATATTCAGTTTTAGTGTGGAGAAATTTCGGTAAAGGCTTAAAAGAGAAAGGTGAGTTATTGGTTATATTGGATATTGGCGGACTAACGCAGTATAACTCCATTTTAGACTAAACGGCGTTTGCAACACCTGAGCCCCGTGCCATACAAATCTTCGGATCAGAATTTGTCAAAAGTGTATAAATTTACATTGATAATTATACCACGAGACCCAAAACCAAGACCAGAAATAATTGAAAAAGCTTCATCTGAGTTCGTTCCTTAAGATATATGTTTAATTCTGTTATATGGTTTTAGTAATATCACTTGCATTTGTCTCCATGCCTCTAAGTCCATCTGATTCCAAATTGTTTCAACATTACAGAAATATCTCCACAGACCACAGCATATAAATCTACAAATCAAGGAATAACCACAGAGAACCCAGAATAAAGAGTAGCTCACAATCAAATACAATATTATCATATTAATCATGCATTATCATTTTTTTTACATTTTATTGCACTTGTGTCTTTCAATACCATCGTGTCATATCCTGTATAAATAAACTGTTCACTTTCAAATGTGTTCTGCTTTATTGATGTATATGCAACATAAACCCGTGTGCTATACGGGCTGTAAGATCATTAGACATTTGGAAATCGTACGCTTGTGTCGACGTCTTTGTTAAATATGGGGGAAAGAGGGATCGATTCTCCCAGATGTACAGGCCTACGATGGAACAAATATTTTATTGAGAAATTGGTATGAAGGGTCTGGATCTTCTAGATATTTTCTTCTGTTTCGGTCTGAAATTATAAAAGATCACCTTTTCGACTTTCCGGTTATATTTTAATAGAAGTGTTGAATTCGGAATTTAGCGGCATAATTTTACAAATAATTCGTTATAATTGTCTTTGAAATTATTGAAGAAGGGGACCGACTTCTCATGAGAAAACGTGTTTCTGAGACAAATTGGATACTTTTTATTTATTGATAATGAACTCTATCGGAGGATCGTTTTTCAGCTAGGGGGATTATGCTCTTAGTAGACATGCTTGATCTGAGTAGACATGCTTGATCTTAGTAGACATGCTTGATCTTAGTAGACATGCTTGATCTTAGTCGACCTGCTTGATCTTAGTCGACCTGTTTTATCTTAGTAGACATGATTTATCTCAATTGAGATGCTTGATCTTAGTAGACATGCTAGATTTCAGTAGACATGCTTGATCTTAGTCGACCTGCTTGATCTCAGACATGCTTGATCTCAGTAGACATGATTGATCTCAGTAGACATGCTTGATCTTAGTCGACCTACTTGATCTTAGTCGACCTGCTTGATCTTAGTAGACATGATTGATCTCAGTAGACATGCTTGATCTTAGTAGACATGCTAGATTTCAGTCGACCTGCTTGATCTCAGTAGACATGATTGATCTCAGTAGACATGATTGATCTCAGTAGACATGCTTGATCGTAGTAGACATGCTTGATATTAATAGACATGCTTGGTCTTAGTCGACCTGCTTGATCTTAGTCGACCTGCTTGATCTTAGTAGACATGATTGATCTTAGAAGACATACTAGAATTCAGTAGACATGCTAGATCTAAGTAGACATGCCTGATCTTAATATAACTTATGATGAGCTATTGTCTGCAATAACTCGTTTCCTGTAGTCTTCAACAAGATAAGTGAACCGATCAACGGTATTACAAAGTGTCAAATATTGTTGAGGGCATGGTAGACCTTGATAAAGATTTTTTTTAAAAATAAATACGTGGATAAAAGAACTCAGTCTGTTTGGCATGCGATGACGAGCTTAATTATACTTCTCCAAATTCAGTCTAATTAAAATAAAGACCTAACTTTCGTTCGTATTTTATTAGTTTCGTTTCGAATGGCTTTATTAGCTATTGGCTTTGTACGTTACCACTACAGTTGGTGGTTACTTGCAAAGCCAATAGAACACGTGTTAAGATTACGTGCAGTTTCCCACGGAGTTGACGTTATTGACGTCGAATGTTATGAGGAGATATCCAACGACGTCATTGACGTTATGATGAGCTTCTGCAAAAGGCATACCGGAACCAAGAAAATATTTCAACAGTCTCGGCACACGGCTGTGTTTTTCACTTAAAAATGTTAATGGACTGTCCAAATAAGATGCTTTTCCTTCAAGGAATGGCAAAGATGCTGTACGAACCCTTCCGTTTTACAATGAGGGACTTAAATAGAACTCCAACTTTAAAGACGGTGGCTGTATTTGTGTGGACGTCTGTGGTCGGCTATTTTCGGAGTGAATTTACCAATCTCGGTCTAGCCTACATCCACACGGGGATCTTCCTGTTGACACTGCTATCAATAATGGCTACAGAATACTTGATGACCTATACCAGGACGGAACGACTGTTTGAACCAAGATTCATGAAAGATTTTATGAATCTGTTGATGTACATCACTCTGCCAGTGGCACTCATGTTTTACGTCTGGTTTCCGATTTATGATCGCCTCCCATGTTTGTTGAAGGGTGCAGTTCTGGGAAACATCAAGGTAGAAGACTGGAAGTTAACAACTTGGATGGTTTTCTCGGCCTTTTTATTTCTCAGTGCTATGTACGGAATGGTACTAGGCTTGAAGACGCCCTACAAATTCCGAGGAACGGACAAGTTTAGTAGTCCTGAAGCTCATACACCGATTACAAGAAGCATGTCTAAAAGATTAGAGCGTTAACGGAAGGCGTGTAGATGGCTATTATAATAAGTGTCTGGATATTCTCTAAGATAAAATAGCCCGACAAATATTGAAACATGAGATTATGTAGACTGACAATTGTAAAGACAATACTTAAAAATACCTTTTTGAAATTTATTTCTTTGTTGGTTTTTTCCTCTTTTACTCAAACTTCTCCAATTACAAACACGTGTAGCTTTTTTCACATCAGTAGGTGGCTACCAAGTTTCTCCGTTGTTAACTTATAACTGAGAAGATTAATAGCTCTTCGAAGAAGACATACGAAAACTATAAGTACCGGTATGTTTTTTACGCTGAATGAACACATTAGAGTATTTTCGCAGCCATTATTTATACATGTACAAGGCTTCAATATAAGGTTTTAATATTTCAACAAAGTCTTTAAATCATACAGGTTTAGAATCGGCTTTAAATATGATTTGAATACTTTTATGATATATTATAACCTTTTTCACAATTCGACTTAAGATGAGATCTATAGATTCAAAATGGCCGTGAAGTAAGTTCGTGTGTGTTTTTTTCGGGTTAGAACCATACGTAGTTTCGTATAATGCAATCAATTATGTATCATTAAGCTAACGCAGTATGATATTGATGAAAAAGCCATGTCAAAATCTCCGTCGACCATGGACCGGATTCCCGTTAGTGTTTAGCGAAAGTGAATATGATAAACCTTATTTGGGCATAAATGCATTATATTAGAGTAATAGCGAATGAATATAAGAGTAACTTATGATTATAGTAAGTTATGATGGAATAAACTGTAAACATCAGTGCAAGACTTCCCCACAATTTATCCAAACCACAATGGGGATTTGAAATTTTTACCCTACCTGTTAAACCGTCTACCAACTTGTTTTATATAGGATTTTTAATGAAATGGTTATAACTCTGAAAATCAGACAGAATGAGAAGGTCATGTTTAAGAGACGGGGTTACCAGTGGAACCAGTCGAACCCTCAGAAACGGATATTCTTGAGCTGATCTAATCGGACTAGCTGGTGGAAAGGATCCCAGTTACAGCGGAATTGTGAACATAAGTTGTTATCCTTGTAAAATATAGTTGTTTGTTTCTTTCTTTCGTAATTGTTGTCACAGCTCACCGTCTAAATTTGAGCCTTAAATCTATATGTGTCCATAATTAACCGTGTTTTCCAACTCCGAGTTAAACAGTTGAATTTAACTGCTATGTGTCTACTAAATATAGCAAAACCATTTTCCAACTTAGTTAAAGAAAATAAATCTACCCCTGAAATCGTCCAAACGTAAATGACAGTGATAAGTATTTGTTAAAACTATTCTAAATAAGATTAAATAAGTTAAGGCATCAGCTCTGTGTCACTGATAATATTTCAGGAAACAATTGGGCACAAAACAACGATCTTTTTTTGTATTACTGTATTTAAGTATTGTGATTTTACAAAATGAATAAATTGTTCACAAAAAAAAGATAGCTTGCCAGGCAAGGTAACATACGCCCACTGGGACCATTGAATTTGAATAATAAATTGAGCAACACATTCACTGAATATTGAAGTCAAGGGCAAAGACACAAAAATTGTTATTGGAAAATTCAAACTTGACCACCATCTTATCTATTTCAAAACTCATACCAAGTTTCATCAAATCTATTAAAAAATTCTTTATCATCCACAAAAATTTCAGACGCAATTTTACTAAGTCAAGGGCAATAACTCAAAAATCATTTGTTAAAAAAGTCAAATTCAAACTTGACTACCATCTTATCAATTCTGAAGCTTACACAAAGTTCCATCAAAATCCTTTGAAAATTGAAGCTTCTTATTTCAACCACAATAGAATTTTGACGAAAGTTTACTTAGTCATGGGCAATAACTCATTAACTGTTCATCGAAAAATGTTGTTCTTATAGCTATTATCGGAAGGAGAATATTATACCAGAGATCTAAGGCTAAGTCAGGATCCGAAAAATTTAAAACGTTATCAAAGGGAGCGTTCTCTAATTCGTTTAGAAAGGATTTAAGCACAAAGTTTTTAAAGCACCTGTATGTAATGATAATATGTTTGTTTTTTGAAATTTGAAAACCTTTCTTTTTCCATGTGAAACAGACAGGATAATGGTCGGAGATTGAATATGACGGGACAATTATTTCTTTAATATGCGAGGGGTTAGAGACAATTATATGATCTATTAAAGTTTTAGTTTCATGTATTATACGAGTTGGTGTTTTTACAAATTGTTGGAGTCCAAAAGTTTCGAGAGTATTAATCCAAAAGTTATTTTTGTGACGCATGAGGTCAATATTAATATCACCACAAAGTAAAATTTCACAATCAAGAGAATGTACATTTTCTATCATTTCCACAAATGAGTCAAACCAAATCTTATTCGAGTCAGGATTTCTGTAAATACTGCAGATCAAGAGAGGTTTTGAATTTTTTAATATTATTTCAGCCCACAAGGCTTCAATGTTTTTGTGTTCAAGATCAGGTCGTGAATTGCAGGTTAAATTGTCTTTAATGTATAATAAGGTCCCTGAAGAACTTAAAAGAGAGTTATCTTTCCTAAATGGTTGATGAAATCCTTTAATTGCTATGTCATTGTCTGATATGGAAGAGTCTAAATGGGATTCTGATATTCCAAATACATGAAAATTTTGCATAAATACACTTAATTCACTTAACTTATTTTTAAAATGTCAGACATTGAGATGGCCTACATGTAAGCCCTTTTTGACAAGAAATGTACCAATCCCTTTGGTCATTATATTGCTAAATGATGGATCTTGTTACATATGATATAACGATGCGTTGGCTAACGCATATATAACGATGCCTTGGCCAACTTACCAGGTGATTTCTCAACAGAACCAATTCCTGGAAGTACTGAAGCCGAAAGAATATGTCATTCATTACAGCACATTATTTATTATGATATGCCTGATATATGACTACATGTTCTGTATAATCATGTACATGTTCAAAAATGTAGTAATATTTTTTTTCACCAATGATATTAGGTTTTCATAAAACTTGATCGATTATATTGCCCCCTTTCCTCTTTAAATCTTTACTTTTTTGCGCTTTTCCCTTAGGTTTTCCTTGCAATTTTTCATGAGGGCAAAGTATAGCCTGACTCGATGTTTTGTTGATGAGGCAACGGCGTTTATTGTCATATAAAACCCACACGAATTTGCATTCGAAAAAAAATTATACATGTAGTTGATTTAAATATATATTATTACTATATTACTTCAGAACTACTATAACTGTGCACAAATCGATATATATATATGGATTTGAAGGCTTAAATACCAACGCTAAAAATTGAAAATCATTACTGATAATAAATTTTTGCGGCTCAGGAACAAATTGGTCCAAAAAAAAAAATGGTGAACAAGTTCTGAAAGTGTAGCAAATTTTAAGATCAAATATAAATTGATTCAAAATATATAGACACCCCCAACCCCCGCCCCAAATATAACCCCCCAAAAACAATTCAACATGTAACAACAGAATAAACGGTAGTGCAATTCCTAGCAACTGAAGAGATTGGTATATTGTTGAACTTCGTCAAACTTATATATAAATCTGCATGAAAAAAAAAACCAACAATACATTTTTACTATGGATCTGGGACTGACATAGCATCTTTGGGCTCTCAAAACAACAAGAAGCTAGGAAACTAGTAATTCTGTAGGAGATGTTTTCAAAACTACCGGTAGCTAGCTTTGTTTAAGACGATAACATTTTTTTGAATTAAAAACCATATTTTTAAATTAAAACCTTTAATCTTGAGAATTCCAGTAGTTTTTGATTAACATCATTATGTCATTATTCTGTAGTTTTTAATTAAAAATTTTAATTTTCACTACAACTTTAATCAGTTAAGGTCGCGATTACAAGCCAATCTTACAAAAAACGCGAATAAAAATTTATTCTAATATCTCGCGACATAAAAAATATCGCGAGTCTAGTAGATTTACAGATATACGAACTATTGGAAGCGCAATCCTTTATAAAATACAGTAGGCCCTAATTCCGAACAAACACTGGTTCGAATGTTCCTACTTGTTAGACCAATAATTTACCTTAATCAGGTTGAATTTTAACCTCAAAATTGGCCAAGATAAATATTTAATCATAATTAGTACATCTGAATTTGTTTTATATTTCTTGTTATTTCTTTTTGTCTTCGCTTTACTTTTTTGCAAGGAAAGTTATTTTTTTGTGGTCTGAAAATGTCACTGATCATCAGAGGTTATGTCCCCGTAATATCTCGGTATTTTCCGACATATTCCGTTAAAAAGATGGCCGAAAGTAAATCCATCAACATATTTACTCGATTATTTTCTGCAATATTCGCATTATTTGTCGACATGTAATGATAACAACCCACCAGTTGGTAAGTTTCATACTTTGAGATGAACTTTCGAATAATGAATATTGATTAAGTTCGACAAAGACATTGGAGACTCCCTGTCAAACTTTGTTAGCCTAGTGTTGACTGTTAAGTTGCCCTCCGTCCATGTCCATTCCATTGCAAAATGGTAAACAAATGATTAATCATCAACAGAATTCTTAAATAGAATGGCAGTAATATCCAATCCATGTATTTGAATATTAAAATGCTGGTTTCTCCTCAGATATGTATTCATATATCCCATTTCGAAATGTAGCCTACTGGGTATTTTTGAAAATGTTTTACCCTAGGCCCAGTTGTTGTCACTAGGTCTATAGGCCAAAATATAGTCTATAGAAATTTATGGGTTTGTGATATTATTTACTTGCAGTACTTCGTGCATTCAACTAACCACAAATGTCCATTATGACATTAAAAATGGCTCTGAAGCCCTGCCTTACCTTTCAAAGTATTTTTTTCATTTAAAACTTTGTGTGACAGTCATGACTTGTCCCAAGATATTCTCATAATTTGCTCAGATAAGGATCTCTAATTTCAGTGGTTAGTGCCTAGTCATTTTGATCTTGCACGTCAGATCTATAAAATAATAATTTGGCATTGGAAAAAAAAAATTTAAATTGTCAAATTGTACCAATTGATACTGCGCAGGTAAAATAGTTTTTACAGCAAGGTGTAGTTGAGATGGATTATGGATTCAAGAGTTCATAATACTTCATTGTTCATATTTTGTTTTTTTAGGCAAACAGAAGGAATAAGATATTTTCATACAGTTATTGTTTTAACTAATAAAACATCAAGATGCCTTCTCCACAGCTTGTAGTTAATGAAACTGACATAGTTAGATTAGTGTCTGAATTTCTACAGAATCGTCAGTTAAATATCTCTATGATGTCATTAGAAAGAGAAACAGGTAGGCTATGAGCAGTTTACTGCACTCATTTGTTGGTCTTAGCTCATGAAGGAGTGAAACAACACTGACAAAATGTTCTTTAGCTTTTATACAACTGCACAGTAAATGTTAAAGGGGCCCAGGCTTGATTTGTTTCGGACAATCATCCGACAGCCTCAAACACATGAAATCTTTTGCTTAGCTAATCAGAAATAGTCTACAGAGCTTACCTTTGAAATTTGAGCCTTTAAACCGTGTGTGTCCATAATTATCCGTGGCTGAAAAATCATAATGTCATAAGATATTACGAATGTCCCTCCATATTGGAAAATGGTTCGTCTTGATAATCAAAGAGTTATCCTTCCCTTCGTGCAATAGCGGTCAACTATAGAAATAGACTACAACTCATTTTCGACTTCATTGTAGACTTTGTCAACAGGACACACAATTTTCAGACTGACTGGAGACCAGCCGCGTACAGCACGGAAAAAAAATGAAAAGTGAAATTTTTTGTTTGAGGTATATTTCAAGGTATTTTGAGATTTTCTTAGAGCTTGAGTATTTCTGAGGACTGTTTAAATGTAACAAAGGCCCAAAAACGACCCCTAAAAATCAAGCCTGGGCCCCTTTAAGCTGTAGTTTGATTTAAGTGTCTTTTAGTTTATTCAGAATGAATGAAAATTTATTGACTGTGTTTTAGAATTTAAACCGTAATTTTAAAACAAATACTGTGACCATAAAATTTAAAGATTTTAATCTTGGACAATAAGAGTGCTCATATTCATCAGTAGATGTACCTACTGCTTAATAACATAACAGAATCCTTATATATATATATGTAATCTGATAAATCAAAAAAACATAGTAATAGTAATAATCCATGAAAATGCAATTTATTTTTCCAAAAAGGCTAAATAAATTGATTAAGCATTTTTCAAGTTTTGTGAGTTCCCAGATTTTAAGCGATTCTGTTACTTTATATAAAGTATATCCCATTTCGAAATGTACTGGGTATTTTTGAAAATGTTTTAGCTTACCCCAGGCCCAGTGAATACCAGTCAACTCGGGGACAAGTCACCTCGGGGACAGTTAACTCGGAGACAAAGTGAGTTAACTCGGGTACAACCATAAGTTAATTCGGAGACAACTTTGAGTTAACTCGGAGACAATAATATATTATTGGAATAAAGGTGATATCTTAAAAACCTTTTGGTTTCAAATTCCCGATCATGCGATCGGAACTTCTTTTAAACATGCTTTCGGTAGTAAGCGAGACCAACGGTAGATTATTTTTCCCGGTTGGAACTTCCTTTAAACATGGTTTCGGTAAATCTAGGCCCGATTAAACGATTAACAAACTAATTAATTAATAAAGAAAACATTATTACTGATACGTGTAATCGGAACTTCTTTTAAACCGAGATCAGCGGTAATGTACTTGTCCGATGCCTGACTTATGAAATTTTGTTTGTCAGCACATTTTATGAATAATGTTGAACTTGTTTGACAGTCTGTTTGGAATTTGCGGCGTTCGATGCTTTCTTCGTATCATTTTCTATTGAAACCGCTCAACAAAATTCTAAATTGCTATCAAATTTCGACCTATAGACCAGAAAACTACTATTCAATACATGAATTAATTCGGACGCTTGATAGTCCATTAATTAACAATGATCAGCGATCATTTAATTAACTGAAAGAGCAGAAGCATTTGAACTTTGACATCTACAAAAGTAGAATATAATGATTAGCTGATATAAATAGATAGATCTTTTATTGTTCAATCAGATTAAATTGTTCACAAGTATCGATGGTTCTTCATTGATTTATTCTCCAACAAGATGTGATTTATGCACGTTTTCACGGCTACATCGTTTAACCTGAGGCAACCGGAATGTAAAATAACAATGAATAATCTTTATTTCAATGACCTAAAAAATCAACTAAAGATATGATAACGGCATCGGTAAATTTGTCCCCGGTTGACTGGAGAATATTGTCTCCGAGTTTAATTTTGTCTCCGAGTTAACTAACAAAAATGTGTCTCCGGGTTGACATGTACCCGAGTTGACCGAGTACCGGCCCAGTTGCTATCAATAAGTCTTTAGGCTAGTCTATAGAAATTTATGGGTTTGTGATATTATTTACTTGTGGTACTTCATTTAACCTCAAATGTCCATAATTAAAAATGGCTCTGAAGCCCTGTCTTACCTTTCAAAGTATTTTTTTCATTTAAATTTTGTGTGACAGGCATGACTTAGGGGTACCTGCGCAGGAAGTCCACTTATGGACTCTGTTCAAAAACTCCTTTCGTCTATGATTTTGACTACTGTGCATGTGAAATAGTTTTTACAGCTTATAACAATGTGCAGTTGAGATGGATTATGGATTCAAGAGTTCATAAAACTTCATTGTTCATATTTTGTTTTTCTAGGCAAACAGAAGAAATAAGATATTTTCATACAGTTATTGTTTTAACCATTAAAACATCAAGATGCCTTCTCCACAGCTTGTAGTTAATGAAACTGACATAGTTAGATTAGTGTCAGAATTTCTACAGAATCGTCAGTTAAATATCTCTATGATGTCATTAGAAAGAGAAACAGGTAGGCTATGAGCAGTTTACTGCACTCATTTGTTGGTCTTAGCTCATGAAGGAGTGAAACAACACTGACAAAATGTTCTTTAGCTTTTATACAACTGCACAGTAAATGTTAAAGGGGCCCAGGCTTGATTTGTTTCGGACA
This sequence comes from Nipponacmea schrenckii, assembly GCA_030562195.1. Classification (NCBI taxonomy): domain Eukaryota; kingdom Metazoa; phylum Mollusca; class Gastropoda; family Lottiidae; genus Nipponacmea; species Nipponacmea schrenckii. Next base: position 19,442,207 of record JAUJPP010000012.1, on the reverse strand, counting down.
ATCATCCGACAGCCTCAAAACAGTTTTTGCAGCTAATCAGTAGTTACAGAGGTTATTTAAAATTAGAGTTTAAACCGTTTTTCCCATAATTATCGTGGCTAAAACATAATGTCATAAGATATTTTCCCTCCATTTTTGGGTTTTCTTGATAAAACATCAAGATCCTTTCCCCTTCCAATAGCTTGTATTTAAATGAAATGAAAAATATTTTCGATTGTGTCTTTTCTACAGGACGTCAGTAAATATTCAGATGTCTTGGAGACCACCGGTACAGCATGAAATAACTGCAAATAAAATTTTTTGGTTTAGGTATATTTAAGGTTTTGAGACTTAGATTTGAAAAAAATTTCTGTGGGCTTTTAAAAGTAAAAAACCAAAAAAAGATAAAAAATTGGGGGAAGCTGTAGTTTGATTTAAGTGTCTTTTTTTATTCAGAATGAATGAAAATTTATTGACTGTGTTTTAGAATTTAAACCGTAATTTTAAAACGAATACTGTATCTTAAAATGACCATAAAATTTAAAGATTTTAATCTTGGACAATAAGAGTGCTCATATTCATCAGTAGATGTACCTACTGCTTAATAACATAACAGAATCCTTATATATATATATGTAATCTGATAAATCAAAAAAACTTAGTAATAGTAATAACCCATGAAATTATTTTTCCAAAAACGCTAAATAAATTGATTAAGCATTTTTCAAGTTTTGTGAGTTCCCAGATTTTAAGCGATTCTGTTACTTTATGACAACCAGGTAAGTTCACTGATGAATATATACTCATATTGACCATTCTTGAGAACTAAATTTTTATGTTCATTCTAAGACGCAGTATTACTTTAAAAATGGGCCTTAGCATTACAAATTGTATGTATATTATATTTCGTAGGTATTATCAATGGAATGTACTCAGATGATATGTTATTTTTACGTCAGTTAATATTGGACGGACAGTGGGATGATGTTATTGACTTTATTCAACCTCTAGTCACAGTGGAACATTTTGACATGAAGAAATTTCAATATATTATCATGAAACATAAGTATTTGGAATTACTGTGTATCAAATCAGACCCCAACGTGATGCAGAATTACGAGTTTACTGTGGATGAGGTGGTGAAGTGTTTGAACTGCCTGGAGGAGCTCTGTCCATCCAAAGAGGAATACAGTAATCTTTGCTTCTTGTTGTCGCTTCCAAAACTCTCGGACCATATTGAGTATCAGAATTGGAATCCCAGTAACGCCAGAGTGGAATGCTTCAAAGACATCTGCCCTTTGGTGGAGAAATTTCTGCCAATCGATGGTGGAGCATCTGATAAAAGTAAAGTGGCCAAGAATGATCGTTTGATTCAGCTAGTGCTGAAGGGATTGCTGTATGAATCCTGTGTAGAGTATTGTCAACAGCAAGCTACCAATGATGACTGTGATTTGAAGTATATGAATGTATTGAACGATAATGGTTTCAGTGATGCTGATTTGAGTTTGATATCGTGGTTGCTATGTATCCCTTATGACACATTTTCTTGCCCATTTGAGCAGAAGCAAGTCAAAATTGATGTTCAACCCCTGATCAAACCATCTTTAGAAGCATCATGGTCTGAACAGATCCTTGTCACTCCAATTAAACCAAAGATGTTTCCACATTCAGCTGTACCAACCACAAGACCTAGGTCAGCTGAAATGATGACTAGATCCTTAAACCCACAATTTGATGGATTAAGTAGTGGGTTGATTGTTGGTCGAAGAGATCCCATGAACACCTCTGGAGATTACAGTCTTTTATCCAGGTCGGTGGCTCCTGGAAGCTCTGCTGCAGCTAAAAACCCAATGCTGCAGTCCATTGACAAACTTTTTTCTCATGGAGAAGTCATCAACACTCACTCTTCTATAATGGAAACACCACAGAAGACTATCCCAGAACATCCTGTACCAGCTAATTATCCTTCATCAGAATCTCCCAGACGCTTACAAGAGTCTTCTTCAAATCCAGCTTCAACAGTGAAACCAATAAAATCTATCTCTCCGAGAAATGGTGTGCCCACAGAAAGCGTTGATAGAGGTCAGGGAAATACTGCCTCACCTAGATCTAGTACAGATAATGAACTATATAAGGAGTATCACAGACAAAGACAGAAATTACAGGTAATTTATTATATTTTGATAAGGGCTGTCTGAAGTAATCGATGCACCTAGAAGCAATATTATCATTACTGATCTGTGCTTATCTATATTGACAATATTTTTACCCAACTTTCACTTTTTGTGTGTACTTTTCAGATCAAGTACATCATGGCATCTTTTGAAAATTTGTTACATTATTCCTTTTTTTAAACCATATTCATTATCAACAAAATGACATTCACTGATCACAGTATATCAGAGAGATGTATTGCAATTTGTCACAATACCATTTCCAGCAACAATATGCAGCCCTTCTTTTGATATTAATATTATAATGATACTGAACGAGAATAAAACAAATTAAAAAAGACTAGGTTATTAATTTTCATCATATAAGCTTAACTGTCCATTTAATGCAAACATACTTAAGACTAATTGTATATATTTTTTTTATCCATTATTTTGCCCTATGGGCTGAATGTTAGACAGTACCATGTCCTTGTGTATTGGACCTAATTCTGACCCATGTAATATAAAGAGTCTATGTTTGTCTCTATGGGCTGAATGTTAGACAGGACCATGTCCTTGTGTATTGCCTAATTCTGACCCATGTAAAATAAAGAGTTATTTGCCATTATATTGCCGTCTTCATTAGCCCATAAGGTGCAGAAGAGTAGGACGTAAAACTCCATTCATTTCATTTCATTTGCTATCATATTAACGTCCACAATGCATTGAATTTGAATAGAAATAGTGTCTGAGTCTTATATTTATGATGCCATAGGGTGATGTTTCTTTCAGGAACAATTGGAAGCACAAGAGAGACAGCGTGAACAATGTCAACGAGAATTATTAGAAATAGAACAAAAACAGAAGAAAATAAGCTTACTGAGTGATAACAGATTCGTGGATGAGTCTCCAAAATCAAACCAGTTTTCATCTATAGAACCACAACCTTCGTGTGAGTTGATCTGTTAATTCATTGTCTTGTGGATAGTTAAAATCAAACGTTTAGTATTATAGAAGGCTCTATATGGTGGTGGGGGTAGTATGTTAGCAATGGGTCTATATGGTGGTGGGGGTAGTATGTTAGCAATGGGTCTATATGGTGGTGGGGGTAGTATGTTAGGAATGGGTCTATATGGTGGTGGGGTAGTATGTTACTAATGGGTCTATATGGTGGTGGGGTAGTATGTTAGCAATGGGTCTATATGGTGGTGGGGTAGTATGTTAGTAATGGGTCTATATGGTGGTGGGTCAATGGTTATGATGTGAAATCCCTTTTAACAGTGACTCATTATAAAAATACCCACATACTGCATGCATGCTATTGTCATTGGCTATGAGTCATGTGCTTGATGACCTGGGAATGTATTCTCTAAACGATCTTTGGATGTCCTAGACATTTTGTTTGAAGTCCCTGGGGTTAACCATACCTAAGATGAGATGATACGATGTCATTTAGAAAGTGGTGTTACAATATTATTTTCGTTATTGGGATAACACTTTCATGGTATAGCACAGATTCTAGTGCTGAAAATTGGCTGAGACCCAAACGGGTTTCGAACCAGTGATCTCCGAGTCAGGCACCTAATCGCCAGCAATACATGTCAACCGTCTAGACCACTTGGCCAACCGATATCGCAATAACGAAAATAATACCATACCTAAGATGTTTTCATGAATAATTAGCCTGGAGTTTGGGATGTCTAGTACAGGGGATAATTTTTCAACCTGGTACCTGAAATAGTAATGAAAGTAGGAAGGTTTCTATATAAAGGATACATATACTAGTACAAAATTTCCCTCATCGTGTACTCCATTGCATCACTTTAATTCATCAGGCTAAAGTGCGGAACCTTTCAAAAAATCTTCCCATATTAATCTTTGATTGCATGTGGTATATTCATCTTATTATATTCTTGTATGATCTTTATTTTATTATGCACTGCTTCTTTTATCTCTCAAAAAACTTATTTTCTGATCATCTCTTTATTTGAAAACCTAAGACTATCACGAATTTCAAAAAAAAAAAATTGAATTGTTTTAGACATGTCTGTATTAAAATTATTGAAAATTAAAAAGCTACAGTGTCCAAATTGGACAAAACAAAATTTGATGCCAAAACAATCAGTTGACCATGGCCATGACTCATGGTTCTATCACAAATTGGCTCTGATATTCTAGAGATATTTTCCAAAAAATTGCAGATTAGAAAAGTCAGCAAACCCTCTAAATAGAACTTAAAATAATTTTTTGTGAGAGATAATTATGTTTTATTTGCTATTATTTTCTGTGTAGTAACGATTATTTTTATTATTTTTTTTATTTTTTGGTGTTTTGTGTATAGTCGAAGAATCTCAAAATCCCCATTCAGTTGATACAAGTACACCAACATCCTTGACTTCACCTAGCAACTCGACACACAACAGTTCGCTCCCTTCACCACTTGAACCAAAAACACCCATCTTTCAAAATTACACTGGCGGTTTAGATTCAGAAGAAAACAGCTCATTAGACATCAATAACTTTCAATTTGAAACAGGTAATAAACAAAATCTTGTCCATAAAAAAGCCACATCTTTCCAAATTGAATTTGAGGAAGCCAAGACTTCCAAATCACCAGCACTACGTAGGAAAGTTACTGATGGTGCTCCCAGGTTGAGAAGAAGCAACAGTGTACCAGATGGTAAAGATATAGCATCTGAAGTTGCTAAAGCCACACAACCATCCTCAGCAACTCCTGCATCACATTACGGAACTTTACCAAAGAAAACGCCGAATAAAACTGGTGGTGCCTGCAAGTCTAAGATCTATAATAGAAGTATGAGTGTTCCTGATTCTGCCAAATCTAAGACCCTTCCAGGTACCACTTTGGAATGTGTATTGAGAATGGTGTTGTCTTGTTGAGTCCAATAGTTTGATGATTGATTTAAAGATAGTTTAGGTGTTCAATATTTCAGGAAATTTTGCATTTTGGAATTTGCACTTACACTAACACTAACTAATACTTAAATATGAGTTGTCTAGAAATGTTTTAAATAATAGTAAAGAAGGAATCTCCATTAAAATAGCTATGAAGGAATGCTTTGAGCTTATAGCCAGGTTTAACTAATAGCATGTAAATAATGTTTTGAACTAATAACCAGGTTTAAATAATAGCCTGTAATGAATGTTTTTGACTAAGAACTGAGAAGAAATGTTTTGAACTAGTAGCCAGTAAGGAATGTTTTCAACTAATAGAAAGGTTTAACTAATAGCCTGTAAGGTATATTTTCAACTAATAGCCAGTAAGGAATGTTTTCAACTAATATCCAAGTTTAACTATAGCAAGTAAGGAATGTTTTCAACTAATAGCCAGTAAGGAATGTTTTGAATTAATAGCCAGTAAGGAATGTTTTCAACTAATAGCCAGTAAGGAATGTTTTCAACTAATAGCCAGGAGGGAATGTTTCGAACTAATAGCAAGTAAGGAATGTTTTGAACTAATAGCCAGGTTTAATTTAATAGCCTGTAAGGAATGTTTTGAACTAATAGCCAGGTTTAATTTAATAGCCTGTAAGGAATGCTTTGAACTAATAGCCAGTAAGGAATGTTTTCAACTAAGAACTGAGAAGAAAGTTTTGAACTAATAGCCAGTAAGGAATGTTTAGAACTAATAGCCAAGAAGGAATGTTTTGAACTACGGTAATAGCTTCAAGTTTATTGAAGACCTAAATTATGGAAAAGGTTCGAATTAATTCTGAAACAAATTGTAATATTCAATTTCATCTTATTTTATCAAAGATAAAAATCTTAGAATCCATCTTGAAAACTTTGCATGATAACATAAAATATGTCATTAATCCTAATAGAAAAAACAAAACCCAAAAAATCATAATTATATACTGTCTTATGTAGCCAGGGGTAAATCTAAAACACCAACATTAGGAAGAAAACAATATTCAACTATGACCAAAACCAAGAAAACAACACCAGCAGCAGGTTTGTTATTGATATCACATAAGCATGGTGTGATCCTTAACTCTACTAATACCATCTGAATTTATTACCCTGTCAAGAACAGACATTTTTATTCCAATGTTGTAATTATTACCATCCATTGTAAGTTATGTATCGTCCGTGGTATTGACTAATGCAGGAGCCTGTTTCACAATAACTTAACTTAGGATGATTTTAGTGTTCCAATGGTCAGATTGGTCAATAACTAAAATTGAGTTTTTATTAACCAATCAGGTTACTGTATTTCTTGAAATCTTGATTTGTATCATTGTTAAAATTGTGTGAAACAGGTCCCAGATGGTTGATAGCATGCGAATATTTAGTTTTCAAAAAGCAGTTTCTTTTGGTAGAGAAAAGCATCTGGATAACCAAGACCAATGATTTGAATTTTTGTGACTGGAGTAAATAGACTTGAATATTTAGACTCTTTTAGTTATTTCTACTGTTAAAGGCAGCCTAATGTGTTAATTGTTGAATGTTGAGTGCAGTAAACACTCAGGAGCATAAAATAGTTACAGTTCTTGTTGTTGTGAATCTGACTCACACCTCACTTTAAAGGGTCAGATCATCATTTTTAGCTGTTGATTTGGTTGGGATATATGAAAATAAGTCTTTTGAAGTACTAGATAGACACTATAAGCATTATAAATGAACAAATTGATCTGATGGCTAATAATTTGATAGTGATCTGTGAACACTATTACTGATTAGCTTAGCTAAATATTTCTGATTTCTGAGAATAAATTAATAAACTTAATCAAGTTTCTGTAGGATATTTTTGACATCAACCAAACATCATTTAAAAATGTCCGGTTGGGAAAAAAACAAATCAACAGCCCTGGTTTACAGTTTGACAGTACTAAGTCAAGTTATTGAAGGATATTTTTGACATCAACAAAACGTCGTTTAAAAATGTCCGGTAGGGATAAAAAAATAAATCAACATCCCTGATGCATGCAATATGCATTACCGAAAAATGAATCTGTCATGTCAAAACTCAAGTACTGAGGATAAACTGATATTCGATTGACATCATGTCTATCATGTGATAATAATGATAGGCACCATCTGAAAACTATCTCTTGAGCACTCCAAATAATTATCATAGACCATAACTTATACAATAAACAAAATGACTGTGTATAATTTATTTTTCAGATTTCATACTTACATTAACCCTATACACTTCCCATATGTTGATAATTATTTTATCATTTCCTTGCATGTTGATTATATTTATATTCTTCATTTTAGTTTCAGCTAGGTTTTTTTTTCAAATGTCATATATTACTCATTTATATTGATATAAGTTTACAGTCTTGTTTAGTTTTGATTTTTTATTTCTTAAATCTCAAAGCAATAATGCCCAGTTGTCACATATAAGGCCTATCACATATATCACTGCTCAACAAATTTAGACTTTTTGAGAATTTGGAATGGTCAATATAGTTATTGAAATTAAGCCAACTTGGAAATTCATAAAGTCATTCGGTACGAAGCATACTGAAATTAAGAAATAACAAGAACTTTGATTGGTTGTATTTTCATAAGTGACTATATTGTCCAATCAAATTACTTGTTTACTTGTAATTACCATCAATTGAATCTGAAAATTTAAAAAATAATGTGATGTTTTTTTCAATTATCAGCCTGCAACAAACTCAGAATGATATTTTTATGTTTTTGAATTTTAGATTTAAAACAAGATGGTACTATTGATACGACACCAGGAAGTAAGATTGATCAGAGTTTACATCTATCTCATTTAACCCCAGCTTCACCACCAGCACATAGAACTACTGCTTTTACTAAGGTAGGCTTGATATTTTATTGAGTTATTGCCCCTGATAAATAAACATTTCAATTTATTATCTCATTTAACCCCGGTTTTGCCACCAAGACGTTTCAACCTGGGAATATATAATAAAGCAGTGGGTAGACCATAAGGCAGTTGAATGACAGATCTAGAGTACAGAACAATGATAAAGTCAATATTTTTACAGAAAAACATCCAATAAACTACACATTTACGTAGGTCTACAAGTTTTTGTGCATGTGGTGATATTTACAAAACAAATGACAGATTTGACAGGAACTGACTCAACTCAGTTGCTTATACAAGATTTACCTACTAAAGTGAATCATGTTAGTGATGAACCAACTGCATGACCAGCACTAGTGACAGGAATTCTGTACTGAGCATCCACATTATTTTCTACTTAATAGTACATGTGTTAATAAACTCGTTATTTTACATGGGTCAGAATTAGGCCCAAAAAACAAGGACATGGTCCTGTCTCACATTGAGTCTATAGAGACAAACATAAACTCTTTATTTTACATGGGTCAGAATTAGGCCCAATACACAAGGACATGGTCCTGTCTCACATTCAGCCTATAGTGACAAACATAGACTCTTTATTTTACATGGGTCAGAATTAGGCCCAATACACAAGGACATGGTCCTGTCTAACATTCAGCCCATAGAGACAAACATTGACTCTTTATTTTACATGGGTCAGAATTAGGCCCAATACACAAGGACATGGTCCTGTCTCACAATCAGCCCATAGGGCAATACATTGGAAAAAACCCAGAAAATACACAATACTTCAATATACAATTCGTCTAAATATACTAAAAATACACAAGTACATGTGTATCAAATGGACAGATCTATGTTCCGGCGATCAAGTAAATGACCACAAAATAAATATACAATATTTCAACTTACAATTTGTTTAAAAATACACAAGTACATGTGTATAAAATGAACAGATCTATGTTCCAGCAGTCCACAAAAGAAATATACACTATTTCAAAGTACAATTTGCTTAAAAATACACAAGTACATGTGTATTAAATGGACAGATTTTCAACATACAATTTGTTTTCCTCTACTTTTGGTAGGGTGATGTATCCTAGAAATGACATACCTATCAAAACAAAATTTAACCTGTTGTGCTGTTAGTATGACCTATATGGTAATGATATTATTTGTCATATCCTAAATGTATTGTTTTAATTGCCAGTACAACACTTCCTCTACTACCTCTACTAGTTTTATAGTTAATGTCACATTATACCTATTACAAGATACATGTATACTATTACTGTTTGGTGTACCGGTAACTTAAGACCTACTATTGGTCTATAACTTTTAGTTATGGTAAAAACACAGTGAAAAGAGACATGTTTTAAGAAAGTCAAGTGATTTTTGTTCCTCAAAGTTGTATGAATGCAATTTGATGTGAATTATGAAGTTTTTTTTAAGGAATCTTCGCTCAAAAGTGGGATAATTGTGTTTATTTGATGCCTTGAATGGAGTTCTAAGTTAATTTGTCAGTCATGAGTTGGAAATTGGCCTCGACATTTTAAAAGCCTATTGGAAAGTATTTTATTGGCTGTGTAGATGTGTTTGACAGGAGTCCAAGATTTGTTGTCTTTAGACAGTTATGTCCGGGTTGAATAATAAAAATGTTTTAATCTCATTCTGTCATTGAGACATTTGTTTAGTTTTTGCTTCATTACATCCTGTAGTTAAATGTATATCATTGTTTTCATTTTCTTCTATGTGTTGTCTGATCTTTCCTATTTTAGCCAGGATGAAATAAAAAGTTGAAAACTATTTCTGATCCATGCCTATTTTAGCCAGGATGAAACAAAAAGTTGAAAACTATTTCTGATCCATGCCTATTTTAGCCAGGATGAAACAAAAAGTTGAAAACTATTTCTGATCTTTGCCTATTTTAGCCAAGATGAAACAAAAAGTTGAAAACTATTTCTGATCTTTGCCTATTTTGGCTAAGATAAAACAAGAAAATGAAAACTATTTCTGATATTTGCCTATTTTAGCCAGGATGAAACAAAAAGTTGAAAACTATTTCTGAACTTTGCCTTTAGCCAGGATGAAACAAAAAGTTCAAAACTGTTTCTGAACTCTGCCTTTAGCCAGGATGAAACAAAAAGTAGAAAACTATTTCTGATCTTTGCCTATTTTAGCCAGGATGAAACAAAAAGTTGAAAACTATTTCTGAACTTTGCCTATTTTAGCCAAATGAAACAAAAAGTTGAAAACTATTTCTGATCTTTGCCTATTTTAGCCAGGATGAAACAAAAAGTTGAAAACTATTTCTGATCTTTGCCTTTTTTTAGCCAGGATGAAACAAAGAGTTGAAAACTATATCATACTGAGTAAAAATTTGCTTCTATTTTAGCTAGATGAAACAAAAAGTTGAAAACTATTTCTGAACTTTGCCTATTTTAGCTTATATGAAACAAAAAGTTGAAAACTATTTCTGATCTTTGCCTATTTTAGCCAGGATGAAACAAAAAGATGAAAACTATTTCGGAACTTTGCCTATATTTAGACACATTGAAACAAAAAGTTGAAAACTATTTCTGATCTTTGCCTATTTTAGTCAGGATGAAACAAAAAGTTGAAAACTATTTCTGATCTTTGCCTATTTTAGCCAGGATGAAACAAAACAAAAAGTTGAAAACTATTTCTGATCCATGCCTATTTTAGCCAGGATGAAACAAAAAGTTGAAAACTATTTCTGATCTTTGCCTATTTTAGCCAGGATGAAACAAAAAGTTGAAAACTATTTCTTATCTTTGCCTATTTTAGCCAGGATGAAACAAAAAGTTGAAAACTATTTCATATGAGTAATTGCTCTAGTATTTTAAAACATGTTTTAATTTGGGGCACAGTTTATGACAGATTTGGATGACCTCTTCCTAAAATTAAAATAGTTCTGAACGAAGTGTTTGACTGAAGTTTGAATATTTCATTGGTTGTACATAATGAATGTCGTTATTATTCAAATATGGCTGTTAATGGTCATATACTATGGTATGGTTTTCGATGAAGCGTTGTGTAAAATTTTGTTAATCTAAATCAAAGATTGACTTGAGGCAGGCTAGCGATTTAAGCAATAAAAAACTAAGTATTGATTAGGTAGCTGTAGGACATGTTAATGTTTGTTTAGTGTAAGACAAGTGGTGTATTGGGTATTTTTATATAACGTCTTCACTCAACATGTTATTTGAAGTCTAGTACAGACCTGCTCAATTTGCTGTATAGTGTTTTCAAAACAGAGTGTTGAATTTTGATATCGTGTGCCTTGTGATTGTGTAAAGGATAGGAAATTGAAGTTTTAGCAGAATAAGGTTTTGATTTTGGAATAATACAGTGTTGTGAATATTTATAGATATAACTGAACTTGCTTAAAGAGTTCACTACTAGTTTAGTGGAGTAAGAATTTATTACAAATTCAAAGACTGATGAAATGAATGGAGTTTTACGTCCTATTCTTCTGTACCTTATGGGTTAATGAAGCCGGGCAAAGCCAAGCAGTGTGCAATGAGGGAATTTAACAGGGGTACAGCCTACCAAAGTTTAATGTTCTATCAGAACAACTTAACCCCTTTTCCATGTCAACCTTTCAACTTGTATCACTGACAAGAGGAAAACTGGGCTCAAAATTATGAAAGTTCATCTTGACCTTTGCCATGATTGAACTCTGAACCTTCATTTTATCGAAAATAGGATTTTCTGTGTAAAGAAAATTGATTTTTCATGGTTCTAGCCATTTGTTCCTGAAATGGATAATACTCGTTTGATGTTATAGATTGTGAGTTAGTTGCACTAAAGGATATCATTATTTTAAAGGGATAATAGGTCTTAGCATGAAAATAAATATTTTATTCCTCAAGAAAGGTCAATATGAGTATATATTCATCAGTGACCTTAAAGTGTCATAAAGTAACAGAATCTCTTGAAATCTTGAAAACGCGTAAAACTAAGTCATTTTTGAAAAACGCTTAATCAAATTATTCAATGTAATATCTTATACACTTATTAGTATTTGAATAACCTATTTATATTTATTCAATATTACCCACTTGAAACAAATTTTAGTGGTAGCCTAATCATTCAATTTGATTAATAATACACATATTGACATTATCTGAAGTGAGTATATCATTAATATGTGGTGACTTTGAAGTGATCAATGAGTTTTTGGGTATAGCTAGAATGAGAGGTCAATCAGTACAAAGTTTTATTTACTTTAAATCCTCTACAGCTGTAAATATAAATTTGAGAGGAAATTTTGTATGTGTTCTATTACATTGATTATGATTTTGGTGTGTCATTTAAATGGGATTCCAAAAAGTGTTTTATTTTTGTGTGTGTTATAGAGACCTTAAAGGGATAATAGGTCTTAGAATAAAAATAAAATTTGAAAATTTTAAACTTGTCAATAAGAGCTCTATTCTTAATATACCTGCTGCCATAAATGACATAAAAAAATATCCAAAACACTAAGTAATTATCTATGAAGATGCAATTGATTATTGAAAAACGCTTAATAAATTGATTAAGTCTTTTTAAAAAATTACTTACTATTGTGGGTTTCCTAGCTTTTAGGGATTCTGTTACTTTATGACACTAGGTAAATTCACTAATACTTATATGGACCATTCTTGAGAAATAAATTTTGATGTTCATTCTAAGACCCGGTATCCCTTTAATATGTGCATTCTTGTGATTTTCTGAAATTACAGAAAAAGTTGAAGTTATTAACACAAAAACAAATATTTTGCTTAAATGGTATTGACATTAGTGATGTCATAAAATTTTCTTTGATTCTTTGTACATTTCCTGTAGCTGTTTTGTTTCATTGTTAAAAGAATATACTATGGTTCAACCATGACTTTGTCTTGGAAATTTTAAAAGGGTGAATACATCAAGAATATTTTAGTCAGAGTGAATTTCAGTTAGTGATGACATTTCTGTAGAAGGACAGTCTAAGTTATGTAAGCATAGTAAAGTTAAACTAGTTGTAGATATAACCCACTAAAAAGGAAAGAAATGACATGGAAGATCAAGTGCAGTGGGAAAAGTTCATAATTATCTTATCTTACATATGTCTCATTGTAAGAATTGTAATTTCAAGAGATTGTATAGAGTTTTTCTTAACTGTTAAGTGGGTACACTGATGACATTAATTTGCATTATTCCAATTTTCAGTCAGTCATCAATAGGTTTTGCAATTCCACTAGTGTAAAAAATTCGATGTGGTAGAAAACCCTTTACAGCCCCTTTAAATGTAATAATATTTATTAATAAAATAACTGACTGATTGAAGTACCGGGTAATTGTATTCATTAATATAATAACTGACTGATTGAAGTACCGGGTAATTGTATTCATTAATAAAATAACTGACTGATTGAAGTACCGGGTAATTGTATTCATTAATAAAATAACTGACTGATTGAAGTACCGGGTAATTGTATTCATTAATAAAATAACTGACTGATTGAAGTAATTGTAAATCTAAAGACACATACAAACATTTTTAGTACCAGGTCTCTTACTTATTGTTAGTTTGCTACTTACTCTTCTAAAGGTAATTGGAAAAATTTCATTCAATAAATTTCATTCAATAGATTTCATTCAATAGATTTCATTCAATAGATTTCATTCAATAGATTTCATTCAATAGATTTCATTCATTAGATTTCATTCAATAGATTTCATTCAATTGATTTCATTCAATATAATTTTTGAATGTTGAACTTTGAATCCAAGAGGTCAAACAGTCAATTTCATTTCAAGCTGCATGTGAAAAGAAATATTAAGATGACTTAATCCCTTTAAAAATAGACCAGATGTAAGTAATAAGAAATATCTGGTAGGCATGTATGTACCGTATGTAGAAATGTGACTAGACTAATGTTTTTTCCATTATATTTTATGGTGATATACTACTGGCTTAGACTGTTCAGGTCGTTTAGATATTACATAATGATATATTCTGGCATTGTGTGAGGTTTGATTCTTCAGTCTGTGTAATTCTTGGTGGAGTTAGATCTTGGATTTAGAGTGGATTATTCTGGGTCATATTAAATTTTGAGTGTATTATATGTGTGTGATGTTAACCTTGATTATAGATTTATTGTGAAGTGTTGAGTTTAGTTTAATATTTGGAGTGTATTGAGATAAAAATGTGTATTTCAGCTACCTATGTATTTAGCAAAATGTTGTGAAAAACATGCATTTGTGTTCTGAGAATTGCAGAATAGCAAAGAAGGTAATTTCAACCATCTCTGTTTAATTCAGAGGATCCTACTTGCTATCAATTGTGTTTTTTGTGAATGAAATTTAGTTTTATTATATGATTTCTGTAACAATTTCAGAAATTTCAGTTTTCTATGACTCTACTAGTTATCAAGTGTGGTTTGGTTTTGCAAACTTAAGAAAAAACAGTTAAAATTTAGGATTTGCTTGCACTGTACAGCAAATGAAGACTGAAAAAAGAGGATATTTAAGTTTGAATTGTGATCACCTCTAAGACATTGAATCTAATGGAATAGAATTCTAATGCTATAATAAGGACAAAATGGCATCTAGATTACCTAAAGTCAATGTGAAAAAGAAGAGTGTAGTAAAACAGAGACCTCGATCAGTAACACAGCAGTCTAGTAGTACCGGTACCAATGATAGTATTATACCAGATCTGTGTCCAGTACATGGTTTAAGAAATATTTATGATGAAAGTGTTATTAATGAACATGATTTGTCTCCAGTGTTTAACAAACAAGATGTTAGTATAGATTACCAAACAATTGGGATTTAAAGGGATAATAGCTCTTAGTTTGAACATAAAATTTTAGTTCTCAACAAAGGTCAATATGAGTGTATATTCATCAGTGAACTTACCTGGTGTCATAAAGTAACATAATCTCTTAAAATCTTGAAAACGTGCAAAAATAAATCATTTTTGAAAATCGCTTTTATCAATTTTATTAAGCAGTTTATAATAATTCAGTGCATCTTTATGGATAATAACTTAGTGTTTTGCATATTTATTTATTTTTTTTAAATAACAGGTATATTTACTGATTCTGATTAATAGAGCTCTTATTGGCCAAGTTTCAAATTTTCAAGTTTTATGTTCATTCTAAGACCTATTATCCCTTTAAGAGTAATTCTGGGTTGACTGAATCTTATTCAATCTTTTGCAAAGCTGGCATTTTTCAATGACCTGGGACCTTGTTTCACAAAATTTTAACAAAGATACAATCAGGCTTTTAAGAGAAACAGTAACCTGATTGGTTAATAAAAACTCAATTTTAGTGAGTGACCAATCTGATCATTGAAGCACTAAAATCATCCTAAGTTAAGTTTTCATGAAACAGGCTCCAGACCTCAATTTATTAAGGAGATGCTCTTTTCTTTGGCTGTGTCCTGATGATTCTTATACTTGATTTTAAAATGAAAGATCCTCTACAAATTTCCAAACCTGGCTTTTTAAGCTAAAGGACATTAATATTTATTAAATTTCAAATTTACCATGATAGTGACTGTTCAATAAGTTATGATAGTAATCATATAATATCAGTGAAAAGTTAATATGTTTGGACACATGTTGTTGAGAAATGAATAAGGATTATTGAAAACAGCAATAAAGTCATTTTAGGATTTTTTGAGACAATTTTCATAGAATTAATTTTTCAGACAATGAAAAAAAGTATCAAACAAAACTATGTATTCAGTAACAGTGCCAATAAGAGTAGCCTACAGGAGAGGCATTTGTACCCCTTTGAAAAATGGTTTACACCCCAATTCTACCACCATTCTATTTCCAACAAAATTAAAAATATGATTGATTTATGTTTGTATGGATGATAGTTTGATCCTTGGTTGTAAAACTGATTTCAATTGAAAATGAAAAAAAAAATGAAACAACTATATTTTACAAGGATTACAACTTAGGTTCATAAGTCCGCTGTGACAGGGATCCTTTCTACCAGCTGGTCCTTGGCCAAATCTCATTGCATTGATCTTTCCCGGATTATCCATACCCATTTACAGCTGGTTGGACTGAAATTATCAGTGAAGATGACTTATTCAACTTTCACACACTGATTGAGATTAGAAGTCACGTCCGACGTTGTCAACGTATCCAAGCAACCAACGCTCTGACTGATTTTAAACAGACTTAGGATTTCAAAACGCTCTTATCGCCAATACCAATATGTATATTTTACAGGGACCTAAAGACAAACAAAGATTTGTAGCTATAACAACATTAGAAGATGCACAAGCAATACGTACAGTGGCATTTCATCCTTCTGGACAATATTATTCTATTGGTTCCAACTCTAAGATGTTACGTATTTGTGCTTTCCCCGATGTATCCAATCTCAGGTAAGAACATTTTTATTTTTCTATAAGAAGTACCAAAAAAGATGCGGAAGTTGGCTAAAACTCTGTCTCTAAAAATGAAATTTTAAGCTGTAATTGTTATTGTTGTTGAAAAGGGAAAAATGTCATAGGTCAGGAAACTGGCATTTTTACTTTTGGACTAAGTCAGGTGACTTAGCTTTAAAGTTTGAGGTAAGCAAAATTTAATGAAAATGTCAAAATAACAACAAAAAAAACTGATAGAATTTTGATGAAGTTCGGAATTTAAATCATAACCAACATTTCTTCTCAGTATCTTTAAATTGGGTGATGGTTGTGGTTAATCTGGTTTAGTGAACTGACCCGCCGGAATGACCCTACTACCTTTTGGAGATATCCTAAAAAACAAATCAGAATGTTGTCAGCTCTGCATTTCTTCTTTTTCTTCATCACTTGAATGTTGAACAAACAATAGTTGATATACAACAAACAATCTCTCTGTTTCATTTGATTTCAGTGAGCGGAGGGACTGACATGGAAAAAGCGTCTAGTCCTTTGGATGGGACATTAAACTGAGGCCCGGTGTGCTACAGGCTGTGCACATTAAAGATCCCTCAAAATCGAAAAAGAGCAGGCTAATGCTGCTGTCATGAAAAAATTTCCCTCTTAGCACACTACATGGCTTTGCCCGTCTTCATTAGCCCGTAAGGTGCAGAAGAGTAGGATGTAAAACTCCATTCATTTCATTTATGATTTCAGCGAGGATCAACCAACAGTTGAAGCTACTGTATTACACAAACAAGTAAAACACCATAAAGGTTCTATCTACTGTAGTGCTTGGAATCCTACTGGAGATTTAATAGCTACTGGCTCTAATGATAAAGTGATTAAACTCTCTCAATTTAACCAGGATTTAGTGAGGATCGAAGGTAATTCTTTTTTCATTTAATTTGTTAGAGTATATTATATATATTAGAAATATGTTTGGTTTCGTATATTATTGATGAAGTATAATAGCTTGTTTTATTTCTTTCACTTCACCATTTGAACACTGAGTGTCAATGAAAAATATAATTTGTATCAGACTTTGAAGTTAATGATATGTAACTTGGTGACTTTTTGAGGAAATATAAGGTATTATGTTATTTGATTTCAGTTTTATGTATTATATAAAATACACTTCACTGCCTCATGTATAAAAAAAACGTCAGAATGTGCTTCATTATAGAGATCAGTTTTCAAGGGTACTATAAAAGATATATAATTATGGATTACAATTACTAACTTTATGTAAGCGTTGTTTCAACCAGTGTTCTCTGGTCTTTATCAAGCAATGATTATTGTTTGATAAAGACCAGAGAACACTTATTGAACCGTTACTCAAATAAAGTTAGTAATTGTAATCCATAAGAATTGGTTTCTTTTGTAATGGTACTATAACATTTAGTTTTTTCAAGGTAAAGAGATTTGGTATTTATATATCTATTATTTTTTAGGTAAAGAAATGGAGTTATCCTTCCATGATGGTACTATAAGAGATTTAGTATTTATGCAGGATGCTACTAATAAAACCTCAATATTAATAAGTGGTGGTGCTGGAGACTGTAAGAACTATGTCACTGACTGTGTTACTGGAACTCCTATCAGAGCTATGGCTGGTCATTCTGGTGAGTTCTGCTTATTAATTAAGCCATCATATTGGACATGTTAACATTGTCAGATAGAAAAATGAATTAGGCCCTCTCTGAATTTAAAAAGCAACAAAATTGAAGAAACAAATTTAAGAATATGATTTTAGGTTCTAAAGTCATTAAATGGATATTTTATATTCACTCTTGTCTTGTATATTCACTCTTGTCTTGTATATTCATTCTTGTATTGTATATTCATTCTTGTATGGTATATTCACTTTTTCTTGTATTGTATATATTCTTTCTTGTATATTCACTATTATCTTGTATTTGTAGTGTATGTTCAATTGTGTCTGGTATTTTCACTTTAATCTTGTATTGTATATTTACTTTGTCTTGTATTGTAGTGAATATTCTTTCTTGTATATTCACTATAATCTTGTATTGTATATTCACTCTTGTCTTGTAGGTCATATTTATTCTCTACATACGTGGGGTGGTTGTATGTTTGTTAGTGGTTCACAAGACAAAACAGCTAGATTCTGGGATTTACGAGCTTCAACAGCTATAACAGTAGTACCTAGTCCATCAGGTAAATCATTAACATGATGTGGATTCTATGTAAAATTTGTATATTTAAAAGAAATATCCACAGTCTATAGGCGTAAGGGGAAATTCCAATTCTTTTGGTCAGATTGTTCGTGTTCTGATATTATGGACTCTCAACATTATGGACTCTCAACATTATGGACTCTCAAAATTTCACATTGTACCAAACATCTTAAATTGGATCTTCGAAATCTACCCTGTTTAAATTGTAATCACCTTATAGATCCTCAAATTTATAACTGAAACTGATGACCCTTTATCTTTTCCAGGCAGTGCTTTTGCATCAGTATGTGTTGACCCATCAGGTAGATTATTAGCATCTGGTCATGAAGATGGTGTTGTTATGTTATATGATATTCGAGGGGGCCGAGTTATACAGAATTTCAAACCTCATACCAATGAATGTCGCTCGGCTAGATTTTCTATGAATGCTTTTTACTTACTTTCTGGTTCTTACGACCAAAAACTTGTACTCACAGACTTACATGGTAAGCTATCTTTTACATCATTCTTAGAACAAATACCTCCATTTCCCTATTGAATATGAAAATTTCAAACTTGATTAATAAAGGTTTACTTTTACTCATTGGAATTTCCTGGTGTCATAACTAAACAACAGAATACCTGAATAATCTTACAAATACATAAAACTAAGTTACTATTAAAAGACTCTTTTTAAAATGAATGCCTATTTCAATAATTATTTGTAGTATTATGAAAAATTACTTAGCTGACCTATACTTGATATCTGGCGGAGCCTATTTACAAATGGTCATTTTGGCATGACTGATGGTCATGACCGGCATATAGAGCCAAATCAACAGCCCTTCTCTGTATAGTTATGGAACCATGAATGACACATCATTTTAGACACAGATTTACTTACTGTAGATAGAGTGATATAGCCCATCTTGTCATCTATATAAGATAACACTGTAACTTGGCCCCTTATCAGTTTTTTCCATCTGGTTGTTCTTTCAGGTGATTTACTACGACCACTACCTAGTGTTGTTATTGGTGAACATAAAGACAAAGTTATACAGTGTCGCTGGCATCCTTCACAGCTAGCATTTATAACATGTAGTGCTGATAAAACTGTTAATTGTTGGGCACTACCAGTACAATAAATATTTATCACGTGGAGTGCTGACAATATTGTTAATTGTTGAGCACTACCAGTACAATTAATATTTATAACTGTTAATTGTTGGGCACTACCAGTATAATAAATATTTATAACTGGTAATTGTTGAGCACTACCAGTACAATGAATATTTATAACATGTTGTGCAAAAATGTATCTTATTGTTGACCAGTACAAATATATAATGTTAATTTATACAGATATATTTATAACTGTGAATTGTTGAGCACTACCAGTACAATAAATATTTATAACATGTAGTGCTGACAAAACTGTAAATTGTTCTGCACTACCAGTACAATACTTATTTATAACATATAGCGCTGACAAAACTGTAAATTGTTCTGCACTACCAGTACAATAAATATTTATAACTGTTAATTGTTAAGCACTTCCAGTACAATAAATATTTTAACATGTAGTGCTGACAAAACTGTGAATTGGTCTGCACTACCAGTACAATAAATATTTATAACTGTTAATTGTTGGGCACTACCAGTACAATAAATATTTATAACATGTAATGCTGACAAAACTGTTGCTCTGCACTACCAGTACAATAAATATTTATAACTGTAAATTGTTCTGCACTACCAGTACAATAAATATTTATAACTGTTAAGTGTTGAGCACTACCAGTACAATAAATATTTATGACATGAAGTGCTGTTAATAGTTTACTGTAAATTCTAAATGGCAATTACATATTCAATTCAACAAAAACATAATTTCCTAATCCTATTGTAATCAACATTATAAGTTAAAAATAGGTCACTGAATACCTCCTTTGCCATTTTTCGTTGGTTTGTCTGTCATCTTGGACCATGAGTTTTTATGGAGTTAAAAACCGTTAACACTTCAAGCAATGCAGTAAGTATTGTGTAAATTGATACAGAAAGGAGATGAATTAAACGAGAGAGAATCATAGGAGACAATGGGTGAGGTCAAATCTCGTGTTAGTGTTCTATGTTAGTGTTAACACCATCACATAACACGAAATTTGAACTCATTCTTTATGTTAATATACAGGGTACTCTGAGTAATCCGACACACTCGCTAATCCGACATTATTTTTCGGTCCCGATATATGTCAGATTACTCAGAGTACACTGTATTATAACACCAAATTAATCGTGTAACACTAACACAGAACACTAACACAAGATTTGTCCTCACACAATGTATAAGATATATTCATCCTTTTATAATATTTGTCCATATATATGTATTATATAGATGTACCTTACTAACTCGGATTCTGATCTTACAGAAAAATTAATGATGCCTCATCAAGTGTAGTTGTCATACAGTCTCATTCATAACATGCAGTTTAGGTTTGATATGATTACTGCTTTGGTTATAGTTTAACCCATATTTGACTCATTAAAATAAAACTTATTAAGATGATGTAGTAGACCTGAATCAATGAGAACTTTTTATTAATTAAATTAAACTGTACACTTCAGCTAAAATTAGACTGTACACTCAACTTACTCAACTGAATTTAGACTGTAACAGTACATTTTTACTGAAATTTAACTGTACACTTCAGCTGAAATTAGACTGTAAACTCAACTTACTCAACTAATTTAGACTGTAAAAGTACATTCTTTGACCTGAAATTTGACTGTACACTTCAGCTGAAATTAATGTAACTCTACTGAATTAACTGTAACAGTACATTTTTACTGAAATTTGACTGTACCTTAGCTGAAATAGACTGTAAACTCAACTTACTCAACTGAATTTAGACTGTAACAGTACATTTTTACTGAAATTTGAACTGTACACTTCAGATGAAATAAGACTGTAAACTCAACTTACTCAACTGAATTTAGACTGTAACAGTACATTTTTACTGAAATTTGACTGTACACTTCAACTGAAATTATACTGTACACTTCAGCTGAAATTAGACTGTAAACTCAACTTACTCAACTGAATTTAGACTGTAACAGTACATTTTTACTGAAATTTGACTGTACACTTCAAATGAAATTATACTGTAAACTCAACTTACTCAACTGAATTTAGACTGTAACAGTACATTTTTACTGAAATTTGACTGTACCCTTCAAATGAAATTATACTGTATGTTTTTGTAAATTTGTACACTTCAGATGAAATAAGACTGTACACTTCAGATGAAATAAGACTGTACTTATAATGATTACTAATATTACATTATGTTATGGTTGTTTTGTTCATGGCAATATATTTAACAATATTTATGTTATGTGGCTTGTCGTTTGTTTAGTGCTGGATAATCAGAGTTGGAAAATAGATCTGCTTTTCGTATATCTTTATTTATTTATTTTGCACATATCATGACATTTTGAAGAAATATAGTCCTCTTAATATTTGCTTTACTTGATAATAGAGCTTGTATGAGGTTTCAGAATTTATTCTGAAATGAAATAAGTGAACTGTTATTTTTAGTTCCCTGTTGTAGTTGCACAATCTGAAATTAAGTTGACAAATTTTATAGATGACTATATTAGTCTTAACACTAAGTTGAATTCTATATTGTCCTGATGAGTCATATTATATCAGAAACACATGTATATATTATTGTAGAGTCAGATGGGCTCTCGTCATTTAGTTGTCCTCATTTGAGATCTGAAGTTGATATGCATAATTAATATTTATACTTACATTTAAGTAAGTGAATTAAATGCTTTTCATCATAAAAGGGTTAATTTATATGTATGTACAAATCTCAGAATGAATTCACTAAGTCAACAGGAACCTTCAATAGCTAATCTATAGCCGATCTTCATAATGTCAAGCTATTATGAACTTCATATGTGACTGTAATAGTCATTGAAGTTTGTAAATAAGTAATAGCTTTACATTAAAAAGAAGTTTTTGATCAAGTGAACATGTTATTATATTATGTACTAAACCATGGTTTATCCACCACATAATTCATCATCTTTTTTTTTCAATCCATTTAATTTATTTTGGTATGATCTCAATATCTGTTTATCATTTTTCATTACTGTCTCTTTAAACCAGTCTAACTATTGGTTTTTAATTAAAAAAAATATTTTGTGAGAGCTTACCTCTTGTAGGCCATTGAGCACTGTAAGTTGGAATCTATATGTTAAATTCAACAAAATATTTATTTTTTGCTAAATAAACCCTTTATTTAATATTCCAATAAAATATGTAAGCCTGTCCACCTTGCTCACCTTATTTCTATTTTCTTGCTAATTTTTTATAGAAGAATTTTATTTTCTCTTTTTTTTTTGCTTTATTCCATTTTTAGCTGTGATTATACATAGAGATATTGGTTGTAGAAATAATTTATTTTGTGATATTTAGTTGATGTAGCTAGATAGGTTGTGTTTCAGCATGATAAGGGCTAAATACTTTTGATAAGGGTAGTGTTTTCACTTGTAACCCTTGCACCACCACCTAGCATATTCTTTTCACTAATGACTACTTTCGTTAATTTTTAATTCATATAAATAGTGTGAAGTAGAAACAATTTTTTTTGTTTTTTTTTTGAAAGCTCAATTGTAAACACCTCAATATTAGTATCAACTTGTTCAGCCAAGATATTTACTGACATTAAAGTTAAGTGTCCCTAGTGCTATTGTGCCATGTATTATAAACATTTTTAGATAATAATAATAATATATTTTCAACAATTTCTTGCATTGTTTGAGTTCCTATGTTTAATTTATTTTTGCTCTCGAAACAACACATGTTGAAATAGTAAAATTATTTTTAAAAACCAAGTGGCCTCATTGAGATTTTGCTAATAATTTTTTTTTCACTTAATTATTGTTTTTAATCACTTATATAGTATATTATGTATTTTTTCGGTTATTCAGTGATTATTTAGTATCTATTGTTTTATGTTATAAGTCATTAAGAGAAAACCTGAATGGTCTCATACTGGTCTCATACAGTATTACATCATTTCACCGCCATCTGAAAAAATGTAACTTAAGTTAAAGTTTCCAAAATAACTAGCTAGGTACACAAGGACATATTTTTATCTTTCAAGCTATTGTTGACATAAAAAAAACTTTGAGTTTTCTTTCATGTGTGGGAATCTATCTTTATGTTGGAGTATACACTAGGTTTGACTTAGACCATGAAGAAAATGATTATATCTATATAATTATAAAAGAAAAACCTGGGAATCTATCTTTATTTTGGAGCATGAACAAGGTTCACTTTGATATTTACCTTGACTATATGAATAAAAAAAAAAAAATATTTGTATTAAAGGGATAATGAGTCTTAGCATGAAAATTTTTTATTTGCTTTCAAGAATGGTCACGACGAGTATATATTCATCAAGGAACTTACCTGGTGTCATAAAGTAACAGAATCTCTTAAAATCTGGAAAACTCACAAGACTAAGTCATTTTAAAAAATAAATTTATTAAACGTTTTTCAGTTTTCAAATGCATATTTATGGTTAATTACTTGCCTTTTGGGATATTTATTTATCTTTTGATATTTATTGATGAATAGAGCTCTTATTGGCCAAGTTTGAAATATTCAAATTTTATGTTCTTTCTAAGACCTATTATCCCTTTGAAGGAAAATATGGGAATCTGGCTTTATGTTGCAGTATGAGCTAAACTATTGACTTAAATAAAAGTGATGTTTTCATATCTAGATAATTTAGGGGAACCCATCTTAAAACATTTATTATTATATAAAATTTGTAGTAAAATGTATAGTAGCAGGATAAAAATGATTTTTGTTTGAAATGATTTCCAAATGATAAGCTTTTTTTAAATTACATGTATTTTTTTTCATTCTTTTATCCTAACTTCACTTTGTTAATGCACTGTTTTATCTGCTATCCTAAAAGGAAATGTGAATTCATGTAACTTGTCTCATATAAACTAAATGATATTTCTCTGTTCATAACAAATTTGTGTATAATGAAGTCTCTGATATTTCATCTAGTCAATTTCTCAATAAAGCTGTCTTAACTTATCCTTCGTTACTTGTTAAATTATCGGTACCAAATAACATTCTTAGTTACATGTAGCTAGGGATGTGGGCAGTGACTGACATGAAAAAAATAAACCAAGGGCCTGTGTGCCACAATCTGTCCCTCGACAGTTGGTGGTCACAAAAAGAGTAGGCTAATGCTACTGTCCTGGCAAAATTTCCCTAATTGCACACTGCATGAAGTTGCCTGTCTTCATTTGCCCATAGGGTGCAGAAGAGTAGAACGTATTCATTTCAGTGCCATAGGGATGTGGGATTGATAGATGCGAAGTTCAAGCTTTTTTAGCTCTGTGAGCTTAGTGTTATAAAAGGGAATGAAGCTATTGGAATTGAATTATGTCAAGTTAGTCTCAGAGCTTAATAAGGTTCACACGGCCAATATTGTCAGCATTGAAAGTTCAATTTGCATAACCATAAATGAGAAATTAGCTGTAGTATCGACAACAGCTTATCTCCCCTTATGATTTCGTTTCGTTTTAAACCAAGTTTAGTGAAAAGATATGTACGAAGCCGGTGGCGGTAAATTTGAGAACTACTTTGACGAAAATGTAAAAATATACTATTATCAACAACTTTTTCACAAAACTGTGCCTTCATTTGTAGATTTTCTAATCCCTAGTCAGTCAGAACAACAAGTCAAAAATAATAAACCAGTTGTCATCTGGAGTGGTTTAAAACTTTTACTAGTTTTAGACTTTATATGAGGCTATTACTTTGGTTTTTATTTCTGCTCTAGGCCAAGTGCTGAGCACACAGTCACAGAGAAACCACCAAGATATCAAATTCAAAAGTATGGATTAGGCATGGTTGTTCATAATTTTTGTTTCAGGCGTTCACTTACCTACATTAAGGCTTTGATGTGCAAAATTTCCACCAAAAGCCAACAATGTCTTGTTGCTTTTACATGCACAAGTTGTGGCAACATGTCTTCCTCTTCCAAATAAATCAAAAGTTTTGTTTTTAGGAAGTCTTATTATGAATTTTTAACAGAATAAGAATTAATCAAGATGTTTATTTTGATAGGTAAATGCAATTGTAACTGATGTCAGTGCAGATATATCTGAAAGATTACTAATCAATGGCCTAGACACCATACTTTGAGAGACCTAAAGCAGATGAAATATTATCTATGAATAAACTGGACAAAATGCAAAATGATTAACTAGGGATAAACTGAAAAGAATTTTAAAATTTAGATGAAAAAACAGAATTGAATACAGAACAATTTACAATGGATAAACAACCAGATTGTCAATCTTGTACAAGTTTACATCGTAAGATTAGAGTTTATCATCCACCCAAGAAAAATAAGATTAATTTAACTTATGTAGAGAAAGGTGAGTCTATGGTATAGCCTTCGCAAAAATGAGAAAAATCGAGAGAATGACACTTTTAATAGTAAAGTGTCCTATGAAAACATGTTATGCTATGATAAAAGAAGGTGTGGTTTGGACATATTGCATAGAAACATTTATTCTGCTGTTGATGGTTATTTTTCAAAGTAATGGTTAACAAAGTTGGTGATATTTTTTACTAAAGAGAGTTTACATCTAAAGGGTAACAGGCTAAAATGATATCTATTTCTTATTTTGCTAGTATTGGGTAAAGTAAGTAAAAATTGGTTTGATGAATTAAGTCAGGCCAGAATCAAGGAAGATGAGAAGAAAGAAGTTAAAGGCTATGGTAAAGTCAAGATACAAACAGAGTTATCTTCTCTTACACCATCAACTAGAGACAGTAATAAAACACTATATGGTGAGGAATTTTACTAATTATCTGTTGGTAGATTTAGCTGGTGTAAAAATGTTTAGGTGGGAAAATCTGATTGCACGAGTTGGTTAACTTTCACATGCTTTGAACTGAAACAGTGGATGTTTGGCTAAACTTTTTTTTTTGTTGGCACTCTCATCATCTCCGTTTCTGCTACTATTTGTTGATTGCTGATGATCAATTTCTGGAAATAAATATTTGGTCAAATCAACGACCCCAGATTGATTTGAATTGCCTAGTTCTATTAGGCATTGCTTATAGGCATTATTTGTTCCACCTTAGGCCTGTACATCTGGGAGATTCAATACCTCCCTTTCCCGAAATCTATAAATTCTGAGATCGTTATAGAAGACTGACAATTATCAAGGTTTTACGATACAGTTGAAATGCGACTCTAGCTAAAAAAAACCCATAATATTCACATCATTTGAAACTAATATTGTTAAATCCAAGATTGGCAGAAACATCATTAGGTAAAGTTTGTTTGAGAATGAGTGAGTGTATTATTCATAGTAAATAGAAGCAACCTTATAACTAGGGCTGTCGGAAATAATCGATATATGGCGATACGAGACACCTGGAAGCAATATATCAATATTGATCTGAGCGTATCGAAAATATAAATAATTGTTGACATTGTTACCCTACTTTCACTTTTCACATGGCAGACCGAATTTGCTCAACTGAAAGATATTTCGCAATATATCACAATGCGTATTGCAATACAGAGATGTGTATCACAATACGATTTCTGGCCGCAATACATAGCCCTACTTATAACAGTACTAAAAATTAAACTCTAATGAGCTCATCCTTTTTTCTTCTCAAGTAGGTGTATTCTATGATTTTATTTCATTGTCTATTTCAGCCTCAACACCAGGTCAGGGAGATTTAACCCCCTTGAGTGCATGGGCTCGAATAAATTCAGAAGAATCAGAAATCAGTTCACCTATTACTTTATTAGATACTGATGCATGTTTTGGGTAAGTTTCATATCAATTGTGAAATTACATAATGTGTTACTGTTAAACTTGAATTATTGGTTTAAAAGTAAGCAAGTTCATGGCATCAACCTGACTGTGTGGGATTTTCATCTTGACTTAGGGTGAGATAGTACTGTACTTTTTACTCAATCCTGCCCTTGTTGTCTGTATATGACAAACTCTTGTTGTCCAGACTATGTGTTGTTAAACATCTCTCAATTTAGAGATTATGTTAATTTGCTTAAGAACCATTTCCCTGATTCCCCACTGTATGATGTTATCTGCCTAGATTATACTTTTATGGAGCAGAAATTTAGGACTTAAATTCCACCAGAAGTCAAATGCCTTCCCCTTTCTGAACATCTCAGAACATTAACTCAACACAATTATATGGATAACAATTACTTTAATAAATAACTTATTGCTTGATAAAAACAAAAGAACATTCGTCGAAACGTCGCAAGTTATTTATTAAAGTAATTGTTATCCATATAATTTTGTTGAGTTAATTATTACCAGTTACTAAATGCCATTGAAAGAAGATCTCAGAACATTCTTTGACTGAATGCTTCGAGTCAGCATCTCAGTTGGACAGACCGCATTGTAGAAAATTCTTGGTATTTTGACAGCTAGATTATTATTTCAGTAAATCCTCTAACAAAGGTAAAACTATACCATCACTTGTTACTGATTTAATCAATGAAGAGTTAGATATGACATGGACAAGTTCAATGGCTACACCCAAACTCAATACAGATGTACATATATCTCAAGGTAATACCTCATTATGATTGTATCCTTTTATTATACAAGGTGTAGAATGGAGGTTATGGTATATGTTTGCTCACAAGAGGATATGTAACAGGTGTTCCTAATCAACAGAAAATGTCCATTTCTGTTCAAACAGTTGTCACTTCACAATCTATTACACTGAAACCCCTCTTAACCACATCCTATATAAACTGGCTTCCCCTGTAAACTGTCATTTTTGAAAAGTCCCCGACCGAATCACTATACAATACATAGGGATAGGAGATAAACCCCAGTAAACAGCACCCCCTATAAACCACAATCCAGCATCGAAATCAAGTCCTAAAGTAATTATCTATAGTTAATTGGTCTCTCTAAACCGGCATCTACAAAGTCTATAGTCTACATTACGTTATAGAAAGACTAAAATTGCAAAAAGTAAATAAGATAGGAGATATTACACATAAAAATACTTCAATTTGATAGGTCACTTCTACCTTAGAAATGACAACGTGATTTTAAGAATTTATACAATTTGATTTGGATTGTATTTTGAACCAGATACAGCACCATAGTTCACCATTTATGGCTTTTGAATTTGATCTGGAATATAAGTAAATAGTCTTCAGAAGTACTGTAATATATTAAAATCATGCCAAAACTAAGGATTTATCTTTTCATTTCTTTATATGTCCCTTACAAATCGTAGAGTTTCAAGAAATGCTGAGTTCATTTTAACATTGGAACGTAAATATTTCTAGAAAAACATAAATTTGAAGACAGTAAGCTGTGAACAGTAACAGCTGATGTTACAGTAAAAGTTTATCAATATATTTCAGATTCAATTAGTACAGAGAAACCTCCAGTAATCAACAAGATTAAGGTGAGTTTCTTATTTCAATCAAATTAAGTTTCATGTGGCTTTTACATATTGAACATAGCATTATTCTTCATATATTTTGACAAAATACATCACTTGTGGATAACCAATATGAAAATTCATGACACGGCATTCCTTGTATTCTTTATAAAATTTCAAAAAAATCATCACTTGTGGATAACCACTATGAAAATTCGTTTAATGGCATTCCTTGTATTCTTTATAAATTATCACAAAAATCATCATTTGTTGATAAACATATTGAAAATTCATGACATGGCATTCGATGTTATTTGAATGATTTCCAGAATTCACTAAAATATTGAGATATCAACTTTGAAAACAATGCTCAATATACCAGCTGAAATTTTATTTATTTTAACATTTCTAGGGTCTACCAAGAGTATTATTTTCACCAGGACCAGGAGGTCTATCTGTTAATGATGAACTTGGGTTCTCACTGAATACTACTGTAAATACCATTACAAATGCCAAAGATAATACTGTATGTGAGGACTCAGACAGATCTCAGAATAACAGTATTTTCCATCCAGCTTTACTCGAGTTAGGCTGCAATACGTTTAATCAGAATCCAACTAAACAAGGAACTTCATCTCTAAAAGAGGTCCATAAAATACTCAATTCTGAAATGCCAGATAAAAGCTTACAGGAAGCAAAATGTGAATCTCCTGAGAATGATAGCACGGTGTTAAGTCTTTTGTCAGACTTTTTTGACACTCCAAATACTTTTGAAAAGCGCAAAAAGCCATCTAAATCTAAAAAAAGGAAGTCATCATGTCTTGGAATTTCAGAGAGTACTTCTGACAATAGTTCAGTCTCTCAAACAAATTTGACACCATCATCTATATTGAAGAACAAAAAAGTGAAAACAAGCACTAAGTGTAAAAGAGTGACTTTTGGTGAAACATTTTACTCCTCTGATCAAACTGTAGTCCAAGACTCTAAGAGAACTGTTATAAAAGACCAGCTCAATGATCTTATTGACCTGGTGGTTATAAGTGAATCAAGAACCAATCTGACATCTTCTGAATCTTTGAATGCAAGCAAGAAGGCAACTACTGCTGTTGTGAAAAAGTCATGTTCCACATCAAGTCCATCTGGACATGCAGACTATTTCTTTTCTCAGATTTCTCCTTCTAGTTTAAACAAAATGTGTGAGTTAGCAGAGGACAAACAATTAGTAGTAGATGCTGTTGCAGATTCTGTTGCAAATAAAAATGTTGTCAAGCAAAACAAAGACAAAATCCACAATGAAGTGATAACTGAAATTCAAGTGCCAAACAAATGCAATATGCTTATAAATGAAGTACCAAAGCAAAAAATACTAGATAAAAATAATGTGCCTAATGAAAATAAAGTATTATTTGATGAAAACAAAGTGCTAGATAAAAAAATTATGTTCAATGAAAACAGAGTGCTAAATGAAAACAGAGACCTCATTGGTAGCAAAGAGACTTCAATTGTTGACCAAAATATTGTGAGCTTTGCAATAGATGTGGTGAAAGGTGAAAATATACCCATAAACAGAACTTGTATAAAAAAGGACACAAATGCCAACACATCAGTTGAAGAATTAAATATTTCCACCACCTCATCAGAAGCAGACTCACAAAGTAGCAGCAGAGGTAGCCAAGAGAACAAACTGTCTCTTAGACCAAAAGCAAGACGCTTCTTATACCCATCTTTAAATCAGATCACTAAGAGCTCGCCTAAAACAGTTTATGGTTTTAAAAAGTCTACACCTATTGGTAAGCCATCACCTCTATGTACTGCATCCTCTGCTTCAATGACCTCAGAATATTTGAATGAAGCTGTTGTTAAGTTAAAAAACCAAGAGGTAAGGGATAGTTTAATATAATCTTATTGAAAAGATTTTTATTCTTATTTTACTCCAATAGAGTCTGTTAGATTTTTTGAAGTTTCTAAAATTTTCTTTATGATCATTGGATTCATATGGACTAAGTTTTTGTGAGGAAACGTTACCTAATTCATCATACTGTCTATTTCATTCTATTTTAGGAAACATTAGCAACCAAAGAACCTGCTGTCATGGGAACAGATCAACCTTCAGATATTAGTCCTGAAAACAAACCAACTGTTCTCTTGTCACAAAGAACAAGGAATGCTGTAGATGACATTGTCAACAATCTAGATAGTCATTTTTTTGATGAGGACATGGATACAACTCCTAAGAAATGCTCTCACTTTACCCATGAAGAAGTTGATTCATCAACAGAATCAACAATTCAGAAAACACCTTCCTCTGGACCTCGCGAAACTGTCAGCAAATTGGGGTTTGTAGATGAAGAGAAGTCTAAAGCATCAAATGTTAATTTGTCTACATCCCATGGGAAATTACCCGGATTTTCATCACCAGGTGGTGAAAGTCTTCATCCAACTTTGGCAGGCTTGTCAGCTGCTAAGCAAACCTACTCAGGATTCGGGTCACATGGAAAAGAAGACTATGGTCAGAGTTCTACAAATTCCTCATTTATCCACATTGATGGTCAAGTATCATTTAATAGAAAAAGTTTAAAAACTAATAATTCTGTGTCACAAGAAAAACCTCAATGTAATGCATCAGTAGTAGAAAATGTTGATACATCCTACACTGAATTAAAGAAAGAAGTTGATGATGATGATGATGATGATGATGATCTGGAATCTATTCTTTCTGACATGATGATGATTAAGAAGAAAAATCATGAATTGAAGCAGATGAGTTACCAAAATGATTTAAACTCAATAAAAACCAATTCAAATTCATTAGCAGAAAACACAGGTCCATCAAACTCGTCATCCAATATCCAACCAATATCAAAGGATTACAAAAGTCCAATAACCACACCAGACCACACTGATTTGGAATCTGTGTTATGTAATATGCTAGGTGCAAAATCTAAAAAACGCAACATAAAAGTAGTTGAGCATTCAAATTTGGGTACCACAGGCTCAGTAGGATTCTCTACTGCTAGAGGATCCACAATAAAAGTGAACTTAACACAACCCAACAGCATCATGAATGACTTTACAAAAGAACTGGGCCAGGATCATGAATCCATGTTGGAAGGTTTTGTTCATGGCAAATCTTATGTCAAAACTCCTGCAAATGAATTTAAAACTGGTGTTACCAAAGTTGCTCCAAAGCATCATAATGGATTCAATCCTTTCAAAACTCCTAGAATGGTCAAGAAGGTATCTGAGGCTATGAAACTTGACAGAAAAAAGACTAAGTTTGGTAATTCTCATGAAAAAACTTCAAATAGTCCTGATGTGAGTTTGGCATCAAACCCGAATATTGCCACTTTAGAAGAAAAATTAGCACCTAACATTCCAAGAAGTATTGCTGCCATTGATTCTAAGACTGGACGAAAGGTTTCACAAGGCTCTTTCGAAGACTCAGACAATGAGGACTGTTTTGACACCCAGATGTCTGAAATTATGATGAAAGAACTCGAGGATGTTTCTTCCAAACTGGATCAAGATGCTGTTGACAAACCAATCTTTCTGGAGGCTTTTCAGAGTGTTAGTCAGGCTTTTCAAAACAAGTCCATTGAGCAACAAGTCACTCGTGTGGAAAAAATCAAAACCAACAAATTAGACTCACAAGATGATTCTCAAAAGTCCATCTTGGAAGAAAATGTGAAGGTTTTCTTTAAGATGAGCAAATTGTCAAAGCAAATGAAGGAAAGGAACTCCCAAAACTCTCAAGAACTTGAAACCAATACTCCTCCATTTATAACTGGTAGTGCTATCAAACCATACAAACCAACTCCAAAGATCTTCCTATCTGAAGAAGCAGTAAATAAGGATCAACTGAAGTCAAAGTTAACCAAAGTTGTAGTGAAAGCATCATCAAAAGCTGCATCAGATCTTGTAGAGGAAGGAGATTGTTCAAATAAAACATCCAGATCTAAATTTCCCATGTTTAAAACAGCTCTTGGTAAGGATGTGACAGTTAAAGAAGAATCAATTCAAACTGCTAAGAATTTATTTGATGATGGTTCGAATATTACCGAAAATTACTCAGTGGATAGTTCTTCAGTCCAGTTAGTAAGTTTCCAAACTTCTTTATCAGAGAGTTTGACAACTGAGGAAACTGCCAATAGTTCTTCTGTGACTCCCATATTGATTTCACATGGTTTCCAGACTGCTTCTGGTCAGAAAGTACATGTTTCTGATAGAGCTCTACATCATGTTCAGGCGTTCTTTAAGGATGAAGCTGGTGCTGTGGATCATGAGCCGATTCAAGAAGCCTCATTACTAAACTCAAAATTTCCAATGTTTGCCACAGCATCCGGCAAAAAGGTCGAAGTGAAAGAGGAGTCATTGCAGCATATCAGAGAGGCTCTTGATTTTGACTCTCTCAAAGAAACTTGCGTGCCAAATGGGTCTTTAATTGATGATGAACAAACTGTTCCAAGCATCAAACATTCTGATTCCATGAATAACCCATTTAAAAACAAATCGATGCATAGTTACCCAATAGTTCCAGATATCCAAGAAAAGGCTACATATTCCAAGTTACATAATGAACAGGCTGCTGTAAGTTCTCAATCCAGAGATGCTTTTTTAGGATTCCAAACTGCTCACAAGGAAGTGCTTGACCCTAGATCTATTTTGCATGCTAAAAAACTTTTAGAAGCAAAGTCTTTAGATTCTTTTCAAAATCCTGGAAGGGATGCTATGGTAGCAAAACAATACAATTTAGATGAAAGTGCCTCTAACAGCTCAGGACAAGCTGCAGTTCCTGCAAATGAAATGATTCCAGATAACAGATCTATTGGTTGTGGTTTTCAGACAGCTTCTGGGAAAGGTGTGAACATTAGTATGAAATCATTAAGACATGTCCAAGACTTCTTCAGGGAGGACTCCATTTGTGATAGATCTCCAGATCATGAAGCAAAAGTTCATCTAACTGCTGGTGATTCTAAGGTACAATCCGAAATTAATGAAACAAAAGTAGACATGAAGCAGTCTTTCCTAAAACCTAGAACATCTGAAATGTCTGCCAATTCATTTCAATCTGCCTCTGGTAGAGAAATAGAAGTAGACAATGCCTATTTGAAAAATGTTCAAGATATATTCAAAGATGAGACCTTTTCAAAAGCATCCACCAATTTATTTCAAACTGCCTCTGGTAAAGGAATAACAGTAGATAATGCCTCTTTGAAACATGTTGAAGAAATTTTCAAAGATGAGACATCTTCAAAAGCATCCACCAATTTATTTCAAACTGCCTCTGGTAAAGGAATAACGGTTGATAATGCCTCTTTAAAACATGTTCAAGATATATTCAAAGATAAAACCTCTTCAAAAGCATCAACCAATTTATTTCAAACTGCCTCTGGTAAAGGAATAACAGTAGATAATGCCTCCTTGAAACATGTTCAAGAAATTTTCCAAGATGCGACATCTTCAAAAGCATCAACCAATTTATTTCAAACTGCCTCTGGTAAAGGAATAACAGTAGATAATGCCTCTTTGAAACATGTTCAAGATAAATTCAAAGACAGTACATATCTTCCAGTAGAGGCTGAATCAATCAATGCCTCTGCTAAAAATGCTCAATATATGCCTCTAGACTTTTCAAACAACAATAACAATAATGCCTCCTCAAGTGTTATTGTTTGTTCTGA
This sequence comes from Nipponacmea schrenckii, assembly GCA_030562195.1. Taxonomy (NCBI): domain Eukaryota; kingdom Metazoa; phylum Mollusca; class Gastropoda; family Lottiidae; genus Nipponacmea; species Nipponacmea schrenckii. Next base: position 19,407,471 of record JAUJPP010000012.1, on the reverse strand, counting down.
TCCAAGACAACAATTGGTATCAAAGAAAGAGAATCTTCCCAAGCCTATTAAACCATGTTTTGTGACACCAGATAAGAGAAAACCAGTTTATCCACAACCAACAAATAATACATCTAACATTATTCAGGGTAAACCAGGTCAGTTTTTATACAAAAATATTAATGGTTTTATCAATAGCATAAATTATGGTGGCTAGACTTAACTGAGATTTCAGTATGATTAGCTAATGTAACTTTTTGTGCAAAATGTCTGCTCAAAATATACTGAGGCATTCATTCAATTTCTTCTATTACTTTTACTTGGTCATTCTTCTATTCTTCTCATTGAAATTAATATGTTTGCCTCAGTTTTTTAATGAGATTAAAGGTTAACAGTAAAGCCCTGCATGGTTCTTTTTTTTATGTAATGCAGATAGGAGAAAAGGACTTGAAAAATAGAAGTAGTTGTTCAGATTTGACAAGAAACTGAACCCCATGTAGCATGTATAAGATCTTTTGACAAAAATAAAAGCCATGGTTGCCAAATTTTCCCTTATTGCATACAGCATCATTATTAACCTTACAAGGAGAGAAGGCAACTATTTTTATTGCAGGTTTTTCAGAAGACCGAGTGAATATGAGCAGTAAACCAGTATATAGTTACCCTGAACAACATTATTTAGATAGAGGTTCTAGACATCATCCTGTATTATCTACCACTATTGATCCTAGGTTAGACTTTCTCCCATACATTACATTTCTCTTGATCTTATAAGTATTGGTGAAAACTGCCTTTAGCCCAATAAATAAAGTTTTCTCGTCGCTGGAAGTATTTGTTTCGTCAGCTTACGAAGCCATACATTACAGGTTTTAGAATGGAATTCAAATATCAGGTTCAGCCACTGATAATAAGTAGTTCTGGCACGATATATCACTGAATCAATGTATCGCGATACGAAACGTGCCCCAATACGCATATTATATCGCAAGATATGACTGGTTAAAATCTAACTGTATTATTAACAGATTTTGATTGGTAAAAACTGAAAAAAGCCACGTGATTCCTACTCTCAACTCTTCATGATGAAGTGCTACAAGACTTAGCGCTACCCAACACCTGTTACAGCATGTCGTAACGCGATACATCAATATATATCGTGATAAGAATCAAAAGAGAAATTGAGCTTTATCAGCTGATTGAGAAAAAGCTGAAACACCTTTTATTCCTTTAAAAAATAATGGAACAATTCAGATTTCGTAAGAAATTATTTTTAATCGTCGAATCATTTGTGTAACATTTCATCTCGATATAGGAAAACAACATATGAAGATCAGTTGGACAGTTTATTGGGTCAACACAAAAGCTCAGAAAAATCTAAATTTCAAACACCATACAGAAAAACAGAATCTACGCCTGATAATAAGGCAGTTGATTATTCTCAACCTGTCAAAAAGTCAGCGCCATTTTTAGCAAAGAGGTCTCTGAAACTTGGTGGAACTCCAGTAAAACCTGAATTCCATGACAAAGAAGCATCTCTCTTGAAATGTCCCCGTTCTCCTGAAAGGAAGGAAGTCCAAGTGGATTCTGAAGTCAGGGAGTGCTATCTGGTGGAAGCTAGAATGAAGCAAGAAAAGATAATTCGTTATAAAAAGAAAAGGAAAACTAGACCTCTGCCTGGACAATTGAGCACTATGAAACGTGAAAGAACATCCAGTATTAAGTATGAAGATCTTAACAGAGAGAATTTGACAAGAAAAGAGGTAATTGAGTTGTCCATCAAATCTACAATTAACCAGTTTGATTTACTTTTTAAGGTTGTTTTTTTTTTAACAAAACTTGTTGTGAGTCTTTGTAATCACTCAAGGATAATCCCTATTGAAAATCTAATCGAAAATTATTCACTATGAGTTATTGCCCTTGTTTTTGAATTCTTTGATGTGCTCATGATAATAAATTGATCAATTACCAGGGGAAGTATAATCTTCAGAGTTTTCAATATATCTTCAGCTTTTAAGACTTGGTTGTTTGGAATCAACTCTTACTGTAAGATCTTCAACAGCAGTAGAACACAGATTCCAACTCTCAGACTTCTATCCTGGAAGTCTTAACAAGGATATATTAGTTGGAGATGGTGCCATTCTGATTCCTGATAATCATGGTTTTGCAGGAAAAGATGAATTTTACAAGTAAGAAGTTTGAAAGTGTAAGAAGTCATAAAAGATTAGGCTTATGCTGCCGTGCTAATTTCACTTGTTACATATTGTACAGCCTGTCTACATTAACCCTATTGGTGCAATTTATTTTGCTGTGATATTTTGGTATAACAGTAGAACATGTATACACTTTCTATTTTAAACATTTCTGTTAGAGAGTGAAGGGAATGTACTCTCATTAAGGTACTGTCCTAGATCAGAAAGTAAAGATTCGAGTTAATACAAGGCGTAAGGTTTAGAAAATTAGATTTATAATAGATTTAGTTATATATTGATAATATTCAAGTACATGGAGTGTTATTTCTCTTTGTAAAAATTCTGAAATCTTCTGCAATTTTTAATAACTATCTGTAAAAATTGTATAATGCATTGGAAGTTCAGTTGGATACTATTTGAATAGTACTTAGTGTAGTAGTTTTGACATCAACAAAACATCATTTAAAAAATGTCCGGCTGGGAAAAAATAAATCAACAGCCCTGATTGGAACTATAAGGGGAACTCATACTGAATAACAAACAGTATATAATATAATAAATGTAAATATGTGATATTTTGTAGATCATTTCAATACTATGGAAGGTGTAGATTTTCACTAATATCTTAGCAATGTTTATAATCAATTGTATAGATGGAGTAGTATGGAAATTAAGTATGTCCTTTGATAGACTTAGTAAGATAGTAGTGATCAACAATAATCTTTATTCCGCTTAAATTAGCCCATATGCAAAGAGTATACGTAAAACTATATATATAATATAATGTAATATGTATATTTCTTGATAATATAACTAGAATTGCTGATTTAACTAACTATCTGTAAAGTTTATAATCATTATAGATCTATTTGATAGCTACTATGAGTAGCTTTGACCATCACACGACTTTATAAGATGTCGGCAATAACTTTCACAAACCATTAGAATTAGGTGCAGAAATAGGCCGTAAAACTATTATTTCACAATTCAATAGTATTTTTATGCTAGATATTTCAAAATGAAGTAGATTTTCTACTAAACTTAATATAGTATATCAATATTACTAATTATAGAATCTATGAACTGACCTTCTTGCGTTATAAGGTGTTCTATTCGCATAACTTCCTTACTAGATAATCGATAGATTTATTCCATGAGTCTTTCACAACACTAATAATTCTAGAAATGTTAGAATGCTATAAACTAATAGAATCTATGAAATAGACCATTTTGCTTAAGGCTTTGAACACCTGCCACATGATAATTCATAATTTATCATAACACCTATGAATGTCGATGCATTTAGAATATTTGTCAAAAATGACCAGTTTATTACCTCCACAAACAAGTTTCATTAAAAAATATAACTCGATGAAGCTGATTTGAATCTTTGTCAAACCTTTTATTTATTGTAACCAATTCTCAAAAAAGAAAAAAAGAAAGAAACAGCTATATTTTACAAGGATAACAACTTAGGTTCACAAGTTCTTAGACAGGGATCCTTTCTACCAGCTGGTCTTTGGCCAAACATCTTGGCATTGATCTTTCCCGGATTATCCGTACCCATTTACAGCTGTGAGTGAAGATGACTTACTCAAGGTCATTGGACTTTCACACTCCGGTCGAGATTAGAACTCACGTCCGACATTTTCAACTTATCCAAGCAAATGACATCATGACATAAAGCACCAACGCTCTAACCGCTGTGCTATTGAACCCCACAGCCTTTCAAGCATGGCTTTGGCTGGAAGTATTATATTTCATAAAGTATGCATTCAATCTATATGAGGCCCCTTTTTCTGGAGTGGTAATATTCCTCGTCAGTAAACATTAATAACTTTCCAGATCTTGTATTAAGAAGATAGTGGAGAGAGATGATACAGCTAGTAAAAGATTAGTATTATGTATATGTGACATTAAACAATTAGACCAAGGTACAGCTGTAGAAGTTACAGATGGTTGGTACAGTATCAGAGCTAGTCTAGATACACCATTACTAGATCTAGTCCATAAACAACGTCTAGTCATTGGTCAGAAAATAGTTACTACTGGTGCTGAATTAGTTGGTTCTCAAGATGCATGTTCTCCCCTTGAGGTAGGTCATCAAAATATTTACCATCTGCTTGAGCTCCATCGAACTATATCATTATATATCACTCATTCTTTTTCATACTTTCATTACATTTCACTTGCAGAATAGATATGTACTTTAAACTACTTGTTCATGACTTCATTACATATCACTCATTCTTTTTCATTACACATTACTCATACTTGTTCATTACATTCCACTCATACTTGTTCATTACTTCATTGCATTCCACTCATACTTGTTGATGACTTCATTACATGCTACTCATACTTGTTCATGATTTCATTACTTATCACGCATTCTTGTTAATTACACATTACTCATACTTGTTCATGACTTCATTACACATTACTCATACTTGTTCATGACTTCATTACATTCCACTCATACTTGTTCATGACTCCATTACATATCACTCATTCTTGTTCATTAAACATTACACATTACTTATACTTGTTCATTACTTCATTACATTCCACTCATACTTGTTCATTTCTTCAATACATATCACTCATTCTTGTTCGTTATATATTACTCATACTTTTTCCCCCCAAAAAGTTAAACTATCATTACTATCTCCACACATACTTGTTCATGACTTCATTACATATCACTCATTCTTGTTCATTGCACATTACACATACTTATTCATGACTTCATTAAATATCACTCATACTTTTTCATGACTTCATAACATATTATATTTTCAGATACCTGAGTCATTGCAGTTGAAAGTATGTTATAATTCTACTAGACCAGTAAGCTGGTATACCAGACTAGGCTACCAATCTGATCCTAGACCATTGATAGTACCTATAACATCTTTACATAGTAATGGTGGTATGATTGGTACTATAGATATAGTAGTTGTTAGAACTTATCCTATATTGGTAAGTATTACAATTAGTGGTATGATTGGCAGTTGGTACTATATAGTACTGAGTTATTTTAGAAACCACGCCAAGTAAGGCTTATCAGTTGCCAATGGGTCCTATGAAATCTTTAATTTTTGTCAACACAGAATCTTATGAATTTTCCTCAACAGAACATAAGAATACGAATAGGTTCAGAATAACTAAATTAGATTAGATAAGAGCTGTGGGGCTTGATATGTAGACATATTTTAAGATATTTTCCTTTAAAAATAAAAAAACATTTTCCGTTTTTCAACCTGTTTCGCCCTTTTAGATCCTTCAAGGGTTAATAGGTCTTAGAATGAATTTGGTCTGTAAGAGCTCTATTCATCAGTAAATATACCTGCTACCATAAATAACATAAAAAAATAAATTGATATCCAAAAAACTAAGTAATTATCCATAAAGATGCATTTGATTATTGAAAAACGCTTAATAAATTGATTAAGCGTTTTTCAAAAATGATTAAGTTTTGTGAGTTTTCAAGATTTTAAGAGATTCTGTTACTTTATGACATCAGGATGATTTACTGATGAATATACACTCATATTGACCATTCTTGAGAACTAAAATTATCTTTATGCTAAGACCTATTATCCCTTTTAGTTACTGACATGAAATGTCTCTGTATTTTTACATAGCATTGTACATCTGATGAGCCTCATAGGATTCAGAAAGTGTCAGTGTTCCAATTTAAAGTGATAGCCAAATTAAGCTTACTAATTGATTAATTGGGGTTTCTAATGAATAATCCATGTATTCTCAAGTTCAAAAGACCTATGTGGACGTAGAAATGCTTGTGGAATCCATTTGACTCTGATCTGCTTTGAAACGCTAAATTAAGACTCCATGTTTGATCACGTGACCAAATGACGTCATTAACAGACTGGATGATCTAAAAAAAGATCAATGACATTTGAGACTTGACACACATACCTATGGTACTACCCTACCGAGGGAAATCCCATCATGAATAGCCTAATTACGAGTTAATTAAGGACTTGTGGGACCATCTGGTATTTTTCCCAGTCAGTAGAACACCTCTACTTTCTATTAATATAAGTATTACCGGTCCAATTATGTTATATGTATATATGTTAACTCGTTGCAAAATGTTGCCATGAAATAATTGAAGAAAAATTTCATTATCATATATTGTGATATGTTGCAGTATATGGAAAAGTTACCTGATGGGGGATGTATATTTCGTTCTGCTGAACTTGAAGAATCCATCAGTAGAAAACATGAACAGAGGAAACAGGCCATGATAGAAAACTTATATAGTAAATTACAGTCTGATATGGAAAAATCTTATTCCAAAGGTACTGTTTATTTCAACCCTTGCAACAATATCTGCTACTTATCCAGCCACACAAAATACAACAGTTGGTCAATCCATTATTTGAACAAAGCTGGTTTTCTAATTTTCTCTTATAAATATTTTTTCTTTGATTGTTCCAACTGTAATTTTCAGGCAACCTAAGGTCCATTTTGTTTTTGATTAGCCCCTGTTTTTCAATATTTTTGAAAACAATTGTCTACCATTATATATTCTTTTACCCTTACCTCCAGTATTTACTCTAGATCTTTCCTAATGATTTTCTGTAAAATACAACGATAGTCGACGAAAGGTTGGTAAAAAAAATTCCTCGGTGAAGGTGAATGGAATGTTTTATGTGTCACACCCCTGCCCGGGCCTATGAGAGAAGGTTCTTTAGCATCATTCCATCCACGGGATGTTGGTCCCCATCGTAATAGGAAAAACACTGATAAATAATTTCAATGAAAAGTTAAGAAGTTTAATTAAAAAAGAATAAGGTAAAACATCCATTAAAGTGAATCATCACAAAGTTACACACTGAAGCCAAAAGAACACATAAAAGTCATCCTTCCAAAATTGAATATCCAAAATGTAAATGGCTTGTCCATATAAGAAAAACCACTATTATAATACTAATAGCCTATAAAAACTAACGAGGGGCTGACCGCCGGCACACTAGCCTGACATCGCTGACCAAGAGACTAACTGTCTCATTCAAGGTTCAAGGCTCAAGGACAGATTCTAGACTGTTCTGTTTCCGCGCGTTCTGAAGGGTATATCTACCATGCACGTGCTGCACGAGATGCTGCATTCGAATCGTTATAGCAAGACGGGGTTGTCACATTATGGATTATTTTGATATATTGATTTCAAATTAGGTAGAGATTTTCGTTACACTTTTGATGTTTACAGTATTGATTTAGTAGTATCTATATAGTTTCTATAATTCAGACAAGATTAGAAGAAGTAATCAAAGATGGAAGAAAGAAGATATAGAACAATTGACAACAGGACAAGAAATATTAGAAGCTGTAGAGGGTTCACTTCAACCTGATGATGTTCAAGTAGGGTGTTTATTACAGTTTCATAATAACATCATAGTAACATCATAGTAACATCATAGTAACATCATAATAACATCATAATAACATCATAATAACATAATAATAACATCATGTTGATCAATTCGTGATAAATAATAGAAAAAAGTCTGAAATGGGCAATAAAAACATTAAACAATACCCGAAAGTCGGAATAACGGCTCATCAGGAATATGGCACACCTCTATTAAAGGGTTAATAGGAATGAGCAATAGTTTGGAAAATTTCAATTTGGTCAATAAGCGCTCCGTTAATAGACCTACTGCCATAAATAATATAAAAAAATAAATTGATATTGAAAAAACTAAGTAATTATCCATAAAGATGCATTTGATTATTGAAAAAAACGCTTAATAAATTGATTAAGCGTTTTTCAAAAATGACTTAGTCTTGCGAGTTTTCGAGATTTTAAGGAAATCTGTTACTTTATGATATCAGGTAAGTTCACTGATGAATTTTGGCCATTCTTGAGAAATAAAATATTATGTTCATGCCTTAGCATGTATCACTTTAAGCCAGTATGCCTGCTTGTAGGTTTCAAAGGGTTAAGATTTACAATATTATTGATTCATATCTATATATTTTGACAATCTTAATCTTTACCCTAACTGTTTGAATTTTGTATTTGTTTTTAGAGTTTACTTAGTGAGAGACAAGTTGAATTGATGAGAGAATATCAACAAAAACAGCATGATGTTAAACAACAACAACTCCAATCAGAAATACATCAAACACTAGCTGACAATCAACAGGTATTGTATTTACATCAAAGATGTATCAGTAGTTAGCAGATGGACCCGGGACCCCTTGAATCAGAATATTGCTAACCTAGAGGTTCAGAGTTCAATCCAAGTCAGAATATTGCTAACCTGAAGGTTCAGAGTTCAATCCAAGTCAGAATATTGCTAACCTGAAGGTTCGGAATTCAATCCAAACATACATGTAGGTAGAGATAATACCTTCAGATTTCAGTTGTACCCTGTCAGTGATGAAGGTAATTGGGGTGACATGATAATATCAACAATGCAAGAATAAACCTGTGCATGTTAAAGATCCCTTAGGGCTATATTTTTTTGATTTCATTCTACTGATTGATCTTTAATGTGCATAGCCTGTAGCATAAACCACTTCAGTTGATCATCCCATTAGAACGACTACATGTTACTTCTGTACCTGACCTGCAAAATTTCCATCATTACACACTCCACAGCATAAATCATCTTCATCAGACCATTCAGGTAGAGAAAAGTAAGAAAAGCTCAATGTTTGATGATCAATAGTAAATTAATTATATTTCTATGTGATTGTAGATGAATATTGAAAGAAAAGTAACCCCACTATTAAAGATGAGAGTTAGTGGTTGCTGTCAAACAGATATAGATAATCAGGCTGGTATGTTCAGGTTTTTATATCCATGGAATAATTTACTTTTACCTAGTAATCCATTTACATGCCGATTTAATGTCTTGGTTTTATGCTTATATATTAACATGGAATAAAGTATAGTTACATGGAAAAAGTATATTAACATGGAAAAAAGTATATTTACATGGAATTAAGTATATTTACATGGAAAAAAGTATATTTACTTGGAATTATATTCACAAGCCATTAAGTATATTTACATGGATTAAAGTTTATTAACATGGTATGAAGAATATTTACTTGGAATTATATCGTTAAGTCGTTAAGTATATTTACAAGGAATAAAGTATAAAATAATTATATATACTTGGAATTATATTTTTATATTTACAAGGAATAAATTATATTTACATGGAATAAAGAATGATTGCATGTAATAATTATATTTACAATTTACATGAAATGATGTATATTTTTATCTTTTATTGTACACTTTTCATTTACATATGTCTGTTCATATAATTAGCCAGATATTTATATGTACTGATGCCAATTTACTTTATTTCTAGCCACAATATTAACAATATGGAGACCCAGTACAGAATGGTATCAGCTGAAGGAAGGAAAGCGTTATAAATTATATAATGTACAAGCTACTTCTTCTAGGTAGGATGTCTCACGATCTACTTGTTTTGTGTCATTCTATGGCCAAAAATAACGTACATTTACTTAATGAAATATTAATTACTTAAGTTATTTACTTAAACTGTACATATATCCATTTACTTAAAAAATATGATTTGGAAGAACTTTAACTTTAAAACCTGGAGTGAAATTTTATACCAATATCATTGAAGGTTAATACAAATGAAATACTAGTTAATGACCTATTGTAATGACTTCGAGCATGATTGTGTTCTATGCAGGTTTTGTCAGCTTATAGACGAAGTGATGAAACAAAAAACTCTATAATTGTATACTATTGTCCTGTCATCTAGCGTTTCAGCTAAATGACTTCACTTCACTAGATTAGTATTTCCATGAACTTAAGTTCACATTAATTCCATTTTCAATATTTTTGTAACCATTTGATTACTGGACCTTTAAGAATTGTATAAGGAGCCGCGGTGGCCCTTGCCCACTAACCTGAAGGTCCCGGGTTTAATCCCTGGCAAAGGTCCGGATTAACCTTCATATTTTTCAACCCAGCTTCCCCTTGTCAGTGATGCAGGTCGGAGGGACTGACATGGAAAAAGCATCTAGTCATTCGGATGGGACAATAAGCTGAGGCCCTGTGTGCTACAGACATATCCCTCGACACTTGGAAATCGAAAAAGAGCAGGCTAATGTCACTGTCATGGCAAAATTTCCCTCATGGCACTGCATGGCATTGCCCGTCTTCGTTAGCCCCTAAGGTGCAGAAAAGTAAGATGTAAAATTCATTTCATTTCATTTCAAGAATTGTATAATTGAACTGTAATATTACTGTTACAGGAGTCGGTTAGAATGTTTAAGTGTAAGTCTTACATCGTGTAGAAACACTAAAATCAAATGTTTACATATTGATGAGAACTTATTAGATGTTATCTATGAACCCAGGGAGGTGAGTTAACCAGCAATAATTGTCGCCATCATGGCCTTTCAACACAAGGGCACACTGGAAAATAGGAGGTTGAGAGTTATCCCCCTTTGGCAAAGAGACTCAAAGATTGTGCAACAAATGCATGGCTGCTTTTCATTACAAACAATTCAATAAGAACATGCCATGATTTTAGTCACTTCTAGTCTGTTATTTATCTCATGCGCATCACATTTGATGATGTTTTATCGGTTATTGGTGATTGACCAGTCTAAATTTCAGTAACTCAGTAAGTCATGCACTTGCTCTCTAACCTGAAGGTCCAGGGTTCAATCCCCGCTAAGGTCAAAATGAAATTTTTTTAGCCCAGTTTCCCCTTGTCAATGATGCAGGTCAGAGGGACTGACATGGAAAAAGCTTCTAGTTGTTTGGATGGGACAATAAACCAAGGCCCTGTGTGCTATAGGCTGTGCACGTTAAAGATCCCTCGACAGTTGGAAATCGTAAAATGAGTAGGCTAATGCCCCTGTACTGGCAAAATATCTCTCATTGCACACTTCATGGCATTGCTCATCTTCATTAGCTCATTAGGTGCAGAAGAGTAGGACTTTAGACTCTCATTTGTTTCATTTTTCAGTCTAAATTTCTTTGTACTTTTGGTTCAATTGTATTTTTGGGGTCATTACATGTCAAACTGAGATTCTGTCCAGGGCAATATGAGTTAAGTTTGGGAAAATATCCTTTGATGAAAGTTTCCCTGTTTCCTCAATAGTAGTAGTTCTTAAATAGGTTTGGAGTGTAGCTGATCTTAAAGTAAGAAAACCAGCTTATAAAGAATTTGATTTTGTTGGTATGGTATTTGATGTAGAAAATGGAAGGTATTTATTAATTTTCTTTGTTTTATATGTATATACTGTAAGGCTAGAAATTAATGCATCAACAAATTAATGCGATACGGGGTATAGAGACGAAAATGTGAGTACAAATTAATGTGATCCATGATAGGTGTCGCATTTTTAATATCATAATAAAAAAGAAAATGGCTTCCCGGATTATGCCAGCTGGGATATGGAGAAAAGCTGGAATTCTAAAGTGTTTAATGAATGAAGACATGAACAATGATCAAGATTTTATCTTTAAATAGTCAAGTTTGAAAAGCTTTTGTTTTTTTAACGTCATTGATTACTAATCAGTTTCAAATTTAGATATAATTACGTAATTACTTAATCCTGCCCGGTCCTAACTCAATATAATTCACTTGGAAATATGTATTTAAAAATGCAGATACAAATTAATGCGATCGCGGATAGGTCGCATTTAATGCATTAATTTCTATCTAGCAATAATTTGTAGCCTTACCTTACTTTATTATCCCAGAGTTCAATGATATCATAATCTTTCTAGATTGCCTTCTTTGCTTTACTTACTAAATACTGATATTAAATTAGTTAGCATGACTTGAACCCTTGTGCTAGTGCCTTCAGTAAATAGTTTTATTTTTTAACCATCTTAAGCACTAAGAACAAATTTGCTAGTCATGTTTGATTCAAATTTCAATATGTACAATTGAGATTTATACCTTCTTCTAGTTTTTGTGCTATATTTATTTTACAGACAAGGTAATATGCAAATAGTTCATTGTATAGATATAGATGGTGAATTTTTAAATATTACATTCTGGACTGGATTAAAGGTAGGTTGGTAGGTAAGATGATTTGGGTGTGACAAGACTATACTATCTGCTATCCAACTTCACCCCTGTCCGTCCGTCGGTGCACAATTGGCTTGTGAACGTCATAAGAGACTGCAATTTTCATTTGATTTGAATGAAAGTTGATGAGATCATAGACAAGTTTAATATTGACAATATTTCGATTAACAGTTTTGGAGTTATTGCCCTTGACTTTGTTAAACTTCATCTAAATTTGTGAACTCAGAGACTACAGTTATCATCTGATTTGAATGAAATTTGGAATGATCTTGTATGTTAATGAGATCTTGGATTATGCCTTAATATAAATGTTGGAGTTTCAACATGTGTTAAATATGAATATGACTGGTCTTATTTCAGAATTTTGGTTGTGAAGATATTCTTGTACCAGGACAATGTTTTGTAGCCTGTAATCTAATATTGAAGTCTAGTTATGGTCAAACTATTGTGTCTGATGTCTTACAAGAAGTCACTCAAATATCTAACTCATCTAAGGTCCCTCAGTATAGAAAATATCTGGATAGATTTCGCTGCATCAAACAGGTACTAATTTGATATTTATTCAATATAGTCATAACAGCACAGAATCATCTAATTTGAACCAGCGATCTCAGAGTCAGGCACCTAATCGCCAGCAATACATGTCAACCGTCTAGACCACTTGGCCAACGGACCCTCCACAAAAAATAGAAGGCAGCAGACCGGCAGCTTCCACTGCGAACATGCATTACCCCTCTGATAATCAGTAACGACACAGCTCCCAAGGCTGATTACATGAGATGATTTATAATATACATTATGTTATAATGGTTTCAGGACCAACGTAATAAGTTATTAGAAGAGGTTAGAAGTAGATATAAAGATAGACACAATAATAAACTCACTAAAGTTCCACAGGTAACTGGTACTCTCTTACTTGGAGATGCAGTAGCACAACGAGTTAAGACACTGGCTTGCTAACCAGTATGTCCAGGGTTCTACCCTTCAATCTTGATAATACCTCCTGATTTTTCAACCCTGGTTCCCTCTTGTAAGTGATGCTGCTGTGGCTCAGTGAGTTAATTGCTTGCTGGCTAACCTGAAGGTCCAGTGTTCAATCCCATCATAGGTCGAGATGAACTTTGGATTTTTCAGCCAGGTTTCCCCTTGTCAGTGATGTAGGTAGGAGGGACTGGCATGAAAAAAGCATCAAGTCATTTGGAAGGGACAATAAACAGAGGTCCCGTGTTCTACAGGCTGTGCATGTTAAGGGTTCCTTTAAATAGCAAAAAGAGTAGGCTAATGCCGCTTTACTGGCTAAATTACCCTCAATTTACACTCATGGTGTTGCCCATCTTCATAAGTCCACATGGTGCAGATTTCATTTCCCTTTGTCAGTGACACAGGTCTTTAGCGTGATCAAGTGCAGATAACTAGAACATCTTTCATCACCTTTACTGCCAATCATTCAAAATGGCTGATACCATTAGATTATCATCTTAAAACAAAGTTCTGCGAATGTTACAATGACATTATTTTAATGAAAATATAAAATTATATAAATTTACATTGGATTTACTGTTTGTTTACTACCTACATATTAATGAATAACATACCATACAATTAAATATTGCCACTATCAGATCTGTTTAGGATAGCTACTGTAATTGATTATAATAATAATAACTACGGTAATAACATTTACTGAGCTTATTTTTCCGCGACTTTTCAACAAGTGTCTTGTCGTTATCAAGCATTAAGATGAATATTAACAAAATAAAACTACATATATATATACAATAAGAATGAAACTATTGCTTATCTGTATATACCTAGTTTCAAACTTGTCAACTTCATTTTTAATTGCCTCACCTCCATATTGATGCCTGATATATGGCAATTAGTAATTGGTAGTATGATAACAATAACTAAGTTTTATGGAATAACAATTACTGAGTATATTTTTTTTTTTTTAAATTGATTTGTATCTATTTAATTTCTGTTAGAATCAGTATAATGATGTACCATTAGATGAAGAAGAAGTATCATCTCCTATGACAAAGGATATTGGCGATTTTTCTCTCAATTCTTCCACCAATATATCAGCAAAAGAACAAGCTGAAAGGAAAAGAAAGAATATACTGAAAGCTAAAGCAGCTAAACTCTTGGCTTATGGATCACCGAGTTCTCTGTCACCGATAAACTGTGCTGTGTCACCTGCTGTTTCTCATGAATTTAAAACTCCAATATTGAGAAAGAAACGCAAGTAGTGGTATGATTTTCACAAACATGGTCATTCACAAAAAAATTCACAATAATTGTGATCTCAAAGCTTAGCTTAGTCACCGCATGTTGCCTTTATATACATGTATTTGTGGGGTTCTATAGCACAGTGGTTAGAGCGTTGGTTCTTAACGCCATGGCGTCATTTGTTAGGATACGTTGAAAATGTCGGGAGTGAGTTCTAATCTCGACCGGGGTGTGATGACCTTGAATAAGTCATCTTCACTCACAATTTCCAGTCCACCCAGCTGTAAATGGGAAAGATCAATGCCAAGAGGTTGGCCAAGGACCAGCTGGTAGAAAGGATCCCTGTCACAGCGAACATGTGAACCTAAAGTTGTTATCCTTATTATCAAATAGTTTTCTCAGCAAAATGTCCCTTATTGCACATTGCACAGTGTTGCTCAACTCAATCAGGAATGTTAATATGGGTACATTATATAATTTAATACATCAGTCTTGTTCATTATTTATATTTGTTCTATAATTTAATACATCAGTCTTGTTCATTATATATTTGTTTTATAATTTAAATCATCAGTCTTATTCCTTATATATTTGTTCTATAATTTAAATCATCAGTCTTATTCATTATATATTTGTTCTATAATTTAATACATCAGTCTTATTCATTATATATTTGTTCTATAATTTAATACAACAGTCTTGTTCATTATATATTGTTAACATTCAGACAGTTTATAATCATGATTTAGATAAGTTATATAATTCAGCCATATGATTGTTATGTTTTGTTATTTAATTATTGATATTATGTAATTGTTATGCAGATGTTAATGGTGCTCATGTCTTTCTTGGCATTATTTTGCAGAAAATGCGTGAATATAAAGCTTTATATATACTTTATTCACGCATCAGCTATATTGAATCCAGAAAAAGACTCATAACGCAAAGACAAGAAAAAAAGGTAAAGTTGTATTTACAATTGCCACCTTAATGTTAATGTTTTTTTCCATCACCAATTTCATAAAAATTTAACTTAGTTATGCTTCTCAGTGATACTTTTAGATTAAGTTTGCCTGAACATATTTCTGATTGAGAAATGCAAGTTTAAGTTCATTATCTCACTGTTGGATCAGGTACAATTCATTTCATATGTTGCCTACTTTTCAACTAACAACTTAAAGAGGCCCAGGCTTTATTTGTTTCAGACAATCATCCGACAGCCTCAAACACATGAAATCTTTTGGTTAGCTAATCAGAAATAGTCTACAGAGCTTACCTTTGAAATTTGAGCCTTCAAATCCATGTGTATCCATAATTATCCGTGTTTGAAAAATCATAATGTATTAAGAAATTACGAACGTCCCGACATATTGGAAAACGGTTCGTCTTGATAATCAAAGAGTTATCCTTAACGTCGTGCAATAGCGGTCATCTATATAAACAGACTACAACGCATTTTTCAATTGTAGACTTTATCAACAGGACACACAATTTTCAGACTGACTGGAGACCAGCCGCGTACAGCACGGAAAAAAAATGAAAAGTGAAATTTTTTGTTTGAGGTATATTCAAGGTATTTTGCGATTTTCTTAGAGCTTGAGTATTTCTGAGGACTGTTTAAATGTAAAAAAGGCCCAAAACGACCCCTAAAAATCAAGCCTGGGCCGCTTTAATTTTCAGTTTCACATTCAATGTGCTAAAAGCAGGGATGTTGATTTTGCCCTATATGCCGACCATGACCGGCAGTCATGCCAAAATGACGGGTTGCAAATAGGCCCTGCAGAACATCAAGTACTTTTAGCCTAAAAGTGAGTGGTGAATAAGATCCATTGCTTTAGTCACTTAGAATTAAAATTCGTACATCTGGTACACTTTAACAAAAACATATAATACATTTCAAAATAACCTCGGTTCATTGCCATTACTTTTCTAATGTCTTTCAGTTTATATTTATACCTTCACAGTACTTTATAGTAGGTTTATTGTAATGTGACCACACATCAGATTTGTATTCTAAAGAGTGATAAAGATACAATTTGTTTTGTCTGGCAAGCAAACAATTGTATGGATTTACCTCTTTTTAAGATGTACATCAGAGCTGTCAATTTGGCCTTATTTTAATTTTATTTTAATTTAAGTATAGGTTAGGAAATTGTGCTAGTTTAAATTCATATTTTGTACGTTAAAATAAAATTGTATATAACTTGCGTGGGATATGTAACACCTGGCTTAATTATGCAATATATCAATTTGATTTATACTGTGAAATAATCATGATAAGAGCACACTTCAAGCTGATTATTGCATATACTTATTCATGTGAAACAGCTAGATTTTTCAAAATGTCTAAATCACAACACTATTAAAACTAATTTCATTCTAATGGTGTTATGATTCAGATATTTCTGACTGCATGTACATTTCTGCATTTATAGATAAATCAGGTGTGTGATTTTAAAACTAAGAAATGTTCAAGATAGTTAATAAAAAGCACCTGCTTTCTCCTATTTTAAGTTTAGTAGGGTAACCACAAAGCCCTTGTTGTCGATTTAATAATGGTATTAGCAAGCATTCAATGATATAAGTTTTATTTCAATCAGAAAACAATTGCAAGAATAACAAATCTATAATAAAATTTAATATGATCTTTTCATTTGTGGTTTAAACCCCAATTCACCAGATATAAGGCCAAACCAAATTTATTTTTCAAACCTTATGCCTTCACATTTCTATTCACCCCTTGAAGCTCCCCTTGCAGTTCAGAAAAAAAGCTTTGGTTTGGCCTAATCATTTAGAAAAAAATATTCATGATATCACATAAAAACCAAAACCAAACTAAGACAAAACAACATGATCTGCAAAAAGTGTCAAAATATGATCTTTATTTGATCCAAGATGCAATTAATTTGGAGCCTTGACAGAATAATTTTGACAAATTTTGCTGTATAGTTAAACAACACAAACAAAAGACTATTTAAATACAAAATATAGTCAATGACAGAAAAATATAACAATAGTTCATTAGCTAGTAACAAAATGTACATCTTATCTTATGATCACAGTTCATAAATTAATAATATAACAAAATAGATTCTTTATAAATTGTACAACAGCCACTGTACAGTTTACTGGTACATAAATAAAAAGCCAGTTTTATTTTTCTGAAATGGCCTCATTTTAAACATTTTTTTGTGCTTCAATATCAACATTTAAAGGTCTATTTTGGTGTGATTTTTTTTTTAATTTGCATGCTCTTGTTTTTAAGGTGAGATTAATTTTTCTAAAAACACATGCTATTTTGGCGAAGAGCTAATTTATCTGAAAGTAACAATGTTTGAAGTGGAACAAACATGTGCCGGTTGATGATCAAATGAAAAATATGACTTTGCGCATACCAGGACAGCCCACTCAAGTTTTTCCAATGATAAGAGGCATCATAAAGATCACCAAAAAAAGGTTTGGTGAAATAAAAAGCACAAACCTACTAATACAGACCTAGAAATAATAAGTGTCAAAAACCTTCAGCCAAAAACGCTAGCATTAGCTGCTTCTGGTTGGCATATCAGATAAAAGGCATTCTAAAGTGTTCTAACTTTATATTTATATTCTTCAGTCCAATTTTCAATTTCACTTAACCTAAAAGGTATGGCCGCTTTTGCTATTGAGATGTCAATAGAAGTTAATAATTCTGCATAAGAAATACAAACTTTCTATCCTTTGTGCCACAATTATTATTAGTTACCACAAAAAAATAACACTTTTTTCAATAACTCAAACCGATGGTTGTAACATAGACTTTCAAGGTCAAAGGGGATAATAGGTCTTAGAATGAACATAAAATTTAAAATTTTAAACTTGGTCAATAAGAGCTCTATTCATCAGTAAATATACCTGCTACCATAAATAACATGAAAAAAATATCCAAAAAACTAAGTAATTATCCATTAAAGATGCAATTGATTATTGAAAAATGCTAAATAAATTGATTAAGCGTTTTTCAAAAATGACTTAGTTTTGAGAATTTTCAAGATTTTCAGGGATTCTGTTACTTTATGACATCAGGTAAGTTCACTGATGAATATACACTCATATTTACCTTTCTTGAGAACTAAAATTTTATGTTCATGTAAGACCTATAATCCTTTTAAGTTACAGAAGATCCCTAATTTCAAAGCATGTAATAAATACACATGTATATATAACTAAACTTCATTGTAACTATAACATTGTTTTGTTTTAATTTCATTTCGAGATATGGTCCAAGATCATGGATTACTCAAATTGAAAATAGTAAAAATCATTTTGTAGATTACGGTACTTTAAAAAAATTTCATGACTATTTTCATCGGACATCAGTACTTTAAAATAAGACAATACAACATTGCTTAGGCTATGCCATCCTAGTACAATTAAGAAGCCAATTTCCTCAAATAAATTTTAAAACAAGAGAGAATCGCAGATTGTCAGGAATTTCAGTCCAATTCCTTCCAAAATATAATTTCAAGAACTTACCATTTTAGGACTTAAAAGTGTGCTGAACACAGGAGAGAATTGAAATAAACAGCAAAATTGATCTGAGTTTAAAAGAGACCAATCTATTCAATGTGTAGCAAAAATTAACCCATATAATCGCACAATACCAGTATAAAGAAAATCTAATAAGTGTTTTTTTAATAAGAGTTATTGCACTGGTAAAGTCGTTTCATATTACATCCAATTTTAAGTTCCTATTAACCATCAAACAATCTGTTCTGAAGAAAAGTTTTTAATGAGCTGGAGGTGCAGGTGGAGGAGGTGGTGGAGGGTTCGAATCACTTGGTCTGCTGGGTTTTCCATCACCACGGTTACGTAGACTAGATGGTCTGAATAGAAATAAGGCTGTAGCAACCACCAACCAACCAATCATCATCATAGCAATCATATTGTAACCACCATTAGGCATGGTCGTTTCACCAGGTAGAGATTCGATGCATTGTGTGTCCGTGCAAACATTTTGAGAATTGCGTAACATGTTCATCAGACGCTGCATTGCTGTTTCATGGTTCCAGATGCATTCGCAAGGATCAAAGTCAGACATCTTGATAATTGGTTTCTTAACCTAAAGAGTTCAAAGATTTAAAGTTAAAAGATTCTAGAAATACTATGCATATATGTTCTTAAGTGGCATTGAGCAATTGTGAATACGATATATAGGCACAGCTTTATGGAGCAACAATCACTGGTTAAAGTTTATGTGACGTTTCGGCGTGTTTCCCCCCGCCGTCCTCAGGCACAGAATGACAAGACATGATAGGCAACTCGTATATATATAGTTGCCTATCATGTCTTGTCGTTCTGTGCCTGAGGACGGCGGGGGAAACACGCCAAAACGTCGCATAAACTTTAACCAGTGATTGTTGTTCCATAAAGTTGTGCCTATATAATGCATATATATATATGTTGTAGGCCAGTTATGCCACTTAGTACAGTTGACTGATTCTTACTTTGAGTTAGAAGGTCTAGACCCAGGTGCATTGAATGACATTATTAGATTTCCAATTCATCCTGATATAAAGTCAATGTAAAATATTTAACTCTGTGTTGTAGACAGTTTAACTCAGTGTGCAGGAGATATGACTAGTGTTGACCAGTTTACATGTCAACTGAACACATTTCACTCCAGACATAGGAGAATATCTCTTTATGGCTCAGTGAATCATATCTCCACTAAAACCAGAAATATACTGAAAAGAGATCTATTGTGCATTAGACTAGATTACATAACATTAGACTGGGTAAAAGAAATTTTTTTTTTCAAAATGATTGATGTGTTGACATTCTTATGAATTTGTGTTACTCAATCAGTCAATGCTAAATCTAACCCTTACCCTTTGTTTCTTTGTTGTAAACAACTACGAAATGGCAACAAAATTATGAAATATTACACCTACACTCTCAACCAAACATTAATTCCCAACTTTAGAATCCAAGAGATTTGACAAAAGCGGAAGTTATTGCTTGTGTATTATGTATGGGTCAAGCACATCCAGCCCTGAATAAGAGATACTGAAAAATATGATATACTATATTCGGTCTTGACAAACTAGTCTTTGTTTTGTTGAAGAGCCACGTCAGATTAAAATAAAAATCTGCGCACGCATAAATGGTATTTAATCACGTGACCAGTGTCAGTATCCTACTTGATTTGTTCAATTCAAGAAACCCTTTTAAATTGGCTGTATTTGGCTTGCATGTAGGCAATGAGAGCAAAATATGACAAATACCTAACTATGCCAAATAAGCAATAACATTAACAGTAGACTTTGTTCTTCAGTGACACCACACGAAAAAACTTACATTCCTCTCGTATCAACCTCACGATGACGTTTATATTATACTGACGTCATTGCAACCTCGGGTCCCGGGTTTTCGCCGCCATGTTTCGTGGGTAGCTTGACCTTAGTCAAACACCATTGTAATGTATGATAAGCAAATCATCTGTCATCGTTTCGTCCGCTATATATAATTAATAATGTGTTAAAAACGAGTACGATCTAACGTATTGTTTAAAAGATATAATTTCGAGCATAAATTAAAACCTTTGCGGCCCTTGCACTCTTGCAGGTTCTCTGCCACCGCCTCTGAATGGTAGCCATAGAGTTATAAATTTCATACATAATGTAGATTGGCGGAGTCTTTTATGGGCCACCGTACAAAAACTTGGACCATTTTGACCATAAACCACCAAGTTCTACTTGTTTAGAAGTGAAAGCTGTAACTTTTAGTTTTGTCTTAAGATTGCATATAAATTATATGGCATGAAACTCGTGGAATATTTTTAATTAAAAAATAATGTACCTTGTGAACCACGGAAACTAACGAACATTGACGAAGATTGTGTCGTTTTAGGTCTGGATGACGAGTACGAAACAGTCCATTTCCTGTAGATGAACTTGAACGATTAACAAAATATAACGTGCATATATTGTGTCCAGGTAGATTATAATTCGGAAACGACTGTTAATCTATGACTATGGTCATTTCCAGTTTATTATTATTGATCAGAACAAAATGGATCTACTTCTTTTATTACATACGTTTCGTAACACATAAGGCAACGTTATAGTAGTTGCTAGATTGATTGTTTCAATTTGGGTATTTCTTTTTTGTACCATCAGTGGGCATCAGTATCAACATGCTCGTTAAGACTTGCAGTGGTTTCCTCCTTTTACAAGTTCCTCATCAGTAGTTTCCCCCCAGTGATTTCCACCTCTTTTTCATCCCAGTGGTTTCCCCCTCTATTCCACCCCAATTCTAAGTGGTTTCCGCCCCCTAATTAATATATGATCAGGTAATCAAAAACCCTGTTAATCTATGATCAGCTACTGTGATAGCTTCAAATTAACAAATGAAAGGAATAAGGAAGCCATTGGAATAGGTTTTTGTAGTTCAATCATACCATCATTATCTCCCTACACCACTCATGCCACACCTATGGCTGCGTCAAAGTTTTTTTCAAGAATTTCACTCGCTATTTCAAATTGCGCTGATAAACAACTTTAATTGTCAGAGAGGACCAGGGATTGGTATATGGATTGTTACTTTAAAGTGGTTAAGAAGCCATTCATTCAACTTTGGTCTATTCACCGCTTCATCACCAATGGGAATGAAACAAAGGAGAACGGAAGACTATGTGGAGGTAATTGATTAATCTTTTATTTTACCAATTTCAATTTCTCACATTGTTATCAGTCTTAATTAATTAGTTGAATGATTGTCATTGATTAAATCATTTATTGTTTGTTTTAGGTATTGAAGAAAATCAAGTCTTGTGGAAGTTAATGTTCATTTTGGTATGTTTTTCACTGGGTGCAGTGTTTATGGAGAAAAGTTCAAGCTGTTGGTCTACAGGAAACATATAATAATCGCAAAGGAGTATACAAATTTATTAGAAATTTAATGGCACTACCATTCTTAAAGCCTAGCTTTTTTATGTCCTGATACCTCTTTTGCGCTGTAAAGGAGACTGGGTTGATACCCAGGTTCAGTCTTTCAAGAAGACAGAGACAGACTGTGGTGTACAATTCCATAAATAAGAAATCTAAAAGGAACAAGTAAAGTCTATACAGTGAAATAAATATCCTAATTGAAAGTAGGAAGAACATTCAATGTACCGGTATCATTGTATTGTAATTGTTATTATTAATGAAAATAAAATATGATTTTAATTCAAATTATCCTTGTTAATTAAGCATAATATATGTATATATATGAGGGAGGAAACCATTGGTTTGGTACCAGTTGTTGATATTCTTAATATAATTATGACTTGGTAGTGGAACTTGACAGGCTTAAAAATTACTTAGTTTAATGGATATGTAGGGTTATATAGAGATTCTTGTCTCTACGTAAGGGAAACAGCGTCTTAGCATGAACATCAAATTTTAGTTCTCAAGAAAGGTCTATATGAGTATATATTCATCAGGGAACTTACCTTGTGTCATATAATCTCTTAAAATCTTGAAACTCGCAAAACTAAGTCAGTTTTGAAAAACCCTTTAATCAATTTATTAAGCATTTTTCAATAATCAATTGCATCTTTATGGATAATTACTTATAGTGTTCTTGATTTTTTTTTAAGGTTTAATTATGGGAGCAGGTATATTTACCGATGAATCGAGCTCTTACTGACGGAGTATAAAATTTTCAAATTTATGTTCATTCTAAGACCTATTATCCCCTTCCTTGTCTCAACTATTTGTTCAAATATTTACACCATTTTTTTCAGCAAAATGTCTGGTTCCAAATTTGCAAAGAAGATTTTCATTGACAGACTGCCCTGGCATGTAGCATCTGATGATATATATAAGTATTTCTCTAAATTTGGATTGATTAGGTATGTTCGTGTACCGTTTGACAAGGAAACAGGATATCACAGGGGATATGGATTTATTATGTTCGGTCATAACAAAACTGCTGAGACTGTAATTAAAGAGGAACATATTTTAGGAAATGTGAAAGTGAGAGTGAATTTAAGTTTAGAAAATAAAAGAAAATAGTGAAAGACTGGGTAATTCTCCATGATACACATATACACCATGTCTGACAAACAACTTATTTCAGGTTGTAATTAAGGTATTCAGCAACATTTAAATAGTGAAAAGAAAATAGTGAAAGACTGGGTAATTCTCCATGATACACATGTATACATCATGTCTGACACACAACTTATTTCAGGTTGTAATTAAGGTATTCAGCAACATTTAAATAGTGAAAAGAAAATAGTGAAAGACTGGGTAATTCTCCATGATACACATGTATACATCATGTCTGACACACAACTTATTTCAGGTTGTAATTAAGGTATTTAGCAACATTTAAAAGGTGAAAATATTTTTTTAGATGTTATTTTGTATAAGAATTTTACATCATTGTACCTTCTAATGCCAATTTATTATTGTAGTCTGTACTGTACCGTAAGATATTGGTCAAGATAACATTATCTTTCCACTGTTGATATTAGATATATATCATGATTGATGTCAGAGAATAGTTTGGATAAATCTAAAAAGACTTCTGAACTTATTATGATTGTAAAGATGTGTATTAGAGAAAAACAGTCATCTGTGTACAAATATTTGTTTATTGTAAGACAGGTGGACATGGTACTTTCGGCACACACTTCTTTTGGACAGCATCACTGATTTAGGCACATACATGTATTCATTTAGGCGTATACTCTCAAGGGACACTTGTATTTGGCACATACAAATTTAGGCACACTGTTTGAGAGCACTGTAATATTAGTCAACATGTCAATTTTGCCAGTGGCTTGAGGCAATATAGGAATGCCCTCCAAAGACCAAAGAATAAATGAAAGATGATGAAAAAATAATAATAATTTTAGACTAAGGAATCAATGAATGAACTTGATCCTAGTGTTTAAATTGCTTGAAATGCACGTTTTCACTAGGCACACTTTCTATTATGCTGTTCAAAGGCTTTCTTCCTCCATCATGTGACCAAAATATCTTTCCCTTTTTTATTCTTGGACCTTTGTGGGCATTCCCCTATCCCCTCCAGCCACTGGCCTTATTGACAAGGTCAACGGGCATTCTTAATGAATACGTGCCTGTCTGAAAGTGCGTCTGACTGAAACTATTATTAATAACAGTGAAGCATCAAGACACACTTATCAATTTGCCCAATTCCAATTATTTATCAACAGTCTGCGGTTGTTTTAATAATATCTTAGTTATGTTAGTTTAGCCATTGTTTCATCATGTATATGCTTATTTTTTTGTGAAGAATAAAAATATTAGAAATAATACAAATATCTTTTCAGGGCTTATTATGATCAATATTACCAAGTTTTGTCAAAATATAAAAAATGATTTTATTTTTCCGAGTGTTTACAAGCTAAACAAGTATTATAGAGTGAAAACATCAAGTTGGACACAATATTTTGGTGTTATCAAAGTCAAAAGAATCTGTAAGAAAATGTAGTCTGTATAGTAAGCGCAAGCCAAACCTGAACAGACGGGGTGATTACAATATACGCCCAAAATATTATGGGCCGCAGTTAAAGTGATTTTTCAGGATGTCCCCATGAATTCAAATGAGTCAATTGACTGACCGAAGAATGGTTTATCAGTGCTGATGTGTAACTGATCAATATTCACATTTTGGTAATAATCAGCTGGCTTAATACAATACTGATGAACTTATCAGAGTTTATAAAAAAAGATGATATCAGACTTTTTATTCCATTTTCTTAATAATCAGCTGGCTTATTACAATCTTGATGAACTTAGAGTTTATAAAAAAGATAATATCAGACTTTTTATTCCATTTTCTTAATAATCAGCTGGCTTATAAACTCTGATAAGTTCATCAAGATTGTAATAACAAAGATAATAACAGACTTGTTATTCCATTTTGTTAATAATCAGCTGGCTTATTACAATCTTGATGAACTTATCAGAGTTTATAACAAAGATAATATCAGACTTGATATTCACATTTTGTTTAATCAGTTGAATGACTGATCAATTTATTACAATCTTGATGTGTAACGGGGTACCTCATAATGGTTCTATTCTTAATTTCATTGCAGGTTCAGGGATCATGGTCAAATTTTGTACTCTTCGGTATTTATAATCAGGAATTTTATGGAATCGAAACTTTTTAAGTAACAGAATCAACACTGTCTGCATTTCTGCCATAGCAAATCTTTTACCAATGCACATCAATGGTCCTGCTCCAAAAGGCATAAATTTATGCATATCTGTATCTTCAAGAAATCTCTCTGGATTGAATTTTTCAGGATCTTTCCAATTGTCAGGATGTCTGAAATATCAAATATAATTAAATTTAAAATATCAAAATATTTCAAATCTTGTGAAGAATACAATCCATTGAAATCTGGTGAAAACATTGATTGATATCAGGTTCATATGTAGAATGACAGTACATTGACATCAGGTTCAGATGTAGAATTGCAGTACATTGTGTTTCCACTTGTTTAAAAAGCCGGCTTATTTGGCCCTCGATAAATTGCCGAACGAAAAGGGGGGTTTTTGGTTCCTGAACCGTAACGGTTCGGCAATTTAACAAATTGAAACACAGAAAAGCTAGCTCAAAGCCGGTTTTTTGGCCATGTTGAAACACAGTTATTATAATGACTTGACTTACCTATGAAGACCACTTACACTAATACCAATAATGGTACCTGCCGGTATGGTATAACCATTAATTACATCATCATTAATAGCTTGTCGGAAATATGTTGTTACAGGGGGGTATAACCTAGAAGAAAAAACAAATTCAATTAAATAACCGAAATAACAGGATTAAGCGTAAAATTACATATTGTAATATCTGCAAACACTATTGTGAACTGCAGTGCTTTCAACACTTTCTTGTCCATCTTCATTAGCTCATAAAGTGCAGAAGAGTAGGAAGTAAAACTCCATTCATTCCAATAGCCTACTTACCTTAGTGATTCATTAATTACACAAGTTAAGTAGGGCAATTCATCAAATTTATTAGGATGCACTGCACCATCTGGAAATACGCTGACAATCTCCTTTCGGGCTTTTTCTTGTACATCTGGATATTCAGATAAATTTAACAAAATCCAAATAAGTGAGCTACTGGTAGTCTGAAAAATACAGCTTGAGTGAAATAAAATGGTCATTTTCAATGGCTGATTAGAAATGAAATGAATAGAGAGTTACGTCCTACTTTTCTGCATCTTACGGTCTAATGAATACGAGCAATGCTATGCAGTGTGCTATGAGGGAAATTTCTGCCAGGACAGCCACTTAAGCCTGCTCTTTTTTGATTTCCAACTGTCAACGGATCTTTAGAGTGCACAGCTTGTAGCACACAGGGCTACAGGATGTGCACGTTAAAAGATTCCTCGACATTTGGAAATCGCTATAAGAGTAGGCTAATGCCGCTGTCCTGTCGAAATTTTCCTCATTGAACACTCATTTCCCTGTCCGAAAAGCATTGCCAATTAAACAAGAGAACAATTACCTCAAAACCAGCAAATAGAAAGCCTGCAGCATTATCTAATATAACATTATCTGGTAACTGTGTATTGGTCTCATCTCTAGCTTTTAATAATAATGATAATAAATCATCCTTGCCTATACCATCACCTTGAAAATCATTATCAAATATTTGAAGATAGCTTGCCAAGCAAGGTAACATACGCCCAGATTGTTAAATCATTCTTTCCTATATTAATAGCATCTATATTTACCGGTAAGTCCTCAAATTTGAACTTGATGGCTGTCCTCTCAATTCCAAAGCTCACAAATTTCATCAAAATCCATAGAAAACTGTAGCTTCCATTGCACCCACAATGCTATTTTGACGTGATTTTACTAAGTCAAGGGCAATAACTCGAAAACCATTCATAGAAAAATGGTCACATTCGAACTTGACAGCTGTCTTATGAATTCAAATGCTCACACTAAGTTTCATTAAAATCCATTGGTAATTGTAGCTTCTATTGCATCAACAATAAAATTTTAACATGATTTTATTCATATATATGAAGGCTGACAATGACAAGGTCAAAAGGTTAGTTTTGTATTGGTTAAGATAAGGTCAAAACCACTGACCTTTATTTCCTGTTTTCAATAAATTTTCCTTCTTTTTGTCACAAACGGTTTTAATGGTCTCCCAGAAAAACTCATTGTCCTGTTTCTTCTGTATGTTGGCTTGAAATGGTAGTTTGTTTATCAATGGTATCATTTGTACCAGTCTGAAAAGTCAATTTAAACCAGGTGGGCTGCAGACTGAACACAAAGTGCTTTGTCCTGGTGAAATTTTCCTCATTGCTCACTACTAATCACTTTCTTTCAAGAGATGATCTTATCAAATCAAGAAATTACCAAAAATTGAATGATATTGAAATCCACATTAGAAATAGTCAGAAATTTATGCCTTTTTGACCAGTTTCGTTAAAAAGCACTTTGATAAAACTGCAGACTTGTTCCAGGATAATGATGGTATGACTAAACTACAAATATATCAATATTTATGAAAATATCACGGTTTGGCAGATCTGATTGAAATAAATAGCTCAAACTAGGACCTAATTTTTGTGTCTTTTAACCAGCCAACAACTTTCAAAATAGATATCAGAGACTGTATTAGCTATAGGGCCTAGATGTTAAAGGGATAATAGCCTTAAATAGTATTAAACTTTTAACACAAATATTAGACTAGGACGGGTGTAATCTAACGCCTACTATCCCTTTAAACTAACCTTATCCTAAAATCTCTCAGTATTCTTCTAAAACACTGTACACCTACTTCATCAGGAGTCTTTAGTGAATTTATTTTATAGCCAAATCCACATTCACATACAGCATCTAATGTCTATAAATATAGAATTGTTTGCTTATAACTTTGTTATAGAGTGCACTGGTGAGGCAGTTCATGACTATCAAGCTGAAACACCAGTTACTACTTGCTAAGGAGCATCATGCAAAATGTCAATCATTTGAAATATGAATTAAAAAACACAAGATATATGAATATACTACTTCTAGGTTTATTACATACTACGTTTCGAAACACAAGATTATAGATATTCTACTTCTAGGTTTATTACATACTTTGTTTCTAAACACAAGATTATAGATATACTACTTCTAGGTTAATTACATATTACGTTTCGAAACACAAGATTATAGATATACTACTTCTAGGTTTATTACATACTATGTTTCGAAACACAAGATTATAGATATACTACTTCTAGGTTAATTACATACTATGTTTCGAAACACAAGATTATAGATATACTACTTCTAGGTTTATTACATACCCTTTCTTATTTTGGTGAAACTTTCAGATACATGTCCCAACATTTTGGCATCTAGTTTTCAACTAAATTTGAATTTAAACCAATTTTTGATAGAACAGAATGCATCTATATCTTGGCATTTCTTGGCTACAGACTTGAGTAAGGATCCTTTTCCACCTTTTGGCATTTTACCTAAATGGCAGCATATGAAAACTGTTGCTACGCGTTAAAAATCATTTGACTTTTTCTCTCATTTAATTCGTTCCATTATGATGTATTCTAACTTACCAATCTAGACATATAGTTCTGAACTTCTATAATGCAGGAATCTTGTGAGGACAATTGATTATTCCAATCATCTAACATCTCATTGGTCAGACGACTAAATGTATCACAGAATGCTGAAAAGAATACTTCCTTAGAAGGCATGGTGTGGTTCTTGCAAAATGTGATGGCACATATTGAATAAATATTCTTTTTAAAATCGATTGTGAGAAATTTTGGAGAAACGATGTATGTCCATAGCATAAGATTGTAAAAAAGAAAAGAAAGAACAAATATTTTTTACAAAGATAACTACTTTGGTTCACAAGTCCGTTGTGGACTGGAATTATGAGTGATGATGACGTATTCATGGTCATCGAACTTTCACACACCTTTCGAGATAAGGACCCATGTCCGACATTTTCAACGTATCCTAAGAAATGACGTCATGATGATAAGAACCAACGCTCTAACCGCTGTACTATAGATCCCCATAAAACATGGAGATATTTTGTTGTTACTATGTATCAGTCAATGGATATATTTCAATCTAAATAACAGACACATGTGCACACATACAGAATGATGACGTATGCATTTGCATACGTAAAAAGGTGGCAGAAATGTACGGGAAATTTATAAATTAACATGAGCAACACATTTTCCCATATGCATTAACACCCAACACTGTGGCATGCCCACAGAAGGCCTACTAAACAGAAATTAACAAGTTCTGTGTTAATTGGATATAATGAGTAAAAACATAACATTTGACACTTTTTTGCCTTCAATAATGGAATGACTGAAGAGTCCTAGGATGATAAATGAGCTATTTTCAATCTAAGGACTTAATACACGTATATTTAGCAATCAATTAAAAAATGGCAATGTCATATGAAGGAATAGCCAATTAACAACCAATCAAAAGGGAGAAAATAGGCTTACAAAAAGTTGTTTTCAGAAATGTGTGAAGTTAAAATTCATCTGACACTATCATTACAAAGCTTAATCAACTTTAAAATAAATAAATTTAAATAAAAATTTGATATGGATTGAGCTATAAAGAAGTCGATTTTAAGATTTTACGCACTGACACAACCTTATATTTTCAGACACGAGTCAAAAATTGATATAGCTGACCCATGAATAAGACCCAATACTTACTATCTACTACTATTTTTCCAAATGTAGGATTCAATAACTTTTTTAATGATTTATGTTCTTCTCCTCTTGTACTCAGAATAAATCTTGGAAATCTGGATTTGATGGGCCTAGATTTTAATACATAAAAAAACACATTACTCAAGCTTTAAGCTTTGAATAGCTGTCTTTGCATCTTCACAATATCAAACTTGGTCTCATACCTTGACTGTAATAGCCATCTTTCTTGTAATTTGATTGCTGCCAATCAGATTCCCTGACTGAAACAATCAGCAATAATGATTGCAGCTTTGATTAACTGTGTTCGACAATACGCTCATAACATACAAGTATATCCAGGTATAAATATGTCAAAGGAGCTCACGCCACGCCATTCAGGGCTGAGTTTCACCGCCATGTCATTCGACCCGACCAGATCTCAAGATTTATCAACAACCAAACCAACAGCACAGAATCATCTAATTTAAACCAATCCAACCACCAACTTCTACGAATACCAACAACTACCTAGTTTGCGATATCAGTATTTGCTTGAAGCAAACATTAAAGGGGCCCAGGCTTTATTTGTTTTGGACAATCATCCGACAGCCTCAAACACATGAAATTTTTTGGTTAGCTAATCAGAAATAGTCTACAGAGCTTACCTTTGAAAATTGAGCCTTCAAATCCATGTGTATCAATAATTATCCGTGTTTGAAAAATCATAATGTCGTAAGAAATTACGAACGTCCCGCCATATTGGAAAACGGTTCTTCTTGATAATAAAACAGTTATCCTTCCCGTCGTGCAATAGCGATCATCTATATAAATAGACTACAACGCATTTTTCAATTGTAGACTTTGTCAACAGGACACACAATTTTCAAACTGACTGGAGACCAGCCGCGTACAGCACGGAAAAAAATGAAAAGTGAAATTTTTTGTTTGAGGTATTTTTCAAGGTATTTTGCGATTTTCTTAGAGCTTGAGTATTTCTGAGGACTGTTTAAATGTAACAAAGGCCCAAAACGACCCCTAAAAATCAAGCCTGGGCCTCTTTAACTTGTCATCGAACAAAAACCAACGATTTGTAATATTGATATTAAATGTATGCATTCTTATCATCAAATGAAACTAGAAATATCTGTCACCAGGTTTCTGGCATAAACTTATGGTTGAAAATTCCACTTCAATAAACATTGAGCAACACTTTGTAAGAGAAATTCAGAATTATCACCCTTCAACATAGAACCTTGAATAAGGTTGAACATCCAAGTTTACTGGGACCTGTTTCACAAAGATACAAGATTTTAAGAAATACAGTAACCTGATTGGTTAATAAAAACTCAATTTTAGTAATTGACCAATCTGACCATTGGAACACTAAAATCATCCTAAGTTAAGTTTTCGTGACACAGGCTCCAGATCTACAAGAAAAAACAACTGACACTTACCCTCTTAATGGATGCTGATAATTTTGCCAATTGGTAATATTGATGTATTTGATAATTTCTGGATCAGCCGCTAACAATCGACATTCACCATATAGATGATAGAACCTTATGAACTTAGAATCTGCTGCCTTCATCCATCTAAACAAAATACATTCCTTATTAGCCTTTTAACATGGGACAATAAAAAGAGATTGGGAAGATTCCGTTGTAGTGTTGGACAATCAGGAAAAAAATACAAATAATTAGAGAGGCATAATTCATTATAAAATCTATCAATTATCGGACGATGTCAATGTTAATATGGATCAAAATAAAATTTACACACCTTAATGGTTTATACATTAACATGTTTTGTTAATTTCCTTTTTTTTTCTTTTACCGTCTGTGTTAGCCCATAAGGTGCAGAAAAGTAGGAGGTAAAACTTTTCATTTTAATTTTAATGCTTTTTTTTCCTCCAAATTTTGGATGATGTCGCTGACTTTCGAATAGGAATCAATTAGTCGGGTCGTTTTGAGTTTCAAGGATCGCAAATCGATTGTTGCCGGCATCCTTTGACATTTAAATCTCAGTGAACGTAAGAATAATGCTAAATAAATGAACGAGCGGACGCCCAAAAGGCTATACGCCCACCAGCAGCAAATTTTTATTGGTGAGCAAAACACCAACAGCAAAAAGTCAGAAAGCCAGGAACCAATGATCATGAAATTCGAACCCATCCAAGATCTCATCAATATGAACAAGCATACCAAGTTTCATTGAAATCCGATGAAAACTGTGGTCTCTATTGTGGCCACAAGCAATTGTGGACGGACGGACGTCCGGACAGACAGGGTCAACCGCAATATACGTCCACATTATATGTGGGCATATAAAAATGTTTGGATAAACATTGTAGCCTGTATCACACCCACAAGCTGAATTTGACAAATTCTCACTAAGAAAAGGGACATAACTCACCAACCGTAAAAGTCAGAAAGCTGATTTTCGAAAGGAACCGAGATTTTATGATGACAAAGACACCTACCAAGTTTCGAAAAGATCAGAAAAAAATTGTTGCCTGTATCGCACCCACAAGCTGAATTTGACGAAGTTTCGCTAAAAAAGAGGGCATAACTCACCAACCATAAAAGTCAGAAAGCTGGTTTTCGAGAGGAACTGAGATTATATGATGATAGAGACACATACCAAGTTTCGAAAAGATTGGACAAAAATTGTGGCCTGTATCGTGCCCACAAGCTGAATTTGACGAATTTTTGCTAAAAAAGAGGGCATAAACAAGTTGAATTTGACGAATTCTCAATAAGAAAGGGGGCATAACTCACCAACCATAAAAGTCAGAAAGCTGATTTTCGAAAGGAACCGAGATTTTATGATGACAAAGACACCTACCAAGTTTCGAAAAGATCAGAAAAAATTGTGGCCTGTATCGCACCCACAAGCTGAATTTGACGAAGTTTTGCTAAAAAAGAGGGCATAACTCACCAACCATAAAAGTCAGAAAGCTGATTTTCGAAAGGAACCGAGATTATATGATGATAGAGACACATACCAAGTTTCATTGTAATCTGATGAAAACTGTGGTCTCTATTGTGGCCACAAGCAATTGTGGACGGACGGACCGACGGACCGACGTCCGTACGGACAGGGTCAACCGCAATATACATCCACATTATATGTGGGCGTATAAAAATTGCTATAAAGAAATATATTTACTCCAATGTATTGGTCATAGCTTCTTTCTTCAGGGCAGAAAACATATTTCCAACTATTGGTATATAGGGTGGACCTGGTAACTGAAATTAAAATACCCAGCAATACAAAGATTAGCTTTATACTATCTGAAGATGCAAAGATGATCCCATTGTATCCTCAATACAGGTTTGGCTCATAACCTGTATCAACCTAAGCTCCTCTTCTATTTTGTAGAGGGGGGGGGGGGGGTAAAGATGGGATAGAGGGGGGATGGGGCATAGTACCTGACAATTAACAACTCCATGATAAAAAACTTGAAATTGGGAAACAAAAGCCAAAGTTTTGATATAACAAGTTTGGCGGTAGGTTCCTTTCTTTTTTTCATAAATCAAATCGATTTACTCAGACTTTTCGTTACCTTAAGCTCTTTCAATTATGAGGATATTTCATATTCTACTAAGAATCAGATATTAAATTTTCACTGAGTTACCTTTCTGAGTGGTGAAAAATATGGCTTGATAAGAATTTGATATGTCCACCAAGATAGGATAGGTACACTGGTGTATAAAGCAATATCTTTCCATGTTACAGTTGTATTTAAATGATGGTAGAGGTTTACTACCTCCTTCCAACTTTCTTCAATTACTACAATAAAAAAGACATACATATACAGACATAAATAACAGACATTAATAAACAGACATAAATAAACAGACATAAATAAATAGAAATGAATAAATAGACATGAATAAATAGACATAAATAAACAGACATAAATAAATAGAAATGAATAAATAGAAATGAATAAATAGACATAAATAAACAGACATAAATAAACAGACATAAATAGACATATAAAAACATACATAAATATATCAACATAAATAGACCTAAATAATTAGACATAAATAAATAATCATATATAAACAGACATAAATAAACAGACATAAATAATTAATAGTAATAATAATAATAATAAATTCTTTATTAAAGGGTATAAAGTTAGGCTAATTAGCCTGTCTCACAATACATCTATCCCTTATAACAATTATAAATTGATCATTCAACACAACAATATAAACTTATAACTATACTGATTCGAACAATGAAATAAAATATGTAGGCCTACAATATAAACATGCCCACCCCTTTTCTGCCCTGACACGAGTCAAATGGAATGAAATGAAGTGAATGGAGTTTTACTTCCCACTTTTCAGCACCCATGGCCAATGAAGACTGGCAACGCCATGCAGTGTGGAATTGGGGAAATCTTGACAGAACAGAAGCATTAGCTTATTCTATTTCGATTTCTAACTGTAGAAGGGTGCGTGTCCAAGGAGCACTTAAATAAACAGACATAGACATAAATAAACAGACATAAATAGACATAAATAAAATAAACAGACATAAATAAATAGACATAAATAAACAGACACATTAATACATAGACATAATCATTAAAAAATAACATAAATATATAGACATAAATAATAAGATAAAATAAATCGACAAAAATCATAAATAAATAAATAATAAATAGACATAAATCATAAATAAAAAAAAATTATAAAGAATTATAAGATAGCTTGCCAGGCAAGGTAACATACACCCACTGGCAGCATTGAATTTGAAAAATAAATTGAGCAATGACTCAAATACATTGAAATCAAGGGCAAAAACTCAACAACTGTTCATGGAAAATCATCAAATTAAAACTAGACCACCATCTTATCTATTTCAACACTCCTACTAAGTTTCATCAAATCTATTAAAGGGGCCCAGGCTTTATTTGTTTCGGACAATCATCCGACAGTCTCAAACACATGAAATCTTTTGGTTAGCTAATCAGAAATAGTCTACAGAGCTTACCTTTGAAATTTGAGCCTTCAAATCCATGTGTATCCATAATTATCCGTGTTTGAAAAATCATAATGTCTTAAGAAATTACGAACGTCCCGCCATATTGGAAAACGGTTTGTCTTGATAATCAAAGAGTTATCCTTCCCGTCGTGCAATAGCGGTCATCTATATAAACAGACTACAACGCATTTTTCAATTGTAGACTTTGTCAACAGGACACGCAATTTTCAGACCGACTGGAGACCAGCCGCATACAGCACGGAAAAAAAATGAAAAGTGAAATTTTTTGTTTGAGGCATATTTCAAGGTATTTTGCGATTATCTCAGAGCTTGAATATTTCTGAGGACTGTTTAAATGTAACAAAGGCCCAAAACGACCCCTAAAAATCAAGCCAGGGCCCCTTTAAAGCTTCTTATTGAAACCGCAATAGAATCTTGAGGCAATTTCACGAAGTCAAGGGCAATTACTCAAAACAGTTCATTGAAAATCTGTCAAATTCAAACTTGACTGAGGTCTAATCAATTTCAATGCTCACACCAAGTTTCATGAAAATCCTCCGAAAATTGGAGGATTTATTGCAGCAAAACTAAAATTGTGACAAGATTTTACTACGTCAAGGGCAATAACTCAAAAACTGTTCATCACAAAAATTGCCAAATTCGAACTCGACTTTTGTCTTATCAATTCCAATGCTCACACCAAGTTTCATTAAAATCCATCCAAAATTGTAGCTTCTATTGTGTCTACAACAAATATAGAGGTAGGGGCAATAACTCAAAAACTGTTTATAGAAAAATCGTCCAAATCGAACTTGGATGCCGTCTCTTCAATACCAATGCTCATACCCAGTTTCATTAAAATCCATAGAAAATTGTAGCTTCTATAGTGTCTACAACAAATGTTGCCGGCCCATCAACGGACCGACGGACCGACCGACAGGGGAGACGACAATATAAGTCCACATATTAATGTGGGCGTATAAAAATCCGTTCATTCGATAATTTCGATACATGCATACCAAGTTTCATTAAGATTGGAAAAAAACTTTAAGCCTCTATTGTGGATACAACTCAAATTTGACGCGTTTTTACTAAGTCAAGGGCAATAACTCAAAAACTGTTCATGCGATAATTTCCATTTCTATTATCATCAATATATACATGTATACAAATCTAAATTAAAATCGGATAAAAACTGTAGCCTGTATTGCGGATACAACAAATGTGGACGGACCAACGAACCGACGGACAAGAGCGACGGCAATATACGTCCACATTTCCATGAGGGCGTATAAAAGTAATAAAAAATAAGAATAAAACAGAAAATAAATAATTGAATGGATGCATGAATAAAAAAATATTGAATATAATTCAAACATTATAATAGAATAGAATAGGCTATAGCATACCAGTAGACTTACCTTCCATTTTAATCTTTTAATTCACTTTATTCAAATCTTCCTTGTTTTATATGTCATCCATCATCCTTCAACCATGCAAAAGATTTTCTGAAAAATACATCATATTATCGTATTAGCTGGCTGTAGGTAAGGTTGTCAGGTGTTTATTGTAAATTTGAGAGAAGTCCCATTTTAAAGCCTGGTTTTTGCTCTACTCTAGCTCAATGGTGTTGACACATCAACAATAAGTATAAGAGACCAAATTGTTTAACTGAAAATATTCCAGAAGGTATTTTATAATATAAATGGTAGCCTAAAAGTTTTTAAAAAATCTAGGTCGTAATACAAGTTACCTTTTTAGGTAGATATCTAAAAATACCAATGTATACTGTTTATAACCCTTTAGACTATGACCTAAACTACCTAGACTAGGCCTATATCAAGGACAGATAAATAGGCCTACTGATAAACAGTTTTATTCATGAGATACACTTTGTAGCCTACTTATATTAGAAGTGTATAGCCTATTAAAATACCCTCTTTATTTTAAAAGTTATTTTCCAAAGACATCACTTGTTATCCTCAACAAACCTCTGCCTTTGGTTTGCAAGGCCTATATTTAGGCCTACTTGAATGTAAACTGAAAGCAATGAATGGAAAGTTCCAATACAAAACATGTCTTATAGGCTACATGTTATAGTTTTTAATGTTATTCTACAGTTACCTTATGGGCCTACAATAATAAAAGTATTAGGCTTACATAAATATATCCTGACAAGTGAACTGAAATGTGATTTCTCAGATTTCACCTCCACAAGAGTCACAGTTAATGGGGCTATAGATGCAAAATAAAAACAAGTCATCATTTTTTGTTTACATATACTTCTAAATTTACTTATATACACATAAAGAATTTGTTATGATATTTTATGTACGCTTAAACCAAAATTCTTCTTAATAATGCTTTAGAAAAACTATTGAATTATTTGCTGTTCTATCGTCGTGACTCTCAACAGTTTGTTGCTTGACACGAACAGCGCCCATCAAAACCACAATCGCCGAACTTCGTAAAGGTAAGAAAGCGTGTTTTTATACAGGCGGTGATGTGCATTACTTGAGTATAATGAAATATTAAGCTCGAAATTACCTTGGAATAGTTGTCAATGAGAGACAATCTATAATTGATGCTCACAGCAATCGGAAAGTAAGGCAAGCTGAAGTGTGTGCAACATGGTATGGCAACCTTCGTTTTATCGTTTTGAACGAGTTTTTATTCAAAATTTGTCCGAAAGGTTCTACTTGGATTTGGTATAGAACTATTCTAAGGAGAACTGAAAATTATTTATCTGTTCAAATTTTATCAGTCTGGTACGGCTCTACTCCAGTTATTCATATTACTATCAGAATTAAAATTTTCAGCAATTGCTACTTCTGTCGCATAACAGACTTATATAGGCCTACCTATGCTACCTGTGGTCATAATTTAAATAAATATCCAGATGCCAATGTAAGCAACACTCTGGAGATAGGCCTAATATAAGAGTAAAAATAGAGTTCTGTAATATTTTGTAAAATTGTTAAATAACCAGGAATAGGCTACATTCTGTATTCTGAAAGGTCCTACCTTAGCAAAGTTATTAAACTTTATCAAATGGTAGCCTATCCTTTCAAAAGATAGGCCTACTATTTTTGTACATCTTATGTGAATAGCACATAAAATTTTATTATGTGATAAATATATAATCATTTGCCTATGTTTATATTTTCAGATTTCTAAAATATGGAAGACAAAAAAGGACCATTATCATGGACAGAGAGCAAGTGACTTTAATTTTTTATGTAGATAAAACAACTAAAAGAGATTTTTGTATGACTGAAATTTCTTTTTCACAAGTTTTGACAATGCAAGAACAAATTTATTTTTACATCAATGCAATCAACTTATTGAAGAGGTAGCATTAAGTAAATTCACACAAAATGATTCCCCCTTTTTCAGATTTTTTTTAGGCTTTTTAAACTCTCCTCAACTCTGTTTATATTTATCTTTTTTTTTCCTCCTTCAGAAAAAGCCTTAAAAAGAAAAAGATTAGATGCCAAAAAGGAGAAAAGTCCTGTAAAATTGCCTAAAGAAGACAAAAATGGTGTCGAAACAGGAGAAGAAAGTTCTAGCCTGTCAGACAAAAAACAACTACAGACATCCAACAATAAAACTGGTATATGTTTATAGAGTTTGTTACTAATCCTTGTTTCCTTTCAATACCAACTGTACACTCACCTGAAATCCTGAAATGATAGGTGGTTTGTTGTTGCAATTTGTAGCTTGTCCATATTTGCTCATAAACACTTCAAAAAGCGCAATGTAGTAAGAGTGTTAATTAGCAACCAAGTATGAACCCTATTGAAAATCTGTTAAAATGGGAAAATAACAGTAGTTAGGGTCCTTGGATACATATATAATTTTTAGCTCGAAGACACAATTCTTGAAAGATTTTGATGAAATTTGGTAGGCCCTAATTTTTGTTTATTATCACTCCAGAAAGTTCTAAGAAGTGTATGATTGAAGATTAAATAATTTCATTCCAGTGATTTTTACTGTTCTGCCAACAAATATTTTTATTCAAAATCAAAGCTGCCAGTGGGCTTATATATCTTATTTTCAATATGGCAGATACCCTTTGGTATTGGTACTGTTTATGGATATGCAATTCTTTGGGAATTAATTTTGGTGTGGTATCGGTACTGTTTATGAAATGCAATTTTTAGGGAATTTTTTTGGTGTTGTATTGGTACTGTTTATGGATATGCAATTTTTGGGGAATTATTTTGGTGTGGTATTGGACTATTGGTACTGTTTATGGATATGCAATTTTTGGGGAATTTTTTTTGGGTATGGTATTGGATTATTGGTACTGTTTATGGATATGCAATTTTTGGGGAACTATTTTGGCATGGTATTGGACTATTGGTACTGTTTTTGGATATGCAATTTTTGGGGAATTATTTTGGTATGGTATTGGAGTATTGGTACTGTTTATGGATATACATTTTTTTTTTTGGTCTAGCTTTGAGTATTGTTCTTACAGATAAAGGAAGACATTATACTGTTTCTATGGCACTACCAGGATCCATAATAGAAAATGCTCAGTCCAGAGAACTCAGATCCTATCTAGCTGGCCAGGTGAGAAATAAAGTGTCAAATTAGAAATGAAATCAAAGTTTAAGTTTTCTGCACCCGACACAGGCAATGCCATAAAGGGTGCAATTAGTGAAATTTGAGAGTACAGTGCAGCAGTCTACTCTTTTGATTTCTTTAAATGGATTTTTACAGCTCAAAAAAACCCAATCAAAATGCATAAGTTTGCAAACTAGCAATTTGGTCATTCCACACTGTGTTTCACAGAAAGGTGCTCAAACACAAATAAATTTTTTTCGCGAAAAGTTACAAAGCTAGAGAGCTGGGATTGGCCACAAACATCTACATGGGCTAGCTGTCAACCTGGGCAAAAACAGAACTCAAATATCTGCCATAGATCAAGAAATACTTTTGAAAAAGTTGGAATATGGCTTGCATATAGGCCAGTGCAGCCAAATATGACCAAGGGCTAACTTTTCCAAATAAACAAATTAAGCTCAAGTCTTGCTCATTTCCTACTCCTGACAGCTCGGGGAGTTAAAAAAAAACCCAAAACCCAATTAAAATGCTTAACTTTGCAAACTAGCAATTTGGTCATTACAGCTTACATAGTGGACCTCCGTATATTGATATTGATTTTTAGGAAGACCATAATACTTCATCTAAGCTTTCAAATCACATTTAAGGCCTTCTCTTTATATGTGATCTAAGGGCTTAGTTGAAATATTACATGTGTATCCTTTTTTCGAAATTCAACTTTCTTTGAAGTCAAGAAAGAGATTCCAAATGGCTGTGAACTTATTTCCATGTAAGAACCAGATGAGAATACCATAATTATTGAATGCAAATTTATTTTCCTAGATAGCACGGGCTGCAGCAGTATTTAATATTGATGAAATTGTCATATTTGATGAATCTGGGGCAGGGCTAAGGTAAACCTTTTAAAGTTGCTATATGTTCCATTATAAATAGAAATGTAGGGCTGTATAAGCAATGGAATAAGCCGTGAAATAAATGCCTTTTAATTCTTATGAAGATTTTAATAACCATATTTAAAGGGATACTGCATCTTAGAGTGAATATAAAATTTTAGTTCCAAGAATGGTCAATATGAGTATATATTCATCAGTGATCTAACCAGGTGTCATAAAGTAACAGAATCTCTTAAAATCTTGAAAAATCACAAAACTAAATAATTATTAAAAAACACTTAATCAATTTATTAAGCGTTTTTAAATAGTGCATATCTAAGTTTAAAATTTTCTTTTTTTCATTCTAAGACTTTTTATCCCTTTAAATATTATAGTTCAGATGATTTAGAAAATAATAATGGAAATAATAAAAATAAAAAGGGTTATGGTAATATACAGTTAGCCAGAATTTTACAGTTTTTAGAGTGTCCACAATATTTACGCAAACACTTTTTTCCTATGCATGAAGACCTGAAATTTGCTGGTAAGTAACAATTTCGACAAATCCTTTTTCTTTCAAAGAGTTTATTAAGTGCTGTTTCTCACAGATATTTGGTTTTTCAGTGTCACCAAATGCCTCCTCTACAAATGAAGGCCCTACTATTCAAAATATGCAAACTTTTTCTTGAGCTAGGCTTATGGCAATTGATCTTCTGGAAATGTAACTAGTCTCTGATACCTGTCTTTGACCAGTTTTTTCTAGCTGCGTGTAGATTAAATGGAACTGGATTATAAAGGATCTACAACAAAATTCACTTTGATTAACATACAATCCATGACTTGTTTTACAGGTCTGTTAAATCCGTTGGACAGTCCCCACCATATGAGAATATCTGACAAGGTAGAATATAGAGAAGGAGTTGTATTAGAGAAGAAATTTAAATCTCAATCTTATGTTTATGCTGGATTATATCAAAAGGTTTGTTAATATTTACTTCACATACCATCATTGAATGTCATTGGGTATGGGTATGGATATAATGATGTGTCAGTCCTTAAATGTCACTTAACATACAGATCATAGAACACAATGTCATAAATTTGACCTAGATTTTCATTTGATCATGATGGCAAAGTTAATTGTTAACACATTTTTTTTAGTAGAAACCAGGAGTAGTATAAGTCCAATGAAGCTGATAGTGTTTAATTGCTCCATATTCTGTTGGCTTTTAGTTCTTCTTTTTATTCAGGATGGCCATACCTTTGCCTTATTAGTTTAACCCTGGCTTTACCTTGTTACTGCTTTGCCCCGTTACTTTAAGCCCCGCTTTGCCTCGTTACTTTAAGCCCGGATTTGCCTCATCACTTTAAGCTCAAGTAAGCAAAAAATGACTAGATTAATTCTACTTCCTGATTGAAAACTGATTGATCCTATCCATCTTCACTAATGCTATTTTCAGGATGTTTTGGTAGATAAAGGTCTTGAACCTGGTCTGAGAGTAACTGTTGAACTTGATATTAATACTTATGGTAAGAGATAGGCAAATACTTTGTTTAAAAGGAAGACAGAAAAAACAACCATTCATAGACTTTTACATCCTACTCTTCTGCACCTTATGGGCTAATGAATACAGAAAACGCCATGCAGTTTGC
Source organism: Nipponacmea schrenckii (assembly GCA_030562195.1). Taxonomy (NCBI): domain Eukaryota; kingdom Metazoa; phylum Mollusca; class Gastropoda; family Lottiidae; genus Nipponacmea; species Nipponacmea schrenckii. Next base: position 19,365,176 of record JAUJPP010000012.1, on the reverse strand, counting down.
TGTGAGGGAAATTTTGCCAGGACAGCGTCATTTGCCTACTCTTTTTCGATTTCCTATTGTCAAGGGATCTTTGACGTGCACAGTCTGTAGCACACAGGGGCCTAGGTTTATTGTCCAATCAGAATGACTAGACGCTTTTTCCTTGTCAATCCCCCCCCGACCTGCATCACTGACAAGAGGAAACCGGGCTGAAAAATTGGAAAGGTTAATTTCGAATTTTGCCAGAATGGAACCTGGGACTTTCGAGTTAGTGGGCAAGCGTCTAACTCACTGACAGACAACTTCAGAACCCCTAATGCTTTGTTTTAAAAGCAACATCTGGAATAACATGAGTTATTCTCTGAGGTACCAGAGCCAGAACTTCAGAAATATTTACCATATTGAGCCCCAATAAATGAAGGTTTATAACACACAATATAACACTGAAGAGTATTTTCCCCATTGGGTGAATGTTAGATAGCACCATGTCCTTGTGTATTGGACCTAATTCTGACCCGAGATTATTATTATTATTATTACTACAATTGCTCAAAACTTTCAAAATATACTTTCGCATTTTACAGATAAAAGAGAAGTTAGGGGTAAAGTTGTGTCACCATCCACACCAAGAAGTAAAAGTGGGCTCTATTGGGGTTATAATTTACGTCTTGCTAATAATCTATCTTCTGTATTAACACACTGTCCCTATAAAGGTGGTTATGATGTCACTATAGGTACTTCAGAGAGAGGTGATTCCATTGATGACTTTGTTCTACCACATTTCAGGTATTTTATTTACTTTGAATTTAACTTTGGAAAGATAATCTTTATTCTTTTGAAATATGTTATTTATTTTATTTAAAACTTGAACCCAAATTTTGTCAATTTGGGATTATTGATGTTTATAGTTTTTTGTATTATGAAATCTTGAAGATTAAATTCTTATAAGGTTGTAACATTGAAGATAAAATTGTTTTAATGTTGTAACCTTGAAGATGAAGCTTTAATGATGTTGTAACATTGAAGATGAAGCTTTAATGATGTTGTAACCTTGAAGATGAAGCTTTATTGATGTTGTAACATTGAAGATAAAACTTTATTGATGTTGTAACATTGAAGATAAAACTTAATTGATGAATTCTCGCTTATAAAAATAAAGATAAGAATAACCTATGATTCAATTTCAGACATGCTATCATAGTATTTGGTGGAGTTCAAGGCTTAGAAACCAGTTTAGCAGCAGATAAAACATTGTCCGTGGAAGATCCATCCTTACTTTTTCACCATTATCTCAATACATGTCCTAACCAAGGTTCCAGAACTATTAGAAGTGAGGTATGTTACGATATAGCTGTCTGTAGTTTGGAACAGAAATCAAATAACATAAAAGACAATTTTAGGGATAAACTGATGGTCTTAAGTTTCCATTAGATTGTTTGAAATCACAGTCTATAATATAAGTATGTTAGAATGCGAGGTACAGTGTCCAATGCTGTAACATGGCGAAACGTATAAGAATAATAAATAAAAAAAAAAGTAGAAACAATGAATTGTGCCTTCATGTCCGAAACCTTATCTAGCACCGTTTTCAGCTGTGTCAATAATGCTGCCCCAGACTTCATCTACCTGTATGTAGGATTGTAAAGTAGTTTTCTAACCATTTTTATGCGCATCATAAAATCGCAAATAGACGATGTACGGGATCTGTTACTTATTTCAATTCCCCATTGTATAAATAACCTCGCATCATACACCACATCATGCCTCTACTCATAATATTAAGATGCAAAACAACTGGTGCGGTGTAGGTTTAAGGTGTGTTATAATCAATAAAGTAGAAAATATAAGAAGTAATTTTGGAAGTGATTGAAAGTGGAAAGGATTTGATTCTTTTATTTTCCATTGATAAGTTGTTCCATACCTGATACCGTGCTTGCCTTTTCTGTTATTACATATGTAATTATATTAGCTGGTATGATTATTTATTTTTCAGGAGGCAATTTTGATAACATTATCAGCATTAAGGAATCAATTAGTTACCAATGGTGCCAAATATTCGCTGTAGGCCTAATATCTTGCAATAAATATATACCATAATTTATTCCTACTTCAAACCCGTTCTTTATCGCTTCTTGAATGCTGACGTGTCGCCAGGACTGGATTTGTGCTGGAATGAACAACACCACCCTAACTACGGGGCTGCTTGGATGCCTTAGTGTCTAAGCTAGCCACTACCTCAGAGCTGGATTTATATACGCATATGACTGTCTTATCAATACAAGGATGCTATGCTATATTGCATTGAAACTCGCTGTTATTGTCAAATTCCATTGTATTTTGCCTCCTTTGCTAATGTTATGGGTTTTTTCTTAAATTCATGGGGCGGATTAAATATAATTGTCTTTGTTTTAAATTTTTTTCTTTAACCGGAAGAAAATGTGAATACCTTCTCCATCAAAAAAAAAAACAAAATTTGTTTTTTAGAGTAATATTCGTATCTAATGTAGAGCTTCACTTTGATATGATTATGAAAGCTTAGAGACATTATGACTTCAGAATTAATTCCAATAATTCTGAATAGAGTCTTGTCTTAAAACCTATAGCTTCTATCATCCCACCATATCATTTAGATGCGATTTTACCAAGTCAAGGGCAATAACTAAAAAACTGAACGTCAAAACATGTCAGAAAAAACGAAAACACTTGGAAAATCGACCAAACGAGCACAGGTAGCTACCTGTAGGTCAAAATTGAAATTTTGAGCCAAATTTTTTTGTCTTGAAAATCGATTTAACTTGGTTTTTTGGACTGAGTGCTTCCCCAAGTCTCCCCCAAAGGGCATAGAAGTAGATTCCGAGAACTTTTTTTTTTTGCGAAAAAGTGCCAAAAAATCCTGATTTTACAGAACCGCCCATAACTTCCAGAGTAGGGCAGGTACGGCATTGCGGTTTGCAGTATTGGATAGCTAACTATTCAGGCTATAACGTGTGTAAATTTCAGCTTTCTATCTCAAATAGTTTGGCCGTGACGAAGCTTCAAAGTCGAAATTTTTGAAAACAGTGAATTTCGACAATGTCACACAGGTAGCTACCTGTGGGTCAAAAGTGAAATTTTGGGCCAAAATTTTTTGTCTTGAAAATCGATTTAACTTGGTTTTTTGGACTCAGTGCTTCCCCAAGTCTCCCCCAAAGTGCATAGAAGTGGATTCCGAGAACTTTTTTTTTTTGCGAAAAAGTGCCAAAAAATCCTGATTTTACAGAACCGCCCATAACTTCCAGAGTAGGGCAGGTACGGCATTGCGGTTTGCAGTATTGGATAGCTAACTATTCAGGCTATAACGTGTGTAAATTTCAGCTTTCTATCTCAAATAGTTTGGCCGTGACGAAGCTTCAAAGTTGGAATTTTTGAAAACAGTGAATTTCGACAATGTCACACAGGTAGCTACCTGTGGGTCAAAAGTGAAATTTTGGGCCAAAATTTTTTGTCTTGAAAATCGATTTAACTTGGTTTTTTGGACTCAGTGCTTCCCCAAGTCTCCCCCAAAGTGCATAGAAGTGGATTCCGAGAACTTTTTTTTTTTGCGAAAAAGTGCCAAAAAATCCTGATTTTACAGAACCGCCCATAACTTCCAGAGTAGGGCAGGTACGGCATTGCGGTTTGCAGTATTGGATAGCTAACTATTCAGGCTATAACGTGTGTAAATTTCAGCTTTCTATCTCAAATAGTTTGGCCGTGACGAAGCTTCAAAGTTGGAATTTTTGAAAACAGTGAATTTCGACAATGTCACACAGGTAGCTACCTGTGGGTCAAAAGTGAAATTTTGGGCCAAAATTTTTTGTCTTGAAAATCGATTTAACTTGGTTTTTTGGACTCAGTGCTTCCCCAAGTCTCCCCCAAAGTGCATAGAAGTGGATTCCGAGAACTTTTTTTTTTTGCGAAAAAGTGCCAAAAAATCCTGATTTTACAGAACCGCCCATAACTTCCAGAGTAGGGCAGGTACGGCATTGCGGTTTGCAGTATTGGATAGCTAACTATTCAGGCTATAACGTGTGTAAATTTCAGCTTTCTATCTCAAATAGTTTGGCCGTGACGAAGCTTCAAAGTTGGAATTTTTGAAAACAGTGAATTTCGACAATGTCACACAGGTAGCTACCTGTGGGTCAAAAGTGAAATTTTGGGCCAAAATTTTTTGTCTTGAAAATCGATTTAACTTGGTTTTTTGGACTCAGTGCTTCCCCAAGTCTCCCCCAAAGTGCATAGAAGTGGATTCCGAGAACTTTTTTTTTTTGCGAAAAAGTGCCAAAAAATCCTGATTTTACAGAACCGCCCATAACTTCCAGAGTAGGGCAGGTACGGCATTGCGGTTTGCAGTATTGGATAGCTAACTATTCAGGCTATAAGGTGTGTAAATTTCAGCTTTCTATCTCAAATAGTTTGGCCGTGACGAAGCTTCAAAGTTGGAATTTTTGAAAACAGTGAATTTCGACAATGTCACACAGGTAGCTACCTGTGGGTCAAAAGTGAAATTTTGGGCCAAAATTTTTTGTCTTGAAAATCGATTTAACTTGGTTTTTTGGACTCAGTGCTTCCCAAGTCTCCCCCAAAGTGCATAGAAGTGGATTCCGAGAACTTTTTTTTTTTGCGAAAAAGTGCCAAAAAATCCTGATTTTACAGAACCGCCCATAACTTCCAGAGTAGGGCAGGTACGGCATTGCGGTTTGCAGTATTGGATAGCTAACTATTCAGGCTATAAGGTGTGTAAATTTCAGCTTTCTATCTCAAATAGTTTGGCCGTGACGAAGCTTCAAAGTTGGAATTTTTGAAAACAGTGAATTTCGACAATGTCACACAGGTAGCTACCTGTGGGTCAAAAGTGAAATTTTGGGCCAAAATTTTTTGTCTTGAAAATCGATTTAACTTGGTTTTTTGGACTCAGTGCTTCCCCAAGTCTCCCCCAAAGTGCATAGAAGTGGATTCCGAGAACTTTTTTTTTTTGCGAAAAAGTGCCAAAAAATCCTGATTTTACAGAACCGCCCATAACTTCCAGAGTAGGGCAGGTACGGCATTGCGGTTTGCAGTATTGGATAGCTAACTATTCAGGCTATAAGGTGTGTAAATTTCAGCTTTCTATCTCAAATAGTTTGGCCGTGACGAAGCTTCAAAGTTGGAATTTTTGAAAACAGTGAATTTCGACAATGTCACACAGGTAGCTACCTGTGGGTCAAAAGTGAAATTTTGGGCCAAAATTTTTTGTCTTGAAAATCGATTTAACTTGGTTTTTTGGACTCAGTGCTTCCCCAAGTCTCCCCCAAAGTGCATAGAAGTGGATTCCGACTTTTTTTTTTTCGAAAAAGTGCAAAAAATTGATTTCAGAACCCTATTCCGAAGGGCAGAGCTGGTTTCAGATGGATAACTTTCAGGTAAGGGGTAAATTTCGTTTTATCTAAATATTCGGCGAAGTTAAATTGAATTTTTAAAACAGTAATTTCGACAAGTCCACAGGTGTACTGTTCAAAAGTGAATTTGGGCCAAAATTTTTTTCTGAAAATGTTCAAGTTTGATGGCCAAATTTCCTCAAATCATAATGGTTTGGACTTTTTTTTTTTGCGCAAAGTGCAAAAATGATTCCAGAACCGTCTACTTCGAGAGAGTAAATCGTTTTAAGATGCATAACTAAGCATAGGTTCGTTTCTATTGAAAATTCGGCAAATTAAATTATTTTAAAAAGTGGCTGACAATTCAAATGGAATTTAAAACGTGTCAAAGTAAGGAACTTGGGCAAAATAATTTGCTTTTTTTTTGAAATGTTACTGGTTTTTTGAAGTGCTAAGTTCCCAATTATTTTTTTCGAAAATGTCAAAAAATCCAAAAACAGCCCATAACTTCCAGAGTAGGGCAGGTACGGCATTGCGGTTTGCAGTATTGGATAGCTAACTATTCAGGCTATAAGGTGTGTAAATTTCAGCTTTCTATCTCAAATAGTTTGGCCGTGACGAAGCTTCAAAGTTGGAATTTTTGAAAACAGTGAATTTCGACAATGTCACACAGGTAGCTACCTGTGGGTCAAAAGTGAAATTTTGGGCCAAAATTTTTGTCTTGAAATCGATTTAACTGGTTTTTTGGACTCAGTGCTTCCCAAGTCTCCCCAAAGTGCATAGAAGTGGATTCCGAGAACTTTTTTTTTGCGAAAAAGTGCCAAAAAATCCTGATTTTACAGAACCGCCCATAACTTCCAGAGTAGGGCAGGTACGGCATTGCGGTTTGCAGTATTGGATAGCTAACTATTCAGGCTATAAGGTGTGTAAATTTCAGCTTTCTATCTCAAATAGTTTGGCCGTGACGAAGCTTCAAGTTGGAATTTTTGAAACAGTGAATTTCGACAATGTCACACAGGTAGCACCTGTGGGTCAAAGTGAAATTTTGGGCCAAAATTTTTTGTCTGAAAATCGATTTAACTTGGTTTTTTGGACTCAGTGCTTCCAAGTCTCCCCAAAGTGCATAGAAGTGGATTCCGAGAACTTTTTTTGCGAAAAAGTGCCAAAAATCCTGATTTTACAGAACCCCCATAACTTCCAGAGTAGGGCAGGTACGGCATTGCGGTTTGCAGTATTGGATAGCTAACTATTCAGGCTATAGGTGTGTAAATTTCAGCTTTCTATCTCAAATAGTTTGGCCGTGACGAAGCTTCAAAGTTGGAATTTTGAAAACAGTGAATTTCGACAATGTCACAGACCCTGTGGGTCAAAGTGAAATTTTGGCCAAATTTTTTGTCTTGAAAATCGATTTACTTGGTTTTTTGGACTCAGTGCTTCCCAAGTCTCCCAAAGTGCATAGAAGTGGATTCCGAGAACTTTTTTTTTGCGAAAAAGTGCAAAAAATCTGATTTTACAGAACCGCCCATACTTCCAGAGTAGGGCAGGTACGGCATTGCGGTTTGCAGTATTGGATAGCTAACTATTCAGGCTATAAGGTGTGTAAATTTCAGCTTTCTATCTCAAATAGTTGGCCGTGACGAAGCTTCAAAGTTGGAATTTAAAACAGTGAATTTCGACAATGTCACACAGGTAGCTACCTGTGGGTCAAAAGTGAAATTTGGGCCAAAATTTTTGTCTTGAAATCGATTTAACTTGGTTTTTTGGACTCAGTGCTTCCCAAGTCTCCCCAAAGTGCATAGAAGTGGATTCCGAGAATTTTTTTTTTTTGCGAAAAAGTGCCAAAAAATCCTGATTTTACAGAACCGCCCATAACTTCCAGAGTAGGGCAGGTACGGCATTGCGGTTGCAGTATTGGATAGCTAACTATTCAGGCTATAAGGTGTGTAAATTTCAGCTTCTATCTCAAATAGTTTGGCGTGACGAAGCTTCAAAGTTGGAATTTTGAAAACAGTGAATTTCGACAATGTCACACAGGTAGCTACCTGTGGGTCAAAAGTGAAATTTTGGCCAAAATTTTTGTCTTGAAATCGATTAACTTGGTTTTTTGGACTCAGTGCTTCCCAAGTCTCCCCAAAGTGCATAGAAGTGGATCCGAGAACTTTTTTTTTTTGCGAAAAAGTGCCAAAAAATCCTGATTTTACAGAACCGCCCATAACTTCCAGAGTAGGGCAGGTACGGCATTGCGGTTTGCAGTATTGGATAGCTAACTATTCAGGCTATAAGGTGTGTAAATTTCAGCTTTCTATCTCAAATAGTTTGGCCGTGACGAAGCTTCAAAGTTGGAATTTTTGAAAACAGTGAATTTCGACAATGTCACACAGGTAGCTACCTGGGCGCTACTTCACTTATGTACCTCTCTATGATTTTAATAGTTTATCCACTAAAAGACACCAGGGTCATGTTAAGGACATTATTCTGAATGTTCACACCAAATTTCATCGCAATCGGACCATTTTTTCTACCCTAAATCGATTTTTTTGTTCGTACAATTGTCGCTCTTTTCATAAATAATGTTCGAATGTCGAAAAAAGGATAACTTCAATTTCAACATGAATAAAGGTAAAGAGTAAATATAAGAGTCGTTTCGTACTAATACACACTAACTCGAGACAATTTATGTGACTTTTCGTACTAACATATAATATAATTCAAATTATTTGTTTTATGGACAATATATTCGTTTCACAACTCCAATTTCGAAATAGACAAAAGTAAACGATGTGTCAGGCCCCATACTGTTTGCCAAAACAGGTACCGGTAGGTGAAATGACAATTCATGTTTTGATGATGTAATCCGAAAAAGTTATCGATTACTCACATGTCTCATGAGTAATCACGATGACAATAACTCACATGGCTCGTGAGTCACCTTACTGACCCACACTGTCCAGTAGCGGGCCTTTAAGTAAGCTTGAATATCGTCTACATTAGCCATATAGTCTCTACTTCAGTATACTACCGCTACCGGAAATAAGGATCCAAAAAATTAGATTTTGTATGATGTGACCCACGGACACTGAAAATGACTCACATGGCTCGAGAGTCACCTCACTGATCCACACTGTCCAGTACAGGGCCTTTAAGTAAGCCTACATATCGTCTAAAGAGGCCATATAGCCCCTACTTCAGTATACTACCGCTACCGGAAATGATGATCAAAAATTTTTGATTTTTTTATGATGTGACCCACAGACACTGACCCTAACTCACAATACTCGAGAGTTACCACACTGTACCACACTGTCCAGTACAGGGCCTTTAAGTAAGTCTACATATCGTCTATATAAGTCATATAGCCCCTACTTCAGTATACTACCGCTACCGGAAATGATGATCCAAAAATTTTTATTTTTTATGATGTGACCCACAGACGCTGACGATGACTCACATGGCTCTAGAGTCACCTCACTGTCCCACAATGATCAGTACAGGGCCTTTAAGTAAGCCTACATATCGTCTACATAAGCCATATAGCCCCTACTTCAGTATACTACCGCTACCGGAAATGATGATCAAAAAAACTTAATTTTCTCATGATGTGACCCACAGATACTGACGATGACTCACATGGCTCGAGAGTCACCTCACTGACCCACACTGTCCAGTAAAGGGCCTTTAAGTAAGCCTACATATCGTCTAAAGAGGCCATATAGCCCCTAATTCAGTATACTACCGCTACCGGAAATGATGATCAAAAATTTCTGATTTTTTTTATGATGTGACCCACAGACACTGACCCTAACTCACAATACTCGAGAGTTACCACACTGAACCACACTGTCCAGTACAGGGCCTTTAAGTAAGTCTACATATCGTCTATATAAGCCATATAGCCCCTACTTCAGTATACTACCGCTACCGGAAATGATGATCCAAAAATTTTTTATTTTTTTATGATGTGACCCACAGACGCTGACGATGACTCACATGGCTCTAGAGTCACCTCACTGTCCCACACTGATCAGTACAGGGCCTTTAAGTAAGCCTACATATCGTCTACATAAGCCATATAGCCCCTACTTCAGTATACTACCGCTACCGGAAATGATGATAAAAAAAACTTAGTTTTCTCATGATGTGACCCACAGATACTGACGATGACTCACATGGCTCGAGAGTCACCTCACTGACCCACACTGTCCAGTACAAGGCCTTTAAGTAAGCCTACATATCGTCTAAAGAGGCCATATAGCCCCTACTTCAGTATACTACCGCTACCGGAAATGATAATCAAAAATTTTTGATTTTTTTATGATGTGACCCACAGACACTGACCCTAACTCACAATACTCGAATGTTACCACACTGTACCACACTGTCCAGTACAGGGCCTTTAAGTAAGTCTACATATCGTCTATATAAGCCATATAGCCCCTACCTCAGTATACTACCGCTACCGGAAATGATGATCCAAAAATTTTTATTTTTTTATGATGTGACCCACAGACGCTGACGATGACTCACATGGCTCTAGAGTCACTTCACTGTCCCACACTGATCAGTACAGGGCCTTTAACTAAGCCTACATATCGTCTACATAAGCCATATAGCCCCTACTTCAGTATACTACCGCTACCGGAAATGATGATCAAAAAAACTTAATTTTCTCATGATGTGACCCACAGATACTGACGATGACTCACATGGCTCGAGAGTCTCCTCACTGATCCACACTGTCCAGTACAGGGCCTTTAAGTAAGCCAACATATCGTCTAAAGAGGCCATATAGCCCCTACTTCAGTATACTACCGCTACCGGAAATGATGATCAAAAATTTTTGATTTTTTTATGATGTGACCCACAGACACTGACCCTAACTCACAATACTCGAGAGTTACCACACTGTACCACACTGTCCAGTACAGGGCCTTTAAGTAAGTCTACATATCGTCTATATAAGCCATATTGCCCCTACTTCAGTATTCTACCGCTACCGGAAATGATGATCCAAATTTTTTTATTTTTTTATGATGTGACCCACAGACGCTGACGATGACTCACATGGCTCTAGAGTCACCTCACTGTCCCACACTGATCAGTACAGGGCCTTTAAGTAAGCCTAAATATCGTCTATATAAGCCATATAGCCCCTACTTCAGTATACTACCGCTACCGGAAATGATGATCCAAAAATTTTTATTTTTTTATGATGTGACCCACAGACGCTGACGATGACTCACATGGCTCTAGAGTCACCTCACTGTCCCACACTGATCAGTACAGGGCCTTTAAGTAAGCCTACATATCGTCTACATAAGCCATATAGCCCCTACTTCAGTATACTACCGCTACCGGAAATGATGATAAAAAAAACTTAGTTTTCTCATGATGTGACCCACAGATACTGACGATGACTCACATGGCTCGAGAGTCACCTCACTGACCCACACTGTCCAGTACAGGGCCTTTAAGTAAGCCTACATATCGTCTAAAGAGGCCATATAGCCCCTACTTCAGTATACTACCGCTACCGGAAATGATAATCAAAAATTTTTGATTTTTTTATGATGTGACCCACAGACACTGACCCTAACTCACAATACTCGAGAGTTACCACACTCTACCACATTGTCCAGTACAGGGCCTTTAAGTAAGTCTACATATCGTCTATATAAGCCATATAGCCCCTACCTCAGTATACTACCGCTACCGGAAATGATGATCCAAAATTTTTAATTTTTTTATGATGTGACCCACAGACGCTGACGATGACTCACATGGCTCTAGAGTCACCTCACTGTCCACACTGATCAGTACAGGGCCTTTAAGTAAGCCTACATATCGTCTACATAAGCCATATAGCCCCTACTTCAGTATACTACCGCTACCGGAAATGATGATCAAAAAAACTTAATTTTCTCATGATTTGACCCACAGATACTGACGATGACTCACATGGCTCGAGAGTCACCTCACTGATCCACACTGTCCAGTACAGGGCCTTTAAGTAAGCCTACATATCGTCTAAAGAGGCCATATAGCCCCTACTTCAGTATACTACCGCTACCGGAAATGATGATCAAAAATTTTTGATTTTTTTATGATGTGACCCACAGACACTGACCCTAACTCACAATACTCAAGAGTTACCACACTGTACCACACTGTCCAGTACAGGGCCTTTAAGTAAGTCTACATATCGTCTATATAAGCCATATAGCCCCTACTTCAGTATACTACCGCTACCGGAAATGATGATCCAAAAATTTTTATTTTTTTATGATGTGACCCACAGACGCTGACGATGAATCACATGGCTCTAGAGTCACCTCACTGTCCCACACTGATCAGTACAGGGCCTTTAAGTAAGCCTACATATCGTCTATATAGGCCATATAGCCCCTAATTCAGTATACTACCGCTACCGGAAATAAGGATCCAAAAAAATTAAAAATTTTTATGATGTGACCCATAGACACTGACAATGACTCACATGGCTCGAGAGTCACCTCACTGACCCACACTGTCCAGTACAGGGCCTTTAAGTAAGCCTACATATTGTCTATATAAGCCATATAGCCCCTACTTCAGTATACTGCCGCTACCGGAAATAAGGATCCAAAAAATTAGATTTTTTTATGATGTGACCCACGGACAATGACAATGACTCACATGACTCGAGAGTCACCTCACTGACCCACACTGTCCAGTACAGGGCCTTTAAGTAAGCCTACATATTGTCTATATACGCCATATAGCCCCTACTTCAGTATACTACCGCTACCGGAAATGATGATCAAAATTTGTTGATTTTTTTATGATGTGACCCACAGACGCTGACAATGACTCACATGGCTCGAGAGTCACCTCACTGACCCACACTGTCCAGTACAGGGCCTTTAAGTAAGCCTACATATCAAATATACCAGCCACATAGCCCCTACTTCAATATACTACCGCTACCGGAAATAAGGATCCAACAAATTAGATTTTTGTATGATGTTACCCACAGACAATGACAATGACTCACATACCTCGAGAGTCACCTCACTGACCCACACTGTCCAGTACAGGGCCTTTAAGTAAGCCTACATATTGTCTATATACGCCATATAGCCCCTACTTCAGTATACTACCGCTACCGGAAATGATGATCAAAATTTTTTGATTTTTTTATGATGTGACCCACAGACACTGACACTAACTCACAAGGCTCGAGAGTCACCTCACTGTCCAGCAACGCGCCTTTAAGTGAGCTTACATATCGTCTATACAAGCCATGTAGCCCCTACTTCAGTATACTACCGCTACCGGAAATGATAATCCAAAAAATTAGATTTTTTCATGATGTAACCCACAGACACTGACAATGACTCACAACACTCGAGAGTTACCACACTGTCCCACACTGTCTAGTGCAGAGCCTTTAAGTAAGCCTACATATCGTCTATATAAGCCATATAGCCCCTACTTCAGTATACTACCGCTACCGGAAATGATGATCCAAATTTTTTTATTTTTTTATGATGTGACCCACAGACACTGACACTAACTCACAAGGCTTGAGAGTCACCTCACTGACCCACACTGCCCAGTATTTCCGGTAGCGGTAGTATACTGACGTAGCGGCTATATGGCCTATATAGACGATATGTAGGCTTACTTAAAGGCCCGCTACTGGACAGTGTGGGTCAATGAGGTGACTCTCGAACCATGTGAGTCATCGTCAGTATCTGTGGGTCACATCATGAGAAAATTAAGTTTTTTTGATCATCATTTCCGGTAGCGGTAGTATACTGAAGTAGGGGCTATATGGCTTATATAGACGATATGTAGGCTTACTTAAAAGCCCTGTACTGATCAGTGTGGGACAGTGAGGTGACTCTAGAGCCATGTGAGTCATCGTCAGTGTCTGTAGGTTACATCATAAAAAAATAAAAAAATTTGGATCATCATTTCCGGTAGCGGTAGTATACTGAAGTAGGGGCTATATGGCTTATAAAGACGATATGTAGGCTTACTTAAAGGCCCTGTACTGGACAGTGTGGAACAGTGTGGTAACTCTCGAGTGTTGTGAGTCATTGTCAGTGTCTGTGGGTTACATCATGAAAAAATCTAATTTTTTGGATCATCATTTCCGGTAGCGGTAGTTTACTGAAGTAGGGGCTATATGGCCTCTTTAAACGATATGTAGGCTTACTTAAAGGCCCTGTACTGGACAGTGTGGGTCAGTGAGGTGACTCTCGAGCCATGTGAGTCATTGTCAGTGTCTGTGGGTCACATAACAAAATCAAAAAATTTTTATCATCATTTCCGGTAGCGGTAGTATACTGAAGTAGGGGCTTTATGGCTTATATAGACGATATGTAGGCTTACTTAAAGACCCTGTACTGGGCAGTGTGGGACAGTGTGGTAACTCTTGAGTGTTGTGAGTCATTGTCAGTGTCTGTGGGTTACATCATGAAAAAAATCTAATTTTTTGGATCCTTATTTCCGGTAGCGGTAGTATACTGAAGTAGGGGCTATATGGCTTGTATACAAGATATGTATGCTTACTTTAAGGCCCGTTGCTGGACAGTGTGGGTTAGTGAGGTGACTCTCGAGCCTTGTGAGTTAGTGTAAGTGTCTGTGTGTCACATTATAAAAAAAATCAAAAATTTTTTATCATCATTTCCGGTAGCGGTAGTTTACTGAAGTAGGGGCTATATGGCCTCTTTAAACGATATGTAGGCTTACTTAAAGGCCCTGTACTGGACAGTGTGGGTCAGTGAGGTGACTCTCGAGCCATGTGAGTCATTGTCAGTGTCTGTGGGTCACATAAAAAAAATCAAAAAATTTTTATCATCATTTCCGGTAGCGGTAGTATACTGAAGTAGGCGAAATATGGCTTATATAGACGATATGTAGGCTTACAAAAAGGCCCTGTACTGATCAGTGTGGGACAGTGAGGTGACTCTAGAGCCATGTGAGTCATCGTCAGTGTCTGTAGGTCACATCATAAAAAAAATGAAAAAATTTGGATCATCATTTCCGGTAGCGGTAGTATACTGAAGTAGGGGCTTTATAACTTCCAGAGTAGGGCAGGTACGGCATTGCGGTTTGCAGTATTGGATAGCTAACTATTCAGGCTATAAGGTGTGTCAATTTTAGCTTTCTATCTCAAATAGTTTGGCCGTGACGAAGCTTCAAAGTTGGAATTTTTGAAAACAGTGAATTTCGACAATGTCAAAAGTGAAATTTTGGGCCAAAATTTTTTGTCTTGAAAATCGATTTAACTTGGTTTTTTGGACTCAGTGCTTCCCCAAGTCTCCCCCAAAGTGCATAGAAGTGGATTCCGAGAACTTTTTTTTTTTGCGAAAAAGTGCCAAAAAATCCTGATTTTACAGAACCGCCCATAACTCGTTTTTTGGACTCAGTGCTTCCCCAAGTCTCCCCCAAAGTGCATAGAAGTGGATTCCGAGAACTTTTTTTTTTTGCGAAAAAGTGCCAAAAAATCCTGATTTTACAGAACCGCCCATAACTTCCAGAGTAGGGCAGGTACGGCATTGCGGTTTGCAGTATTGGATAGCTAACTATTCAGGCTATAAGGTGTGTAAATTTCAGCTTTCTATCTCAAATAGTTTGGCCGTGACGAAGCTTCAAAGTTGGAATTTTTGAAAACAGTGAATTTCGACAATGTCACACAGGTAGCTACCTGTGGGTCAAAAGTGAAATTTTGGGCCAAAATTTTTTGTCTTGAAAATCGATTTAACTTGGTTTTTTGGACTCAGTGCTTCCCCAAGTCTCCCCCAAAGTGCATAGAAGTGGATTCCGAGAACTTTTTTTTTTTTTTTTTTTTTAAGTCCAAATTGGGTCAGAACATGTATAATTTCCCATTGGGTTTGCATGGAAATACGTCATTAGGCCCCGTCAGCTGATCAAATTTTACATTGACTTGTTAAGCGCCCTGTAAAATGTGTAATCAATGCTCACTATTATTGACTATGAAATATCGGATTAAAAGTAGGATATGTTTAAAGGGTAACCATAAGTTTAAAACGCACCATTGCAGAAATTCCAAATATTTTATAGAAGGCATTTATTTATTTTCGAGCGGTTGTCCTATTTGAATTTGTCTTCCTTTGCCTTCTGGTGAAATGGGCACTGCTTAAACAAATGAATAATAGATCTACCCACAGTTGTCTACTTCACTTTTCCTCTAACTCGAAAGTTCTATTAGTTCAAAATTTGCAGTAAATTCTAAACCTATTCGTACCAATATCTACTAAACATCGAAATCAAATAAATGCATCATTAAGTTATTTAGAGACTATTCATAAGATTGAATCAAGCTTTGGATATTATTGGAAAAAATCCAATTTGCTCAATGAATTAAAAAGTTAGATGGTTTTGTCTCTTTAAATTCGTTTCGATGTTCTGTACATCGAGATTTTATTCATTGTATTACATTGTTCGTTATGAATAACAATTAGATAAACAAGATCAAATATTATCCAGACAATAGACATTATATTCTGCGTCTAATCAACACCAAACGAAACTATTTCGGTATTATTTAAAGAAGAATCCATGCATGTTGAAGGTAAAAGATTTTTGGCACAACAAGAGAAAACTTTAAGACGATGAACGCGCCTCGCTGACATACAGGGAAAAGACTAAGATATACAGATAAGTATCCAGACTTCTTTACAGGCGAGGACGGCTTATTGGATGTGCAAATTTCACGTTAAAGGGGCACAGTCTTGATTTGTTTCGGACAATCATCCGACAGCCTCAAACACATGAAATCTTTTGTTTAGCTAATCAGAAATAGTCTACAGAGCTTACCTTTGAAATTTGAGCCTTCAAATCCATGGGTATACATATTTATCAGTGTTTGAAAATCATAATGTCTTAAGATATTATGAACGTCCCGCCATATTGGAAAATCAAAGACTTATAAATAGACTACTGCGCAGGCCCACACTGATAAAACAAAAAGAAAGTACATGTAATAGCAATTGTAGATTTTGTCAACAGGACACACAATTTTCAGACTGACTGAAGACCAGCCGCGTACAGCACGGAAAAAAATAAAAAGTGAAATTTTTGAGGTTTATTTCAAGGTATTTTGCGATTTTCTTAGAGCTTGAGTATTTCTGAGGACTGTTTAAATGTAACAAAGGCCCAAAACGACCCCTAAAAATCAAGATTGTGCCCCTTTAAACAGACACTTCAGTGGAAAAGCAGTCTGGGGCAAGTATGAATTTCGCATGTGAAGACGATTAAAACAATCTCAAGGTAAGAAACAGTACTATCGAATGGATCTGGTGTCACTTTTGTACATGTATCGCATATCTTGAGAATTGCTAGACGCAAATATTTTTTCTTGACATATTTTTTGTTTTTATTTAAACTTTTAACTTTAAGAAAAAAAAACTCAATGTGTATAGCCTACTTGTATAACGCTGTAAATTCCGAAATTTTAACTATAAAGTCAATTAAAAAACGTATCGACAAAAAGAATCATTTATAAACAAATTTACCACAGCACAGTTAACAGCTCCTGCTCAGCCTATGATTTAGATTTACTTAAAGGGCTTACCTTTTGCAAATAAAGTTCTATATCAAAACGTTCAATATTTAAACTTATCTAAACCTTTTCAAAACTCTAACTCGGCCTTTCACACCCAGGTAACCATCAAATGAAATAAAACGAAAGAGTATAAATAATCAGCCCACTTCACTGTTAGAATAAAGTGTACATGAAGAAATTGTCAGCGCAATTTCATATTAGAAATTTTTGTTGATTTCGACAAATAATGTTGGATTTTCAACCTATCAAGTAACAATATTGTTGTTATAAACAGAGTTGTATAGTGATTTACGGTTAGATTAGTTGAAGACTGAAGTTGAAAACATTCCTGCCTAAAATGCATATTGTGCGATCAGCTTTGAAGAGATTACATGAAGATTTAAATAATTTTGTATATTTTCAATTAAAGATTTTCGGTTCAAATTCGTGGTTTCAATTATCTGAAATGTGGCAGCCAAATTATGATGTCCCAACTGAAAAATGTGTTTTAAATGGCTTACCCTTTATGTAAATTTGTTGACATTCGCTATAGATGTTTTTGTTTTGTATCAAATCATCTCATATCATATGATATGAAATCAAATTGTTTCTTTCACAACCACCTCACCTTCAAAGGATATAATTAATGAATAAATTGATAAGAGCATCTCATGCGGCATGTGTGTTCCTGATAACAAAAATCATAGTTTGCACAGCAAATTGGAAATGGCTTTAACTCTGCAAACATTGTGTCAAAAAATGTTTCAATTAACTTATCTTATTTAATACCATTCTATTATACTTGTTTAATTCATTATATTAAGATGTCGTCCCGGTGTTAGCTCAATGAATGAATAAAATGAGATGTGTTGAAATTGGTTTACCTTTATTGCCTTATCTATGAGATCATCTCATGTTGCATATGATACTAATAACAAATCTCCTGTAATATATCTATTTGGAAATAAAATCAACTTTCCAAAGTCTTGATCAATAAATGTTTCATCTGGCTTACCTTATTTCACACTTATTAACTTGTTTTGTTCAATATATTTCAAAACTAATACATGATCAGTGCTTCCAAAAATCTGCCCCGGCTAGCATTGCCTACAATACAAATGTAATGTTTATTTTATGTATATTTAGTATTCCCTTGCATTATACATTATTGTATTTAGAAATAGAACTTTTAAAGGATCGTCTCTTGAAATGACGGATTGTCCAACGGATTTCTAGTATTTTCGTTTTGCTCAAATTCCTTAAATTGTTGAATTGCTGTTGAGCGAGACGAAGCGAATGAGTGAATGAGTCAGTCGAGTAAGTTCTCAAGAAGGGTCAATATGTGTATATATAATATATTGAAAAAAAAATAAGGAGAGCGGGCGAGTATTGAAACCATATACCTGTTAACTGGGTGGGGAATTCATGGAACGAAATATTTAAGAAATCGATGCTACGCATTTGAGAGTGAGATTGAAAAGTTAAAAATAATTTATTTTAAGATCAAATTGACCCGTTTCAAATAATTATTGGCTTACCTGTAAAGCTCTTTTTGATAATGCTCCTTGTCTTGACATATCACACAGTGAGATGAAATGAAATGTAAGCAAGCAAGCAAGCAAATCAAATTAAATGAGAACTGGCCTATCGCTATTTAATCCACATTAGGACATATGTCTGGGAAACTGGGAAAACTATCCAATCTTATGTATAAAAGAATGAATGTGGTTACCTTTTGCTATAATATGCTCATTTCGTTCAATATGTGTCTTCAACATACACGCCACCTTCAATGAAAATTATGCAGAGATATCAAATAAAATTAATAGAGTTCGTTCATCATGAAAAATAGTTTACGAGAGTTCCTTTCCACCTGCTTTTGCATTCCACTGATTTGATTGAATGAATGAATCTGCTCATATGAATTACTTGTGTCTTAACTGTTCTGCATGGCGAAATTTTTGTCAAATTCTTTTCAAAACTAAAGATCAGGCAGCTATCGACATTCATGTCAACTTTAATGTCAAATAAATTTTCTTCCGTCGAAAAATGAATTCCGAATTTCTGTTGCGTTTAAAGGTTCCCTGAAGGACTTTACTATCTTGAAGACCATCCAATCCAGATGGCTACACAATATATCCCTTGTTCCACTGTTTTTGAGACGTGAATTGGTCTCCGAGCTGATTCAGATAAAAATTCCAAAACAGGACATCTAGTTTCGATATAAAGTAAAATACCAATATAAAAGAAATTGTTGGATTTCCTTACCTTTCACGTAACTAATTACATTCAATACGTTTGATTTCGTCAAAACTAGAATTCACATGACCTGCAAATACAGTATATTAAATAGTTCACTAGTTAACAAAGGGTAAACATTTCAATGGAGAGTGATCTGAAGTCGAAAATTTTCTTGCTTTTGAAAGGGCCTCGGGCATTTGCAATTGCAATATTCTGAATTTCAGCCGCCTGACGTTTATTAGTTAAGGTTCACAAATTATAATGTCCATCGCAAATGTCAAGCCAAATGACACTACAACAATAATGTAACAGTAACTATATTGGTGAACATGATGAATCTTACCTTTCACATAACTGTTTTCATCGATATTCAGTTATGTGGATTTCATTCAACTCACTTGCCATACTACAAGAAAGTAAAGTTTGCATCAAGAGTTTACTCGTGTTGAAAGATCAATTAAGTGTGGTCTGAATAACAAATAAAGCCATTTTTCTTCAAGATACAATTATACTTTTTATACGCCCACATGGAAATGTGGACGTATATTGACGTCGCCCCTGTCCGTCCGTCCGTCGGTCCGTCGGTCCGTCCACATTTGTTGTATCCACGATAGAGGCTACAGTTTTTATCCGATCTTAATGAAACTTAGTATACATGTATATATTGATGATATCTCGGTCAAGTTCGAAAATGGAAATTATCGCATGAACAGTTTTTGAGTTATTGCACTTGACTTAGTAAAAACGCGTCAAATTTGGTTTGTATCCACAATAGAGGCTACAGTTTTTATCCGATCTTAATGAGACTTGGTATTATATTGATGATATCTCCGTCAAGTTCGAAAATAGAAATAGTCGCATGAGCGGTTTTTGAGTTATTGCCCTTGACTTAGTAAAAACGCGTCAAATTTGGGTTGTATCCACAATAGAGGCTACAGTTTTTATCCAATCTTAATGAAACTTGGTATACATGTATATATTGATGATATCTCGGTCAAGTTCGAAAATAGAAATAATCGCATGAGCGGTTTTTGAGTTATTGCCCTTGACTTAGTAAAAACGTGTCAAATTTGGGTTGTATCCACAATAGAGGCTACAGTTTTTATCCGATCTTAATGAAACTTGGTATACATGTATATATTGATGATATCTCGGTCAAGTTCGAAAATAGAAATAATGGCATGAGCGGTTTTTTAGTTATTGCCCTTGACTTAGTAAAACGCGTCAAATTCGGGTTGTATTCACAATAGAAGCTACAATTTTAATCCGATCTTGATGAAACTTGGTATACATGTATATATTGATGATATCTCCGTCAAGTTCGAAAATGGAAATTATCGCATGAAAGGTTTTTGAGTTATTAGTAAAATTGCGTCAAAATTCTATTGTGGTTGTGATTTTCAAAGGATTTTGATGGAAATTGGTGTAAGCATCAGAATTGATAAGACATTAGTCAAGATTGAATTTCTGACTTTTTTTTACAAATGGTTTTTGGGTTATTGCCCTTGACTTAGTAAAATAAGCTACAATTTTTTAATAGATTTGATGAAACTTGGTATGAGTATTGAAATAGATAAGATGGTGGTCAAGTTCTAATTTGACAATTTTAGTTTTAGCCCTTAACTTCAATATTAATTCAGTGAATGTTCTTGAGTTATTGCTCTATTTATTTTTCAAATTCAATGCTGCAGTGGGCGTATGTTACCTTACCTGGCAAGCTATCTTCAAATTACCATTACCGACGATTCTGGTTTAAG
Organism: Nipponacmea schrenckii; assembly: GCA_030562195.1. Taxonomy (NCBI): domain Eukaryota; kingdom Metazoa; phylum Mollusca; class Gastropoda; family Lottiidae; genus Nipponacmea; species Nipponacmea schrenckii. The sequence continues at coordinate 19,344,270 of JAUJPP010000012.1, read as the reverse complement.
ATTCCTTACGTCTCGAAATTTTCGATAACACCATGCCTTTCAAATGACAATACAATATTGAATTTTCAATTTCCATACGGATATAATCCTTATCAGGAAAGCTGGTAGAGGAGACTTTTCAATTTTATTCTTCTATCTCTTTATTATCTGAATGAGTAACTGACTTCGCTTAATAATTGAATGATTAACATGAATTGATAAAAACAATACATTATATCCAGGAAAAATTTCCTTTTAACAGAGGTCAATATTTTGTGTTAGAATGTTTTTGGATGCAATGAACTAATTATGATGGCAAAATGAGTTTTCACTATCCCCCTCTCCACAACATACACGGAAATGTGTTCCATTTTATTTGAAAATGCATAATATGGAAATACTGACAAAATGCGATTCAGTCACCCTAGAGGTCGGGTATGAATGAGGCTTGTGAATATAATTAATCGAGACGAGAAGTCACATTATGATTCAGTTGAAGGGAAGCTGTGACTAATGTTTCGGAAAATCCCGGATGAATGAATGAAGAAATGAATTAGTAACTAAATGGATGAATTAACAACTGTTTACAAAATTGAACACGCGATGGAACAGAGACTTCGGGCTATGATTTTGTGAAATTGAAAATATTACTGAATATGGCATATCTTTGAAAACCCAGGACGAGAAATTTGATTAAACAATAGTCGAATATTTGGTTTTGAAATGTTGTAACTGACCTTTCAATTAATTATAATCAAAACGAACATCACGTACATCCATTTTTATCATTTAGCACGTGGAGAATTGCTGAATAGAATATGCATGTAGTCAAAGGGGGGTAATTTTTATATTATTGTGGTCCGAAAAAATAAATAATCCGTATATGGCATTGTTTTCATTTATTATACATAAATTTATTTCAAAGAAAAAAAAAAAACACGGTATTAAGAATACATCGAATGTTTATCATTCTATCTTCCCAAAAAGTGATTTTACTTTTATCATTTAATCAATTTTAAGTCTAATAACTTGAGAGTTTTAAATTACATCCTTAGATTTAAGTTCGGCTACTCGTATTATTTATCACGGGGCAGACGCAACATTGTAGTACATTTTTTAAGTAATAAAAATAAAGGCGGTCCATTTCATTTTAAAAATAAACTTGGAACATGGATGAATGAATGGATCAACTTGATTCGGACTAATTATTTCGTCAGCCAGTTCAACCAGTTTGAGATCCTTCAAACTGAAAGTCCATTGGATACCATATTTCTTGACCAATAGACTGACAGAATTTGAAAACCGTTTAAGTTTGATCACAATGATTAATTTTGATTGGTCTAATTAACGATTACAATCTAAACCATTAAACTTAAGTCAGTACAGAATTACTTGTAACCAACTTGAAAATAATCAGCAATTTTGTTCAAATTTTTGTTGATTTGGGAGTCTAATTTTTGTTGGTCATAAGCTCGGTAAACTCAAAGAAAGGAGTAAAAAGTTGGGACTCTAAAAATTAACAGGGAATGAAATATCAGACGAAATATGCCGATTAGGTAGTAAAATGTGTGAAAGACTTTATTTGGTACACATTTCATAGAAACTATAGATTGTCAAAATTAAAACGCCCCCAGCTTGGGATGGGATTAAGGATGACGTCACACTCGAATGATAGTCCGAAATTCGGCATAGATTTTTGGTTTGGTCAATTATACCATGTTATTCAACATAAGCAATAAAACTCAATTTTAGCATTCGATGCCTCTCGACGGTTTTCGAAAATCTAAAACTGTTAAGCTATAGAGCGCCGTAGAAATATATTAGGAGCCCGCAGCTGATATAGTGTTTATAAGACCTCAACGATATTTAGAAATCACTACAATTACGATAACCACCATTCAGACGAATCTGTGAAAAGTGTTGATAAATAATATATATTTGTATTTTAAAAATAAAGCACCATATGGTTGGGATTCTGCCATTTCCATCAAAACAAATGCCCCACCACCATCACCGTGGACTGTTTAAAAATTAGCCATGAAGAGAATATTTGTTGGATATTCACAGGCCTGAAGGCACCATGTGGTAAGGATTCTGACAAATCAAAAATTATGCCCCACTACCGTCAGCGTGGACTGTTAAAAAATTGGCCATTTTTCAAATATTGGTCATGAACAGTCTTCATTACTGACTGGCCAATAACTATTTTTGGCATGAAAATGCCATTATATTGGAATTTTTGGGATATTCGCGGGTCTGAAGGCACAATGTGGTTGGTATTCTGCCAATTCCATCAAAAATTATGCTCCACCACCCTGCAGAGTCTTCATCTTTGATTTGCCAATTTATTTACAACTGAATTACAAATATTTCGTTTAGTGATTATTACAACAATTACAGTAATTCCTAAAAATTAGTGTATCCACTGGCCACAAAAATTGGTCGGCCAGTAGAGTAATGACGTCTAAACTCCAATATGTCTATTTTGCCGCCAAATACATTGGTGGTTGTCGTAAGTGTAGACGTGATTTTCCAGTGTATGTAAGGGAGCGGTTATTGTGAACAAAATACTTTAGGCGGATTTCACGCGGTTCTCATTTTGACTACCTCATTCTGGTCCATTTAGTTGGAATTTTTGAAACGAAATGTTACGATTGTCAAAATTAAATGTTTGTAATGATAAATTCTTTGTTCATTTACTTGGCGTCAATAAAATAATAATAGGCGTCATTGGTATAGACCTAAGGATGCCCGACGAACGCAACGTTTTGTCTCGGATATTGGGGCGTCAAAAAGTTTAAACGAAGGGCCTAACTGAGTAAATCCCACATTTTCTTATTCATATAGTCTAAAACGTTTTTTTATGAAATTGAAAGATGAAAGCGTGTTTGTAAATAAATAAATAGACATAAAGAACGAAAGTAGACAAAAGACAATATTAACTAACAATTCTTACAAAAGCAAAAAATATTATTAGGGCCTACGTATTACTGAAGAACTTTTATATTACATATCAATGTAAAATACATGCCTGAACGTACAAAATGAGATACTTTGCTCGTCACAGACGACTATCTCAAAACTGAACAGGTATTTTCAGGGGTACATACGTTTTACACATTAAGCTGCTGGTTTTGAATCTACATCTCAGGAAGATTATTTTATTTTTAGTTATTTTTTTTATTATTATTGTTAATAATTTATAGTGTATTATGATAAATAGTACTAAGATCCGTTTACATATTTTTTTTTATATATTCACTGATTCTATATATCATAATTGTAGCATCTATTTCTTATAAATTTATATTATTTTGGTTTTCAAATTATCACTGATTGTATATAGCTTTTAGCATCTATTTCTTCATAAATTGATATTATTATATTTTCAACATTATTTATTTCAAATTAGTAAAATAATGTACTTTAAGGATGGGGGACTATGGGCGATAGCCTGTTGCAAATAAATATCGTTTATACAAAAAAAAAGTTGTTTCTACCAACTCGTGTTGAACTTGATAACATAGTTGTGCGATAAAAAGAGGTATGGAAGGTGAAATCCGCATTTAGTTTAATTTTAAACTAACATGCCTAATCACTATATTTCAAATTCTTTATTCTAAATTCCTCATTCTATGCATGCCAATTACAAATTTCTAGCCTTCTGTGGTATAATTTTAACTGTGAGATCTTATAATCTAAATTCTTCATTTATAATTTTAATTTCTTATTATCTAATTTCTAAACTTGTATTTCCAAAATTACATATTTTATATTCCTTTTTGTATTTTTTGATTGTTGAATTACAATTTTCATTTTTTACATTCTAGATTAGTAATATTCAATTGTTTATTACAATGATTTATACATTTTACACATACTTACTGTTTTTATACGCCCACACATAAATGTGGGCGTATATTCTAGTCGCCCCTGTCTGTCTGTCTGTCTGTCTGTCTGTCTGTCTGCCTGTCCACAATTGTTGTGAACACGATAGAGACCACATTTCTTGATGGATTTTGACCAAATTTGGTGAGTGTGTTTGTTAAAACCCAAGGAAGAAGCCTATTGAAAATCAGACCAATCGAACAATATTCAATGAGTTATTGCCCTTGTTTTTGAAAATTTGTTGTGAACACGATTAAGACTGTGTTTCTTGATGGAATTTGATGAAACTTGGTGTGAGTGTATGTTATAACTCGAAGATAGACCCTATTGAAAATCAGACTAATCAAAAAATATTTATTGAGTTTTGCCCTTGTTCTTTCAAACGTGTTCACTTTATCAGCCTCTGATTCTTTGTAGACTTGATAGATCGAGATCTGGTTTCTTGATAGATTTTGACAAAGCATGATTTGAGCCTTTTACATTTAAAATATTGCATTTACTGATACCTCTTATCCACCGCCCGAATAACTAAGGCTGCCAATGGTGGGTGTATTACGATGGGCCATCGCTATTTTTTTCTAGTAAATGACCAAAGAATTTATCTTTACAAACATTTAACAATCTTGACAATCGTAACATTTCGTTTAAAAAATTAGAACAAAATGAAAAATAGGGAACCAGAATGAGTCTGTCAAAATGAGAACTGCGTGAAATCCGCCTAAAGTATTTTGTTCACAATAACCGGTCCCGTACATACTTTGGTAAATCACGTCTACAATTACGACAACCACCATTCAGACGAACTGTGAAAAGTGTTGATAAATAATATATATTTGTATTTCAAAAATAAGGCACCATGTGGTTGGGATTCTGCCATTTCCATCACAAATTATGCCCCACCACCATCAGCGTGGACTATTCAAAAATTGGCCATGAGAATACCATTTTATTGGAATTTTCTTGGATCATCAATTTGGTCTAAAGAACTTCTCCTATCCTAAAAAAATACAGGTCTTAGAGAAAGTATTTACAAGTGTGAATTTTAAAGCACGTGATTAATACGAATAACATTCAAAATATTTCATTCAATTCAATAGTAGTATAATATAATACGCAAATTTCATCGTATTTAAGTACGGAACTTCGGACTAATTATTTCGTCAGCCAGTTCAACCAGTTTGAGATCCTTCAAACTGTAAGTCCATTGGATAACATATTTCTTGACCAATAGACTGACAGGATTTGAAAACCGTTTAAGTTTGATCACAATGATTAATTTTGATTGGTCTAATTAAGATTACAATCTAAACCATTAAACTTAAGTCAGTACAGAATTACTTGAAACCAACTTGAAGATAATCAGCAATTTTGTTCGAATTTTTGTTGATTTGGGAGTCTAATTTTTGTTGGTCATAAGCTCGGTAAACTCAAAGAAAGGAGTAAAAAGTTGGGACTCTAAAAATTAACAGGGAATGAAATATCAGACGAAATATGCCAAGTAGGTAGTAAAATGTGTGAAAGACTTTATTTGGTACACATTTCATAGAAACTATAGATTGTCAAAATTAAAACGCCCCCAGCTTGGGATGGGATTAAGGATGACGTCACACTCGAATGATAGTCCGAAATTCGGCATAGATTTTTGGATTGGTCAATTATACCATGTTATTCAACATAAGCAATAAAACTCAATTTTAGCATTCGATGCCTCTCGACGGTTTTCGAAAATCTAAAACTGTTAAGCTATAGAGCGCCGTAGAAGTATATAAGGAGCCCGCAGCTGATATAGTGTTTATAAGACCTCAACGATATTTAGAAATCACTACAATTACGATAACCACCATTCAGACGAATCTGTGAAAAGTGTTGATAAATAATATATATTTTAAAAATAAAGCACCATATGATTGGGATTCTGCCATTTCCATCAAAACAAATGCCCCACCTCCATCACCGTGGACTGTTTAAAAATTAGTCATGAAGAGTCTTCATCTCAGACTCGCCAGTCACAAAGTTTAGCCTGAAAATACCATTATATTATTTAATATTTGTTGGATATTCACAGGCCTGAAGGCACCATGTGGTAAGGATTCTGACAAATAAAAAATTATGCCCCACTACCATCAGCGTGGACTGTTAAAAAATTGGCCATTTTTCAAAAATTGGTCATGAACAGTCTTCATTACTGACTGGCCAGTAACTAGGTTTGGCATGAAAATGCCATTATATTGGAATATTTGGGATATTCACGGGTCTGAAGGCACAATGTGGTTGGTATTCTGCCAATTCCAATTCCAAATTATGCTCCACCACCCTGCAGAGTCTTCATCTTTGATTTGCCAATTTATTTACAACTGAATTACAAATATTTCGTTTAGTGATTATTACAACAATTACAGTAATTCCTAAAAATTAGTGTATCCACTGGCCACAAAAATTGGTCGGCCAGTAGAGTAATGACGTCTAAACTCCAATATGTCTATTTTGCCGCCAAATAAATGGTGGTTGTCGTAAGTGTAGATGTGATTTTCCAGTGTATGTAAGGGAGCGGTTATTGTGAACAAAATACTTTAGGCAGATTTCACGCGGTTCTCATTTTGACTACCTCATTCTTGTCCATTTAGTTAGAATTTTTGAAACGAAATGTTACGATTGTCATAATTAAATGTTTGTGATGATAAATTCTTTGTTCATTTACTGGGCGTCAATAAAATAATAATAGACGTCATTGGTATAGACCTAAGGATGCCCGACGAAGGCACCGTGGTTTACATTCTGTCTCGGATATTGGGGCGTGAAAAAGTTTAAACGAAGGGCCTAACTGACTAAATCCCACAATTTCATATTCATATAGTCTAAAACGTTTTTTTTATGAAATTGAAAGATGAAAGCGTGTTTGTAAATGAATAAATATATATAAAGAACGAAAGTAGACAAAAGACAATATTAACTAACAATTCTTACAAAAGCAAAAATGTTATTAGGGCCTACGTATTACTGAAGAACTTTTATATTACATATCAATGCCAAATACATGCCTGAACGTACAAAATGAGATACTTTTTTCGGATTTTGACGGATAGGCTTAATACCTATAATACTAATAAAGGTAGGCTTAAGGCTGCATTCGGTAAACAAAAAAATTGTAAACTCGAGGTCGACAAATTTCTTTATCAAATCAATTGCGGTCATTCGTTCATGTCCAATAAAGGTGAATTCTGTCATGTTTACTAATGACAGGGTATAGCTTTCATAAGTTAACGCAAAAAACTTACGAACATTTTTTAACTTAAGAATTTTAGTGAAACACAAATTTAAGATTTTTCTTATGTAAGTCAAACTTACAAAGTTTAGTGAAACGGGGGCCTGGGACTGCAAAAAACTCTAAAAACTAAACTAAAATTAATAAGGTGTTAGGCTAGAATTTTTTGATTCGGTACATTGGCTCAAACGCATACATAAATATTGCTTACATAGCTACAGATCTAAAATTTACAGGCAATATCCGTTCGACTTCAAGTTTTCAAGCTAGAATTTTTGTCATTCTACACATTGTTGCACAAGAATTACTGAAACACAAATTGAATAGTTTCACTCTTCACATTATTACACAAGAAGATGGCTCAAAAACAAATACATGATTTGCTTACAAAGCTACAGAGATCAGGAACTTCAAAAAGACATAAAAAGTAGATTTAAATTCAATTCAATTAAGTTTTCAAGCTAGAATTTATTTCATTCTGCACATTGTTGCAAAAGAAGTGCTCAAACACAAATAACTTTTTTGCTGGCAAAGCTACAAAACTACAAATCTGGCATCTGCTTGCAATATTCACATTGGCTATATGGACATGTGAGAGAAGACAGAAATCAAATTTCTGACATAGTTTAGGAAATTATCTTGAAAATATGGGTATTTACCTTGCATTTAGGCCAATTGAGCCAAACTTGATAAATTTTCCAAATAATGCTCATTTCCTACAATTGAGAACTAAGAGACTTCAAAAACAATAAAAACTAAATTAAAAAAGATAAGTTCACAAGTTGAAATTTTTTCATTCTGCACATTGTTTCACAAGAAGTGCTCAAACACATATAATTTTTTTGCTTACGAAAATAAAAAGTTTACAGGCAATATCTACAAGGGAATTTTTTTCATCCTACACATTGATGTAAAAGAAATGCACATTATTTTCTTTACTCGGAAATTTGCAGGCAATATCCACATGGGCTATCTTGACTGAGAAAAAACGGAACTCAAATATCATAGTTTAGGAGACACTAGAAAATATGGGTTGCATTTAGGCCACATGAGCCAAAAATTACATATTGATGACTTTAACAAATGAACAAATTAAGCTCAAGTCTTGGTCATTTCCTCCTCCTGACAGCTCAGGGAGTTCACAAAACCCCCAAAACCCAATTAAAATGATAAGTTTGCAAACTAGCAATTTGGTCATTCCACACTGTGTTTCACAGAAAGGTGCTCAAAGACAAATAAATTTTTTGTGCGAAAAGTTACAAAGCTAGAGAGCTGGGATTTGCCACAAACATCTACATGGGCTAGCTGTCAATTTGGGCAAAAACAGAACTCAAATATCTGCCATATATCAAGAAATACTTTTGAAAAAGTTGGTATATGGCTTGCATATAGGCCAGTGCAGTCATATATGACCAAGGGCTAACATTTCCAATTAAACAAATTCAGCTCAAGTCTTGCTCATTCCTACTCCTGACAGCTCAGGGAGTTCAAAAAACCCCCAAAACCCAATTAAAATCCATAAGTTTGCAAACTAGCAATTTGGTCATTCCACACTGTGTTTCACAGAAAGGTGCTCAAAGACAAATAAATTTTTTGCGCAAAAAGTTACAAAGCTAGAGAGCTGGGATTTGCCACAAACATCTACATGGGCTAGCTGTCAATTTGGGCAAAAACAGAACTCAAATATCTGCCATAGATCAAGAAATACTTTTGAAAAAGTCGGTATATGGCTTGCATATAGGCCAGTGCAGCCATATATGACCAAGGGCTAACTTTTCCAAATAAACAAATTCAGCTCAAGTCTTGCTCATTTCCTACTCCTGACAGCTCAGGGAGTTCAAAAAACCCCAAAAACCCAATTAAAATGCATAAGTTTGCAAACTAGCAATTTGGTCATTCCACACTGTGTTTCACAGAAAGGTGCTCAAAGACAAATAAATTTTTTGCGCAAAAAGTTACAAAGCTAGAGAGCTGGGATTTGCCACAAACATCTACATGGGCTAGCTGTCAATTTGGGCAAAAACAGAACTCAAATATCTGCCATAGATCAAGAAATACTTTTGAAAAAGTCGGTATATGGCTTGCATATAGGCCAGTGCAGCCATATATGACCAAGGGCTAACTTTTCCAAATAAACAAATTCAGCTCAAGTCTTGCTCATTTCCTACTCCTGACAGCTCAGGGAGTTCAAAAAACCCCAAAACCCAATTAAAATGCATAAGTTTGCAAACTAGCAATTTGGTCATTCCACACTGTGTTTCACAGAAAGGTGCTCAAAGACAAATAAATTTTTTGCGCGAAAAGTTACAAAGCTAGAGAGCTGGGATTTGCCACAAACATCTACATGGGCTAGCTGTCAATTTGGGCAAAAACAGAACTCAAATATCTGCCATAGATCAAGAAATACTTTTGAAAAAGTCGGTATATGGCTTGCATATAGGCCAGTGCAGCCATATATGACCAAGGGCTAACTTTTCCAAATAAACAAATTCAGCTCAAGTCTTGCTCATTTCCTACTCCTGACAGCTCAGGGAGTTCAAAAAACCCCAAAAACCCAATTAAAAGGCATAAGTTTCCAAACTAGCAATTTGGTCATTCCACACTGTGTTTACAGAAAGGTGCTCAAAGACAAATTTTTTGCGCGAAAAGTTACAAAGCTAGAGAGCTGGGATTTGCCACAAACATCTACATGGGCTAGCTGTCAATTTGGGCAAAAACAGAACTCAAATATCTGCCATAGATCAAGAAATACTTTTGAAAAAGTCGGTATATGGCTTGCATATAGGCCAGTGCAGCCATATATGACCAAGGGCTAACTTTTCCAAATAAACAAATTCAGCTCAAGTCTTGCTCATTTCCTACTTCTGACAGCTCAGGGAGTTCAAAAAACCCAATTAAAATGCATAAGTTTGCAAACTAGCAATTTGGTCATTCCACACTGTGTTTACAGAAAGGTGCTCAAAGACAAATTTTTTGCGCGAAAAGTTACAAAGCTAGAGAGCTGGGATTTGCCACAAACATCTACATGGGCTAGCTGTCAATTTGGGCAAAAACAGAACTCAAATATCTGCCATAGATCAAGAAATACTTTTGAAAAAGTCGGTATATGGCTTGCATATAGGCCAGTGCAGCCATATATGACCAAGGGCTAACTTTTCCAAATAAACAAATTCAGCTCAAGTCTTGCTCATTTCCTACTCCTGACAGCTCAGGGAGTTCAAAAACCCCAAAAACCCAATTAAAATGCATAAGTTTGCAAACTAGCAATTTGGTCATTCCACACTGTGTTTCACAGAAAGGTGCTAAAAGACAAATAATTTTTGCGCAAAAAGTTACAAAGCTAGAGAGCTGGGATTTGCCACAAACATCTACATGGGCTAGCTGTCAATTTGGGCAAAAACAGAACTCAAATATCTGCCATAGATCAAGAAATACTTTTGAAAAAGTCGGTATATGGCTTGCATATAGGCCAGTGCAGCCATATATGACCAAGGGCTTCTTTTCCAAATAAACAAATTCAGCTCAAGTCTTGCTCATTTCCTACTCCTGACAGCTCAGGGAGTTCAAAAAACCCCAAAAACCCAATTAAAATGCATAAGTTTGCAAACTAGCAATTTGGTCATTCCACACTGTGTTTCACAGAAAGGTGCTCAAAGACAAATAAATTTTTTGCGCAAAAGTTACAAAGCTAGAGAGCTGGGATTTGCCACAAACATCTACATGGGCTAGCTGTCAATTTGGGCAAAAACAGAACTCAAATATCTGCCATAATCAAGAAATACTTTTGAAAAAGTCGGTATATGGCTTGCATATAGGCCAGTGCAGCCATATATGACCAAGGGCTAACTTTTCCAAATAAACAAATTCAGCTCAAGTCTTGCTCATTTCCTACTCCTGACAGCTCAGGGAGTTCAAAAAACCCCAAAAACCCAATTAAAAGCATAAGTTTCAAACTAGCAATTTGGTCATTCCACACTGTGTTTACAGAAAGGTGCTCAAAGACAAATTTTTTGCGCAAAAGTTACAAAGCTAGAGAGCTGGGATTTGCCACAAACATCTACATGGGCTAGCTGTCAATTTGGGCAAAAACAGAACTCAAATATCTGCCATAGATCAAGAAATACTTTTGAAAAAGTCGGTATATGGCTTGCATATAGGCCAGTGCAGCCATATATGACCAAGGGCTAACTTTTCCAAATAAACAAATTCAGCTCAAGTCTTGCTCATTTCCTACTCTGACAGCTCAGGGAGTTCAAAAACCCCCTTAAAAGCATAAGTTTCAAACTAGCAATTTGGTCATTCCACACTGTGTTTACAGAAAGGTGCTCAAAGACAAATTTTTTGCGCGAAAAGTTACAAAGCTAGAGAGCTGGGATTTGCCACAAACATCTACATGGGCAGCTGTCAATTTGGGCAAAAACAGAACTCAAATATCTGCCATAGATCAAGAAATACTTTTGAAAAAGTCGGTATATGGCTTGCATATAGGCCAGTGCAGCCATATATGACCAAGGGCTAACTTTTCCAAATAAACAAATTCAGCTCAAGTCTTGCTCATTTCCTACTCCTGACAGCTCAGGGAGTTAAAAAAACTTAAAATGCATAAGTTTGCAAACTAGCAATTTGGTCATTCCACACTGTGTTTACAGAAAGGTGCTAAAGACAAATTTTTTGCGCAAAAGTTACAAAGCTAGAGAGCTGGGATTTGCCACAAACATCTACATGGGCAGCTGTCAATTTGGGCAAAAACAGAACTCAAATATCTGCCATAGATCAAGAAATACTTTTGAAAAAGTCGGTATATGGCTTGCATATAGGCCAGTGCAGCCATATATGACCAAGGGCTACTTTTCCAAATAAACAAATTCAGCTCAAGTCTTGCTCATTTCCTACTCCTGACAGCTCAGGGAGTTCAAAAAACCCCAAAAACCCAATTAAAATGCATAAGTTTGCAAACTAGCAATTTGGTCATTCCACACTGTGTTTACAGAAAGGTGCTCAAAGACAAATATATTTTTTGCGCGAAAAGTTACAAAGCTAGAGAGCTGGGATTTGCCACAAACATCTACATGGGCTAGCTGTCAATTTGGGCAAAAACAGAACTCAAATATCTGCCATAGATCAAGAAATACTTTTGAAAAAGTCGGTATATGGCTTGCATATAGGCCAGTGCAGCCATATATGAACAAGGGCTTACTTTTCCAAATAAACAAATTCAGCTCAAGTCATGCTCATTTCCTAGTCCTGACAGCTCAGGGAGTTCAAAAAACCCCAAAAACCCAATTAAAATGCATAAGTTTGCAAACTAGCAATTTGGTCATTCCACACTGTGTTTCACAGAAAGGTGCTCAAAGACAAATAAATTTTTTGCGCGAAAATTTACAAAGCTAGAGAGCTTGGATTTGCCACAAACATCTACATGGGCTAGTTGTTAATTTGGGCAAAAACAGAACTCAAATATCTGCCATAGATCAAGAAATACTTTTGAAAAAGTCGGTATATGGCTTGCATATAGGCCAGTGCAGCCATATATGACCAAGGGCTAACTTATCCAAATAAACAAATTCAGCTCAAGTCTTGCTCATTTCCTACTCCTGACAGCACAGGGAGTTCAAAAAACCCCAAAAACCCAATTAAAATGCATAAGTTTGCAAACTAGCAATTTGGTCATTCCACACTGTGTTTCACAGAAAGGTGCTAAAAGACAAATACATTTTTTGCGCCAATAGTTACAAAGCTAGAGAGATGTGGAATTGGCCACAAACATCTACATGGGCTAGCTGTCAATTTGGGCAAAAACAGAACTCAAATATCTGCCATAGATCAAGAAAAACATTTGAAAAAGTTACTATATGGCTTGCATATAGGCCAGTGCAGCCAAATATGACAAATGGCCGACTTTTCCAAATAAACAAATTAAGCTCAAGTCTTGGTCATTTCCTCCTCATGACACCCCAGGGAGTTCAAAAAAACCCCAAAACCCAATTAAAATCCATAAGTTTGCAAACTAGCAATTTGGTCATTCCACACTGTGTTTCACAGAAAGGTGCTCAGACACAAATAAATTTTTTGCGCGCAAAGTAACCAAGCTACAAAGCTGCAATTTGCAGGCAAGATCCAGGTGGGCTATCTGGACCCGTGGGCAAAAACAAAACTCAAATATCTGCCATAGATCAAGAAAAACATTTGAAAAAGTTACTATATGGCTTGCATATAGGCCAGTGCAGCCAAATATGACAAATGGCTAACTTTTCCAAATAAACAAATTAAGCTCAAGTCTTGGTCATTTCCTCCTCCTGACACCCCAGGCAGTTCAAAAAAAACCCCCAAAACCCAATTAAAATCCATAAGTTTGCAAACTAGCAATTTGGTCATTCCACACTGTGTTTCACAGAAAGGTGCTCAGACACAAATAAATTTTTTGCGCGCAAAGTTACCAAGCTACAAAGCTGCAATTTGCAGGCAACATCCAGGTGGGCTATCTGGACCCGTGGGCAAAAACAGAACTCAAATATCTGCCATAGATCAAGAAAAACCTTTGAAAAAGTTACTATTTTGACTTGCATATAGGCCAGTGAAGCCAAATATGACAAATGGCTAACTTTTCCAAATAAACAAATTAAGCTCAAGTCTTGGTCATTTCCTCCTCCTGACACCCCAGGGAGTTCAAAAAAACCCCAAAACCCAATTAAAATCCATAAGTTTGCAAACTAGCAATTTGGTCATTCCACACTGTGTTTCACAGAAAGGTGCTCAGACACAAAAAAATTTTTTTGCGCGAAAAAGTTACCAAGCTACAAAGCTGCAATTTGCAGGCAACATCCAGGTGGGCTATCTGGACCCGTGGGCAAAAACAGAACTCAAATATCTGCCATAGATCAAGAAAAACCTTTGAAAAAAGTTACTATATGGCTTGCATATAGGCCAGTGCAGCCAAATATGACAAATGGCTAACTTTTCCAAATAAACAAATTAAGCTCAAGTCTTGGTCATTTCCTCCTCCTGACACCCCAGGGAGTTAAAAAAAACCCCAAAACCCAATTAAAATCCATAAGTTTGCAAACTAGCAATTTGGTCATTCCACACTGTGTTTCACAGAAAGGTGCTCAGACACAAATAAATTTTTTGCGCGCAAAGTTACCAAGCTACAAAGCTGCAATTTGCAGGCAACATCCAGGTGGGCTATCTGGACCCGTGGGCAAAAACAGAACTCAAATATCTCCCAAATAGATCAAAAAAAAACCTTTGAAAAAGTTACTATATGGCTTGCATATAGGCCAGTGCAGCCAAATATGACAAATGGCTAACTTTTCCAAATAAACAAATTAAGCTCAAGTCTTGGTCATTTCCCTCCTCCTGACACCCCAGGGAGTTAAAAAAACCCCCCCAAAACCCAATTAAAATCCATAAGTTTGCAAACTAGCAATTTGGTCATTCCACACTGTGTTTCACAGAAAGGTGCTCAGACACAAATAAATTTTTTGCGCGCAAAGTTACCAAGCTACAAAGCTGCAATTTGCAGGCAACATCCAGGGGGGGCTATCTGGACCCGTGGGCAAAAACAGAACTCAAATATCTGCCATAGATCAAGAAAAACCTTTGAAAAAGTTACTGTATGGCTTGCATATAGGCCAGTGCAGCCAAATATGACAAATGGCAAAACTTTTCCAAATAAACAAATTAAGCTCAAGTCTTGGTCATTTCCTCCTCCTGACACCCCAGGGAGTTCAAAAAACCCCCAAAACCCAATTAAAATCCATAAGTTTGCAAACTAGCAATTTGGTCATTCCACACTGTGTTTCACAGAAAGGTGCTCAGACACAAATAAATTTTTTGCGCGCAAAGTTACCAAGCTACAAAGCTGCAATTTGCAGGCAACATCCAGGTGGGCTATCTGGACCCGTGGGCAAAAACAGAACTCAAATATCTGCCATAGATCAAGAAAAACCTTTGAAAAAGTTACTATATGGCTTGCATATAGGCCAGTGCAGCCAAATATGACAAATGGCTAACTTTTCCAAATAAACAAATTAAGCTCAAGTCTTGGTCATTTCCTCCTCCTGACACCCCAGGGAGTTAAAAAAAACCCCCAAAAACCCCAAATTTAAAAAATCCATAAGTTTGCAAACTAGCAATTTGGTCATTCCACACTGTGTTTCACAAAAAGGGGTGCTCAGACACAAATAAATTTTTTGCGCGCAAAGTTACCAAGCTACAAAGCTGCAATTTGCAGGCAACATCCAGGTGGGCTATCTGGACCCGTGGGCAAAAACAGAACTCAAATATCTGCCATAGATCAAGAAAAACCTTTGAAAAAGTTACTATATGGCTTGCATATAGGCCAGTGCAGCCAAATATGACAAATGGCTAACTTTTCCAAATAAACAAATTAAGCTCAAGTCTTGGTCATTTCCTCCTCCTGACACCCCAGGGAGTTCAAAAAAACCCCCAAAACCCAATTAAAATCCATAAGTTTGCAAACTAGCAATTTGGTCATTCCACACTGTGTTTCACAGAAAGGTGCTCAGACACAAATAAATTTTTTGCGCGCAAAGTTACCAAGCTACAAAGCTGCAATTTGCAGGCAACATCCAGGTGGGCTATCTGGACCCGTGGGCAAAAACAGAACTCAAATATCTGCCATAGATCAAGAAAAACCTTTGAAAAAGTTACTATATGGCTTGCATATAGGCCAGTGCAGCCAAATATGACAAATGGCTAACTTTTCCAAATAAACAAATTAAGCTCAAGTCTTGGTCATTTCCTCCTCCTGACACCCCAGGGAGTTCAAAAAACCCCCAAAACCCAATTAAAATCCATAAGTTTGCAAACTAGCAATTTGGTCATTCCACACTGTGTTTCACAGAAAGGTGCTCAGACACAAATAAATTTTTTGCGCGCAAAGTTACCAAGCTACAAAGCTGCAATTTGCAGGCAACATCCAGGTGGGCTATCTGGACCCGTGGGCAAAAACAGAACTCAAATATCTGCCATAGATCAAGAAAAACCTTTGAAAAAGTTACTATATGGCTTGCATATAGGCCAGTGCAGCCAAATATGACAAATGGCTAACTTTTCCAAATAAACAAATTAAGCTCAAGTCTTGCTCTTTTCCTACTCCTGACAGCTCAGGGAGTTAAAAAAAACCCCCAAAAACCCCCAAAAAAAAATGCATAAGTTTGCAAACTAGCAATTTGGTCATTCCACACTGTGTTTCACAGAAAGGTGCTCAAAGACAAATAAATTTTTTGCGCGCAAAGTTACCAAGCTACAAAGCTGGGATTTGCAGGCATCATCCAGGTGGGCTATCTGGACATCTGGGCAAAAACAGAACTCAAATATCTGCCATAGATCAAGAAATACTTTTGAAAAAGTTGGTATATGGCTTGCATATAGGCCAGTGCAGCCAAATATGACCAAGGGCTAACTTTTCCAAATAAACAAATTAAGCTCAAGTCTTGCTCTTTTCCTACTACTGACAGCTCAGGGAGTTCAAAAAACCCCAAAAACCCAATAAAAATGCATAAGTTTGCAAACTAGCAATTTGGTCATTCCACACTGTGTTTCACAGAAAGGTGCTCAGACACAAATAAATTTTTTGCGCGCAAAGTTACCAAGCTACAAAGCTGCAATTTGCAGGCAACATCCAGGTGGGCTATCTGGACCCGTGGGCAAAAACAGAACTCAAATATCTGCCATAGATCAAGAAAAACCTTTGAAAAAGTTACTATATGGCTTGCATATAGGCCAGTGCAGCCAAATATGACAAATGGCTAACTTTTCCAAATAAACAAATTAAGCTCAAGTCTTGGTCATTTCCTCCTCCTGACACCCCAGGGAGTTCAAAAAACCCCCAAAACCCAATTAAAATCCATAAGTTTGCAAACTAGCAATTTGGTCATTCCACACTGTGTTTCACAGAAAGGTGCTCAGACACAAATAAATTTTTTGCGCGCAAAGTTACCAAGCTACAAAGCTGCAATTTGCAGGCAACATCCAGGTGGGCTATCTGGACCCGTGGGCAAAAACAGAACTCAAATATCTGCCATAGATCAAGAAAAACCTTTGAAAAAGTTACTATATGGCTTGCATATGGGCCCAAAGTGCAGCCAAATATGACAAATGGCTAACTTTTCCAAATAAACAAATTAAGCTCAAGTCTTGGTCATTTCCTCCCTCCTGACCCCCCCAGGGAGTTAAAAAAACCCCCAAAAAAAAACCCAAAAAAAAAATCCATAAGTTTGCAAACTAGCAATTTGGTCATTCCACACTGTGTTTCACAGAAAGGTGCTCAGACACAAATAAATTTTTTGCGCGCAAAGTTACCAAGCTACAAAGCTGCAATTTGCAGGCAACATCCAGGTGGGCTATCTGGACCCGGGGGCAAAAACAGAACTCAAATATCTGCCATGGATCAAGAAAAACCTTTGAAAAAGTTACTATATGGCTTGCATATAGGCCAGTGCAGCCAAATATGACAAATGGCTAACTTTTCCAAATAAACAAATTAAGCTCAAGTCTTGGTCATTTCCTCCTCCTGACACCCCAGGGAGTTCAAAAAACCCCCAAAACCCAATTAAAATCCATAAGTTTGCAAACTAGCAATTTGGTCATTCCACACTGTGTTTCACAGAAAGGTGCTCAAAGACAAATAAATTTTTTGCGCGCAAAGTTACCAAGCTACAAAGCTGGGATTTGCAGGCATCATCCAGGTGGGCTATCTGGACATCTGGGCAAAAACAGAACTCAAATATCTGCCATAGATCAAGAAATACTTTTGAAAAAGTTGGTATATGGCTTGCATATAGGCCAGTGCAGCCAAATATGACCAAGGGCTAACTTTTCCAAATAAACAAATTAAGCTCAAGTCTTGCTCTTTTCCTACTCCTGACAGCTCAGGGAGTTCAAAAAACCCCCAAAACCCAATAAAAATGCATAAGTTTGCAAACTAGCAATTTGGTCATTCCACACTGTGTTTCACAGAAAGGTGCTCAAAGACAAATAAATTTTTTGCGCGCAAAGTTACCAAGCTACAAAGCTGGGATTTGCAGGCATCATCCAGGTGGGCTATCTGGACATCTGGGCAAAAACAGAACTCAAATATCTGCCATAGATCAAGAAATACTTTTGAAAAAGTTGGTATATGGCTTGCATATAGGCCAGTGCAGCCAAATATGACCAAGGGCTAACTTTTCCAAATAAACAAATTAAGCTCAAGTCTTGCTCTTTTCCTACTCCTGACAGCTCAGGGAGTTCAAAAAACCCCCAAAAACCCAATAAAGTTTGCAAACTAGCAATTTGGTCATTCCACACTGTGTTTCACAGAAAGGTGCTCAAAGACAAATAAATTTTTTGCGCGCAAAGTTACCAAGCTACAAAGCTGGGATTTGCAGGCACCATCCAGGTGGGCTATCTGAACATCTGGGCAAAAACAGAACTCAAATATCTGCCATAGATCAAGAAATACTTTTGAAAAAGTTGGTATATGGCTTGCATATAGGCCAGTGCAGCCAAATATGACCGAGGGCTATCTTTTCCAAATAAACAAATTAAGCTCAAGTCTTGCTCTTTTCCTACTCCTGACAGCTCAGGGAGTTAAAAAACCCAAAACCCAATAAAATGCAAAGTTGCAAACTAGCAATTTGGTCTTCCACACTGTGTTTCACAGAAAGGTGCTCAAAGACAAATAAATTTTTGCGCGCAAAGTTACCAAGCTACAAAGCTGGGATTTGCAGGCACATCCAGGTGGGCTATCTGGGCAAAAACAGAACTCAAATATCTGCCATAGATCAAGAAATACTTTTGAAAAAGTTGGTATATGGCTTGCATATAGGCCAGTGCAGCCAAATATGACCAAGGGCTAACTTTTCCAAATAAACAAATTAAGCTCAAGTCTTGCTCTTTTCCTACTCCTGACAGCTCAGGGAGTTCAAAAAACCCCCAAAACCCAATAAAAATGCATAAGTTTGCAAACTAGCAATTTGGTCATTCCACACTGTGTTTCACAGAAAGGTGCTCAAAGACAAATAAATTTTTTGCGCGCAAAGTTACCAAGCTACAAAGCTGGGATTTGCAGGCACCATCCAGGTGGGCTATCTGAACATCTGGGCAAAAACAGAACTCAAATATCTGCCATAGATCAAGAAATACTTTTGAAAAAGTTGGTATATGGCTTGCATATAGGCCAGTGCAGCCAAATATGACCAAGGGCTAACTTTTCCAAATAAACAAATTAAGCTCAAGTCTTGCTCTTTTCCTACTCCTGACAGCTCAGGGAGTTCAAAAAACCCCCAAAACCCAATAAAAATGCATAAGTTTGCAAACTAGCAATTTGGTCATTCCACACTGTGTTTCACAGAAAGGTGCTCAAAGACAAATAAATTTTTTGCGCGCAAAGTTACCAAGCTACAAAGCTGGGATTTGCAGGCACCATCCAGGTGGGCTATCTGAACATCTGGGCAAAAACAGAACTCAAATATCTGCCATAGATCAAGAAATACTTTTGAAAAAGTTGGTATATGGCTTGCATATAGGCCAGTGCAGCCAAATATGACCAAGGGCTAACTTTTCCAAATAAACAAATTAAGCTCAAGTCTTGCTCTTTTCCTACTCCTGACAGCTCAGGGAGTTCAAAAAACCCCCAAAACCCAATAAAAATGCATAAGT